>OZ023270.1:66977081-68177081 GCA_964006375.1 Tillus elongatus | reverse complement strand
AAGCCTCACACAGCTGGTGAAGAGCTCATTCTTCCAGCTGCAATTGAGATCGTATAAATTATGTTTGGAGATCATTTTGTCAAGCAATTGCAGCCCATACCTGTATCAAATAATACTGTTGCGCATCGAATTGGTGATATAGCTGAAGATGTACAGCATCAGCTTTTTGAGGAGTTGCATGACAATTTTTTTTTCAATTCAGCTTGATGGGGCAACAGTTAGCAATAAAGATGCTATGTTCGATTTTGTGATGGTATGTTAGCAGTTGAAAAAATACTGTTCTGTAAACCAATAGAACTCACAGCAACGGCGCTTGCATTATTTGTCATCTTAAATGATTGTCTAAACGAGGCAAACATAGAGTGGAAAAATTGTGTTGGAATATACACCGATGGTGCTCGTACAATGTCTGGAAGATTTCAATGTATACAAGTACTTGCGAAACAAAAATCTCCACAGGGTATCTAGACATATTGTATGATCCACAGAGAAGCTCTGGATTCCAAAAAAAGTCCTGGTCTGAATATTATGCTAACGACGGTGGTGACCGTAGTAAATTATATAGAAATGAGACCCCTAAAATGAAGAGTATTTTCTGCACTTTGTAAAGACATGGGTGCAGTACCTTCAGCGTTACTATTTAATTGCGAAGCAATATGGTTATCACGTGGTACATGTTTGCAACGTATTTATGAATTATTAAAGAGATTAAATCGCCATTTCTCTAGAAGACGAAAACCAACCGGAAGCCGAGATGTTTCAAGATGATTTATTTGTGATGAAATTGAGCTACTTGGTCGACATATTCGGTAAATTAAATACCAAGAATATTTAACTCCAACGAGCAGACACAGATATGTTGGATACGAGTAATAATGTTATTAATGCGTTTTGTAGAAAAATATAATTATGGGGCAGAAATGTAAAACAAACAAACCTAGAAATGTTTGCCAATGTAGATGAATGTTAAAACTTACAAGGCTTAAGAAAAACATGTGGAAGTTGTTTTTATAACCATCGAAAATCATTTAGGCATGCTGGCAAAGAATTTAAAGAAGTAGTTTCTTGTTGACTTCAACTTGATAGCAAGTTACAGGTAGGTTAGAGACAAATTTTAAAATACTCCCGAAGGTCTCTCAACTGCCAACGAAGAAATTTTTATAGACTTCACGGCAAGTGGTAAAATCAAGAGATCATTAAGTAATAAATCACTCTTTGAATTTTGGGCAGGGTTGGATGATGAGTTTTCTTCAATGAGAACAAGAGTATTTCGTATAGTGTTACGATTTTCAACATCCTACCTTTGCGAAACAGCTTTTCTGCGGTGGTTGATTTAAAGACCAACTATAGATCTCAGCTAAATATAGAAAAGTGGAAAAGTGTCCATTTCTAATATTCAACGTTCGAAAAAATTAGCTCTGCAAAACAGGCTAGGAGAGTCACTAATAATTATTAATCTTGCTTTTAATTTATTATTGATAAGGTAGTTATTAAATGCATTGTGCTGTACTGATACAATCCCTTACGAGTGTATTCTATTGCTTTTCTTTCAGTATATATATATATATATATATATATATATATATATATATATATATATATATATATATATATATATATATATATATATATTTGTATATGTATATGTATATGTATATGTATATGTATATGTATATGTATATGTATATGTATATGTATATGTATATGTATATGTATATGTATATGTATATGTATATGTATATGTATATATATATATATATATATATATATATATATATATATATATATATATATATATATATATATATACATATACGAAAATTATGAAGCTATTTTAATGAAATTTTGTGGATATTTTGCCTTGGGAAAGGTTTTACTACGTACCAAAATTCCACTTTCTAAGTTAATAGAAACTTGACTTATTCAAATTTGAATCATTTAATGAAAATTCACTACCATAACGCACTTGATGCGTCCTGAACTTTTTTTAAATAATATTGTAATATAATATAAAACGGAGCAATCTGAACAGGTTTCG
The DNA here is from genome assembly GCA_964006375.1 of Tillus elongatus. NCBI lineage: Eukaryota > Metazoa > Arthropoda > Insecta > Coleoptera > Cleridae > Tillus > Tillus elongatus. The sequence goes on along the minus strand of OZ023270.1, from coordinate 68,175,043 downwards.
CAATTCGCGTCTATATGAACTGCGAATTGCAAAATGTGTCTCTATTGGTTCATTTAAAAAAAAATCGGGACGCAGCAAGTGCGTTATAGTCGCGAATTTTATAAGAATTGTACACTATTATTATACGGCATATTAGTAAAGTTAATACTTTACTAATACTAAAAACTTATACACCTTGAATATCGATTTTAGAGGTCCTACTACGCGCACATTTGAAGAATTGTTTCGAAAGTGTTACCATCGATATCTCTCTATTATCAAAAAATCTTGCGTTCTAAGCCCTTTTGACAAAAATACCCAAAACTCAATTTTCTATGAAGCTAAAGACCTAAATGTTGCTATATCTGTAGATAGTGTAAGTCTCTTTAAAAGAAACTTGTATTACAAATTTCAACAAAGTTATACAGAAGATTTCCAGACGGAAACTTAATTCATATTTAGAAAAGTAAAGTATCTGGCAAATTATAAACGTAGCAGTTATTTTTCCCTATTAATCTCCAGTATGATTTCGTTTTAGTCAACCTAATCAAACCGGTTTCTTCAATATCAACAATAACAAAATTATAATTTCAGACTCAAAGGTGACAAACTTAATAAAAATGAGATCTTGTTCAAAACGTATGTAATCTGTGCACTATTGTTTCTCCAAATGTTAAAATAAAACATAAAAAACATACATTAATCGAGCTGGATTCGATCGCGTAACCTTCTGCTTAGGAGGCAAGCGTGAGGCCCCCTGCGCCAACTAGGCACACATCAACTAACGTTTTATTTGCGTGATACTTTAGATTGGCTTCATACCCGGGATATTATATTCAAAGTATACGTAACATTTATTAATTACAGAATTAGAATTACCATTGAAACACATCCCACGACTGTTTCGGTCTTATATGACGGCTTACGTTTAAGTTTAAAGATAAAAAACTATTTTATAATCATTTTTATAGAGGATTGGCTTGATTTTGTTTAAATTTTTGCGACAGCATAATATATTTATGCTGCGTGAAAACTGCATTTGGGGCCGTTACTAAAACTACAAATATAGTGTATTTTAATAATTGATTGAAACCCTCGGTTAAATAACAATCAATTGGCAAAATTTCTAATTTTATGTCGTTTGTGATTTTCCATAATTGCGGCCGATATTTCACGATTGTTGGTCCGGGTAGTGTGTTTTCTGCCTGGTATATATTTAGTTTGGTTACCGTAGATGTATGGTTTATACCTGTTGTATAAATTAATCTACGCATGGCAGTTAACTACTCTGTCTGTCAGGCATTGGACTTAACCACTAGATCGTTTCAACGCATGTCTTTGCGATTTTATTTTTAATTTGGAAAAAAATATTGTGTACCAAATTACGTAAAATTTGTGGCTTGTATTTGTCTGTGAATAGTAGGCAAATATACTGAGAGTTTATTTTTATGTGTTACCTTGATTTGCAATAAAGGTTTTGAGTTTTGTTTTTGCAAAATGATGAAAAAGTATATTGCTTGTAGAAGATTACCTGGGGATGTGGCAACGGTGTCTCTGCATGCTTAAGTACATTGCTGTTGGCCATTTTCAGTGGCGGCACGTCAGTTTGGCACTATTTTAAGGTTTCCATCCACTAAAGAAAGGAGAGAAACATGATGCGCTGCCTTAAATATAAAATCGGATACGCTGCCGAAATATTCTTATTTATGTTCACAGCATTTTCATGAAGACTTTTATTATTTACCCAAGTGGAAGAAGGGTATTAAAAACGCAGCGTCTCAATCAGTTTTAAGTTCTCCAGTGCCTTCTACTTCTGGCATGAAAGCTCTTGCTCATGCGGAAAGAAGGTAAAACATTCTTTTTAGCTTCCTATTTTGTAAAACTTTATTATTGTTAAAATTATTAAATTACCCGATAAAAATTGCAGTCATAGTTGTGAAGAAAATAGAGACAAATCATCGTTATCATCAACTCTCACTGCCTTGGAACTATCATGTTCAACAGGTGCGGCACTTGGCAGCCCTCCTGAATTAACACCAAACCAGGTCAAAAGTAAGTTAATATGTCTGGACTTAGAATTGAGGGAAAAATACTAGAAACCATTTTTTAAATTATACTCTGTTCACTGAAAACGTACCAAATATCATCCATTTTTTAGGAAAAAACTTCGTTATTTTGTAGATATTTACAGTTTATCAGGAACTTTAAAAACATATTTAAAAAATTGGTCTATTGCTAAACGAGTAATAAAAACAAAACAGGAAAATAAATTGCGCCAACATAAAAGTCGTCATAAGAGTTTTTCACCAGAAATCGCTGATTGAGCATTTTAGAAATCGTATTGCTTTTACGGAAAATACAGAAACATCCTTGAACGTCTCACTTTTGAGTGTTATTGAATTTATATCATTGTTTGTAATATTTTAGGTCTCTTAACCCACACAAATATACCTGATTAAACAGCTTTTAAAAGGCCCACAACGGAACTATTCACCAGACGTAAGGTCGTTTGCTATTACCCTAAATTTGTATTTAAAGAAAGCTTATAATTACGTTCGAGAAAAAATTATGAAATCTTTGCCACATTCTCGAACTATTTCTAAATTGTTACTGGATTCTGCAAAGAAGCATAAGCGGTTTTGGATTCAAAAAGAAGAGAAGCAGCTGAAAAAGGTCGCAAAATACTTTGTAACCTAGTTATCACCGAGATGTTCATAAGACGTCAAGTTGAGTGGACAGGAAAAAAGTTTTGTGATAACGTAGATATTGGCGTAGATATGAATAATTCAAACGAGCTTCCAGGGGCTAAAGAAGTTTGGCTTTTCTTATTAGTTGCTTTAAATGGCCCTGGAAAGTTCCAGTGAGTTATTTCTTCCTAGCTGGCATTTCTCGTGAAGAAAAAGCAAGCCTGTTAAATCAGGCAAGTTTTATCCATCAGGCAAGAATAGTCGCTACTTCCTTAACTTTTGATGAAGCAGTTGCAAATATAAGCATGGTTAAATGTTGAGGAGCAAATTTAGATACATTTAAACAAGAAGGTTTAAAGGCCTATTTGCCGCATCCTGTAACCCATGAAAATGTATATTTTCTAGATGGTTGCCACATGATGAAACTAATAAGAAATTGTCCGGCAAGTTGTAGATCTATAAAACATGGCAGCAGACAAATCAGGTGGTCATTTCTAGAAAAACTGGTAGAGCTGCAATATATTGAAGGTTTTCCTTAATTTTTTTCTTTAATTTTTGTTGGAAAACACTTTTTACTTAATTTGCATTAAAAAAAATCGCTTGTGACGAGATCACAACATTACAACATTGAGACTTTCGATCATTTTATTCGAGTAATAATTTCTATAAAAATTCACTACCATAACGCACTTGCTGCGTCCAGACTTTTTAGTTAATAGTATACTTAAATAATGTATAGGTAGTTAAACATCTTTTAAATTTTATTTTATTATTTTAATCGTATTTATCAATATTTATAAGTCCAAATTCTCGAGACGCCTATGGTTTCGAGGAGTGTGTAAACAAACCTTTTAGCCAATGTTAATTTCAAACATTACAACGCATTGCATTGGGAGATGCCTGGTCTATCCGTAGGTAGATAGTCAAAGTTCCTTTCTAGCTAGGCTAGAAGAAGAAGAACGGAAAACCAGTCAAGTCAATTGTCAATTGTCAATTTACGTAAAGTTTAAAGTTTTGAAGTTTGATTTCAAAATAATACTTTTAGAATAAATGAATTACTAGTAAATAGTTCCCGGCTTATTTTTTCAAATTCTGTGCACATTTCATTATTTACATAATATTAAGATGAACTGTATTATTCCAGGCCCCAATGTTAAAGGTATTCCTGTAGGTTATATTTGTAAACATATATTATTTAATTTCAAATTTCAGTTTTAGCAAGAAGTATCAATGCTCTGTCTCGAGTTGGAGATGAATTGTACATGGAAGCTAAAAGAGACAAGTTATCTGTAATCACACTCAATCTTAGCAAAACGGTCTGTGCTCAGTTTGATTTTTTGGACAGTTTCTTTTCCAGTTACGAGGTTGATGAGAATGAATTTCCGGAAGGCGGAGACAAATTAAGTTGTAAAATTCATATGAAAGTTATACATCCATTATTTAGAGGAAATCTAGAGAAAAAGGTATATCTGATTTCTGGCGACTAGACTATAATCTGTGCCCTTAACTTGATGAAGTAATTCAATATTGATTTGAGATTTCACTGAAACACAGTTCCCTATGTTTGATGAAACATATGATAATATTTACATAGTACAACTTTAAGAGGCTCTTATTGGACAATTCATGTTAGTCATTCCTTAAACTTAAGAACAATTAAAGGGTGATGGTCGACTTTACCGCAACTACATTTTAACGTGATTATAATAGAATATGGCCTAAAAACAGTTGTACATACCGTAATAAAGTTAAACTATGTGGTATATTTCGTTTTTAATAACCTTTCAGTGATAAAAGCAATTAAAACGTTTAGATTTACAATAAAAACGTATATTTTTGTACCAGAGGTTATGACTCTTGTTTTGTTGATATATTTTATGCAGATAGGCGTTGTTGTCAGTTTCGAATCTATTTCTTATTACAGGGTAGTATTTGTCTTCTTTTTTCTTTAGGGAAATTTTATGTGGTAACTATGGCACAATGACTTATAAAACTTAAAACGGTGTCAGCTTTTATTTTGACAAGGTGGTGTCTTGTCAGGTCCAGAAAGTCAGGTCGGCAGGAGTGTGTGTAAAAAGCATTTAAGATCTTTTGTTGGGTTCAAGCGGCAAAACACTCTTGGAATTTAATATTAAATGTGGCAACGCAATTGAAAACTGACAGTTCGAAACTTGAAAATAGTGCATTTTTCATAACTTTAATTATCATTTATTCTGCTATTTATGGTTTTTTCATAAATTTTTTTGCTGATTATTTATCTACGTTACGTACTCTTTCTTGTGGTGTGCGCCGTTTTGCTTGATTCCAGTTGCGGTAAAGTCGACCGTCCCGCAATTAAAGGTAATCTTTGAATATAGGATGTCACGCCGCGCATTTTAAACGGTGCATTCTAAACGGTGCAGGCCAGAAAATGAACAGAAACGCAAATACCACATACAGTGTTGTTGGGTTGTAGTTCTTTCATTGAATAAGATCTAATCAATATTAAATACTTTTTTTTTATATATTTTTGCCTGTATCAAATGTGTTGTACATTGTAAAGAGAATACATGTAAAAATAGGTCCTACAGCAGCTAAAAATAATGTAACAAAACATAATATTGTTACATTTAAGTGTAGGTTTGGTAAATTTGCAGACACGCTTTTTAGTGAATTGTTGTTCTAAGCATGTTTCTGAAAACATTTTTCAAAAGCCTGCAAGTGCGTTATGGTAGTTAATTTTGATAGAAATAAACTGCCTCCAAATTTTTAGAACTTTTTTGCTTGTAACATGAAATATAAATGTTAGTTTATAATCTATTTTTATATCATAAACCTACCTACCAAATTTGTTTACCATAGTTTTTTTATTTTTTGAGATAAATTTTTTTTCAATAGAAAGCTAAATTTTACCAGAATACCCTTTCTGATTTTCCTGGCTAACGAACTTATCCAAGCCACTTGCAAAAGGAAGGCACATGCCAGACTTGATCAAAATCGGTGTATTATTTTTTGAGTTATCGGTGTTATACATACATATACATATACATATACATATATATATATATATATATATATATATATATATATATATATATATATATATATATATATATATATATATATATATATATATATATATATATATATATATATATATAAAAAAGCTAAATACCTGCAAAGTGTGAACATCTGAAATATCTGCTTGTACTTTTATGGTTCTTATCACAAGTTTTTTATATCCAAATTTGTTAAGGTTTATGACAAGCTGCAGCATTTGTTTGTGTGCACTGGTGGTAGTGTTGGTTACGGATTTTGAACATTGTAGTGGAAGTTACATTTGAATTTTCTTTGTTGGAGTGTATTCTGCAATTGAACAGTTATTTTTTTTTTGCACCGTGGTTATCTTATCTCCTGGTATTGTGTTGATGGAAAAAGCTTTTAACTTTATCAGTTTATTTATAATTCATTTTATACTGTTTATCTACAGCTGTCCATAAATCATGAGTGACTGCTCAAAATGTGGTGTTACTGGTAAGACCTTTAGTTGTGACACCTGTAAGCTCTTGTTCTGTGAGCAGTGTTCAGACCTTAGTGCCTCTGAGATTAGATGCATGGAGATGAAGAAGAGGAAGCTGTTGTTTCTGTGTTCTGATTGTGAGGATGGTCTCAAACAGTTGCCAAACCTGATTGCTAGAATTAGTGATGTCGAGAAGCAGCTTGAGAAATTGAACGTAACAGCAGAGTTGCCCAATACTGTACAGGTTCCAGCTGGTAGTGACTCCTATATAGAGGATATAATACAGGAGATTTGTGAGCGAGACAAGAGGAAGTCAAATATTATTATTTTTGGACTCCCCGAATCTGAGTCTGGGTCTACTGCTAGCCGTGGTGAGAGTGATGTTGACAGACTGGAAGTGAAGAATATCCTCCACAAGTTGTGTCCTGAGGGTGATTACTCCCAGATTAGGCTATTTCGCCTGGGTAGGCATTCCAGCAGTGCATCCGTTCCTAGACCTCTAAAGGTTACTCTCTCTGATGAACATCAGGTACTTAGTATTCTGCGCAGGACTGGAAGACTCAAGGATGATCATTTGTATCGTAATGTCAGAGTTAGGCAGGACAGAACCCCTAGGCAAAGTGCATACTCCAAGTCTGTGGTCAGTGAATTGAGGCGGAGGGTGGATGATGGTGAAGTAAACCTCAAGATTAAGTATGTTAACGGTGTTCCGACTATTGTTCCCCTCAAAAAAAACTAGGGGTGTCGGATGACCATTTATTGTTAAGCACTCCTGGTGATGAGAATTCCTTGTTTGTTCATTATCATAATGTTAGTGGACTACGAACAAAATTACCCAGGCTTCGACAGGGTCTGTCTTCTTGCTGTTTTCATGTTGTTATGTTGACGGAGACGTGGCTTACTGCTTCCCACTCTGATGCTGAACTCTCTTTTATGAATTATAATATTTACCGTAGTGATCGTGACAGTATTCCGGGCAATATCAGGGATCGGGGGGGTGGTGTGCTGATAGCTGTGCATAAAGACCTTGATTCTACTAGGATTGCTGGTGATATTTCACTTAATGAAGTTTATGTGAAGGTGAGGATAGGAAGGCGGAGCCTCATTTTTGGTGTTTGTTACATTCCACCCAATTCAGAAGTTGCTATATATGAACACCATTGTGATTCAGTCGACAGTGTGTTGTCTGATCATCCCAATTCTGAGGTCGTTGTCTGTGGTGACTACAACCTCCCAAACGTTAACTGGACAAGCAGTGCTGAGAGTGCTCCAGTTATTAGTGGTAACAGTCCATCAGCCTCACTTGTTTCTAACAGTTTTGGTTTTTGGGGCTTGTTCCAAAAAAATTTTGTACTTAATAGATTGAATAGAACTTTAGATTTAGTTTTTAGTAATATAGATAACATATGTGTTGATGCATCTTTGGATCCGATTTTTCCTGCTACTGCACATCATGTGCCCCTAGACATTTCTTTTTCACTTGAGACTCCCCCAACTGAACCCTATGAAGAGTATTTTTATGACTTTCGTAATGCTGATTATTGTGCCATGAATTATTTTCTTTCCGAATTTGACTGGGAATATCTTGAGTCATTGGAGATAAATGATGCTGTGAAGTGCTTTTATGACATTCTGCTTAATGCTGTGGATCGGTTTGTTCCAGTTAAGAGATGTAAAAAATCATGTTTCCCTCCTTGGTTTAGTGTCGAGCTTAGAGGCATGATAACTGAGAAGAAGAGGGTACACAGTCAGTATAAAAAATATGGTAGAATAGATGATTATATTAGGTTTTCTGGTCTCCGAGAGGAATGTAGGAATCTTCGTGATACTTGTTACAGAAATTTTATTGCTTATACTGAGAATAATTTTGAAAACAATCCGGGTTCTTTCTGGTCTTATATTAACAAGATGAGGAGGATTTATGATCTTCCTGAGGCTATGTATTATGATGATGTTAGGAGTGATTCTTTGCATGATTCGGTTGATCTTTTTGCTAGTTTTTTCTCATCTGTGTATGAGGTACAGGCTGGCGGTGTCGGTCCCGATCCTTTTTTGCGTGAGTCGGTAAATATGACTGGGCCTAGTGTTACTTCTGCTGATATTATTGATCGTATCTGTAGTTTGAAAGATAAACTTAGTTACGGCCCAGATGGAATCCCCTCCCATCTGTTAAAATCTTGTGCCTTCACCTTGGCAATTCCACTGAGGATTCTCTTTAACATGTCCTTATTGTCTGGTGAGTTTCCACATGTTTGGAAACATTCTTATTTGATGCCCGTTCATAAGCAGGGACCAAAGCACTTGGTTACTAATTACAGAGCTGTTTGTATTCAGTCAGAGATACCCAAACTTCTGGACTTTTTTGTCTCTAGGCATATAACTTGGGAATGCAGACATGTTTTCGCCGAACAGCAGCATGGTTTTCTTAAGGGAAGATCTACAACGACCAACCTTCTTCTTTACCAGAATGTATTGGTCTCAGCTTTGGAGGATAGGTTACAGATTGATTCGGTGTATACAGATTTCTCCAAAGCGTTTGATAAGGTAAATCACGCCTTATTATTGTCAAAACTTGCATTGTTGGGTTTTAATGCCAATTTGTTGTCTTGGGTGCGCAGCTTCCTTATGGGTAGGTCCCAGAGTGTAAAGATCAGGAACTTCATTTCTGGTAGTATTACTGTTTCTTCAGGAGTTCCTCAGGGTTCACATTGTGGACCAGTCCTCTTTAATCTTTTTATCAATGATGTCATACATTCACTTAAGCATAGTCAGATTTTGATGTTTGCTGATGATATCAAAATTTTCAAGATTGTTCGTTCCAGACAGGACGCTTTACTTTTACAGGAAGACTTAAATCGTTTTGCTCGGTGGTGTGGTGACAATCTTCTGACTCTGAATGTTGATAAGTGTTTCTGCATTACATTCACTAGAGCTCAGTTTCCCATTGACTTTGTGTACTCCATGGGCTCTGGTGCTTTACAGAGGAAGGAAATGATTAAAGACTTGGGCATTGTATTGGATAGGGAATTATCTTTTGGGGATCACATGGAGTACATAGTGTCTAAGGCATATAAAATGTTAGGATTTATTCATAGATCAACTCTGGATTTTTCATGCAATAGCTTTAGAAGGCTGTATTGTGCTCTGGTTCGCTCTTTGTTGGAATGCTCTTCTGTAGTCTGGAGCCCGAATTACAATATTTATATCAATCAGATTGAGGCCGTACAAAATAGATTCTTAAGAATTTGTGCTTACAGAATGGGCTTTCAGAGAAATGATCTTAACCTTTCTTATTTGCGGAATCGGCTGCACTTGCAGTCACTGAGAGGTAGAAGGATTGTCAGTGATGTTTGTTTTTTGCACAAATTATTAGTGAATAAAATTGATAGTCCTTCTTTGCTTGAGTTAGTCTCTCTAAGGATTCCGAACTGCACGAGAGCGAGGGAGGTTTTTGTGGTTCCCTTCCATCGAACCAATTATGGCTTTTTCAGTCCGATGTCGAGAGTGGCGAGAACTGCAAATGAGTATTCGGAGCTCTTGGACATGTTTAATGATTCTGACCGTGTAATTAGAGGAATTTTGAGAGGTGTTATTGATTGAATTGTCATACATATGGTATACAGGTTATGTTTTGCTTTCTTTTTTTTTTTATGTTCTCATATTGTGATTATTTAAGACTAATGTAGTTTTAGATGTTCTTATTATTATTGTAAATGGTTAATCCGTTGAATAAATAAAATAAAATAAAATAAATATATATATATATATATATATATATATATATATATATATATATATATATATATATATATATATATATATATATATATCATATATATACACATACAAAATTGAATCTGACCCCGGATATGGGTTCTAGGGCTCTTGGTTCGCGCTCATTTGAATTTTTTAAAATAAAATTCAAAAGTCGGGATCTGCCCAATAATGAATTCACTAAAAAGCGTTCGGGTGGTTGTCTGCAACTTTACCAAATATACACTTAAATGTAACAATATTATATTTTATGACATTATTTGTAGCTGCTGTAGGACCTATTTTTAGATGTATTTGATACAGGCAAAAATATATTAAAAAGTATATAATATTGATTAGATCTTATTCAATGAAAGAACTACAACCTGACAACACTGTATGCAGTATTTACGTTCAAGTTCATTTTCTGGCCTGCGCCGTTTAGAATGCCGTGTGACACCCTATATTCAAAGATTACCCAATTAAATGTAGCTTCATTTGAATAAATCCCCATTGAGATGCCTAAAAGTTTACATGAATGTATGAAATAGGAGTGGTGTTTGATTTGATGATTTGCAGATAAACTAAACCATAGGATGTCATGAATGTCATGCATGTTGAATAAATTCCTTATAATAGTATTGTTATAAAGGTTGTAGTTATTTGTCATTTTAAAAACTAGAGTTTAGATTATAACATGGAGAAACAGTCTTGACTGGTTAGAAATTTAGCAGGCAGGAACCAAAGGCACTTTTTCAACCCATATTATGCAACCAAAAAGAGTAGTTGCCTTCAAGACACATTCTTTTGGTTTATGATTAATCCTGATTTCTTTCCAGAGTCATTAATGTTTTAACATATATCGGTTTAATTTGATCACATCAAAAGACTGAATCTTTTCCATAGCTAAGTACACAGTAATATTGTTACTAAATAGTTGTTTCATTTGAATTTCTATCTGAAAGGTTTTAAACATAACCCGATAATATTTAAAACATTAACACTTAATGTTTTTGACATACGTCACCATGCCTGCATTTGTTTGACGAAGATGGTATTGATATTTGAATCAGAATACTATAATTGAGGGGTCCGGAGGAAAAGTAGTATAAGTGACACTATGAGACAAAGTGAGACAAGTACACTTAAATCAGTATCCCTCAAACAATTTTTTAATATATTTATAGTAAATATGATGCTACCAGTGCTCCAAGTCTGCATTATCTCATAATTGCTAAAAATTTCACTTGTACTGTTTTTGATCTGTGGCCCTTAAGTATGATTTGAATTTTGTGATCGGAATTATTTGAACATTGCTGATAAAAGAAAGCATAGCGGTTATCAGATCGTAAAAAAAGACAAAATAATTATAAGAAAATATGGTATCTGTAAAAGTTTTTGTGCCTCTTGAAACGATTTTCACTATTTTAGTAAGAAAGTATGGTAACCATAAACAATTTAAAAGCAAGTTTTCGAAACATTTTTTGATTTTATGGTTCCCTAGATGCATTTCGACTGATTTATTGATGATGTCTGCATTTGTGTGTGTATGTGTATCATTTTTTATCTACTAACAAGTTCACTAAGTGAAGATTGGAACCTGTGATGAGCACTGATAAGTACACTTGGAGAGCCCAAATCACCACAACACATTTTAAAAAGACCTGACGATCGTTTCACTAACCAAGTTAGCGTCATCAGAGGATGAAACATTCTAAATACTTAAAAAACTAACATCAACTTATATACCGGATCTCAGGTAAAGAGATCGAACCGAGATGAGACACTAGTCGTAGGCAAATTCCACAGTGTATTGTATTTTTATCGCCTGACCAGGTCTTTGCGCTATCCTTATTGCTTTATCTAAAAGTGTCCATCTGTAATAGTCTTGAGAAAGTTCAACGACAGCTAAATTAACAACGGTTCCTTTGGCGGCAATAACTGTATACTTGTTATCGGTAAAAACGTGCCGAAAAGGTGGGAATTTTATTTAGCAAAGTAATCTATCAAGTGACTCGTGATTGGCGCTGGTGCACTGTTCATACATTCTTTGTTGCAACTATATTTCGCAATATATACGCTCTCAAACGTATATATTGCGAAATATAGTTGCAACAAAGAATGTATGAACAGTGCACCAGCGCCAATCACGAGTCACTTGATAGATTACTTTGCTAAATAAAATTCCCACGTTTTCGGCACGTTTTTACCGATAACAAGTATACAGTTATTGCCGCCAAAGGAACCGTTGTTAATTTAGCTGTCGTTGAACTTTCTCAAGACTATTACAGATGGACGCTTTTAGATAAAGCAATAAGGATAGCGCAAAGACCTGTTCAGGCGATAAAAATACAATACACTGTGGAATTTGCCTACGACTAGTGTCTCATCTCGGTTCGATCTCTTTACCTGAGATCCGGTATATAAGTTGATGTTAGTTTTTTAAGTATTTAGAATGTTTCATCCTCTGATGACGCTAACTTGGTTAGTGAAACGATCGTCAGGTCTTTTTAAAATGTGTTGTGGTGATTTGGGCTCTCCAAGTGTACTTACTAACAAGTTGTTTATGGCAAACATATTTATGAAAATTTGCTACCATGATGCACTTGTTGCATCAAATATATTGATTTATTATGTGTATTTAAATTATAGAAAATGATTATAATATTGTGAAAATTGCTTAAAACATTACAACCTTTTCTATTACAGCTGGAATTTTTCAAAATGGAATACGAAGCTAATAGTGACCACATGGTATTAAAAATGAAATATTGTCAGGATAGTATCATGATGGTTCATAAATTAAGACTTTTAGACTCTGAAATTCTGTCAATAGGTATCTCAAAAGACTCAGGACGTAACAATTTATGCACATCGAGCCTATTCTTGATGCAGTTACTGACAATGTTTTGTTTGGCTGATGATGAGATAACTCTAGAAGTAAATAAAACACAGCTGATTGCAAGGAATTATTGCGTTGGTAAGTATTTTACTTCCACCTAGTCAATACATGTTATAACCCCCTTTAAGGGTTTATAAAACAAACCCTGAAGTAGGCTAGGGGTCATAAAGGAGTGTTCACCTAGTATGACTAACCTAATGTCCAATCAATCATAATCTTCAATATACAGAGTACATAACATTTGGATAACCGCTCAGAATTTGTAAGGGAAGATCTAAGTTACCCAAGAGGCTTAAGCAACCGGTTTTGCTCCAGTGGAGAAGGGTATTATTATAAAAATTCACAACAATACGTTCAGTGTAGCCTACACACTGGCATTATATCAGGGGCTCCAGGTAATTTCATATACTAGGCTACCTCTTGGAGTACTACCTCTAATTGGATCTTTAAATTACCAAATAATTTGCTCCAAATTATTCATGTCCCTTTTTTAAATTCAAATCCTAGATTATAAGTGCCAAATAGGAGGTATGACGCCACACTAACGAAAGAAATAACACAAAACATAACCTGTCAAAAGAGTTTTAATCTGAATGGTATTAAGTAATTCTTTAAAACAGGTGGAATCACAAAATGAACGATTTGCATATCCAAAGAAATAAACTGGTTATGTCTAGTAAGGCATAACAACGCAACAGCCGCCATGGAGGTGTTGCTTGATCTGCCCCCCTACACTTAGTTATTATGGGGGAGGCCAGGCTAGGACTATACAGACTAGCCTGCAATGGTAGACTGAAGATCAACCCAGGGTTCACTGCAAAATTCAGGAGATCGTGAAGGAACCCATACTTGAAATGAGGTCAGACTTCGCGAGCCCGCGAATCTGCAGGGAAAACAACTTTACAGTGGAAATCCCCGACCGCGAGGCATGGCGGGAGGAGACGCCGGGCATACCACGGGATGCACTCGTCTGGTTCACCGACGGGGAGCGTGGGACGGGGGCAGGTGTTTACTCGGAAGGACCGAGGGTAAGTCATAGTATTTCCCTCTGAGCCCATGCAACGGTGTTTCAGGCCGAGATGTACGCCATCCTGCACTGTGTGCGGGAGAACAAGTGGAGGGGCTACACCAACAAGCGGATCCTCATAACCACAGACAGCCAGGCAGCCCTTAACGCACTAAGTAGCCCACGGGTAAATTCCTGGCTGGTGAGTGAGTGCCGAGACGAGCGACCTGGCTGGGCAGAATGAGGTGACCCTCATCTGGGTGCCGGGTCACTCGGGAGTCGAAGGCAATGAAGAAGCTGACAGTCTCGCGAAGAGAGGGTCAGTAGAACCATTTATGGGACCAGAACCGGCTCTGGGCGTGTCAAAGAGCACTGCCAGGGGAGCCATTAAGTCCTGAGTCAGAAACCAACGCAAGGTGTACTGGGCGGACTGTCCAGGGCTCAGACATGGGAAGTCAATAATTGATGGACCCAGTTCAAAGAGAGCTGTCGAGCTGCTAAATCTTAGCAGAGGACAGCTCAGAAACACAACAGGTCTCTTGACAGGACACATGGCCATCAAGAAAATGCATAAAATGGGGCGGTTCGAAGGAGACCTCGCATGCAGACTCTGCGGCAAGGGGGAGGAATCAGCCCAGCACATCTTGTGCGAGTGTAAAGCTCTGGACCGCAAAAGACAACTGTTCTACGGTCAGTCTAGACCGGAGACAGAGCAATATAAAACTTCACCCTACCAATTGCTGTGCAGACTAGTTCAAGGCACAGTGATTTTGGAATGGGTGGAGTAAGACTAAGAGTATGCACAATCAACCAAAGGTTGCAGTGCTATCGGGGCGGCAAGGCCACGGACGAGCCCTGAGGTAAAAAAAAAAGCATAACAAAAATAAGCTTCACTTTATCCTACACTTTCTAGTTTTCAAGCGAGTGATATACTAAGCGGAGTGATACAGATGTGTATCTGAATACAGTTAAGTTGTCTGGTCTCCAACCAGTCAAATGGTTATTCGGGTGAAACCCATGTAAAATGTATAGCTATAATCATAAATTATTTTACCATAAGTATGCTAATAATAATCAAATAATACTACTTTAGCTACAAAATATCATAAATCATAAATGGTCAAAAAGGATGCATCCCCATCACAATATATTATACAGTGGTTTATTAAAATAATGCAAACTTAGAGCTCGTAATTATACCTTTGTTTTAACAAGTGAAATAAGAAATGAAAAGTTTTAAAGTAGCAACTGATAATAACCTTCCAATCATTGAATTAGTAAATTCCAAAGGTAATATACTGGAGCTTGAAGCGCTTCATATGATTTCTTGATGTGATAAAATCTAAAATTACATGCCTCAATTTTGTTTACAAAAAAAAGGAAAATCGTTTATACCAATGAATGAATGCCACTTAATAATTTACACTCAAACGAGGGTTATAGTATCTTCTTCGTTAGCAGTTCCAACTAAAATTAAAGAGTTACGTTACCAGTCTTCCCAATTTAAGTGGTTTGCCCTGTCTCTCAAGACCAACAATAGAACTCCAATTTCTTGAATAACCTGATTTATAATCGTCACCATGTAGTATGATTTGGGCTGGTTACCAAACTAATTTCCAATATTTGAAATTGTAACAGTAAAACAGTGGTTTCCAGTAATTATAAGGAATATTTGACAAACAAGCATTTAACACTATCTTGTATCAGTAGTACTAGGACATGAAGTTTCTAAAGACTTAGAAAAATATAAGATTTTAAAGCTAAGCAAAAATGGATTCATTGTAGAAAGTGTCCAAAGATCAATCGCTCTGTCTAAATGCAAAGAAGTCGGCTGCTATTTTGTTTGGGAGTCAGATTCTTGTAGAGCGCTTAAAGGTAAATGTGAGGGTCATGATCAATGGGGAGCCTCTAGAGCTTTTGGATGAGGTGCGAAACTTGGGTGTGATAATGGATGACAAGTTTAGATATAAGCGGCATGTTGGTGTGCCTGCCTTCAGCAGGTCTACAACAACCTGCGTCTACTGTACCCGCAAAGGACTTATCTTCCGACTGATGTTAAGCTAATGCTTGGGAATACCTTGGTCCTCTCGCAGTTTGCCTATTGCTCGGAATTATATTCGCCATGCTTGGACAGTTGCAATTATAATCGGATACAGAGACTGCAAAATTCCTGTCTGAGGTTCACGTATGATATTCGAAAATTCGAACATATCTCGCATAAACTGAATGAAGCGAAGTGGCTTAATATGCATAATCGTTTCACGCTGAGAGCAGCAACATTGTTCCATTCTATTATGGTGTCTAGAGTCCCAACATACTTGTATAGAAAGGTAACACAGAACTGATGTTCATAGCATTAACATACGGTCGAAGGGCTTAATTTTACCACCTAAGTACAGGCTAACACTGTTTAAACGGTCTTTTACCTATCAGATATACGCTATATACAATGGTCTTAATGAGAGTGTTAAGAGCTGTTCTGTGCGTTCCTTCAAAAAGAAACTGTTGCTGATTATGTGTGGTGTTTGAGCAGGTTGCACATCCGTCTGAACTTCGCCCAATTCACACAGTTTATTATTATTTTTCTTTTAATTATGCACATGGAACTGTGTTTTTATAAAGTACGTTGTATTGTTGTATTTTTTTGTTCTTTTTAATTGTGGACTTGAGTATTGTATTATCTATTGTGTGAATAAAGGCTATTTTATTATTATTATTATTATTATTATTATTATTATTATTATTATTATTATTATTATTATTATTATTATTAAAAACAGGCCTAAAATAAATAGAAACATCATTATAAAAACAGTATAAAACATCACTGGCTGCTCGGTGCAAGTGTGTCCCAAACTGGATGGGAATGTAATGCTATCTCCGTTATTATTAGAGATAGGGAGACAGTTAAATTAGCAACGTTTTGTAGAATTTCATGCTCGTTCCAAATATGACTTGTATTTTACCCTGCCTCTTTTCGTTTTCGAGTTATTTTGAAAAAAACAAAATTTGTCGATTTCTTTTTTCTTCAATATGTAAGTAGGCGTTGATCTGACATGTCTAACACTTGCACATTATCAGGACACTTTTTACAGAGTATTCTTTTTGTGCTATTCTCAACTTTGAATTGTCATTTGTTTTTGAGCTACAGGTATCAACATTTGTTTACTTTGCACATGCAAAGTGCAGAGCATCCCAAGACATAAAACTTCATATTTTATCAAATATGGGTGCGAATCCTCATGTTGCATCTCAATAAATTGCAGCAGACTATGAAATTTCTCAGCGATCAGTATTACATGCATTAAAATTAGAAAATTACCATCCTTACAAAATGCTGCTGCAAGAACTTAAACAAGATGACCCTGACCGATGAATGCATTTTTGTGAAATAATGCAATAATAAACAACCGTAATTCAAACTTTATTCGCCAAATACTTTTTTCAGACAAAGCATCATTTTGGCTAAATGGAACAGTGAATAAACAAAATTACAGGTATTGGAGTACAGAGAATCTTCGCTGGATGACTGAAGCACATATGCAGCAGCCACGGAAAGTTAACGTGTCAGCAGGAATAGTCCACCATAGAATCATAGATCCTTTCTTCTATGACGAAACGCTCACTGGGCAGCGATATCATAATTTTCTAAGGAATGAGCTTGTTTCTGGTCTTGCTGCAAGTTTTCCAAATTAAGATGATGCTGATTTACCAAGTGGTGATATTTAGTTTCAGCAAGACGGTGCTCCTCTGCACTTTGCACATCCTGTTCGCGAGTTTTTAACTGACTGCTTTCCTGCCAAGTGGATCGGTAAGGCGTGGATTATTAGAGTGGCTCCCAGGATGGCAGACCTTACGCCACTAGATTTTTTCTATGGGGGTATATTTAAAATCTGAACGAGTGTAGTTGTTGTAAACCTTTACTGCAATGTGTAGACTCAAATAGATTGATATTATCTTTGACTTGTTGGTCTACCACCACCTTGGCACCAGAAGCTGTGCATTACTCCATATTACTCACCATCACACTAACTGTGGACGTAACTCACAAATTATGAAATTGTGTTTTTGGAAAAAACTGTTATTCAGGACTTTTTTAAATACATCTATTATGGTTTTTATTAATCGTTTAAAAATAATGATTACAGATGTAGGGAACTAGTATTGTCATAATGTTGGACTTTGTTTTATGTATTTCATTTTGTTAGATATTACGTTTTGTTTTGTGACTTGTAAATAATTTGTAACTTTTGTTATACTTTAAATCTATTCTGTAAAAGGACTATGCGTTCAATAAATAAATAAATAAACACATAAATAAAAATCCTGGGTGCAGCAAGTGCGTTATGGTAGCGAATTTTTTTATTAAATATTTTTAATAGCAAATGTCTTTGTTTGATGAAAGCAGGCATCAAACTTGGTTGCCTATATAGTAGAAACAATGTACCATATTTCATCGAAATAACTTTATTGTTTGAAAATATATAAACATTTTTCAAAACTCTGGATGCAGCAAGTGTGTTATGGAAGTGAATTTCCAGAAAAATGTTTTTAATAGCAAATGCGAGCAGGCATCAATCTGATTACCGGTATAGCCTATGTAGTAGAAACGATGTACTATATTTTATCAAAATTAATTATGGTTTGAAAATATACCAGACTTTTCCGAAAATAACTTAAATGTTGGTTTCCTAATCAACAAAGCTTACGTTAATAGCAATTTGAGTTATTGAAATTTGAAGGATTTAATGACAATTCGGTTAATTTGCAGATAAGCTCCCGAACGCTTTTCAAAAAATTGTTTTCAGAAACATTACTAGGACCCCACCTGGATGCACAAATCACAAGAAAAATTTCTTGTTCACAATCCCCCAAGGAAGTTACGGGACTGGAAGTGAATAGGGGTGCTGGGCGGGGTAGGTAGTAACAAGGAAATATGAGCAGAAAATGTAAAGAAAACTGCTTGGAAGCTGTCTATTTGAAGCCATATCCCAATTAAACCCTGTCTACTCCGCACAGCACCCCTATTTGCCCCAGGTCACGTAACGTCCTTGGGGGGTATGAACAAGAAGTTTTTCTTGTGGTTTATGCAACGAGGGTGGTTGTATGCACACGAGGGGGGAGGAAAGGCCTACGACGAAGCAGCCCCCCCCCGTTCAATTTGTGGCAGGAGGGTGGGGATTTTCCTTTCCCCTCGCGTGCATACAACTACCCTCGCTGCATAAACCACAAGAACAATGTCTTGTTCCTACCCGCCAAGGAAGTTATAGCATCTGGGGGGATAGGGGTGCTGTGCGGGGTAGGCAGGGTTTAAGGGGGATATGGCTTCAAGATGTGAAAAAGACAGCTTTCAAGCCCGTTTTATTCGAATTTTCTGCTCATATTTCCTTTTTACTACCTACCCCGTTCAGCACTCCTACTCACTCCTGTTCCCATAACTTCCTTGTGAACAAGAAACTTTTCTTGGGGTTTGTGGATCCAGGGGAGGCCCTAGGCAGGTTTCTAAAAACAGATTTTTGAAAAGCGTTCGGGAGCTAAACTGCAAATTTACCGAATATTCGCTACCAAGACGCACTTACTGCGTCCAGATTTTGGTACAGAGTTCACTCTTTATAATACAAACATGCGTATCAAATTTGGTTGCCCTTACTTTGTTACTTCCGGAGATATGAATTTTTTAGAAAGAAAACACAAGATTTTCTGGGAAAACCTGGTACGATTTTCCTGGCTAACGAACTTATCCAAGCCACTTGCAAAAGGAAGGTACATATTAACAGATCTCCTCATTAGCGAATTAAAAAAAAAAATCGCTAATAAAAACTTCAAATTAAAGAAGATATATTTTGGGGAAAAGATTTAAGCAAAAATTACGAAATAATCTTAATTTATCATTAATTCGGTGGAAATGTAGGTGGTTATATTTAGACATTATAACTTTATGTATTTAAAAATTTTATAATCTGATAATACTGCACCTTCAAAAAATATTCATATCTATATTTACATCTACTAATTTAATTTCGCTAGACCCAACCTCATCATTCACCAAATAAAATGTTTTGTTGAAAGTTTCTTGAAAAATTCTTATTTCCTTCACTGTATATGTTTTAGGAGCACCATATCGTGGAAAAACAATTAGAAGTCAAGTCAATTTGAATCCTGGCGAATTTGCTGTATACAGTGTAGAAGAGGAAACTTCGGTTAATTTTGCGTTGAAACCTCTAAGGACTGTGGTACATTTTGCAGATGGTTTCAATTTAAACATAGGCCTCAACTTTGATACAGGCGGAAAGTAGGTATATTGTTTTCTTGTCTTATTATGAAAAGTACATACTACATGGAAGTTAAAGCACTGCTTGTATCTTAACTGTCTTTTTTTCTACAAAAGAAAGCCATTAATAATGCATTTGTGTGAAGAAAAATAGTTAATAGTTAGGTCGCAACTTTCAAGTATTCCAAATTTTTTCAAATGAGTGAAGTAGAGTTTCTAGAAGCTTTATTTAGAGTCAATTTATATTTATATGGCAATGGTTACACTGTGTTGAACACATCGGTGCGATCACCGAAGGTATGCTTCATTGGGCACAATCAATACCTGAATGCGTGACCACCTGGGAACACTGTGTGATGTTGAATGCCTTCAGAAAGCAATGACGAACCACAGAGTATATTTTCCAATCAAGTTTCCTTCAAAAAACTGTGACACTCAGTTTGAGCTAGTGTATATATCTACATGTTGCCTATATAGAGGTTTTACTATGTACTGAAATTTAAATTTATAGGTTTGTTGGGGATTTTAATAACTTTTATTCAGAATTAAACGTCCAATTTTACCTAGTTTTTAGTTTTTAACCCCCTGTGGGTCTGGGGACAAATTTAATAAAATAGATGTAAGGTATCTCCTGCCTGTTGTAAGAAGCCACTAAGTGAAGCAAACTTTGTGGATGTCACGTCTAGATGGTCTTAGAGAGGCTGAAATCTCTAAAGAGGTGGAAAAACCTAACGAGATTGAAGCGTCAACTGTGAGATTTGAAATATTTTGAAATGGGCAAGCGACTTTGATCAGATGCCAATACATCTCAACGACTAGCAAAAAAGCTGCCGGTAGGATCCTGTCAAATTAACATTTGGTGTGACAGCTGCAGCAGTCAGAGGGAGATCGTCCACCTTGAGCGTCCCACCTTCCAACTTGCTAATGAACAACCGAGACTACTGCAGCGATCCATGCTGGAAACTGTAGAAGCCAAGGTCACAGGGTGCACAATGGTCTGGTTGGATCATTATTACTACGTTGATTAGGACAGTTCCCTTCAGCTAGAGCAAGTAGTTGGAGAGCTTCAGCGGTGGAGGAAGTTACTCATCTTAAGTTTGTGCGAGGACAAGACCTCCCAAAACCATTCGTCTGTGTGACATACATCCTGGACAATGTTGGAGTGTGACTAACATCTGGACACCTGTCCTATGAGTATCTACTCATAGGACTCGGAAAATACTGCTGGACTATCCTACACTGAGAATAAGCAGATTCATTGGGACATTTTTGGTTAAGAAGAATGTCAGCAGCTATGCGATAGGAAACCAGTTTCAAAACATACTTTGCTTTGCGCAGGTGCTATTCCGACCAAAAGTCAGGAGTTCTGTGGCTGCCCAGAAACCCACAGCCACTGCTACCAGTCAACCCACAGGGTCTGGAGCAGACCCTACCTGTGGTGAAGGAGGTACACATTCTTCTGCTAAGCCCTCTGTGAACGGCATCAGGAAACGCACCTACGTAACTGGCATCTCTAGGGGAGGATGTAGGACACACCTTGCCCCTAGAACATTGATGAGTAGCACCAGGAGATCTGGACCAACTTTCACCCTAAAAAAATTATCGTCCCCTGTAAGAAGCTAGATTTATAAGTGAAATATTAAACAATTAGCGTGAACCACAATAAACCTAATGTCATGGTGAAGCGACTGAAATAGCCCACTTACTATATATCCTAACCTAATATAACCTGTTACTTAGTTTATATGCTTTACTAATTTATTTAGCAGGACATTCAGTGCCCTTTGTTCAGAAAATGTTCTCTACAAAGTTTTTTTTTTCTCGTTATTTTAGAATAAACACCGTATTGTATTTCGAAATCAATAACCTGTCAAATCACACCGAATTGCCATATGAAAAAATCATGATGGCGGCCTGACTAACACCAGTTGCACAAAACAAATGAAACTCATAATAAAATATGGGTATTTATGTATAATTTAGCCCCACCAAATATCAAATTTAAATGTTACACCATTTCTGCATAATCTCACGATGGAATATTATTTGAGCACCTGTGCATAAAAATGTCCAAATTTTAAATGCCAGTACATATACAAAAGTAGCTTTCAGCCCTTACAACACCACACGTGATTCACTATTTAACGAGAAATAAAAATTATGTTTCCTGACAAAAGCTGGAATTTATAGATTAGCTTGTACACATTGCAACACAGTCTACATTAGTCAAACTTGTAGAATTTTTAACATCAGCTAATAAGAACATATTTTTGCAATTATACATGCTCAAAATCTACTTTTGTAACACATATTATCAATACTCCACATAGGCCTACAGTAAATAACCACATAAACCCACTACATTTTTGTAATGACGAGCGCAACTTGACTTTTTAAGCTTATGGATCAAAAAGCACATACATGACAACAGCTGCCTTGTTTTAAATAAAGAAACGGATTTAATGGAGTTTCATTTCTTGGAAACTCTTCTTTTTCATTAAATATATCAAATAGAATTGGTCCAACTGTATAAAAAATAGTTGTAATAAGGTAATAGGTTGATGTATATTTCCCTTTTGATTATATAGAGCCTGCTCTATTGCTGTTATTATTAATGTTCTAGCTATTTGATTACTATGATTGTTGTTATAGCTATTATTATTATAAGTTAATTTAACTTTCATGTTAAATATTGAAACATCTCATAGACATTTTAAAGACGTCATCTGTCATTTTAATTTTATTTAAACAAAATTTTTGATCAAACTATCCTAAAGTAGCAACAGATTTTTATGTATAGTTGTCATGAATGCCTATAACTTGTTACGGTTGGTTCACCCTGTATATAAATATCTAAAACTAAGCATAAAAAGGATATCTAATGTAGCTTCATCAAACTCCATCTGAAGCAGTGGACATATAAACAACAACACCTAACACAAAAGTAGTTGCAGTAGTAGCAGTCATATTTCCGATAGCTGCAAATCCATTGCTCATTTAATATTTTATGTTTTGATAACAAACAAATGCCACTGTATAGTGCCGTCACTGGAGCATTTTTGAAATCTATCTATTATTTTCTTTTTCGTACTTTTATCTGCCGGTTTTATCACAAGATAAAGAAAAACTTGAAAATTCCAACACTTCAGAACAAATAATAGATCTATTTTCTCATATATTTATTTATTCAGAAAAACGGGACAACCCAAATTTTAAACATAAGCACAATATTAGCAAGTGATAGTCACAATCAGTTATAATTAAAGCAACAATCAAATAATCAACTGGTCACATTACAAAACAATATTAAACATTACATAGTCACATTACACAACAATCAAATAAAATACATGCTAGGTATATGCTAGGTGTGGGCAACAGATGCAAGAGACCGCCTGAAAGCAGAAAACAAGCAACCCAAAAAAGGCAGAAACTCAGCATTTGCATTAGCAAAAGGCAACATTCTATTCAGGGGACTGGATATACCATAATTTGTGGAGTGATGAAACACCTGTACAGTTCACAAGATCGGGTTCGATAACTCCCTATCATTGAGAGAATAATACCAGAGTCAATGTTAGATTTCAAAACTTTAAATAAGATGCACATGTCAGCATTCCATCTACGAGACTCCAATGATGTTAAATTTAATGCATGCATCAGCTGCACATAATCAAGACCTCCCCTGGCAAAATCCAGCCTCCATGAACAAAACCGAAGGAACTTTCTCTGCACACGTTCAAGAGACTCAATATGAACGGCATAGTATGGCTGCCATATGATCGAAGCATACTCCAAAATTGGTCTGACTAAAGCACAATAAAGAGCCCTAATGGCCACCACAGAAAATTCCCTAGCCATCCGACACACAAATCCCAGCATTCTCATACTTCTAGAAACAACAGACTCACAGTGCCCAACGAACGTCAGCTTCACATCAACGGTAACCCCCAAATCACAAACATCCTCCACTCTTCGCAATGGAACACCATCGATATCATAGTCAAATGAATGAGTCTGACGAAGTGCTCGATTCAGTATCTTTTGGTTGGAGCATTAATTGAATAGAAAAGTAATTACTGTTGGAAACAATTACTGATAGATATTAGATAACCTAGCCTTATATTTACATTGAAAAAAATAAAAAAACTAGACCTGGGTAAGTCATTGCTAGTGCAGTTTTAATTGTTTCATGTTGTAATAGCAGTATAACGCTTTGTAGGTTTTTGTTCCCTTCTGGAATCTTTCGTTAATTATCCTATAATTTTATGCGAGGTCGTCGATTAGCGCGACAGTGGTTCTGGGCGACACTCTTTAGCGCGACACAACAATAGATTGCCTCCATACAGGCAGAAAGATCATTTTTTCAGTACTTGTCTGGCTGACTGTGTGAAGTGTCATAGACAGACCAATGGGAGTGTTCTTATTTCTTATGCTCCTCCCATATAGAGAAAATAAATATGTAATTAATGTAGACATTCAAATTTATGTTTTATAGGAGACTTATTTAATTGCATTTTGTATTGTTTGAGTTATTTAGATACAAATAAATATACATAAGGGTAAATAATCGTTTTTGTAGAAGGTATTAATAGTTTAAATTGCAATGACATTTTCCTATAAAAATATTTGTAATGAAAAAATTCATTGACAAGATTAGTTTCATTTTTTAATTAACAGCAAAACCGCATTATAATTAACTTTAATGTTTTTTTATTATTGCCAAATATTTTTAAAAAAGCTGTCTTTGATGGCATTTATTTTTAATGCTTATTTGCTGCAAAATTGTATTTCAAAATTTATGCTTAATGAGAAAATGTTTAATAAATTCAAAAAAAGCTGGCTGCCATGATAGTCTTTTTAACATTGGTTTTTAATGCTCATTTCCTGCAACATTGTCTTTCAATGTTTATAGTTAAGAAATTGTTTATATATATTTCTTAAAAGCTTTACTCTTTGGCACCTACTTTTCTATATTTTTTAATGCTCATTTGCTGCAAACTTGTTTTTCCAAGTTTATGGTTGAGGGGAAAACGTATAAATATTTTCAAACAACCTCTCCTTGATGACACCTACCTTTTATCATTATTTTTAACGCTAATTTGCTGCAAAACTGTGTTTTTTAATGTATGATTGGGGAGAAATAATGTTAAAAATAGTTTATTTTGAAATAATATACATACTTAATTACATAATGAAGGAAATAAAAAAAAATCATTGGAAATTAACAAAATATATATATATATATATATATATATATATATATATATATATATATATATATATATATATATATATATATATATATATATATATATATATATATATATATATGAAGTACAGAGAAATGGGTTTTTGGTAAAAAAAATACATTATCACGTAAGATATATTTCAGTTTTTATAAAAGAAAATAAAACTCAACATTTAAACGAATAAAGTTTCAAACACATATATTTAATATACAATTTTTTCTTATATATTATCATATATATTGTTTTTAGAGGTGTGCAAAGTTTCGAAATTTCGAACCGAACCCTAACTTGAACCAAACCTTTGGTTCGAAAAATTGTTTGCGCTAGGCGATGTTAAACTAGTTCGAAATACGTAATCCTTCAAAATAGCTTGGAGTTCGTTGCTAAAGAATACTTTGAAGTTGAACTTTACAGGCATTCAATGCTGGCAAAGGTAGCGAAGTTGTAAAGTCCGTATCAGTCCCATTGAGTCGATAGTGTAATTTCAGGAAATATCATTCATATCTTTGACAGTTTGTGAGACACTGAGACAGCTAATTAACATCACTGAATTATTATATTTTTATATATCCTAGCATCCCAATGCCTTTTTTTGGTTACAACATTATAATGGCAGTGTTAGCAACTTGTTGGTAAAGTAAATTTTCACAATTTATGACTATAATTGCAGATTGCCTTCCGAAAACATTAGATTAAACATACTTTATTTTACAATGATCCAAACAGTTAAAACAATCAAGAAACAGTTACAATTGTTAGTATATATATATATATATATATATATATATATATATATATATATATATATATATATATATATATATATATATATATATTAGAGGTGTGCGAACCCATGTTTTGTTCGAGCCGAACTATGAACGAACCCAAGCAAATATGTTGCCTCGAACTTCGAACCTCTGAAATAGTATGTCTAAGGTTCACAGTCGAACTTCTTAGAAATTCAAAATCGAACATCGAACTACCGAAAATTTTTCAGTGTTCATATATCATTTCCTTAAATACAAAATTTTGGAATATTGTAACATACAATATTTGATACGTAAAAGATTCCCACTCTTTTTACAAAAAAGAAAGGTTCGACAAATTTGCAGGTTGATTGGGCGAAACTGCCTTCCTGTGCTGATCATTGTGGAGATGGGTCAACGTTAAATCAAAAACACAAAAGCAAAAAATATTTTAAACTTTTTAAGATTTCTAGATCTATAGATAAGCTCAATTATAAATATGTTGTTGTTTGGTATTGGCTAGGCAGTTTTAGCAAACAGATTGAGAGGGTTCAAAGTGAGCATAATAGGTATAAAACTAACCACTTACAAGTTTGAACTGTCTCCTTATTGTGAATATTTAACTGTTTTGGCTCACTGTGAAATAAAGCATGTTGAAACCAGTGTTTTCCAAAGACAATCTGCAATTATCCTCAAATTCTGAAAATTTACGTTACCGATCGCCTTCGAACACCACCATCATAATGTTGTTACTGAAATAGGTGTTGGGAAGCTAGGATATACAAGAAAAATAATTCTGTGATTGCTAAATGACTCCGTCGTGTCTCAATGTGTCCTACCTACTGTCAAAAATATCCATGAGTGAAATCTCCTGAAATTACGCTATTGACTCAATGAGACCGATAACGAGTTTAAAGCGCCGCTACCGAGTTAAAGGAGCCGCAACTTCGCTACCTTTGGCAACATTCGATGCCTGTAAAGTGAAATTTCGAAGTATTTTTGAGCAACGAACTTGGAACTATTTTGAAAAATTACATATTTCGAACTTCGAACTACTTCAACATCGCTTGTGCGAACATATTTTCGAACCGAAGGTTCGGTTCGGAATTTCGAAGCTTCGCACACCTCTAATATATATATATATATATATATATATATATATATATATATATATATATATATATATATATATATATATATGCTCACTTTTAACCCACTCATTCAAATTTGCTAAAACTGCCCAGCTAATACCAAACAACAAAATATTTATAATTGAGCTTAGCTATTATAGATGTAGAAGTATAAAAAAAGTGTTCAATGTGCCTTTTTGTATTTTTGATTCAACACCGACTCATCTTAAAAACAAACATCAGCATCAGAGGGCATTTTCATCCAATCGACCTGCAAATTTTGTCAAACCTTTCTTTTTTTTCTATGTACCAAATATTGTATGCTACAATGTACCTAATTTTTGTATTTAAGGAAAATATATGTGAACATTGAAGAACTGTAGTTAGTTCGGTGTTCAATGTTAAATGTTTAAGAAGTTCGATGTTCGACTGTGAACCTTAGACATACTATCTGAGAGGTTCGAAGTGCGATGCAACATTTTTGCTTGGGTTCGTTTATAGTTCGGTTTGCACACCTCTAATTGTTATGATTTATAATAGAACATATTTATATCTTTATGTAAATATAAAGGTAACAACATATAGCATAGTGGTGAAGATTACTGACTGGCAACATATTGTTAATTATTAATTATTTCCAAGTCAAATCATATTTGATAAATATAATAAATCCAAATTAAAAGTCCATTACAATTAACAAAGTGCGTAAACTTGGTTAGTTATAAAAAATACATGGTTGCCTAAGATTTATTAAATTTTTAACATAATATATTATGTACACCAAAAACATAATCATATTTGAATTAAATAAACTAAGACACAACGTAAAAACAGAAAATTATATAAAAATGAAACAAACTATTTTCTTATTTCTATATGTTATATTTTAGAACAAACGATATTTATAATTTAATGTGGGTATAAGGTCATTGCCTGTGGTGTAGTGGTGAAAATCTCAGATACTCTAAAGGTAGCAGGTTTGACTCCAGCACTGAAATGAACCCTAGAACCTCTGAAAACATGGCAAATTTTGTTCGGAAGTCAACGGTAAACCACAAGTTGTAATTGCTAGTCAAATTTATCCTCTCATGAATCTGGCTCACTATAAAGTGAAGTTTTCCTGCATCTGCATAGCACCCGTGAGACATGAACACAAGGTCCACACAAGACTCAGAATTAAGGTAGATATTATAATATAAATATAAAATACAACTATCATTGAATGTTTGTAATACTATTTTTAAGGTTTACCTACATTAAAAGCAATAAACATGCATTACATGTGAACAAGCTCATTTATTGGCACAAATCGAGAGCGTAATCATGTGCTGCAATATACTCTAAATTACCCGATATGTCAGAGAGTTTTATAAATATCCTGATTTATTAATAATGAATATTGCTAAAGATACATTATTAGGCTAATATAAAATTATATAAATCTGACTGTTTTAGTGATGTAAAATTATGTCAAAATATGCCAACACAGACACCACACACAACATAGTATAAAAACAAATGTGTTTGTAACTTACGCAAAAAATACACACAAAAATTTATAAAACTAAAAAGTTTATAGATGATCATGATTATCAGTATATGTATTACTAACAATTATTTTCAACAGTCGCAAATACCACTGCTTTCATTTGATACCACTGATGCTGCACCTGTTTCTGGTAACACTTTACTTCTGGTTGCAAGACAACATAAATACGTACAGGACCCTTCTGTAAGAGCATACAAAAAGTAAACTTTTTTATTGCCTTTTATTATAAACAGTAAATTATATACATCTATATAAAACATTTATGATATAACTTCAAACTCTTCTTCTTCAGCATCAGGCTAGGCAAGTGCGTGTATATTGCAAACAAAACATTACAAAATTACAACAAATTCAAAATTATATTCAACATAATAATATAAATCTTTGAAAGTTAACACTAACCATACAGAGGGACCAGGTGTTCCCTCAAGCCATCAACTGCTTGGCTCACCTTGGATAAGATCTGAACAACCTTGTCACTTTGCTCGGTTTCTGTTTGTGCTTGCTCTGAAATTGAAAAAAATGTTGCATGAGAGTATTGAATTTACCACATATTTCTAAATTTTGTAATAAATTGTGCAATATCAGCGAATTTTCATAAAGAAAATTTCGCTATTCAAGAGGTAACAACATATAATATTTCTTTTATATGTAGATCATGGTTTGTGAAGCTTCTAGGCCAACTAGAGACTTCCGGTATTTTTTCACCACACTGGTCAGTTCTGCGAGTCAAGTTTTTCCATCGAAAATTACAAATTTCCTTCTCAAAAATGCTGTATCAAACTTTCTAGAATTGTCACTATCAATTTTGCTAAAATGTCAGCTTCTTCAGGATGCTCCTACTTTACAAATATATCTACCTACTGGCTCTTGTTCCTACAACTTCAATTTTTGCATACTTCTCTTCACTTATAGTACACTATAACAAAACTGATGAAAATTCGCTACTATAGTGCACTTGCTCCGTTCAGAGTTTTTTTTTATACAAGCAGAAGTGAAATTGAATAGATAAACCTAACATTTTGAAGAACATCCATGTTAAGAAAATTAAGTCATTTCTTGTAACACATTATTTTTTGATAAAGAAATCACAACTGCAAGAGTAAAACTCGATAGGCTACCTAATATATATATATATATATATATATATATATATATATATATATATATATATATATATATATATATATATATATATATATATATATATATATATACATATATATATATATATACCTATAGACTTGAAAAACAAGACATTTTTATTACAAATGAAAATAATGGGGTTATAGTTTCCCACATATATTAAAAACTACTTATATTTTGATTCTAATTAACAAATTTTACAACTGACTTACCCATTTCAAAATCTGAAGTAAAGAGCCAGTTCACAGTTCAAATAATACAACTTGTCTTTCTGTTGCTTCGCTGTTCCCTTGTTTTTTGAAAAAGGAAGTGTACCTACTTGGTATAGCAGCATTGTTTTCTCGTATTATAGATTATAGTAGGTATCTTCGCAATTTGACTTTCAGTCGTTCTAGACATCTGAAGCAATTAGGAATTTTCTATTTCTGTTGAAAATACAAACACAAAATATATTTCAGACACAATAAAGTCCTACACGTGGTTGATTTTGAATAGAGGGTGTCACACGGCGCATCTTAAACTGCGCAGCCAAGATATGAAACAGAAACGTTAATACCGTATACAGTGTTGTCGGGTTGTAGTTCTTTCATTTAATAAGATCTAATAAATATTTTATACTTTTTAATATATTTTTGCCTGTATCAAATAAATCTAAAAATAGGTCCAACAGCATCTACAAAAAATGTAAAAAAACACAATATTGTTACATTTAAGTGTTTACTGGTTAAATTTGCAGAGAACCAGCCGAACGCTTTTTAGTGAATTTTCTTCGAAAAAATCCACTATTGGGGCGATCCCGACTTTTGAGTTTTATAAAAAAATATTAAATAAGCGCGAACTAGGACCCCTAGAACCCACATCCGGGGTCAGTTTCAATTTTTATAAGTTTATATATATATATATATATATATATATATATATATATATATATATATATATATATATATATATATATATATATATATATATATATATACCTATATATATACCTATATATATATATATATATATATATATATATATATATATATATATATATATATATATATATATATATATATATATATATATATATATATATCACAGCGATAAGACAAAAAATAAAACAGCTGTGGCAACCAAATTTGGTAGGTAGGTTTGTGAGATAAGTAGTAGACTATAAACTAACATTTTTATTTCTATGTTACAAGCTAAAAGTTCAAAAAAAATATTTTGTGCCAGATTATTTCTATCAAAATTCACTAACCTTGGTGGTTTAGGGGTAAGAACGTGTGCCTCTGAACCGAAAGGTACTGGGTTCGATCCCAGGGTACTCCTTTCACTTCCTCCTTCCCCCCCTAAACATTACATTCGACATAAGGTTCACATTGACTTTGGGAATCCCGAGAATATCCTAGACACATGAAATATTGGCTTCTACTGCCAATTTATCACTTCGCTTTCAGTTTACTACACCGCTAGTAAGTGTACTCGTTTAGACGGTTTCCTGTATATTCAAGTGTTCACAGACATTATTTCTGAAATTAAGCATTGTTTACCTTGTTCTGTTAATGACCATTTGTGTTGTAGTGGTTTAGGCATGCATGTGTCGCTAGTTTCTTCTGGACGTTTTTTTGTAACATCTTTTCGGAAACATGCTTAGACCTCCTTCCCTGGATGCACAAACGACAAGAAAATTTTCTTGTTCATACCCCACAAGGAAGAGACGGGACCAGGAGTAAATAGGGTTGCCGGGCGGGGTAGGTAGTAAAAACGTAATATGAGCAGAAAATGCTAAGAAAACGTCTTAAAGCGGCCTTTTTCACATATAAAATCCATATCCCCTTTAACCCTGCCTCCCCGCACAGCACCCCTATTCGCCCCAGCACCTGTTACTTTTTTGAGGGCTGCTCTCAGGGAATTTGACTTCTGGTTTACACAACGAGGGTAGGTTGTATGCATGCGAGAGGGAAAGAAGAATCCCCCAGCGAAGCAGACCCTTCATTGCAAAAACAATGTAGAAAACAAATAACATTGGCACGGACCAGGAACTAGCGACACATGTACGCTTAAACCACTACAAAACTGATGTTCATTAAGAGAACAAGGTAAGCTAGGCACAATTTAAGAAATAACGTGGGTGAACACAGATATATATATATATATATATATATATATATATATATATATATATATATATATATATATATATATATATATATATATATAAGAAACCATCTAAACGGGTACCCGTACTAGCGGTCTACTAAAAGCGAAGTGATAACTTGGCAGTAGAAGGCAATTGTCCATGTGTCCAGAATATTCCAGGGATTCCCAAGGCCAAAGAGAATTGTATGTCAAATGTAATGTTTAGGAGGGGAAGGGGTGTCACCGAACAGAACCGTACTGAGAAATTGTTTAAAAAGTATGTAAGCTGTTAAAAACTTTACATGTAAATAACTCGGCAAAGGCAAGAGAACAATAGGTGAGAATAGTGTCAGCGTACGTGCGAGATACCAAACATTATCTACCAGCAGCTGATAAATTGTTTAAAGTGTGTAATGTGTAAAAAACTTTACATGTAAATAACTCGGCAAACGCAAGAGAACAAAAGATAAGGATAGTGTCAGCGTACGTGCGAGATACAAAACTTTATCTATCAGCTGCTGAGAAATTGTTTAAAATATGTAATGTGTTAAAAACCTGACATGTCAATAACTCGGTAAAGGCAAGCGAACAAAAGCTAACATTACTGTCAGCGTACATGCAAGATACCAAACTTTATGTATCAGCAGTCGTTTCATCTCAAACTGTCCAGGAGGTCATCAGCATGCAAATTAACGAGTTTTTCTTGTGATTTGTGCATTTCGGGGGGGGGGGGGGGGGGCGTTTATTTCTAAGCATGTTACTGAAAAGTTTTTCCTAAAAGTCTTGACGCAGCAAGTGCGTTATGGTAGTGAATTTTGATAGAAATAAACTTTTTGCTTGTAACATAGGAATAAAAATGTTAGTTTATAGTCTATACTCTTTATCTCACAAACCTACCTATCAAATTTGGTTACCGGTATAATCTATATAGTAGAAACAATGTACCATATTTTATCAAAATAACTTACTGCGCCTGGAAATGTACAAAAAAATTTTAAAAATAAACTTAAATGTGTTCAAGAAAACTTGTTTCCTAGCCAACGAACCTTAGGTTAATAGCAAATTGAGTTGTTGAAATTTGAAGCATTTAATGAAAATTCGCTACCAAAACGCACTTACTGCGTTCCCATTTTTTTTTGTGCATGGAACAGTGTATGAGTCACTAAAACTAGTACGGTATGCTATGCTCTACGTTTGACTTGAACCATTTCCTTATACCCAAATTTGAATGTTTATCTGCCAGAAAAGTAGGTATGTTGTCTACCTATTGAATGTTGGGATTCTCCTCAGATTTGCTAAATTTATCATCATCCGTAATAATACTTTCAAAGTACATGAACATTTTACTTGTTCAAGCTGTTGCATATTTAAGCTTTGTATTCATTTTCGCTGTCCTCTACTTATCTTGTGTACCCTTATTTTCGTCGTATTGATGTTTAGTTTGATATTTTTAAAACAACATCTAGCACACTCAACATCCTTTGTAATTCTTTTTCCGTTTCTAATAATCGCTATCATGTCATCTGCGTAACATTCAATGGAACCCTTGTCTATTTATTTTGTTATTTATATATAGTTATTTTATCTTTTGAAAAAACAAAGTTGAAGCCCTGAGCAAATACGAGTTTATATTATAATAAAGCCTGCGTTTTTAAGTTAACCTACCTGCTTATTTATTTCTAAGGGCAAGGGCTGATTTAGAAGAATGTTTGAAATAAAACCCAACACATGTATAGAAGGCCATCAAACGATCGTGAATGCCTACCTGCTACCTGCTGTCTTCGACCCTAAATAACTGTTCTGTATAACAGTGTAGTCAGAACATAATAGGTAGTTTATTCTGGTGTGGTTCAGTTATATCTTATAGAAGTCTGGACGCAGCAGTTGCGTTATGGTAGTGAATTTTTATTAAATGCTTCAAATGTGAATAACTCAATTTTCTATTAACTTAAAAAGTTTAATTTTGGTATGTCATAAGGTCTTTCCTAAGGCAATATAACCACTAAATTTAATTAAAATAACTTTGTAATTTTCGGAGGAAAAAATTTTTTCGAATGAAAATTCAAAATTGGAATAACTCAATTTTCTATAAACGTAGAAAGTTGAATTTTAGTACGTACTACGGTCCCTCCCAAGGCAAAATATCCATTAAATTTCATGAAAACAGTTTTGTAATTTTCGGAGAATTTTTTTTTCTAAACAAAACTCAACATTTTCCCGGAAAACCCTGCCCGATTTTCCTGGCTAACGATCTCATCAAAGCCATTAATAAAAAAAGGCACTTGCTGTGTTTCATCGAAATTGGTTAATTATTTTTTGAGTTATCAGATGAATACATATATATATATATATATATATATATATATATATATATATATATATATATATATATATATATATATATATATATATATATATATATATATATATATATATATAAAGTTATCCAAATCTGTCGGACGATATTGAAGACTATATAGAAGCTTTATTATCCCAGTGGTGTGGTAATAATAACGTTTACTATTTATTTCTAAAATCTTCAAAACAATGACCTGACCTGATATTAGTTTTAAAACGTATAACGATTTTGAGAGAAAATAATTGAGAAAGTTACATATTTCGGAAACGGTCCATATATAACATATACGATATTATTGGTCAATAAATAGAGGAAACTTTACAGAGAATAGTAGCAATGGATTAAAAAATGCCGTGTCCTATTTAAAAACTTATGTTAAGCTCGCGACGGACCGCTATATATATACTATTAGTATAGGGCGCAACGCCGTACTTTATCATTTCGTTGACCGAATATATATATATATATATATATATATATATATATAGATATATATATATATATATATATATATATATATATATATATATATATATATATATATATATATATATATATATATATATATATATATATATATATTATTATTATTTGTACAAATTGCTTGAATAAGTTCATTCGCCAGGTAAATGGGACCTCGTTTTTTCGAAAAAATATAAAGCTATTTGAATGAAATTTGGTACATAGGTTTCTAGTATAAAGATTATAATACTATCACCGCAAATTTGATGTTTTTGAGTAAAAGAACAATTAGCTTATTCAAACTTAATTTTTTTACTATAAATTAGCTGCCAGAAGAATACCAAATTTAGTATTTTAAAAACAGCAAAAACTGAAAGACGCTAGGTCATAGACTAGTCACAAAAATCGTTGATAACTTTTACATTTGGCAACATGGCACAAAGTCAGGCTCATAGACCTATCTATTATGTCATTGGTCAGACTAGTGTTTTGGAAGGCGATTTGGCCAATATTAGAAAGTCAAGTAGAATAAGTACAAAGACGCACGAAATTTAAAATTATATTATTCAAGGGCAATGATTTCTTTTTGTTTTGAAAATAGAAAATAAATCAAATAAATGCACGAGCAAGTCTAAAACAAGAACAAGGTTTCGCCTGGAGTTGTCCTGACATCACGCTCAAGTTTTTTCTTATACCTAACTGAATCATTAAGTAGTTACTTAATGTTACATTTCATTCTCATTAAAAGGTTATTTTCGATTTTGAGCGCTAACCCGTGAAAATAGATAGTGTTCACAAATAATTCTAGTAAGCCATCATAGTCTGGAAACAAATTGCGAACTTTTTATAGGCCTACTCTAAAGATCTAAATGTCGTTTGGAATTTGGTAAAGATAATAATTTGATACCTAGTTTTTCATTACAGATGTCTGACATTAAACATAATTTACCTACACTTTCACAACAAACTTTGACATTGGTTAATAGTTGTTTCCATGATATAAGTACCTACCTACCTACTCTTTTCTCCACAGTCATCATATTCTTATGCTGCTTTACTTGGCAAATATAGTAAATAATAACGCATTATACGCTGATATGTGTTTCTGTTACACTAACTAACAAACAAATAAACTTTAAAAAAATCTACAAATTAAAGGCACAGACATAAAACAGTTGTTTAATGAATTTGCCTCGTCAATTACAAAACGTATGAGATAGTGGGACTTATACTTCATTTTGAAATTGGCGCGAAGCGATCCGGGCGGTTTTATTGGCTGATATATTCTCCACAACAGACATCCCGGCTGTTTCAATCCTCGCGTTATATTTCGGTTAAGCCATGCTCAGTGCCTTTTTTTATTACAACATTTATTGTAAGATGTTCTCGTGGTGCAGTATACACTAAGATATGCCTTTTTTGACTTTTAATAATTATTAACAAAAAAATCAGCTTAATAATGGGACAGATAAAGGTATGAATTGGAATGCTCTTAAAAACTCTACAAACATTATAATTTGTTGTACTTACTTTTGCTAAACCTGCTACTTATTCAAAAGACAGTCAAACTTAAATATTTACGTTTTATTTTTATAAAATATTGTAGGTACCCAATGTTGCTCAATTATAGACACTTAATTGTACTGTTAAATATTAAAAGTTAAGATTTTAGCTTAATAATGGGAAATTGACTTATAACATTTCAAATATATTTATGAACATTCGCTGCAAAAACGCGTTGCCTGCTTACTTTTTTTCAATACTTACTTACTATTTTAACTTGCAGATTTATGAAAACAAGTTTTTTATGAAAATTCGCTACTATTGCGCATTTACTAAAGATAATAATTGAAATTCAGCGCGTTCGGACAACTCTCATAGGAGCCTTGTTTTTTCTTCACATATCGCAAAAAACTTTGTTTGGCTTTTAGGTCTCCCTAAAAATGGACTTAGAAATCCTAAAAAATATATTGTATTTTTTTAAAGTTTAATTTACTTCTCTTTTTACTTGGAATAGGTAGCGGTAATTTGAGCTTTCTCATTTATATACGTAATTAGTGAATCTAAATGACCCCACGAGACTAAACAATATAATATATTCATGCATTGGTATATACTATATCAAAACACAATGCCGCAAACTGTTTGCCTATTTCAGTTCTGACTAGAGCTACTCGAGCTAAACCACGCCTATCAAGGGAATACATTACACATTACAGTCGACCAATATACTATTGAAGATTTTTATTAAGTAAGTAGGTGTATGGAGGGTTGCAAACATAGAGGCAGTGTCGCTCAAAACTGCTGGACTCATTTTATGGCTGTAATCAAGTCTGGTTAGTGGTGAAAACTTTGATTAAAAAATTGTGAGTGTAACTGTCAGATATAATTCCTTAGGGTTCTGAAAATCTCGAATTCAATTGATGGGGGTTTGTTAATGGTCAACCCGTACCCTGGAGTTATGTAAATGGTAATTGCAATGATGGTCAAGAACCTGTGGCAAGACAGATAAGTTGTAAAGTTTAGAAGAGAAAAGGGTTCATCCAACCTATATGTAGTTTATAATAACTAAAGGCTGACTTACCTAACGTCTATAATCAAAATTGGTCTGATTTTTTATGTAAACAAGGCTGCACAAGCGTTTTTGAGAAAGACATCATGTCTATATTAAAGTCCTGTTAGAAATAGTAAAGTGAGTAATAAAGAACAGTCCATTTGTTTATTTCATATTAGAATTTTAAAGGTTATATATTATTAGGTTGGTGTTTGACAGTCCGTAACAATTTTATAAGTGAGATGCAATAGAGCATGTTTGACAGAGGATTTCGTAAGTCAGAAATAGGAAACCATAGTATCGATAAATCTATTGACAACAGTAATTAATTAATGGAAAATATATTTTTATTTAATAAGTTAGAATATAATTAATAACACATCTCTTTAGACTACATACCACATTCCAAAAGAACTGGCACCTTTAACGTAACTAAATTATGGCAGTCCTGCCAGGATTCATTCAATTACGTCACAAAATAAATTCAATTTCCATA
The DNA here is from genome assembly GCA_964006375.1 of Tillus elongatus. Lineage (NCBI taxonomy): Eukaryota > Metazoa > Arthropoda > Insecta > Coleoptera > Cleridae > Tillus > Tillus elongatus. The sequence continues at coordinate 68,137,125 of OZ023270.1, read as the reverse complement.
AAAGGCGAAACTGGTTGCAGAGAAGAAAATAAGCACTTGTGAAGCCAGAGAATTTGTATTTAGTATGGAATGGTTTCACCAAAGAAGGACAACCACAATTAATGAATTAAGAAGTGTTTAATTCAGGGGCGTCCAGTGGGTTTTCAGATAGGGGAAGCAATGGATTATAGTGGCCAGATTTCTCAGATCAAAAGTTATAAAATTGATTTGTTTGATTTATTCATTTAACAGGCATAAGCCCAAATACAAAATATTCAATATAGGACATAACAGAAATAAAAGGTTGAATAATTATTAGGTGCAGAGTGGTCTATTAAGATGTCTCTAGAAGGAAGCCACACAACTATAATTTATGAAAATATCACTACCGATTTTATTACAAGCTGCACACATAAAATAAAACCTCTGGACGCAGCAAGTGCGTTCTGACAGTGAATTTTCATAAAAATATTTTTAAATAGCAAATATGTGTGTTTTTTTAAAGAAAGCAGGCATCAAATTTAGTTACCAGTATAATCTATATAGTAAAAACAATGTACCATGTTTCATCAAAACAACTTTATTGTTTGAAAATGTACAAAAATTTCCGAAAGTAAACTTAAATTGTTCCAGAAAAAACTGGTTTTCTGGTCAACCTTATAGGTTAATAGCAAATTGATTCAAAATTTGAAGCATTTAATGAAAATTCGCTACCATAACGCACTTGCTGCATCCCGAATTTCTTTTCATACAAAGATGTATTATATTTCGATGGAAAATACAAAATTGCAATAACATAGGGCGTGTTCGATTAAAAAAATTCACTAAAAAAAAAAGAAAATTTGAATCACCAACGACTTATGGGCCACCCTGTAATTGTGGAAATATTTTTTAAGATGTAGCTTAAGACACCCTACAATTAATGTATACAACTTTTTTTCGCAACTTGCATAATAACGGATATATTGCGCTTTAATGATTTTTTACGATAATTCGACAAAAATGATATACCATTAAACGATAAACTCTATAGCTAACACTACTGCTAAAGTATCAGAGAAAGGGTCTATTTGAAATGAATTTTCTGGGAATATTTTAGTAAAATGAAGGACAATGACGATTGAAACTAAGAGCTCAGGCTTTGTAAAACATTATTCTTGATACATTTTCCTTCCATAGATCATATTAATTTCAGGTTCATTGCCTAAATATTAACAATTTTGACGTTTAAAATCGCGACTTTGACGTTTTGAGGAAAACCCAAATTAATTTTTCTTTAAATGCCTGTAACTTTTTTGTCCTTTAACCGACAGCGCTTGGTAGGTAGCTTACATATAATGATATAAACCCGTGTACCAAATTTCGTTGCCCTTACTTTGTTAATTCCGGAGATATAAATTTTTTTCGATTTTTTTCGAAAGAAAACACAAAATTTTCCGGGAAAACCTCGGCGGATTTTCCTGGCTAACGAACTTATCCAATCCACTCGCGAAAGGAAGGTACTCACCAAATTTTATCAAAATCGATCCATTATTTTTTTAGTTATAGGTGTGACACATAAATATATAAACATATATATATATATATATATATATATATATATATATATATATATATATATATATATAAACATATATATATATATATATATAAACATATATATATATATATATATATATATATATATATATATATATATATATATATATATATATATATATATATAAACATATAAAGTCTGAAACCGACCTCGGATTTGGGTTCCGGGGGTCCTAAATAGCGCTCATTTGAAGAAATTTTTTCAAAATTCAAAAGTCGAGATCTCCTCATTAGTGAATTTTTTTTAAGAAAATTCACTAATAAATGGGCGATTTAAGAAGGATATTTGTTTTGGGGATGGGAAGGGAAAAACTTTTACAACAGCATGTACACAAGGACACAGTGGTGCATGAAATGGCAGCTGTGAAATGATCTCTGGACAGTCCATCACGATCTAATGGTAAATCCTATGAAATGCTTCATTCAATAGTCTCTATCTTCACAATATGCCAGGTATTTAAGAAATCTTCCCTGCACTGATTCTAGGAGGAATAGATAGCACGAAAAAATGGGAACCAACATATATTGGCATATTCAAGTTTAGACCGTATTAAGTCATTATAAAGCACTATTAATGTATCTACGGATACGGAATCTCTGGAGTTTCGAATCCAGACCAGATCTGGCATGCAGCACTACTTAATAAACTTCCGGCCTATGGCCTACCACCAAACCTCTGTACCTGGACTGCAAATTTCCTCTCCAACCGGAGCATTTCTGTTGTCGTGGATGGCCATTCCTCAAACTGTATCCAATTAATGCAGGAGTTCCTCAAGGTTCAGCTTTAGCCCCTACTTTGTTTCTTCTCCACATCAATGACCTACTCTCTAGCACATCCAACCCAGTTCACAGTTACGCGGACGACAGCACCCTCCACTCCAATATACAATATTCTAAGCCTGTCTCTTTAGCCCAACTAGATGAGGATTGCAGACTCATGGAGGGTTCTATCTCCGTGTATCTCCAAAAAATATTAGACTGGGTAAGTAAATCTTGTACAATTCAACCCCACCAAATCACAGTCTTGCTTTCTTTCTCATAAGAGATACACCAGCCCTAGACGCATCACAGTGAACAACCAAGTTATTCAAAGTAATGAGTCCTGTTCACTTGTTGGCATTTCTGTGGATCGAAATCTCAATTGGTACGAACATGTCACATCAATTGCAGAAGCGGCCGCTAAGAAATTAGGTTTCCTCTTCTGGGCTCGCAAATACTTTTCACCAGCTAATCTCTATACCTTATATACTTCACAAATAAGACCAAACCTCGAATACTGCTCCCACATCTGGGGTGCAGCTGCCGCTTCTACACTCGCTATCCTGGACCCCATTCAGAAGAGAGCTATACGTCTCATCGGTGACCGTACCCTCACCCAAAGACTACCATTCCTTGCCCACCGACGTGCCGTTGGTGACCTCTCTCTCTTTTATAGATATCTACACAAGCATTGCTCAGAGGAGCTTTCTTCCATAGTTCCTCCACCTGCTGCCCCCAACAGATCTACCAGGGGAACAGACCGAATGCACCCTTTTACTGTCCAGGTCACCAGACATAGAACATCTTGTTATGCCCGCTCTTTTGTCCCGAGGACTTCCAAGTTGTGGAATTCCTTGCCGGCACATGTTTTTCCTTCTCCCCCGAACCTCCAAACCTTCAAGTCCAGAATTAACAAGTTGCCTCTTTCCTCTTTGTCAACACCCACGGTACAATAGTATTTAGGCTGTAAGCCCTCGTGGTGTGTTGAAATAAAAAAAAGGTCAATCCTAGGGATTTCATGAAAGTTGTTAGCACGTCTGCTATATAAAGGTTAAAACAGAGACTAGGACCATATAAGACTCCGAAATCAGAAACTGTCTCAACACATAGTAATCATGTCGGCGATAAAATACGTTTGTTGAATCTCGTTAATCTTATTAGTGAATGACATTACCTTACATTTGTTCACATTAAGATTAAGAGACAGTTCATTAGAGTTGCACCAAGACAGGATTTGGTTAATATTTTTCTGAATAGTTGTTTAATCTACATTTGATTCAACAGAAGAGAAAATTTTAAGATCATCAGCATCAAAAATCCGAAATATTCATAATGTTATCAAGGTCATTAACAAAAACATTAAAAAGTAAAGGTCCCAGCACAGAACCCTGGAGGACACCTGAAGTAACAGGAAAGATATAAGAGAACACAACGATACCATACGTTCCAGCTTAAAGAACAATTTTATGTGGCACTTGCTGTTGCTATGTTTTTTAACAATTTTGTGCAAATTATTCGAATCTGATAACCGCACAAACTTTTCTGTTTTTGTGCAGACGTCAATAAAACAGAGGCCAGCAGAAGAATTTTGGAAATTGTTTCACAACCCATTACCCACTGATATGTTTAGTAAACACTGCTATTAAAGTGGTGTTTAAAATTTTTCATTTCCTTAGTTAATTTGATAAACCGAAACATTTCTGTTCCGTAAATTACATAAAACACACATCTTCTCAAACTTGTACGACACCACTCGTAGACGGACAAGGAAGAGCGACTTCCATTGCACCTTACTCTAAAGATCACGTGCTGACTGACCAACTAATACTGCCTTGCGTAAGCGGATTTTAAACCGCTTACTGGAGATGATATAAGGTTAGGTTAGGTTAAATTGTGAGTGGGCCATAACAGTCGGTTCACTGCGACCCTAAGGTCTATTGTGGCTCGAGACGATATAACGTCCATAGATAAAACAAACAACCTTCACACAGACTGCAGTGCTATAGACAGACGGTAAACAATAGAAAATAAGCAATCTGAATCCCCGATTATCAGATTTGTGCGCTTGCGTCTGTCATATATTATGCAGCATCTGTCTGGAGTTTGCGACATTGCCAAACTAAAATATTATAAATATCTATCTACAACTAGATTCAAACAAAAAGGAAAAATAAAATTTAAAAGGAAAAATGCAATTTTACTAGAAATATTTAGCGAAAACAATGATTCCTTTGCTTCCATGGACCGCGCACCACTGGCATAATTTCAAAAAACTTATGTAACTGTATTTATTTATTTTTGAGCAAATAAGAATATCTGTATATATTCTTAAGATGCCAGATGTACATAGTGCATCCTTTTGAATAGTGCATCCTGGGACCTGGTCTATCGGGAGCCAGTGGTGGCAAAAAAATTTGATGTTTTTTTCTCTGAGTTTGATGCCTTGTTTCAGATTGCGTTTCCGGTTGTCAGAAAAAGATCCATGCCCGGCAAGATTGCTCCTAAACCATGGATATCAGCGGAACTTGTAAGAGAGGGCTGTTTGCTTCGTGATTTTCCACTTCTACTGGATACGGTTGCGGATCCGCGGTGTAATGAGTTGTATAATAGTCTAAAGAAACAGCACGGTGCTAGGTTAAAAGACGCCAAGAAAAAATACTATGAAAATAAAATCTCTAAGGCTTCAAATCAAAATGAAGCTATGTGGGAAGCAATTAAAGAAAATGTCATCATGAGGAGGATGAACAGCAAGATTGCAAATCTGAGTATTCTGTCAGGTGACGGAGTCGTGCTGACAGATCCTAATATTATTGCTGACAGTCTCAATGCACACTTTGTCGACTCTGTTAAGTATCTGACAAAAAACTGTGACATAAATTGTGCATTGAAAAATAGCTCTAATCCCTATTATATGTTTTTATATCCTGTCTCAGAGGACGATGTATTAGACATCATAATATTAGTTTCAGTTAAAAATATATCAGGAATAGATGAAATACCATGTAGTCTTCTTGGCAGGGTTGCTCGTCTTGTGGTAGCTCCACTAACTTACCTTATAAATGTGTCATTTGAATTCGGTTGTTTTCCTGAGCGTCTGAAGGCGGCCATTATCGTCTCTCTCTTTAAGAAGGGAGATCCACGTCTTATGGACAACTACAGGGCGATTGCGCTGCTTTCGGTTTTTTTTAAGATCTTTGAGAAAGCATTTCTGCTAAGACTCGGGTCGTTTTTGGAGAGATACAATTTACTGTCTCCGTTCCAATTTGGCTTTCGTAGGCAGCTGTCAACTCAGGATGCCGTGCTTAGCACTTACCTGACAGTCTTGGATTACATAAACAGTGGGTCCAAATCCGCCGGGCTGTTCTTCGACATTTCGAAAGCGTTTGATGTGGTCAACCGCTCCCTTTTATTGAAAAAATCGGAGTATTATGGCATAAGAGGAAATGCATAGTTATGGCTAAAAAGCTACCTCTCTGGGAGAAGTCAGACTGTCAGGATACGACAGGCAGGTAAGAACTATATGTCTGGATTTTCAGCCGTGTCGAGCGGCGTGGCGCAGGGCAGCATATTAGGCCCTGTTTTGTTTACAATTTTTCTTAACGATATTGTTCATAATCTCCAACAATACCACTTAACTTTGTACGCAGATGACACCACTGCAGCAATCTCAGGGAAAAGTTTTGAAGAGCTTGGTGCTGCAGCTAATGTGTGTGTGTCTCACGTGTCAGGCTGGTGTTTGCGAAATGGTCTGGTTCTTAACACGTGGAAGACTGAAATGCTTCTTTTTTCTCCGGTGGGTGTGCATCCGAATCTGAGCCTATATGTGAGATCTGATAACGGTTCAATAAGACAGGGCACGTCTGTAAAGTTTTTGGGGCTCCATCTGGATTCTAACTTACCATGTTGACCATGTGGTGGCCTCTTTTGCATCTAGGAATTACGTGTTGCTGCAGCTGTGGGATTCCTTGAGTACTCAGCCGTTGTTGACATGCTACTATGGTAGTGTCAACTGTCTCCTGGCATATGGTTTGCTGTGTTGGGTCTTGGCCTGTAGACCATTATTTATATGGTATGGCATTTTAACAGTGACGTGCCTATATATGCTTGAGGCGCTTTGTTATGTCAGAAAAAATATTGCAATTTTTAGTACCTGCGGTAATATTACAGCGTATGAAACAAGACAGGTTAAAGACTTGTATGTTACCCCTTATAGGATCTAACAGATTAATCTGGCACCTCGCAACACTGCAATACGCTTATATAATCATTTGCCTGACAGCGTCAAAAATTTGAGCATCCTCCGGCAATTTAAGCTTGTTTTGAAATCGTTTTTTATAGAGCATTCTTTTTATTCTGTGGACGAATATTTTAATTTTAAATTTCAGCGTTGATAAGCTGTTTTTTGTGTTTTGACTATTTCAGATATCTTGTAGAGATCTATGGAGCAGTTTTAATAAATAAATAGTGTACCTAGAATGCCAAGTAAATTATTAATATTATCTATAATGATTATTTGTGTTTGCAAATATGTGAATAACTATTGTAGATAGTAAGTTTCTTAACTTAGTTATTTTTTTAGGCCATTGTCAATGATAATGAAGAACCCAACATTCGACGCAAGCTTTATCGTTGCAACCTTAAATCCAAACAGTGATATGCAATCTACAATGACAACCACTTCTATACCAAGCAGGGTGATTGGCCTAAAACCCAACAATAACGACAGAGCTAATATAACAGTTGAAGATCGGCAAGCGTTAGAAAATGAAAACTGGGATGATTTCGATTTCGAAACAAATGATAATGACAATGGTAAAGATAAAAATGAAACTGTTGCCGCCCTAAAAGATTCTGACTCTGATAAAGTGAGCAATAAAAGTTCCTCTTCGGCTAAAAGTTTACGAAGTAATGGTAAAAAAATTAGCAATTCAAATAAAAGTAATGCAACAAAAGAGGGTGCACCTACTGGTACCAGCGGTTGGAATAATAATTTTATAGAAAACGTAGGTCAAGCTGTAAATGCTTTAGATATAGATATAGGTCCCAACAATAATATTAATAACAATAACAGAGTAGCGAGTGAAATAGGAGACAATCGTGCTAGTAATAGTGCAAGTAGTAAGAATAGTGAGAATAGCAGGATAGGTAACAGACGGTTTGTGTTTAATCCAGAGGAGGAGGAGTGCAACAAAGGCAACAACAGTGATAATGTTGATGATATCATTGCAGGATCACCTGAATCTCCAACAGTTAAACGGGCTAAGATTGTTTTTCGCAGATGTTATGATCCCACATTCCAGCCAACAATGCTTGGTGACATTTTAGCTGCGAACAGTGATTCCGAGTGAATAAAATAAACAGGGTGTTTGGAAAAACCTGTAACAAACTAATCCTACATTGTAATTTAAAGATGATAGGTCATGTAAGATTCAAAATTTTGATATTTTCCAAGTTATGGCGAATCACAATTCAATTTTTTATTTCTTTGTTTTTAACTTATTGAAATTGTAAATATTGTACCCTTTAATAATCAAGTTGAGAGTTTGCTATCAAGATCAATTTTAGTGAAGTAAATTACCATTCTTTTTTTAAATATCTCGCTGATACATCACCCGAGGGCACTTTACCTGAAACCCAAAACTTCTTTTCGTTATGTATTTTTTGCTTCAATAGCAATTGTAAAAATAATACTAATAACAATTTACAGCCCAGAATCTACGATTTTTTTCGGGGCAGAAACTTGATAGTGGCGCCCCTCTCTAAAAATGGCACCCCTTCTCTAAAAAATGTTTGGTAGTTACGTAGAATCGGGACTCCTAACTTTTTTTAAATTTGTTCTACTCCCAGGAATAAAAATATAAGTTTGAAAAAAATGTTTAAATTAAAATTCCCGCGATTAGATGTTGCCACAATCTGCTGTGCTGCAGCTGATCGCAGCGCATTTCAGAATGAGCCCTTAGGATGTGTTCAAAAACTTACTGGACGTTTTAAAATCAAATGAATAATTGATAGAGCAACGTGTGCTGCATGCTAGGCGCTTTGTGGAGCAAGTTTTTTATTTTCAACCATATATTGTATTAAGAGTTTGGCGCCCCCTAAAACTGCCGCCCGGGGCGGGTGCACCGGTTTGTCCCCCCCCCCCACAGATCCGGGGCTTACAATTTATTGCTCAAAGCAAAATGATATCTAAGTTTTGTTCATTGTATTTTTGTTTGAGCATGAACGCATCCATATTTATCTTTGAGTTTTTCATAACAATTGACATCTAGCACTTCTTACTGTGTCAGAATCTTACATGAACATGTTGCACGAGTTCATTCTCAGGTTTATTAGCTCACCAGTATCATTTGTTTGAATTTACTAATGCTCATGCTGTCATTGACTACCAGTTAATGCATAACATAGGCATTTACTAGTGCAGTACCAGTCTAAAGCTCCTCAACAAGCTTTATATACCACTTCACTCTTCTCCTAAGACAGGTGTTGTAGGCCTACATTTAACTGGATAAATCTATGTAGGCTTTGTGGTTGTTATAATTCATGACAGATGCTGGTTTTTCCACTTCTTTATTTGCATAAGTCTTTCTCACGAATTCAGAAGTGTGGCTCTTACTGAGGGTGAGCACATCCCCTTGTGTCCCTCCAGTTTTGGAAAATTACTCCAAAGTTACCTTCAGCAGCTATTGTCTTCACCTTTTTCAGAGGTGTTGGGCGGTGGTGGGTGGTGGGGATTCCACTTCTTTATTTGCCTAAGAATTTTTCAGGAGTTCGGAAGTGTGCCCTGTACTGAGGGTGAGGACGTCCCTTTTGTACCTCCACTTTTGGACAATTACTTTAGAGTTGCTTTCAGCAGGTATTATCTCCCATTTTCAAAGATTTTTCGGGGGGCTTTTTCACTTCTTTATTTGCCTAAGTATTTTTCTTGAGTTCAGACGTGTGCCTTGCACTGAGGGCAGGGATGTCCCTTTTGTCCCTCAACTTTTGGACTATTACTATATAGAGTTACTTTTAGCAGCTATTGTCTCCCCCTTTTTCAAAGATGTTTTGGGGGTTTTTCCGCTTCTTTATTTGCATAAGTATTTTTTAAGATTCATCAGTGTGCCTTATTCTAAGGGCGAGGATGTCCCTTTTGTGCCTTCACTTTTGAACAATTACTTTAGAGTTGCTTTCAGCAGTTATTCTCTCCCCCTTTTTAAAGATTTTTTGTGGGCGTTTTTCCACTTCTTTATTTGCATAGGTATTTTTCACGAGTTCGGAAGTGTGCCTTGCACGGAGGGTGGGGACGTCCCTTTTGTCCCTCTACTTTTGGACAATTAATTTGTAGCATTACTTTCAGTAGCTATTGTTTCCCTCTTTCTTTTTCAAAGATTTTTCGGGGGGGTTTTCTACTTCTTTATTTGCATGAGTTCAAAAGTGTGCTGTGAGGACGTCCCTTTTTGCCCTCCACGTTTGGACAACTACTGTAAAATTACTTTCACCAGCTATTGTCTCCCCCTTTTCAAAGATTTTTGGAGATGACTTTTGGGGACTTATAAACATTTTCCTTTGGTAGTGGTCTATCAATGGAGTAAAAATTAGCTGTACCCTAATTATTTCCAAACTGTTCTCATTGATGGACTGTATAATCTATGCAAGATTTTAAATACTCCACACTGAAATTGATTGTATCTAATAAATCGATACTTCATGGCCACACATCTTTTTCCTGTCTCTCTCAAACACATCATGAACTTGATTGTATGCTATAAAATGGGTTACAACTTACTTTTTAATTTGATAAAGATTATATGGACTACACTTTGGAACGGAATCCCAAAGTGTAGAAGCTCTAGGAAAGAACGAAGCATTGTTAGCAAACTGTTTGATAAGTGTGTATTTTGACACTAAGGGCATGCACTTTTCAGCTAAACTGAGTTTGTCAATTAAATGTAGCGAGAGGAGGCTCTAATAAGGGAACGTCTCTCCTGTGAACAAGAGAAGTGAGATTGACAGTGATAGATGAGTCTCCTAAAATATTAATAGCTCCTTTCTGAATGGACTGTTCGTCTTATAGAAGATTCATCTATCACGGTCAGTCTCAATTTTCTTAATCACAAAAGAAATATTAGAGATCCCTGTCCCTTCTGGACTGGATCCATTACGTCTCTTGCTCATCATTTTCAAAGCACTCATTATATCTGTGATAATAGCCATTTATTTTTGATATGAGATAAAGATAACAACTTGCTCTCAGGCACATTTCCATAGTTGTTCATAGCTTATCTAGAACAAACTTTTTAATGAAAGAAATAATAATAGTGTGAAACTACCTGATGGAAATTAATTTTGATTTTAATTGGCATGCTCTAATTAGAATTACTGTTCCGTTGCAGTGGTTTTCTCTAGGTGTCTCCTGATAAACTTTAGTTTTTTTCCATTTTAGGACTATTTGAGACCTTCTTAATATTTATGTGTTTATCTTGAAGTTTCCAAATTTCTTATTGGTATTTCTTTAAAAAATTCGCATCGTACTTGTGTTAGTAAATTTAAAGACGGAAATCGAAACTTTGCTTATTTGGCTGGCTTTTCCTCAGTTCATGAATTTTTTGTTTGTTCATTTTTCAACATTATGTTAGATTCGTTGGTTGCTTACAGAAATTCCATGATGGCTATCTTTACAATAGTTTAATATAATTTAAGTACAAACCTTAGTGTTTTTGTTAAATGATAAAATTTTAGCACAATTTAGACAGTCACACTGTATGATTACCCTTGTCGTTTAATAAGGTATTTTCCTTAACGAAACAAACAAAACAATATGGAAAAGGTAGAGAAATATTAAATGTGTACTATTAGAAAATAATGCAAAAGTTTCAGATAGCATTTTGTATTGCTAATGTTAGCAAAAAAGATTTATTATGTAAGAATAAATAAATAGGAAAGCTCAAAGAGCTGTTTATTGAAAAATCATCAAATAATATATATTAAGTTAGATACACTTACTTCTAAAAGAAGTAATTAATTTGCCAAATTAAAATTATGTACATATTATTAATTTATGAATAAGTTATCATGTAGTTGAAATTTAAATTTTATATTATTTATTTAATAAATTGTTTCTATCTTGTTTGTCTCTTTTTTATTAAAACCTGTTAAAGTTATAATGAATTTACGACAACACCTAATGTATAAGTGTGTGGGAAGCTTCGAACCAAACCCTAGGTTCGCAAAATTGTATGTGCTAGTTGATGTTAGGGTAGTTCGAAATACGTAATTTCCAAAATAGTTCAAAGTTTGTTTCTCAAGAATACCTACATCGAAATTGAACTTTACAGGCATTCAATTTGCACCACACAATATCTGCATATGACCGTATATATAAAAAGTAAATTGATGTACATGATTCCTTTCTGGGGAACTGGCAATAAAACATATATCTAGTATACAAAGGATACAAAATTAAATCCTAAAATTAATATATGATCTGAGTTATTGGACCCTAACAAATGAAGTTTTCAGAAAAACTTTAGACATAAGAACAGAGTAGAATTTACGCAACAGAACCGGAGTCTCTGGAAGAATTACGACGACGCATTGTTGAAGAATGTCGTCTAATAACTCCACAAATGCTCCAGAACGTCAGAGCTCGTTTTGAACAAAATTTGTACTTTTGTATGGAAGCTGGTGGTCAACAATTTGAACACTTACTTAACTGAATAAACATTTTTGAACGTTTGTTTTTGTTTTTTCGTTTTTTTTTTTAACGAAAACGACTAATTAGTGCATTTATTATCACAATGAATGAAATACTTGTGGAATGAAATACGTTCTTGCAACTCCAACTGCGAATAATTTTTAAACGAGTTGATAAAACTTCCAAAAAAATTAGTGTGCTGAATTTAGAAAAGAAAGAGCTTTCAAATGATGTAACACTCGACCCATGTTCCCTATTTAAAATATAAGGGTTGTTATCACCACCCTTAAGGGGCTGATGTGACAAAGTTGAGTTTTATGTCAAAACATGTTCCCCTCAATATTAAAATTGAGGTGTTTCAGCGTTTCTTAAAAAAAAATTTCTCTGGACGCAAATCGGTCTGTTTCGTTTTCAATGCGCCACCCTATATAATATAAACTCTTTTAGCCACACCTGGAGAACCAAAATCACTACAACACCATTTTAAAAAACCTGACGATCGCTTCACTAACCAAGTTGCGTCATCAGAGAATGATGACGCTAACTTGGATAGTGAAACGATTGTCAGGTTTTTTAAATGCTGTGTGCTGATTTGGGTTAGCGTCATCAGAGGATTAATAATCATGAATTATTCATCCTCTGATGACGCAACATTGGTTAGTGAAACGATTGTCAGGTTTTTTATGTGTTGTGGTGATTTCATGATACAAATAACGAGAGATATGATATTCAGGCTATCTATTTTTAGACCTGTTACGCGCATGGTGTCAAGTGGTGAGTCCAATGCAACAATAACATGCTGTCGTGCAGTGAGGTTTGATGTTTCATCACAACCTTTTAACAAATTGCGTATTTTACCAATATTTAAGTGCATACAGTTGTAAGTAATAAAAATCTCGGGACGCAGCAAGTGCGTTATGGTAGTGAATTTTCATAAAAATGTTTTTATTGCAAATATGTGTGTTTTCTTTTTAAGAAAGCAGACATCAATTTTGGTTACCAGTATAACCTATATAGAAAAAGCAGGCATCAAATTTGATTACCAGTATAACATATATAGTAAAAACAATGTGCCATGTTTCATCAAAATAACTTGATTGTTTGAAAAGGTACAGAAATTTCCAAAAGTAAACCAAAAGTGTTACTGAAAAAATCCGTTTCTTGGTCAACCTTATAGGTTAATAGCAAATTGAGCTTTTCAAATATGAAGCATTTAATCAAAATTCGCAACCACAACGCACTTGCTGCCTCCAAAATTTCTTAACTTACAAACATGCATTATATTTCGATGGAAAATGCAAAAAAATTAGGCGTTTTCGACAAAAAAAAATTATTTGTATCACCAACGACTTATGGGCCACCCTGTGATTGTCGCAATAATTTTTTAAGATGTAGCTCAAAACACCGTATAATTAATGTATACAATATTTTTTCATATCTTGTATAATAACGAATATATTGAGCTTTATTGATTTTTTACGAAAATTCGACAAAAATTATATACCATTAAACAATAAACTCTATAGCTAAGGCTACTGCCAAGCATCAGAGAAAGGGTCTATTAGAAATGAATTTTCTGGAAACATTTTAGTAAAATGAAGGACAATGACGGTTGAAACTAAGAGTTCGGTGTATGTAAAACATTCTTCTTGAGACATTTTCTTTCCATAGCCCGTATTAGATTCAAGTTATTTGCCTAAATGTTGCGAATTTTGACGTTTTCAATTGTCACTTTGACGTTTTGAGGAAACCCTCAATTTATTTTTCTTTAAATGCCCATAACTTTTTTGTCTTTTGACCTACAGAGCTAAATTTTGGTAGGTGGCACACCTATAACGATATAAACCAGCTTACCAAATTTGGTTGCCCTTACTTTGTTAATTTTGGAGATATAAATATTTTGCGAAAGAAAACACAAATTTTTCCGGGAAAACCTTGGAGGATTTTCCTGGCTAACAAAATTATCCAAGCGACTTGCGAAAGGAATGTACTCACCAATTTTGACGTTTAAAATCGCAATTTTGACGTTTTGAGGAAATTCCAAATTTATTTTTCTTTGAATGCCTGTAACTTTTTTTATCCTTTAACCTACGGAGCTAAATTTTGGTAGGTAACTTGCCTATAATGATATAAATCCGCATATGAAATTTGGTTGCCCTTACTTTGTTAATTCCGGAGATATATATTTTTTTAGAAAGAAAACACAAAATTTTCCGGGAAAACCTGGACCGATTTTCCTGGCTAACGAACTTATCCAAGCCATTTGCAAAACGAATTTATTCACCAAATTTAATCAAAATCGGCCCATTATTTTTTGAGTTATCGGTGTGATACATATATATATATATATATATATATATATATATATATATATATATATATATATATATATATATATATATATATATATATATATATATATATATATATATATATATATATATATATATATATATATATATATATATATATATATATATATATAAACATATAAAAATTTAAACCGACCCTGGATATGTGTTCTGGGGGGCCTAATTAGCGCTCATTTGAAGAAATTTTTTCAAAATTTAAAAGTCGGGATCTCCTCATTAGTGAATTTTTTTAAAGAAAATTCACTAAAAAGTAAACTATACACAAAAATTTAGATTTCTATGTTGCAAGAAAAAAAAGTTATAATAAAATATTTGGTGCCAGATCATTTCTATGAAAATTCACTACCATAACGCACTTGCTGCGTCTTTGACTTTTTAAGTAGTCGCTTTTGCTTTTTCACTATAGTTTTTTATTTTTTAACAAAATTTGTTTGTGTAGCTTATATGGATTCAGGATAGAGCCCATTGATACTGTGTCTCGAGGAATAGCTAGCGGTATCAAAAATATTTTAAATCATAAGATTTTTTTTTAAATGCATGTTATTCTGCTTTTCGGTTTTCTTCTACGTTTTTTTGTCAGTCCAGGGTTAGGTATGGGTTAGGTAAAAGGATCCGGGTCAGGTCCGGATCAGGTCAGGTCAGGTTAGGTCAGGTTAGGTCGTTCAGGTCTGCTTCGTAGAGTGTTTAGTGCATAAACATGAAAAATGGTGTCCCTTCAACCCCCAAAAAGCTGCGGGGGACTAGGAGCAAATATACGTGGTGCAGGGGAAAAACATGTTTAGGAGAAAGTGTTGATACAAAAAGTAAAAAGGCTGCTTATAGAGGTCGAACTAAGTTGTTTTTACTGATTTTTCCTTTATATTTCCTTCTCCGCCGAGCATCCCTATTCACTCCGGGTCTCGTAACTTTTGGAGGGGTTGATTCCACAACATATATCTTGTTGCTTATGCACACATTGAGTCTTTTAAGCATGTTTACTGAAATATTTTTCAAAACTCACGTATGCCGATCATCTGCATAATTACCGTTAAATATCTTTTACTTGCACAAAAGAAAGAAATTAGTTTTTATGAATTATATTCATTACTGCATCCATACGCACCAGCAAGATTAACCATTTTTTAAATATAAAAAAAGCAAAGGTCAAACCGCTTAAGTCGCGGAAGCAAAAAAAGTCTGAACGCAGCAAGTGCGTTATGGTAATCAATTTTCATTAAATGCTTTAAATTTGAATAACTCAATTTTTTATAAACCTACAAGGTTGAATTTTGGCACGTGGTAAGGCCTTTACCAAGACAACATATTCACATAAATTTCATCAAAATAGCTTTGTAATTTTCGGAGATAAACATTTTTTTCGAAAGAAAACTTAAAATTTTTATTTATATTATATTTATATAAACATATAAAAATTGAAACTGACCCAGGATATTTGTCCTATGGGTCCTATTTCGCAGTCATTTGAAAAAAATGTTTGTCAAATCTCACCATAGATACCTCTCCATTTGAATTTAGTTAATTTTTCCCAATAAAAATTCACTAAAAGGAGAAGCGGACCGGGCCGGACTCGAACCAGCATCGTCCGCTTGACATACAAAGTACTCTTCCAATGAGCTACCGACGCTTCGTAATAAACGAATTCTTTACATTGTATTTACACATACAGCACCTTACCGTCAGGAACTTGGTATCGGAAATTAAATGTAAGTGTCTAGCTAAATAGCAAATTGCAGAATTGATTGATTTATTTCGCCGATCGCTGAAACATATTCGAGTGTAGACTGTTTCGGTCTTAAATAACAATCAAATGTTACTAATGGCATGTAACCTTAAAGATGATTTGACATAATATTATGAATGAAAATGAAGTGCGTTCGTGGAATCACAATTTTAGTGCGCCATCTTTTAGAAAATAGCTGGTCTACGGATGGTGCCGAAACGCGCTAGTTTGACAACACATATTGACTAAATAATTAAGGTATGTCATATTTTACATTTCACTTAGCATTACGTTTTTATTTGGAATCCAAAAGACCTGAAATTTAAGAAACTTATTCTTGGATACCTAATCTAGGCAAAGAGTGATTTTGAGCTAATTCTGTGACAAAAAATTATCAAATCATGGTTTGGCAAAAACGTTGTATTTTCGTTATAAACGGGATATTTGCTTACAAAAATCTTTATTGCCTTCCTCAAACCTCAATCTATCTATTGTATACTATATTTTCAGTCTAAGGCTTTAATTGGGACAGTTCAACAAGCTACAAATATAGTGTATTTTAAGCATTTTATTGAACCCCCCTCTTAACGATAAACTCTATAGCTAAGACTACTGCCAAGTGTCAGAGAAAGGGTCTATTTGAAATAAATTTTCTGGAAACATTTTATTAAAATGAAGGACAATGACGGTTGAAGCTAAGACTTCAGGGTTTGTAAAACATTCTTCTTGAGACATTTTATTTCCATAGCCGGTATTAGATTCAAGTTCTTTTCCTAAATGTTGCCAATTTTGACGTTTAAATCGCAACTTTGACGTTTTGTGAAAAACCCCAATTTATTTTTGTTTAAATGCCTATAACTTTTTTGTCTTTTGACCTACAGAGCTAAATTTTGGTAGGTAACTTCCTTATAATGATATAAACCCGCGTATAAAATTTGGTTGCCCTTACTTTGTTAATTTTGGAGATATAAATTTTTTTCGAAAGAAAACACAAAATTTTCCGGGAAAACCACGTCGGATTTTCCTAAATAACGAACATATCCAAGCCACTTGCAAAAGGAAGGTACTCACCAATTTTGACGTTTAAAATCGCGATTTTGACGTTTTGAGGAGAACCCAAATTTATTTTTCTTTGAATGCCTGTAACTTTTTTGTCATTTAACCTACGGAGTTAAATTTTGGTAGGTGACTTTCCTTTAATGATATAAACCCGCGTATGAAATTTGGTTGCCCTTACTTTGTTAATTTTGGAAATATAATTTTTTTTCGATTTTTTTCGAAAGAAAACACAAAATTTTCCGGGAAAACCTCGGCGGATTTTCCTGGCTAACGAACTTATCCAAGCGACTTGCGAAAGGAAGGTATGTGCCAAATTTTATCAAAATCGGCCCATTATTTTTTAAGTTATAGGTGTGACACATAAATATATATATATATATATATATATATATATATATATATATATATATATATATATATATATATATATATATATATATATATATATATATATATATATATATATATATAAACATATAAAGTCTGAAACTGACCTCGGATTTGGGTTCCGGGGGTCCTATATAGCGCTCATTTGAAGAAATTTTTTCAAAATTCGAAAGTCGAGATCTCCTCATTAGTGAATTTTTTTTAAGAAAATTCACTAAAATGAAAAAGATTAAATTTAGTGCTGTGATCTATATTATCTGAAAAAGACAATATAGGCGTAACTTCAAACGCATTAAACTGACGTAAAGAAACTTTTTGATTGAGAATGATTTTGTTTTAAGTGTATAGTTGGACTTCTATAACGTTACTCACCACGTGACGTCATAGGAGGGGGCGGGGCATATGCGCAATATCATATCTCTTCTAAGTCATTATATCATGTGGTGATTTGGGTTAAGTGTGCTTATAGGCTGCAATCTTCACTTAGTCTCTTTTAGGTACCTCGAACACTGTTTTAGTTATGATTAGATCATTTTCTCGACAGCAATACATTTGGCCTATATCTTCTTTTTTATCCATTTCTCATAATCAGAATTTTTCATCAATCAAATACACAAATATCCATACAGACTCTCTATCTAAACCTTAAATGGCGTGTTCCTTGCAAAACGTACAAGCTTTTTGACTATTTTAGAACTACTTTCACTAAATTGGAATACTAAGTGCATCAGGCGTCAACTGCTGAGTTTAAGCGTTCATCTGTTAAGTACCGATACTTTTCAGCATTTGGAGACTGATGACCTCACAGGTGTCTTCAATTTTATTGATTTGCCTCTTTTTTTCTGTGCTATAATTTGACGTGTGACCTTGAGCTGACGTTACAATTTCATGACATATGTGTCAGATGTCAGATACAGATAGCTAATCGCTGTCAAAACAGGAGGCGGGCCCGGTTTCCCAAAATATTAATTGATTAATTTTTTAAGGTAATCAGGTAACGTTCACACAGCTCCATTATCGTAGAAGTGAAATATTAATGAAAATATCATAATTTCGCTCTCTTTACAGTCTTTCGACCATTAAAAATCTAATCTTATTTTATTATTGATTAATAGGTAATCTAGCACCATGACAGATTCCAAATATTTCACCACCACCAAAAAGGGTGAAATTTTCGAACTAAAATCCGAATTAAATAATGATAAAAAAGAGAAGAAGAAAGAGGCTGTTAAGAAGGTAACAATATCTGCTGATGGTCAATTTGTTTTTAGCCGTGATTATACATTTTTAATGTTTCAGGTGATCGCTTCCATGACGGTGGGCAAAGATGTGTCAGCTCTTTTCCCTGACGTTGTAAACTGCATGCAAACGGACAATTTGGAGCTAAAAAAGCTGGTTTACCTCTATCTCATGAACTATGCCAAATCTCAACCCGATATGGCTATCATGGCAGTAAATACTTTTGTCAAGGTAGGTAGACCATTTTAATCTTACTCTTTTAACGTATAAGATGAGTTTGCGATACTCTCTTACTTATATTTTCACTGCAAGGATTTGCCTACATCTCAGCTTGTCAAGGTAAATCATAGTTTTTCAAGTAGCTTGTATATATTTATGTAGTAGGTATATAGATAAATGTTTCATATATTGTTCATTTTGTGTATAGGATTGTGAAGATCCAAATCCTTTGATCAGGGCTCTGGCAGTAAGGACAATGGGATGCATCAGGGTAGATAAAATTACCGAGTATTTGTGTGAACCTTTGAGGAAGTGCTTGAAAGATGAAGATCCATATGTACGTAAAACAGCTGCTGTGTGCGTGGCCAAGCTATATGACATATCTTCAGGTATATTTATTTTTAGTACTTTTGCATGCATGTTTTATCTGTCTACTGAACAGATTATTTAATAGAAAATGTAGTTATCCTGAATGCATTTTTTACATTTTGTAATTGCCACTGCAGTAGCTTAACTATAAGTATGTATACATTTTGTTATTAAATCTGTTCACTTAATTCTGATAAGGACAATGTTGTATTGTCTGCTCCAAGAATCTGGCTTTGACGTTTTACTTTTTTCAATTTGTTGTTGAAAATTAAGTGATGTTTAGAGCCTTTTTGTGTGACCAGTCTATATTCTAATTAAGTTTGAATATTGGAGATTAAAACTTAAAATTATATATGAATTTGTTAGTTAAAATAAGCTAACAGCCCTGAGATCATGCAGTCATTAAAAAAATGATAAATAAATGGCTGCAAATTTTGAAAGAATTACAATATATCTTTCTATATAAGTAATAAGTACTTTTCTTAAACTTAAAGTTTTAGCTAAATTTTGGTTAATTGAATAAAATGATTTAAAATCTAAATGTTGTATGTGAAGGTACCTTTATGTTGTTTTAAACTTCTATGCTAAATTGTTTATTTTTATAGGCTTGGTAGAAGACCAAGGTTTTCTCGAACAACTTAAAGAACTTCTGAGTGACTCAAACCCAATGGTAGTGGCAAATGCAGTGGCAGCTTTGTCTGAAATCAATGAAAGTAGTCCAACTGGTCAACCACTTGTTGGTAAGTCTGCTTTTGGTTCCGTTAGTATTTTGTTGTTTTTTTTACCAATCTGCACCTACCATGACAAACATCAAAGAATTATTGTTAAGATATTTAAAATTACGTCACATCAGTGGCATACACACAGGGGGTTGGGGGGTTGTTGAACCCTCCATTAGGCCATGAAAGCCAGTTGTTCGGCAGACAATTAATGCTAAAATGAAAATAAGTGACCCTACCTATCCTAAATATTATACAAGTATTATACGTGACTATGTGACGATTTGTCTCATCTAAAATTCCCCGATAAGTGGTGAACTGCACAATCTGGCTTCACTGTTGTTCATCGTCCATCTAAACATTTACAATGGCGGGGATAGGGTTGGAAATGCTTTCGTGTGCAGACAATGTTGAAGCACGTGCAATGGGGTCTCTTTACTTCCACTATACAGTTAGATGGAATATGGAACAAGCTACAGTTTACAGTTGTGTGTTGTATCTAGTGCTACTGGGAAGTTGGGTTAATTTTACAATACGAGGTATATATTTTGTATTATTTCAGTGTTGTTCAGCTCTAACACCATATTCTATTATGTTTTTAAAGGATGAGTGAAAATAAAAGAAAACTGTCAAATTCTCTGCTGACTAAATATTTTAAGAAGGCGAAGCCGACAGAGGATGAACAAGAAGACATCAGTAGCCACATATATGACCGGGAAGATCACTCGAGAGAAGCTTCCAGCACCAACTATAGCACAAGTAATGTAGTCACTAATATTAATGATATTGGTCGCTATGATTACATTAACATGAAACGAGATAGTCTTACTGAAGGAAACAGATTTTCAGTTTTCCAAAAATCTGGTATCCCGATGAGTTTTATTAGTTCTCTGCAAGTGGAAATAGAAGCTTATTCGCTTGGTTAGACACATTGACGTGGCTCGCATATTCCAGTATGCATTATGGGGATTTCTGCAAATACTGTGTTTTCTTTTCTTTTTATTGTGGCAGAGTGGAAAAGCAGCCTCTTGGTAAACTTGTCTTATCGCCATTCAGAGCATGGAAAGATGCTGTGGAAACTTTTAATAAGCATCAAAATTTGGAGTCACCCAAATTTTCTGTGCTTTGTGTGAAAATCTGCTTGCAGTTAAAGAAGGTAAGAAGGAATCGATTGAAATAATCGATTAATCTTATGTTAGACTCGAAATTTAAAGAACAAATAAAAACAAACTGTGAAAGACTGGTTGCTATCATTGAAACTATAATATTTTGTGGGCGTCAGGGTTTTTTACTTAGACACCACAGATACGCTGGTCCATTGAATCTTGATGATACGGAACCTGTCGAAAATGTTGGAAATTTTAGAGCCCTTTTACGTTTACGAGTAAAAAATGGAGATGAAAAGCTGAAAAAGATTTTAGCATTTCTTCACAAAGGCAACTTATATCAGCCCTCGCATACAGAATGAACATATAAACTGGTGCAATACAGTAATAGTGAACACTCTCGTAAATAAAGTGAATGCAGCTAAAACTTTTTTGATGTTAGCTGATGAAACAGCTGATGTATCAGGCATTGAACAGCTTTCTTTGTGTGTGCGATATGTGGACAGTGAGGCTCAAACAATAGGAGAATATTTTTTGCAGTTTGTGACATTATCTGGCGTAACTGGAAAAGGCTTCACCAACAAAATCATGGAAACTCTTAACAAACTAGGAATTAATTCCGAGTATATGCTTAGTCAAGGATATGATGAAGCTGCGTCTATGAGTGGCCACTTACAGGGAGTCCAACAGTACATAAAAGAAAAGAATAAGCTTGCTCTATATGTTCACTGCGCTTCACAATCTCTAAATTTGGCAATCTCCGATGGTTATGACCTTCCCAGTATCCGAAATTGTTTTGGTTCTATTGGGGGTGGATACAACTTTTTTAATACACCAAAATGACAAATCGTATTAGAGAGAGCCATTGATGAATCCGAATTCGAGACATCTGCTAGACGACTACAAAAATTGTGTCCAATACCTATATGAACACACACACGAAAATAATAGTGGTTCACAGAAAAATTACAGTAGATCAATAATGATGATTTCAAGTTTTTGTTTCATGGTTAAAACGTGCCTTTTCCATTCCAGCGACATGCTGTATATATACCAAATTTAATGGAAAATAGACCATCAACTCGCTTTGCAATCGAAAATCAACTGACAAACTAAGTAGTTTTGGTAGCCTTCATAAATTGAAAACAAAGTGCATCTAGAATGTTGAACAGCTGTGTCTTTCTCAAGAAAAGTTTATTTTGGTCCTTTCTGCACTGCCGACCATGCAATCACGAATGAGATCAAATGTAAAAAGATAGGGGCAATTAAAATTCATGACCTTAAGATAAACATTCCGGGATCTAAATCTTTCTCGGCGTTCCTATTGTAGTGACAGTGACGTTGGGAGATAAATACAAATTCATCACAATAAAATAACCAATCTGTGACAGTTTATTCTGCTTATACATTACTACTACACCACCTACAGGTTGTAAGGAATTTTACAGTTTTATTTAACTCATGATTTTTGCTACGTAGTAATTATAATAG
The DNA here is from genome assembly GCA_964006375.1 of Tillus elongatus. Taxonomy (NCBI): domain Eukaryota; kingdom Metazoa; phylum Arthropoda; class Insecta; order Coleoptera; family Cleridae; genus Tillus; species Tillus elongatus. Next base: position 68,114,434 of record OZ023270.1, on the reverse strand, counting down.
GCAGACTCTTACTTAGTTGGTGGTTGGTTTTTATTAGGGATATTTATTATATTTGTGCGAGAGGAAACGGAAAAAAAAAATTTCGATCTATTCCTGATGTGAAATTTTGGTGAATTTTTCAGCACGGATAATGTGCAAACTGGATAATCCGCACACGAATAATTGAGAGTATACTGTGCAAGCATTGTATCATAACATTGAGTCAGGTATGAATCAAGTGAGTCTCAGTCAATAAAAACAAATTGGATTTCCGCAAGGGAGCATACTAGGTCCACATTTATTTCTGTTGTATATAATTGATATTGGCAGTGTTTTTGATTATTAAGTATCAGCAAAGACAGAAGTGAAATAGAATTGAAAATGAATGCCGACTTGGAAAATGTTTATAATTTTATGCGCGCTGTAATTCATTTGTTTAATTAAGAAGGGATTATGTTAAATTATGTTTGCTTCTATAGTAACATAGGAATTTTTCAATACGTCTTCATTTATTAGATTGATGTTGATTTATGTTGCACATCAGAACCGACTTAACATTAAATTAACCAACTAGTCTGATATACTAGCCGAATAGTAAAAAGATATTATTCTCCCTGCAATAGTCTGGAGAGTGGCCAAATGAGCTCGACTCAAGGCCAAATAAAAAAATACCTTTATATGTTATATGACCTGGATTTCATTATGGCTCTTTTGATTAATTTATTATCATTATTATTCTTATTGAACTTTCTTAATGTTTAATATTCTATTTACAGAACTCAACACAGCCACCATTAACAAACTACTGACTGCCCTGAACGAGTGTACTGAATGGGGTCAGGTGTTCATCTTAGATTCCTTATCCAACTATAACCCAAAGGATGAACGTGAGGCGCAGAGCATCTGCGAGCGCATTACTCCGCGGCTGGCTCACGCCAATGCGGCGGTGGTTTTATCTGCAGTCAAGGTGCTGATGAAAATGATGGAGATACTGGCAGGTGATACGGAATTCTGTGCTACGTTGAGCAAGAAACTGGCGCCACCGCTAGTTACATTGTTGAGTTCAGAGCCTGAGGTGCAGTATGTAGCATTGAGAAACATCAACCTGATTGTCCAAAAGAAGCCTGATATACTGAAACATGAAATGAAGGTAAGGTAGTTCATGTTTAAGTTTTTGGAAATGTTAATAAGCTCAAAATGTACACAGTTCTCTTCTGTCAGCAACACAGTCTCTATGATAGTGATTTATAATCATTATATTTTGTAATTCCGTGGTATTAATTTGTGGCCAGTATTGTAAATTTTTTATCTAGTTAATCTATAGTGAAGAAAAATTGTTTTAAGATTGATCGTCTGAATCGTAGGTATTTGGCGACTTCATGCAGGTATTTAAGAATGAGTACTTGAATGTTGTAGCTGTGCCAGAAAATTGGCTGTCTGATCAGCAGAGCTCGGATTTATATGCAAACTTTTTAGGTGAAATATGTGCATATATATGCAGGAAATTTGAAAACAATATGCACCAACTTGAACAAAATATGCACAAAAATATCGATATATGCAATGCATAAATACTCATAGTATACCAATAAAACAAGTTTTTAAAGGTCTAAGCTATTAATTTTATTCACAATCAATATCACATAGGACTCTAATTATATTATTAATTAATTATTCGTTAATATTATTGTTGCAATTATTACTATCAACAGATATTAAGTGGTGCTCTAAATTATCTTCTTTGAAAGATTGCCTTCTCTCAGTTTGTAAGTTTTTATACGAAGAAAAACTCCGTTCTACGTCGACTGAGGTAATTGGAGCATATTTTAAGCTTGACATTATGGTTGGGTCTACATTGTTTGAATCATCTAAAAAATATCCATCCAGAGCTTTTGCAATCTGCGTTAACTTTGTAAAACCCTAATTTTTTGTGAGTGTGTCTGATATTTTGTTTGTAATTTGTTTTGCAACAGGCACATTTGCTTTATCAACAGTTCCTTTGAAATGTTCTATTAATTTAACTGATTCAGGTAGCAAAACATTTTGCTGCTGAAATTTTTTTATAGTTTCTGTAACTATTTTATAATTACTGTTTATAAAACATAATTGCTGGCTTAATTTGGAGTCCTTTAAAATAATTTTTGCTTGTTTCACCGACAAACCTGCTTCATCTGCAAATTCAACCATTACCTCCATGATTTCTCTAAAATGTTCAAAATGAAATAAGGCTGCCTCTATCCAGGTTCCCCATCGCGTGATTACAGGTCTAGGAGGTAATGGTACCCCAGGCAAAATTTCTCTATATCTTTGAAATCTTAAAGGAACTTTGCCGAATACTTTTTCATGTTATTAATAAATTCATTGGCTAAAGGAAATTGCTGTCTAATTTCTTCTGCTACCCAGTTTAACCTGTGAGCCAGGCACTAAAATAAGCCAGCATTGATCCAGGTTCCCCGTCACGTGATTACAGGTCTAGGAGGTAATGGTACCTCAGGCAAAACTTCTCTATATCTTTGAACTCTTAAAGGAACTTTGACGAACACTTTTTGATATTATTAATAAATTCATTGACTAAAGGATATTGCTGTCTAATTTATTCTGCTACCCTGTTTAACCCGTGAGCCAGGCACGTACAATGAACTAAGTTGGGATAAAATATTTTCAAATGAATTCCAACTTTGACCATACATGAAGCAGAATCGGTAAGCAGTTATAAAACTTTATCAACTGGTACAACATTTGGTAAAAACACGTTTGACAGACACTCTTGAATAAATCTAGTTATAGTAATATTATTTGTTTTTTATAATTCTTTGACTGCAATTAAATAAGGTCTAGATAAAGAAATTTAAGTTAAGGTGCCTATCATTAAATTAGCAATATATCTACCACAAACATCTTGAGTTTCATCTACTACAACGTAACAAAAATTATTTTTTATAAGACTTTTTACTTTTGAAAAAGTTTCTAAATAGCATTTTTCAGCCATATTTTTTCTCAAAGTACTTTTATCTGGTATAGACTGTTTATAATATTTTTCCAAAAATGAATTGAAGACAGTGTTATTTAATTTATTCAGTGGAATGTTAGAAGCAACCATTGCCTTGCATAAGTCAAATTTAAAGGTATCGTCTTCTGCTTTAAAGAAAACCAAACAAAGGTTTGGTTTCCCAAACATTTGCGTATTGATGCTTCAGATGTATTATTTGAATTTCGTTTTTCACAATTTCTTTGATGCAGAGGTGTCTTACAGTGTTGGTCTATGAGATATTTCCTTGCGCTTGAAATTTGTTTGAAAAGAAATCAATATTACTACAGGCATCTACATCTTTTTCGAATAAATAGAAATTTAGTATTGCGTTTATACAATATCTGTAAATTAAGTAATAAAAATAAAGAAGTATATTTTTAATTTGTATTTCAGTAATTTTTTTAAGATTTGCAAGGTATTTTTTTAATAGTTTATTTATTTTTTTATTTCGATTGAATTTTATAAATTTTGATGATAAAAACCATGTGTCAGAAAATTTAGCAAATAGATACTGGGCTGATTAATGGGAAGGTTAGAAAAACAAAGAAAATAGATCAGTTGCTTAAAATAAAAAGTAACTTACCACTTTCCCGCATGGTTTACAAAAAAAGTTGTCAGCGGAAAGCCCTGAGTGTGGCCGTATTGGCAATTTGGAGCACATTTTTTTTACAGTATAAAATAATAAAAACAACCCTACACTAACACTGTCTAAAGATGAAGTAAATTCACTGTGCGTGCAACTAAGCACAACCAAACTAAATAAGAGAAACAAATTATTTCAATTCTAGACACTACTGGTGTGTGTAAATAAATAAGCCCTAGTCCCCTTTAATGTCTTTTTACGAGACTTAAGATACGAATAAAATTACCTGGCGGTCAGTCCTTTCAATACATTCTGCAGTTATTATTGGGAATTCCAGACACAGTTTTTATGATAGGCGAGCGTAAAACCCTAGTTCTTACGAATTTTAGATTTATACAATACGTAGAAATTGCATTTTGCTATTTATTTCACATTGATGTAAAGTACAAAGAAAAGAGCACCATTACCGACAATCGTTCTAAGAATTTGTTTTTATACTCTCACCTACTAGCTACTAGTTTCATTTAGGTATAGCACCTACAAAGCTAGGAGGTGATAGACTCTAAGAACCCAGAGGTAGCTCATCCTGTCTAGCGCACTGTCTTATCTGAGTGAAGCGCTCGTACTATACAATACCAGAAATTTGGAATCTCCAGCTACATTTGAACCTCCTATAAATTTACCTTAGCAGTTGCTTACATTGAAACATGTATATGGCTTTTGTTATACGGAAACCCCTAAAAATTGTAAAATATGCAAATGCAAAATATATGGAAATATGCAATTTAGGCAAAATACGCTAAAATATGCAAATAATGCAAAAAATATTCGAATTGCATATAATCCGAGCGCTGCTGATCAGATACCTTTGGGTACATTTCATATATTATAGATTCTTTAGGAATGAATGGTAAAGGGGTGATGGTGTTTGTGTCTATATAAAAACTAATATTAAGGTCGAAATATTAGTTTCGATTGGTTTCAGTTTTAAACAAGAGTTTCAATTAATATGAATCACTGTAGCTACTTTGCATTCAGTGTACAATTGGTCACAAGACCGTTGCAACATGTGTATTTTATAAGCCGCCTAGAGGTAACCTTTCTGCATGTGTTGATTAACTTGACACTGTGCTGTCTGTTCTTTTACCTACAGTGAATGAGATTATTTTTTTGGTTGACAAATAATAATTTACTTAACATAAATAATCCTGTCACAGATTTTTTCGATGTCTACAGGTTCACCCAGCTTATTCAAGAACCTTTAAGGGTTACTGCTGTTTCTTCCAGTCTTGTATTATATTTATATTTCCGCCCAGGACTTCGTTGCTCAGTCTGGAGGTGTTAATGTCAATCAAATTACCACATGATGAGCTACTGTTGTTTGAAGATCAAGCGTGAAAAATTTCACAGTAAATTTGTCACTTTTAGAGACTTCAGAAATTTTGACAGTGAAGAATGTTACATATATATATATATATATATATATATATATATATATATATATATATATATATATATATATATATATATATATATATATCATATATATATATATATATATATATATATATATATATATATATATATATATATATATATATATATATATATATATATATATATATATGTTTGCGCACTTTGTCTTGGGATTCAATTTTGTATATTTCAGATTTGGACAATAAAGGAATATTGTTGCCCCACTATATTCTTCATGCTTTTGCTTGAGGGCACCCAAGAGAACTATTAGAGTTACTAAACCAAATCTTATTGGCTGACAGATAACATTGAAACTTGAATGAAGGAAAGAAGTGAGGCTTTACTCAAATTCAGGAGATCTAGGTATATCAATGATTGCAACAGATATAAAGACTTTGGAAATTTTACACTTAAATGTCTAAGACAAGAGAACTCGTCTTTCTTGGAGTTTGCTTTTCAACATCGTAACTCAAAAAATAAATCAATGACGCTTTGCGGGCTGCCTTGAAAGGCAAATAACTCCACATTTATCAAATCTTAATAATATAAATATAAATGATTACTTCTCTTCCAGTTACCGGATGAGTTCGAACTGTGATACTATGATTTGATTTTATGATACGCTTAAGTCAGGACTGTTTCAGTTTTAAGCTGGTTAGCCTGGAAGAAGTACATAAAGTATTGTTTTCCATGTCTAGTGATGGTTGTGTTATTGACCTAATTTTGATTGGCATCTAGGGCTTGTGTAGCCCTTGTGTAAGTATATAACATCCAGTAAATTGTTGTCTGAAAAGGGATTTATTTCCGCCCATTTGGAAAACAGACCTTGTAAAATCTGTACCAAAGACTTTTCCACTTACAAATTATTCCGTTTTTAGACCTGTTCGTTTTGTTATCCGTTTTGTCGAAGATTTTGGAAAGATTGATGTTTCGGCAGATGCTCAGATACATCGAAGGTCAGTCAAACATCTTGTCGGAATACCAGGTGGGCAGTACTGCTTGTGTTTTGACATATGTACTGGACGACGTGGTGAGACATATTGATAGCAAGGGAACAGTTAACCTAATTTTACTCTTAGACCTCTCACACCATCAGTCATGAGCTTATGTGGTCTAAGCTGATGTTACTAGTTTTCAATGGCATCTATAGGTTTGATAAGGTCTTACTTGAGTGGTAAATGTCAGAGAGTTATTGTTGACAATGTTAGGTCATCGCACCAGCCTGTTTCTTTAGGAGTGCCTCAAGGATCAAAACTCGCTTCTCTTTTGTTTATTGTATATACTTCTGACCTCTTGAGTGATTCAACGCTGCTCTATTTGATGTTATGCTGATGACACACATTTATATTTAAACTTCAAACTATAAATACCATATTGCTGATTATCTTATTAATAAAAATATTAAGCAAATAAGGGGTTTCTTCTCAGCACAATCTTAAATTAAATGTAAGTAAGCCGTTGGTTATCTACTTTCTGGATCTCTGGTTGGCAGACCTAATTAAGACCTTGATTTGATGCTGGATGATGTGAACAACAAGAAAACTTATAAAAACCTTGTGCAATTGATGAAATGCAGAAGGGACAATAAAATTAAAAGAACTGCTGGAAACAGAAAGTCTTGGTTGGAACGACGAGCTGACATCGTCCTTAGACTGTGAAAATTGTAATGCAAAATACTCATTTTCAAATTTTTTTGCTACCAATATTTTAAAAATTGTCAAATTATTTAGTAACCCCCATAATTAAATACCATTTCCTTCATTTCAGGTATTCTTTGTGAAATACAACGATCCAATCTATGTGAAACTTGAAAAGCTTGACATCATGATCCGGCTGGCGTCTCAAGCCAACATCGCCCAAGTTCTGAGCGAACTGAAGGAATATGCCACGGAAGTGGATGTTGATTTCGTGCGTAAGGCAGTAAGGGCCATTGGTAGGTGTGCCATTAAGGTGGAACCGTCTGCAGAGAGATGCGTGTCTACACTTCTGGACCTAATACAGACTAAAGTCAACTACGTGGTGCAAGAAGCCATTGTGGTTATTAAAGATATATTCAGGTAAGTGCAGTAGACAGTAAGTGGATACTTAATTAAACAACAAAACCATGTCTTCTCAAGTCTTGTCTTCCCTGATAACAGACCAGGTGGGCCAATATAGAGTGGAAGAAGTCTTTCTAGGATTAGTTTCTGTTAGGACATGTGATGGCAGTCGGTTCGAACATAGATTCCCCAAAGTCTAATGTACTGATCCATCCTTTCCCAAATTTATGAGCAGAACTAAGTAACAGAGAATAGCTCAATTAACCACAAGAACCGCGGTGGCTAACAGCTAAATATGGAATGCAAAAAACATCCATACAAACTAAAACAAATAAGTAGTGCAGAGTAGGCTACCAATATAAACACAATAGTACAATAGCAAGCCGCAATTTAAATAAAAAACTATTTATCTGTAAAAGTTCAAATAATGTTAGTATAAGAGGGTATCAGGAAACATCACTTGATCTAATATACGAGGCATATTTATAAGTAAGGGCCGTCAGCCTATATTTAAACGTCAGCGGGTCTAAACACAGTTTATCACATTCGGGGCAATCTATCAGCTATATACAAAGCTACTGCAGTTGTTATTTTGTTTCAGTAGGCGTGAATGCAGATAGCAATGTCCACGACAATCATTTCTCCCGCAAGTTGTGAAGTGTGTCCTGTGATTCGACTTTTGTGTGCAAAAGGATCTTCACCTGCTGACATTTATCGGGAGTTGTATCTTGTGTATGGACCTAGAGTAATGAGTGAAGGAAAGGCTAGGAAATGTGCATGATGAAGAGCTTATTGGCAGGCCCAGTATTGAGACCAATGAAATCGTTGAACAAGTGAACCAAAAACTGTGAAGTGATTGGCGATTGACGTGATGAATTTCTGCAAGTTGGACAAACCTCTATCTACACGATTGTCACAAAAAAGCTCGGACATCACAAATTATGTGCAAGGTGGATACCGAAAATGATGACCGACCAGCACAAAGAGCAAAGAATGTGTAGTGGACTAGCGTTTTGGACCGTTATTGACAAGATGAGATGATTTGTTTTCCCACATTGTTACGGGCGACGAAACTTGGATATTTTACATCAACGTGGAGTTGAAACGACAGTCAATGCCATGGTGCTATTAAAGTTTACCAAAACCGAAAAGGTTCAAGCAATCTCCGTAGTAGAGTCGAAAAATGATGGCTGTCATTTTTTTGGGACGAAAAGTGCGTCACTTCAGTTGATTTCATGGAACATGGGTCAACAATTACAGCTGACATGTACTGCGAAACGCTCACCAAACTGAGAGATGCCATCCAAAACCGGCGAGGTGGAAAAATGTCGACTGGCGTAATCCTCGTACATGACAATGCACGTCCTCACACCGCTGCTGTAACCAAGAAGATTCAAGGTTTTTGTGGGGAACTTATTGATCACCCGCCAGTCCCGAACTTGCACCTGACGACTACTTCCTCTTTTTGCATTTGAAATGGTGGCTTGGTAGAAAACGGTTTGAAACCGAAGAGGGACTCAAGACTGCCATAGTCAACTGGTTCAATTCCCAGGCAGCGAACTTCCATGCAGAGGGGTTAAAGAAACTGGTGGAGCCTTACGAAAAGTGCTTAGATGTGTAGTAAACCTAAACTGACAATAAAAAACTTTTCTTACAAGTTTATTTTTTTAAAGACCAAACTGCCCTTACTTTATGAATATGCACGCGTATACGTATTTTCTAAATATCTACAGAAAAGGGCTCGTATAACAGAAAAAGTGCAATACATATAAGGAATAAGATACTAATCTTGTTAAAAATCAGTATCTTCACATTTGGTTGCAACCATGGGTGTGACAGGTCTAGACTGGAAACAGAGCAATATAAAACTTCACCATACCAATTGCTGTGCAGACTAGTTCAAGGCACAGTGATTTTGGAATGTGTGGAGTAGAAATGACAAAGGGCGTGCACAATAAGCCAAAGGCTGCAGTGCTATCGGGGCGGCAAAGACGCGGACGAGCCCTAAGGAAAAAAATGAGTGTGACAGGTGCATTGCTGCTAACAAAGTTGAGCACAATTTCTCCTTCGACCCAGACCTCCTGTCAGGATTTCTTGTTAGTGGTTGTTTGTATGCTTTCTTACCTCCTCTAAAGAAAATATTAACTTTGATTCTTACAACGGGCATGTTTCCCAACAAATGGAAGATTTCTCATGCAATCGCTGTGTTCAAATCAGGGGACCACTGTGATTCTATAGACCAATTGCTATATTGTGTAATTTTTGTAAGATGTTCGAAGCATGCCTGTATGAGCATATAACCTTTCATGTAAAGTCTAAACTATTGTTGCATCAGCACAGTTTTATTTCTGGTAGATCTACACTAACAAATTTGGCCACCTTTACCCAGTTTGTTGCTGATTGACTTGAGAGCTCTTCGCAGGTGGATGTTATATACATGGACCTGTCAAAGGCCTTTGATAGAGTCAATCGCTCTGTTCTTATAAATATACTTCATTACTTCATTTTCACTAACCAATTGATAAAACCATTAGGGTCTTATTTGAGGGGTCGGAAACAATTCGTTCAGATCCAAGGCTTTAAATCTGAACCTTATGATACACCATCTGGAGTTCCCCAGGTGTCCATTTTGGGTCCTCTTCACTTTAGTATTTTTATTGACCAAGTGTCACAGATATTAGATGTGTGTTATCTAATTTAAGCTGATGATATCAAAATGTATTCCGAAGTTAGAGGTGTTGACAGCTGTATACACCTACAGAGCAATCCTTTGAAGTTTTCTGTGTGATGTGAGAAGGCCCTTACTTTAAAGGTTGCTATGTACTGTAAAACGTATTTTAGTCGAAACAAACAGCCAATTTTATTTGATTACCAATTGCAGGGATATAGCTTGGCACGTCCTGACACAGTTCGTGACCTTGGAGTAATTTTCGACCCTATGCTCTTATTTCAGCATCATTGTGAATTCATTATAAACTCTGTGATTGAGACCATGGGCTTTATAATTGAGAGTAGGAGGGATTTTACATTGCACGAAACATTGGTCCTCCTCTTCAACGCACTGGTGAGGTTGTGTCTTGAATATGTTTCGGTGGTTTGGTCTCCGGCGTACTTGGTGCACATTGATAGCCTTGAAAATATTCAGAGAAAGTTTATGAAATTCCTTAGTTTTTCAATTAATACTCAATACCCATGCATTGGCTATCCATAGAGTGATTTATGGAAGCGCTTTAACTTGGCTAGACAGGAGGCGGTGCAGCGGTATTGTGTTTTTTTTCAAAATGATCAGTTCAGCTCTTAATTGTCCCTCTCTACTTGAGTCAATAAAATTTAATGTTCCACGTATAGAATTGCGGTATCCCAACACATTTTATCTACCGATGGCACTTATGGAGCTGTTGAGCTCGTCTCCAGACTATTATATGTGTAGAAATTACTCTAACTTGCAAGGACATCCTGGACATATTCTGTAGTAGTAGCAGTAGGCAATAACACTTCTGTGGGTAAAATGTGTTCACCATCTATAATTAGCTGATAAGTAAGCAACTCGTCAGACACTTGCAGCTTATTCCCTATAATGTGTTCCGTAATACACTTTTTCTTTAAGTTGGCTACAAGGAGTTTTCTAACTTCGTGATGTTTTTTGATAAGGTCAATGCTAATATAAATGTGTTTGTCTATTAAATGGTGGGTATTTCTCATAATTTTATTTATTTTTTAATGTAAGGTCTGAGTTGCACAACCAAGAGACATTTTGAATTGTCTGCTCTACCAACAAAATAAAGATTATTAATTTCACTTGCAGTTTGGATACTCAACAGTTCTTGAAGATTCTCTGCAGTCTGTGAAGCCAGATCCGACCCCCTTTTATCATTCTTTAGCACCACAATTTATAAATTAGATTCCACGGAACCCAAGAGTTCATGAAAAAGTCACCAGGCTTCTGCGAATCTGTTACAAACCTTCACTTTAATATTATTTTCTGCAAGAAAACGTGTTGCAATTACCAAATAAAATTCAAAATGTCATCAGTGGACATTTGGTAAGCCTGCTGAGGTCGTTGTCAGATTACTTTCCAGATACTAATATTGACATCGACTGGGTACAAAATTCAATCATCATTAGAAGTTATCCTGCAACGCTAACCATCCTGGAATACGAATCACTCATAGATCTTCAGAGTTCATCGGCATGAACATACATATTTCAGGCTGTGTTACTGAATGAGTTTTATGTTGGTGCTTGAAGTGAATACCCTGTCCAAATCAAAAAGGATATCTTAACTTTGCGCCCTTTTGTCACAACCTGTCGTTGTAAAACATGCTTTTCAGCTTATACTCATACAAAAAATAAATTTAGGTTGACATTGGATGCTGCTCTAAAAATGTGTATACAACTGTCGGACATAAAATCGAACTTTAAAACAAATATTAATAAAACAGTGAAGCAGTTTCATTCGTCGCATTAACTTGGGTGAAAATATTCCGAATAAAGGTTTGTTACTCTTATTTTAAATTGCAGTGTCTTTTATTTTTTACCATTAAATGTAGTGTTCAATAAAATATAAGGGATTTGTTGAGTGTTCCGTACCCTTAAAAGTTTAGAAACCGCTGATATTAGCAAGCAAAAACAACTACATTATTTTTCGTTAACTTGAATAAATAAATTGATTTACAGAATTCTGTATTTGACAAAGCTGAGAACTTCAGCGAATCTGCAGTTATAAGTTCAACAAAATAGTGTAAATCAATTTGTTTATTTATCTAAGTTGATGGTGGATTTACATCAACTATTGGCCTCCACAATATCTTATTTTTCTTTACCTTCCTATCCAAATTATCCAATCTTTCAGTTAACTGTTTATTCTGCTTTTCTGGTCTATTTACTGTTTCTCTTGGTTCTTTTGTGTCCTTAAAAAATGTTCACTTAGCTCTTCAACAGCGCTTTCAACCTCTGTTTTGCTTGATTCAATTAGCCTTTTCAACTTCGAAAAAAGTACCAACTGAAATCAGGAGTATCTACCATTTTTTCAAACAATGTATCCAAAGGAGATACAAATGAAAACGATACACAGCTAACCTTGCAGTTACCTCATTTGTATTTTGTTAAAGATGACCTTTAAACGTTATTGATTTTTAACCAGTCTTGTGGTATTATATAATCCATTTTATTATGTTCTACTAAGTCAAATTATTCAATTTTTCACATAGTATATAACCTAGGTACTATAAGAATCTGTACAACACTTTTTATTTATTTATCACTTTATTGCCCAACAGACTTTGTAACCTCCCGAAAATTTAATTGAGAAAAGCAGTAATAATATGTGACGGACCTCAAGTGAACTCAAATCTGGTCGGTAGTGAGGTCACTATTTCCTATAAATCCTACCCTAAAAAAATTCTATCTATCAGATTTATAATTAGTAGGATTAGAAATACTTTATAAGGCTGGAAGATCTTAATACTGTTTACTACCTACACTTTTGTTGTGTTGTTGCATTGCCTGAAGTCTCATATTTGTGAGAGCTCCAAACTAGTGCCTGGTTACGATGATTCTTCTACAAATTTACTACGATATCTCTAAATACAATATTTAGAATTTTAAATTGTGCTGTCACAAAAGTCAAGAGGGTTCCAGGAGGAATTATTCTTCAATCATATATATATATATATATATATATATATATATATATATATATATATATATATATATATATATATATATATATATACATATATATATATATATATGTATAATATGTATATATATATATATATATATATATATATATATATATATATATATATATATATATATATATATATTTAAATTTATTGACAAGCATTGCAATTAAAATAAATTTTGTCATACGTTTGGTAAAGTTGAAATAAATATTACAGTAACGAAAATGAAATAAAGCAATTATTACATGTTTCAGAAAAGAAATTAGCTATTGCAAATGTCAAGATTGAAAAGTTAATATCAATTTACATAAACATAAATATTTCATATTGAATAAAACTAAATAAAAACATAAAGTTTTATAAATATGAAAATAAACATTCAATGGTGTAAGTTTTGTTTTCCATTCATAACCCTTGGCATTTTCCAAATTTTACATGAGAGTTAAATGAAATACTCAGATGCTTAATTGGCCAGTTTCCTTAATTAAAACAAGTAAATTTAAGTTAAGCTCAAAAAAAAATGTAAGATTAAATTTCTAAATTACAAGTTACAAGTAAAATATCCAAAATATTTTGCTAAATAGATAACTGATAAACTACATTAATTAATATGAATTTGCAAAGTAACACATCTGAATTTTCATTATTGAGAAAATGTTAAGGCATAGATATTAAATTACAGTAAATTTAAACACACATCCCACTGATATGTTGAAAGTTCTAATTTAGTTAGGTTCACTTGAAAGTTCATACTACAAAGATTCGAAAGTTAAATGCCAAACCAAAATTTGATGTTCAGCCCACAGATGAAATTTAAGAAGAAAAAGACTCACCAAGACTGAGCTGTGTAAAGTAATTCAGTACTCCAGAGTCACCTGTTGATTACTCAATGACACTCCAAGGCAGATACTAACTATCAGTGCTCACCACAGGTTCAATCTCTCACGGGAGAAAGAAAATTGGGAAGAATGCAGTGCACTTCCATAGATTAAAGGCAGACCAATTGCATATACCAATGCCTCGCTAGATGAACGGTAAAATCGTATTGTAGACAGACAGCTCTGGGGATTATGTCACTCCTCAGGCAAATTAATCGAGATTTTCTTTGCAGTTTTAAAATGCAAATGACGGTATCGAATTCAAAACATGTGGTTCAGGACCCGGAAAGTTGAAATCAGCATTTGTGATAACCTTAAGAGACGTTACAATTTCAGAAACAAAGCGTCACTGTTGCTTCGCGGTTTTTACTAAAATGCATTATTAAATTCAGACTAGATAGGCCTCAAAACACTTTTAACAACTACTAAGATCATAATCAAACGATATTTGAAGCCAGAAATAAGATAATTAAAACATGTTGATTGCTGTGCTGTTCAAACCCGACTCCCAGATTCAAGTGTGTCAAGTCGATTACTCTGCCGACTGCTGCACAAAAAATTCTTACTGTGACCGTTAGTGGCTGTGTGCGAGCTCTTTCTTGCTTTCTCTCTTCGAATGAGATAAAACGAGACCTCCAATCGGTGATGAAGTCACGACGTCTTCTATACACACCTCAAAACAATAATGGACTTGGTCCACCGTTTGGTAATCGTTTTTCTAGATTTTATGATAACTACGTCAGCCTCTGTTATTTACCTAGAATACGAGGACAATAGAGATATTCATTTTCCCCAACAGAATATAACATGTTTCAATATTTGGATTTCGACGTATATTATAGGGAATTCAGTACGGGTGTTATGATATAGAATTTTTTAGCGAATTTTCAATGAACAATTTTGAAATCAAAACATGAATTGCATCACAGATATTGGATTGTCTGCTATTAATCAAGTCGCTTACGGGTTCGTTTTGAATATTTAAAGTAGTAACGAAACGCAATCGTTATAACTTACACCCAATTAAAGGACAAAGAAATGTACAAATTTTATGCATTAGTGCAAAAGATCTAGGTATTACCTTTGACAACAAATTATCTTTTAACTTACACATAGAGGATGTGGTAGGCCCTTACACGTATGCTTGGCTTCATAATTAGAAACTGTAGTGTCAATTAGCAGTTATTTTAAAAACTTAAAGGAATACGAACAAAATCAATCTTTAGTCATAAGTGAAACTAAGAAGACTAAAACAAAAACTAGTATGTGCAACCCTAATGACCTCATCTATACCTAAGTAGCTAATTTCAGATGTTACTTATGGAGTTATAATTGCTAATAGTGGTATGACTAGGCGATCTTTAAGCAGATTTGTTCTGCTAGTTGGAAGGTAGAACGTATCACAACTTCTAGCATTTATTCTAGGTATAAGAAATTTAATCTGTTCAAGCAGTTCTGAGCAATCTAGCAAATTATTTAAAAGCTTATAAAGGAACCTTATAGAAGCAACATTTCTACGGGACTCCAGACTATCAATACCTGAAGCAGTATCAAATGACCAAATTTACAAGGAGGATAGTCCCCCACAACTTTAAATGTCAAAAATTTCAGAAACCTCTGGACTGAATCAAGGCAACGCTTTTGAGAAGTATAATATGGAGAAATAATTAGTACTCCATATTCGAGCCTGGTACGTACAAGTAAAAAATAAAGAGTTTCAAACGCCATTTTATTACGGTATTTACTACAGTTTCTAATTACGAAGCCAAGCATACGAAGGGCTGAACTGACCACTTCATCTATATGTAAGTTGAAAGATAATTTGTTGTCAAAGGTGATGTCTAAATCTTTTGTACTGCTACATCTAGGGATTTATTAGACATCAATATTGTAATGTGACTGGCCCAGAAAACAAAGCTCAGGTCGTTAATGAAAAGTAAGAAAAGTAAAGGCAAGAGGTTGGATCCCTGAGGGACACCTGAGGTTGTGTAATAACAGATAGACCCCCCCTACACTTAGTTATTATGGGGGAGGACTATACAGACTAGCCTGCAATGGTAGACTGAAGATCGACCCAGGCTTCAGGGGCCACTGCAAAATTCAAGAGATCGTGAAGAAGCCCATGCTTGAAATGAGGTCAGACTTCGCGAGCCCGCGAATGTGCAGGGAAAACAACTTTACAGTGGAAATCCCTGATCGCGAGGCATGGCGGGAGGAGACGCCGGACATACCACGAGACGCGCTCGTCTGGTTCACGGACGGATCCAGCGGGGAGCGTGGGACGGGGGCAGGTGTTTACTCGGAAGGATCGAGGGTAAGTCATACTATTTGCCTCGGAGCCCATGCAATGGTGTTTCAGGCCGAGATGTACGCCATCCTGCACTGTGTGCGGGAGAACAAGAGGAGGGACTACACCAACAAGCAGATCCTCATAGCCACAGACAGCCAGGCAGCCCTTAAGGCACTAAGTAGCCCATGGGTAAATTCCTGGCTGGTGAGCGAGTGCCGAGACGAGACGAGCGACCTGGCTGGGCAGAATGAGGTGACCCTCATCTGGGTCACTTGAGGGTCAAAAGGCAATGAAGAAGCTGACAGTCTCACGAAGAGAGGGTCAGCAGAACCATTTATGGGACCAGAACCGGCTCTGAGCGTGACAAAGAGCACTGCCAGGGGAGCCATTAAGTCCTGGGTCAGAAACCAACACAAGGTGTACTGGGCGGACTGTCCAGGGCTCACACTTGGGAAGTCAATAATTGACAGACCCAGTTTAAAAAGAGCTGTGGAGCTGCTAAATCTTAGCAGAGGACAGCTCAGAAACATAACAGGACTCTTGACGGGACACATGGCCATCAAGAAACACCTGCATAAAATGGGGCGGTTCGTAGGGGACCTCGCATGCAGACTCTGCGGCAAGGGGGAGGAATCAGCCCAGCACATCTTGTGCAAGTGTAAAGCTCTGGACTGCAAAAGACAACTGATCTACGGTCAGTCTAGACTGGAGACAGAGCATTATAAAACTTCACCCTACCAATCGCTGTGCAGACTAGTTCA
This sequence comes from Tillus elongatus, assembly GCA_964006375.1. Lineage (NCBI taxonomy): Eukaryota > Metazoa > Arthropoda > Insecta > Coleoptera > Cleridae > Tillus > Tillus elongatus. The sequence goes on along the minus strand of OZ023270.1, from coordinate 68,097,710 downwards.
AGGCACAGTGATTTTGGAGTGGGTGGAGTAAAAAGACTAAGGGCATGCACAATCAACCAAAGGTTGCAGTGCTATCGGGGCGGCAAGGCTGCGGGTGAGCCCTGAGGAAAAAAAATAACAGATAGAATCAAAACCAGCATCACCGACAATTTTCCGAACTGATTAATAAGAATGCTAAATTTTACAATACTTCAGTCTGGAAGGTTTTCTAATCACTTTATTTCACAGATTAAAAATTGTATATACTAAAAACAAAGTCATTAGCTTAAGGGGTTTGAAAGTTATCGTGTTTACAGAATCGTTTTATCATATACGTGTGCACACACACCAACCTATTTTATGTCTAGATTTGGCTCTCTTTGGGTTTGGGAGTGTCTTTTTACCAGATTAAAAAATTCCTGTTACAATTTGTATTAGTGAATTTTTATTTAAAAAAATTAACTAATAGAGAGGTATCGATGGTGAGACTTTGCGGATTTTTTTTTCAAATGAGCGCAAACTAGGACCCCTAGAACCCATATCTGGGGTCAGTTTCAATTTATATATATATATATATATATATATATATATATATATATATATATATATATATATATATATATATATATATATATATATATATATATATAATAATAATAATAATAATCTTTATTCATCTGCATGACAGCAACAACAACAATAATCAAACAAATAAATAATCAGACAGATAAATAAATAAATAATATAAGTTTAGGCCCACAGAAGTTTGTGAGACCAAAAAGTAACACCTTGGTGCTATATTATAAACTCGGCACAACATACATAAAAAAAGAGGAATAAAAACGAAAGAGGCGTGGACATCCTTCCGTAATCACTCGGGGCAAAAACAGCGGACATCAACCGACACGGCTATATGGTCACAGTGAAACATGAATACTTCAACTTGACAACTCACGCGCAAGCATTTACACCCGCTCCCAAGCATACACGCAGTCACTCGCACACTCAGCCACACAGAACCACTCCAAACACATACAGGCACGCCCTCGCACCACACTCTCAAACAGGTACTTGTGAAAGTATTTTCAAAGAACATTCATTTCAATTCCTCAGATCGATCCAATCCTTCATCTGTCTTCTAGATATTTGACGTATCCAATCAGAAATTTTCTTTCTATATATATATATATATATATATATATATATATATATATATATATATATATATATATATATATATATATATATATATATATCTGAAAACTCAAAAAATAATTAACCGATTTTGATGAAACTCGGCAAGTGCCTTTCTTTTATTAATGGCTTGGATGAGTTTGTTAGTCAGGAAAATCGGACAGGGTTTTCTGAGAACATTTTGAGTTTTCTTTCGAAAAAAAATTTTTCCTCCGAAATCTACAAAGCTGTTTTAATGAAATTTACTATATATGTTGCCTTGAGAGAGAAATTACTAGATACCAAAATTAAACTTTCTAAGTTTATAGAAAATTGAGTGCCTTAGCAAAGGCCTTACTACATACCAAAATTAAACTTCTAAGTTTATAGACAATTGAGTTATTCAAGTTTGAAGCATTTAATAAAAATTCACTACCATAACGTACTTGCTACGTCCCGAATTTTTTATGAGTTTAACAAGTAGGCATAAAAAAAAACAAAGATATTTTTTATGTTTATATTAACAGTTTTAATTTGCACATAAATAACTTTCTAGGTAATAGGTACATTATAAATAAAAATAACCTATTAACATTGGAACAATTTTTGGAATATAAGGTATAAGTTTTGGAATGATATGTATCGATTTATGCCAGTTTTGATGCTTCTTTTAATACATCGTAAACTTTCTGTAGTCTATCCTTGTTGTCATACAGTTCAACATTTAAGTTGACATATAAAATGCCACCTTTACATATGAAATGCACGCCATGTTCTCTACAGTATTCATGAACCCTTTTTACCTTTTCTTCACGGTTTTCTTTATCTTTGGCAGTGAAAGCTTGAAAAGGTGAGAGACGATCACTTGTGACCTCGAAATTACAAGCCTCTTCCAGAAAATCATGGAATTCTCCTGTTAATAATCGAAGTTTCTTTGGTTTATCTCCGATTGATTCAAGAGACTTCACCACAATTTTAGCCAGATATGTAGGTAGAGAAGCTGAAAATATGTAGCCTGATCCTGACAAACTTTGGTGTTCAATTGTCGAACTTATGCCGGCACAGAAACCACCTATACTTCCAACTGCACCTTCCAGTGTACCAAAAATCATGTCGATCCTGCTAACATCAATGTTAAAATGTCCAGTTAGACCTTGACCTTTTTCCCCCAACACCCCGAAACTGTAGCTCTCTTCTAGGAACACCCTTATTCTGAATTCTTCGGCAACTGCTAGGAAATCAGGCAGAGGACAAAGTTTGCCTGTCTTCCAGTTGATGCCCTCAATTACTAAGTACTTAGCACGTTTCTTTTTCTCACCAGCACAGTATTCTTTGACTTTCTTGTAAAAATCTTTGGGATCGTTATGGGCAAACTTGATAGTTTTACTTTTGGCTGCTGTTAGACCTTGATGTATTGCGAAGTTAGCTTCTTCGTCAATGAACACAACATCGTTTCTCCTGCAGTAAGCTGCTATTGAACTTGATATTGCCACAAAGCCATATGAATATACAATCGATAGTTCAAGTCCAAGGAATTTTGCTATGTATTCTTCCACTTCCAAGTGTACATCTGTTGTACCTGCATGTTAAAATATTCAAAGTAAATTTTTGTAAATTTAAAGAGTTTTATGTTGAAGGGTGATTTATTAGCTTACCATCAAATTGTGACAAATGCAAGTGTGTTTCAATGATTGCAATAATTAAAATAGTAAAATTAACTAGTAAAGAGATACATAAATTGGTCGCTGTTATGAAAGTAGGATACCTAACAGGATAACGTTGTTATGAAATTGGTGTAGGAAAAACTTTAAATAGGAATGCTTTAAAATTTTGTTTCATACTATTCCTTTCGATCAATACAAAAAAGCCCATCAAAAGTTTATTGAGTCTTCAATTAAGAATCACTTACATTTGCCTTATTTAGGACATTGGAAAAGTTCCCAGTACAAATGTAAATTAGTGTTAAGTAGCTGACCCGACAGACATTGTCTTGTCAAAATTTCAATATGTTAAACGACATTTGCGCACATAGCGAAATAAATCAGAGAAAAAAAGCACTTTCAGTTTTTCCCGAATTTTCTGGGCAACTGTTTCAATTTTTCTTTCCCTGAAAACCTTATTCGGACTATTACCAACATTTTAAAAATAAAATTAGGCACATCAGTCCAGCCGTCTCAAGTGATCCGCTTACCAAAGAACGGCATTTAATTTTTCTTTATACATGGTGATTTATTAGCTTACCATCAAATTGTGACAAATGAAAGGTGAGGTAGTTTTAAGAAGAAAACTTCATACAATCATATGTCCTAATTTAGTTATTCAAGGAGTTACATGACCTCAAATTTTTTAAGTAATTATGTATTATTAAAAAAAAATGAGACAGAAGTATAAATATCATAGAAGTTGCTCAAAACTTCCTCCATCTGTTATGACGGACTAAAGAGTCTTTCACCCGGTTTAAAATATCTGGACAATTTCTTATTTCAGCAGCAGCCATCTGTATTCTGTCTAACAACTGTTGTCTTGTGTTAATTGTCTCTTGGTACACAATTTGTTTCGTATGACCCTATAAATAGAAATCCAAAGGATTTAAGTCAGGGGATCGCGGTGGCCATGAAATAGGACCAGCATTACCAATCCAGTTGTTTCCACAATATTCGTTTAACCACCTGACAACTACTGCTCTACGTTGAGGTGAGGCATCATCATGCTGCTACAACGTATTTTGAATTACGTTAAGTGATATATCCTCAAGTAAATCAAAAAGTGTATTGTCCAAAAAATGTCCAAATATCTGCGTTTAAGCACTCATCCAGTACATGCAAGTCAAGTAAATTGTTAAAAATTGCACCCCAAACCTTGTTGACATGTTCATTATGGAAATAATTTATACCATCTTGTGTAAAACACGATTCATCAGACCACATAAGGTTTGAAATAAAATCTTTATTTTGCGTATGTTGTTGAAATAACCAATGACAGAATGCTAGTCACTGCGGAGCATCTCCTGGATCTGGTAGCTTACAGGCTGTAGATTACAAGGATGAAAGACTTTGCGGTTCAGTACACGCTATACAAAATTTTTACTTACATGTAGGTTATGTAAAAGCATATATAGTGATATCACAAATAGAGCAAGAATTAATATAATATTAATTATTATTATCTACCTAAGAACCAGTAGTGAGGGTGGGGTCTAACAACTCTTTTTTATTGTGCCTTATAATTTTTTAGTTTCTTATTAATTTGTATATAGATTAAACCTGCAATGTAACTAGATTAGCAGTCAATGTTGGCACTCAGGACAATAGAAGACAAAAGGCTTGAGGAGAACAGATACTTTATCACTTTTTTCTATTTAATGAGTCACTGGCCATTAGCAAGATGGAATAAAATACTATGGGCTGGAACAGTGATATTTTAATTAAAGGGTGGGGCATCTGATGGTTTCTTTTTGAAGTAGCTATTACAACTACCCCATTTAATATTTTTTAATTGTTACTTTATTGAAAAAAGGGTATACCTTATGATTATAATAAATAATTTAATTCAGATGGCTGCTGTGTCTGGCTTGGCAGTAGCCTATCATGTTAACGTTAACCCAATTTCATAGTACACTGTAGATTGTTTATGGCTCTATTTTGCACATAGAGTAATGTATCTTTTTCTTAAGTGTGTCATTTTTGTGTGTGCAATCAAATTACAGCCGTGCATCTCATAAATGGCTGATAACATCAACCAAACTTAGTGCGCAAAAGCTCGATTGGTTAACGTCCTATGTGGCATGTTATGCCATTCTGTTAGTACCAAAACCAGTCCAAGCCCATTTCATCCTGTTGAAGTCACAAAAAATTAGTTATCATCCCTCTGTAGCACAATCTGTTCACCACAGCGCTGTTGTCTACTTCATTTTCAAAGAAGGAGCAATAATTCCACCATTCCAAAACCTACATCAGTTACTGTAATGGTGTGTTGGTTTTTCCACTATAATTGCATGTGAATTTTCATACCCCCAAATTCTAGTTTTGCTTATTGACATAGCCTCTGATTACAGAATGTGTATTGTTGAAAAAAAAATGATTTTTCGATCAAAATCAACATAATTTTCCAAGTTAAAAGTCTACACAGATAAGCGATAAAGAAGCTGATGGTTATTTTTTAAAACTCTTTAGTGTGTTAAGAACTCTTGCCGAGGTATTTATCAGGTCCTCTTGCCTTTTTCATGTCTAAATTTGTCAATATGTGAAGTACAATGTCTTTGGGTTTTACCTGTCGATCAAGCATGGAATTTGAAGCGAATACATCAGCCATTTCTTTGAATGACACAGCATTTGAAGCCAGCGACAGAAAGGATTAGTTTCTACCTATAATTTCTGTCATAACCAGCAATGTCGGGTTTGACTTTGTCCCTTATTGTTAGAAGTAATTCTTGCTTCATTCGTTATCTGCCTTCCCATTTAGAATCTTCCACAATACAGATGCCATCACCTTGATCATGCTAATTGAATAAACACTAGGTTGTCTTTATCATCAGAGATATCGCTCAAAGTTTTTCTAATACACGAATGTTTAAAACAATGGTTAACCCTCTCTCAAGATTATGGAAGTAGCTTGGACTGCAAAATTTTCTACTAAAGGCAAAATGTTTCTATTTTTGCGACAATTGCTGGTCTCAACACCAAAGTTTGTCTTCAAACCCGATGGATGTCATCCGGGGATACTTGTTAGTTTTGTACCAGCTAGAAAGACGTTTCATTTTCGTCATGCACCTAGGATTTTTATACTTTCAATTACAACCAATTTTCATTTTTCTTTGCCATAAATATTTGGGCGCACAAAACTGTATGGTTATTTTGACGGTTTGTGACATATACATAATTGTTGTTCTTCCTTGCAGAAACCATTTATACGAGATACAGATGTAGAGACTTCTTTTCTGGCTTCTCAAGTGTTTGTTTTCTTCTCTATAACCGGTTTCGCCTTTTACAGCATCGAAGCCAGCAAAGACGTCTACATCTGTGTACACATACACTTTTAAACTTGAACTGTGGTTAACTTATAAAATAAACTAGTTTCATCTGCATTAAGAATATTATCTTTCAATTGAGATAATGGATCAGCTGTTATTTAACCAATCGCATACTGTGTTTTTGTTTACATCAGTTGCTTCTCCACCAATTTGGTCATTTCTGTTATACCAGGCATTGTTTTCTAGCATTTATAAAAATCAACAAAAAAACTTTACAAACAGATTTTTTAACAGGAGACTTTCGAATGGAGCACCTGTTATAATCGATTATGTTAATAAAGGAATGATCTATAAGTAAATTTTAATTGAAGAGCAGTTTAGACAACTCGTTACTTTATCTGTGAACAAAGTACTTTATATCCAAGGTTCGCCAAAACCAGAGCACATTGTATGCAGTAAATTTTGCCTTCTCTCTCTCTTTCAATGCCTTTCAGTAAACATCTTACTTGTCTCACTGCTTTTAACACACTTTTATTCATTTTTCACCCAGGGGGTCTTGCCATCATCATTTTTCTCACATGTTCACATTTTTAAGCTTATATTTTATTCATGTGCTGCCATTTTGTGTATTCATTTACTGAGTTCTAGATTTACTTTTGCAGACTGATTTCACCACATCACCTTCTTACGTTGTATGAAGTATATATACATCTATATTTCGAATATTGTTCAAATGTCCGAGGTGCTGCCACAAAGCCAACCTTGTTTCTCCTAGATTTTATTCAGAAACATTTTTGCCTTATAGGTTTCATCTATTAGTCAATTGTACTTCTCTGGACAACAGGAGAAAGGTTGGAGATCTCTGCTTATATCCATACTATAATCGACATTGATCCTTGGAAATTGCTTCGTTAGTCTTCTGCTTGCGACCTTTCATCAGCAAATCCGGAAAAAAAAAACGCTTATTTTTAGTGTCACATTACCCATATGTCGAACAGTTGATTACGAATCACCGTTGTTTCATGGAGCTTCTAAACTTTGGAACCAAAAAAAGCCATTAAGAAAGTGGCTGGTATTCAACCTAAGAAACACTCAAATAGAGATGTTCCTGCTAAACATAAGGTCTGGTAACTTCAGATAGGCAATTTCTTTATAACTCTTTTTAACACACACGCCGTTGTGAAAGAAACAAAATAACACGTTTGCAACTTATTAAGTAAAACAATTAGGAAGTGTTTTGGGAATATAAAGGTGTCCCAATAGATACTTCGGGGTTTCCTATTTAGAAAAACCAACAATAGTAGAAAAATAACATGCATGTATATTTTATGAAAAACTAGACATGGCAGTTGTTTCACCAGCGTCATTTTCATGAAAAAATAGCCCCATTACCTGCCCCGCGGTTCTTGAACAGGCTGTAAAGGCTTTTCTTTAATCATTTGACAATTTTCACTTCCCCAAATCCTACAATTTTGTTAGTTCACATATCCTCCTAGTTGTAAAGTGCTTTGTTGGAGAAGATAATTTTATTGCGAAACTCTGCATTATTTCCAACTTTTAAGATCAAACTGGCAAATACATGACGACGCCCATGGTCTGGGTGCTTTACCTCTTCAATTTTATACACATACAAGGCCAGATTGTTGCCTTACTTTTGACATCAGAGAAGTCTCTACATATGTATCTTCTATGGGGCAAATTTTTCGTTATGTTCAACTGTTGATATAGAAGACTAACTGAAGTTCTGGGATTTTGAACAACATGTTCATGTACTCTAGCGATATTTTCATTGGATTAAACATTACATGCACATACAGACATCTTAAATCAACAACTGATCCTGAGAGCTCAAATTTCTGAATAAGGTTCCAAGTTGCATTGTCACTTGGCACGATATAAATTGTTTTCACAAATGGATGGAAATTTTCTTAATACATTTGCACAATTCTCGACATGTTTTTCCATCTTAAAACAATCCATAATTAAATTGATGAATCATGTGATATATAAAATTTCTAGGTTAAGTACATAATTGAAAAATGGTGCTGCATTTAAAGTCGAAGTACCTATTGGGACACCATTATTAGTAAAAATGCAAAAAAGAAACTCTGTATCTTTGCTTTATATCCATGTGAAAAATCAGAAGAACCAAAATTACTAAAAAGGTTATTGCCAACTTAAATTGCATACGGCCTACCAAGATCTCATTTAGTTTGAAATGGAGTACATGTATTTGTGTTGCAAGTTAAAATTTGAATAATACAATCCAAGTAAAAGATTGATAAAGATTTTATAAACATTACAATTATATACAAACATATAAGTGACATTTTGAGTATTCTCGGATAGTTTCAACAGCCTGACTTCATTTTCTTTTAGTAAATATACAAAATAAAGTTCAGAGAATGCTAATTACTTAAAATATAGGAGTTGAACTTGCTTCAAACTCTTAATTTAAAGTTTTTTGTACATTAACACTGCAGAAAATTTGTAGATATACAAAAAATATATATTTTATATAATTAACAACATATTCCACCTGAGAGAATTTACCACAGTTAAAATTAATTGTCATGTTGCTGAGAATCAAGGAAAGTGAAAGAATCTGTATCTTATGTTTATCAAGAATGGTTGTAAGACCAAAACACTGTCTCAACTTAATAAAGAATATTATGTGGTGTAAAAACTTTTTTATTTTCTGAGAATGTTAACAAACCTTTAGAAAATGTATTTTGATTTGCCATTAGATGCTAATCATATCAAAATTTCAATACTGTGGTATTAAATATATATTCTTAGCCAATTTCACAAACCTTGATTAAGTTTTAATTGATTATTTAAAGATGTCTGACAATTTAGTTTGAAAGCGATAAAATTTGGGGGGCCCTGCTTATTTGTAAACATTTAATTGACTTTAACCAATTGAGACCTAATGGGCATTGATAAAACTAACCATTTGTCATTTTAATATCAATTATCATTTATAAGCTAATGTCAGCAATATTAATAGGTTCTCTAATTTGTAAAGTTTTTGTACTTCTGGTTTTCATTGTCACTGCTACCTAAGGGTGGTTTTCTGTCATTAAATCAAAGTTGAAAATCTTGATTTCGATATATAGACATGGAATTGTGAAGGTGTGTTATTTGTATGATGAAAAAGTTCAAAGCTGTTTCGATAAATTATTTACCATAAAATGCTCTTGGTCCGCATGTCCCGACACCATATTTTCTTATAATGTCTTCTGAGGTTTTCTTTATTTCTTCATTTTTTAGCACATTTAAGTAGTTAGCTTTGGCCAAATCTACGACATCATCACTCTCCTGTACCATGGGAATTTCAATTACTTCATCATCGTTGTGTTCATAATCTATTAAAGGTTCTGGCACAAAATTTGCCAGACGCTCTTGTAATATTTTTTCATCTAACATTTTCTTCGGCTGAAAGAAATTCATTTAGATTATTTCCCGTTATTGAGTTCTTCGTAGGTTTAAGGCGACTGTAAGGTGGTTTAAATTGTGCTTATTTACATTAATTTGACCTTCCTTGAGATTTATTTACTTAAGTGATGAGATCCTGAGCTATTAAAACCTAATAAATTTCGCAAATAAAAAATTTGTTAGTAAGATTTACAATTAAATAGTTTACATGTTGTGGATATACTACTTTTAAGATTGTTAAACTTATTCGGTATGCCATCAAGATAGTTTTATTGCAGTTTATTCAAATAATAGCCGCCCTATTTTAATCTAACCTACAAACGTATTGATTTTTTTTATAACCTACTTAAGCACTTCAACTGTTGGAAAATAATATATAAACATGTTAGCTACCTTAATTTTTCGTAGTAGTTTTCCAAAATATTTCAAATAAAGTTGCTAAATTGTTATTTACAAATGATATTTCAGGAAATTTGTGAATCGTCGGCTTTTAAGAATTTTTACGCAGCATCTTTTTGTGAAGTGTGAAGTAAATAGTTAAACGTCACGTCAGATGTCAGGCGCAGGTGTCAGCATTATTTGATTTGTCAAATGCCATTACGCATGCACATGGAGAAACAATTATTACTCTATGGTCACTACTGCTATCTATGCAGTTCAATAGAGTTCAGTGATTATAATTTGCGAAAATCCCTCACCGACAGATGGCGCTCCGAAATTAAAATTTACGGAAAAGGTGGGGAAAACATTTTTAATCTTATATTAAATTTTACCCAGAAGGGGGTATTTTACGGATAATGTAATCAAGCAGTAATTTAGTATGGCTTCTTTTATGTAAAGCAACATTACTACCTACTTTTTGAGTAACCCTCTTCCAGAAAATGTTCAATAGACACATTCATATATTTCGTAAATGATTTCCCAATTCTCCAAACATGTTTCCATATTTTACACAATTGTTCATCGTTTTTGGAGGTGATCTAATGCATTCAAATATTATCATACATTTGAGTTGCACAGTGGAACTGAATAAAAATTTTTGCGTTTGCTAGTCATTATAAAATCTAATAAATCACTGTCACTCTATGTAAACAATACTAAATTTTAAATGTTCTGCAAACCCTTAAGTTTCAGATTCAACCGTCATTGCCCTTCATTTTACTAAAATATTTACAGAAAATTCATTTCAAAAGACCCTTTCTCTGGTGCTTTGGCTGTCGGTTTAGTTAAGTTGATGCTTTTTTGGATATTTAATTGTAGGTTTAGTGACGTTTATGGTTTAACGGTCTATAATTTTTTTTAAGCTAATTTTCGTAGAACAAATTTGTTAATGCATTTTTGCATTTTTTATCGAAATATGATGCGTTTATAAAAAAAATGGACGCAGTAAGTGCGTTTTGGTAGCGAATTTTCGGTAAATTTGCAGATTAGCTCCCGAACGCTTTTCAAAAAACTGTTTTCGGAAACCTGCGTTTGGCCCCCCCATGGATCCACAAACCCCAAGAAAAATTTCTTGTTCACACCCCCCAAGGAAGTTACGGGACCAGGAGTGAATAGGGGTGCTGGGCGGGGTAGGTAGTAAAAAGGTATATGAGCAGAAAATGCGAATAAAACGGGCCTGAAAGTTGTCTTTTTCACATCTTGAAGCCATATCCCCCTTAAACTCTGCCTACCCCGCACAGCACCCCTATTCCCCAGGGGCAGTAACTTCCTTGGCGGGTATGAACAAGAAATTTTTCTTGTGGTTTATGCAACGAGGGTGGTTGTATGCACACGAGGGGGGAAGGAAAATCCCCACGACGAAGCAGCCACCCCCCAACCCTACCGCAAGTCAAAGGGGGGTCTGCTTCGTCGTAGGCATTTTCCTTCCCCCCTCGTGTGCATACAACCACCCTCGTTGCATAAACCACAAGAAAAACTTCTTGTTCATACCCCCCAAGGAAGTTACGTGACCTGGCGGCGAATAGGGGTGCTGTGCGAGGTAGGCGGGGTTTAATGGGGATATGGATTCAAATAGACAGCTTTTAAGCAGTTTTCTTTGCTTTTTCTGCTCATATTTCCTTTTTACTACCTACCCCGCCCAGCACCCCTATTCACTTCCAGTCCCGTAACTTCCTTGGGGGGTGTAAACAATAAATTTTTGTTCTGGTTTGTGCATCCAGGTGGGGTCCTAGTAATATTTCTGAAAATAATTTTTTGAAAAGCGTTCGGGAGCTAATCTGCAAATTTACCGAATTTTCATTAAATCCTTCAAATTTCAATAACTCAATTTGCTATTAACGTAAGCTTTGTTGGTTAGGAAACCAACATTTAAGTTTCTTTTCGGAAAATTTTTCTTTATTTTCAAACCATAAGTAATTTTGATAAAATATAGTACATTGTTCTACTACATAGGCTATACCAATAATCAGATTGATGCCTGCTCGCATTTGCTATTAAAAACATTTTTATGGAAAATCACTTCCGTAACACATTTGCTGCATCCAGACTTGTGAAAAATGTTTATATATTTTCAAACAATAAATTTATTTCGATGAAATATGGTACATTGTTTCTACTATATAGGCAACCAAGTTTGATACCTGCTTTCATCAAAGAAAGACATTTGCTATTAAAAACATTTCAAAGAAAATTCGCTACCATAACGCACTTGCTGCGTCCAGAGATTTTTTGTAGTTCACGACCCGCTTGCAGATGTCAGCCACTTCGCTGATTTTCGCGCTTAGATGCCTCAATGCTGTCACTTGTAGTTTGAAATTACCGCCAACTTTCAAATATTTGAAAACTGAAGATAATTTTCTTTTTTCAGAAAATATCCGAATAAATATGAAAGCATTATTAGCACCTTGTGTGAAAACTTGGATACGTTGGATGAACCAGAAGCACGTGCCAGTATGGTTTGGATAATTGGAGAATATGCTGAGAGGATTGATAATGCCGATGAACTACTCGACAGCTTTCTGGAAGGTAAAGTTGTTGTTTAATTTATAAATTGACTTATTTCAACTACTCGTTGTGGCCCAGATGTTTTTAACATCTACAAAATAGTAGAAATTTGGCGAATTGCTCTTACATTTAATAATTTTATGCATGCATTGACTTTCGTAGCCATGGTTTGGTGGTACTTGTATTACACCAAAATGTTACAAATTTAGAGCGATTTAAACGCCCTCAAAGGAAGGACTGGCGGCTTGCTCAGAGAATAGTTACAGCCTCGGCGGTGGAGTGTGCTGTGAAACATTTCCAGCCATTCAAGGCCCCATTAGGGGAGGATGGGGTGGTACCGGTCCTACTACAAAATGGACTGAAGATTCTCCTACATTTCCTAATCAGGCTGTATAGAGCCAGTCTGGCTTGGAACTATATTCCATCCAGCTGGACGGTGATTAGGGGGGTTTACATTCCCAAATTGGGACGTAATGACCTCCTACCCACATCACTGAGACCTCTCAGTATTACATCATTCCTCTTGAAGGGATTGGAAAAAATACTGGATGGACACATTAGGGGGAGCATCTTAGTCAACAACCCCCTTAATACCCACCAGTATGCCTACCAAACTGGCAAATCTACTGAGTTAGCACTCAATAACCTCGTCAAGAAGATCACACACTCCCTGGATAACGGGAAGGTGGCGGTGGCTGCATTTCTCAACATTGAAGGAGCATTTAACAATGCATTACCTATCTCCCTCTACGAAGCCACTATCGCTAGAGGGGTGGAACCTACCATTTGTGGCTGGATCGGAACCATGCTCCACAATCGGACCGTTATTACCTCGCTGCAGGGGGAGGTGGTCAGCTTCAGGGCTGCAAGGGGGTGCCCTCAGGGAGGAGTTCTATCCCGCTGCTGTGGTCCCTCTTTGTGGACGATTTGCTGGCTATCCTGGGGCTGTGGGAGGTTGAGGTCGAGGCATATGCTGATGATCTAGTCATAATGGTTAGGGGCAAATATGAGGAGGAACTAGCAAGTACTCTTCAAGGGACACTAAATGTAGTGAATGATTGGTGTCAGATGGAACAGATGTCTGTGAACCCCTGCAAAATGATCATTGTTCCATTTACCAGAAGAATAAGGCTGGATAAATTAAAACCACCTATTCTTATGGGGGAAACGATTCAATTTACGGAACAAGCAAAATATCTGGGGGGTACCCTGGATAAAAAGTTCAACTGGGACGTACAGTTAGAGAATGTAATCCGTAGGGCTAAACTGTCCCTGTGGACATGCCGTAGAGTCTGTGGAAATAACTGGGGAACAAACCCCCAACAGATGTACTGGCTCTATGTAGTGGTTATCAGACCAATAATAACATATGGAGCCATAGTTTGGTGGCCCAAGGCACTTCGTGGTATCGCCTGGCTCATCTATAGAGACAAGCTTGTCTGATGATAACGGGAGCGATAAGCACCGCACCATCAGCCGCTCTGGAGGTCCTCCTTAATATTCGACCTCTTCACATATGGTTGGAGAGGGTGGCGAGGTGGACAACGTACAGATTAAAACAAACGGCCGACAGCATGCCGAAGGAAATCAGTCTGGGAAGGTCCGGACTCCTTGATGACATTGAGGGTCATGAGATTCTGGAAAGGGTCTCAGACTTGATGCCTACAAAGATCAGTAAAGATCTGTCTTTCAAGACCATCCTCCTGGAAGGTGAGGACTGGGAACGAAATCAAACGACCCTATTGAGAGCTGATCTCTGCTGGTGTGCTGACGGCTCCAAAACCAATATGGGAGTAGGAGCTGGCGCATATGGGGGCAACACTGATGCTAGACTATCAACTAGCCTCGGCAAGTATGCAACCATACACCAGGCAGAAGTGTATGCCATCGAGATGTGTGCAAGGGAAAGTATAGGAAACCAGTGCACACACAAATCGTAAAGATATATACAGATAGCCAAGCTGCAATAAATGCTCTTGGTTCCTACTGATGCAATTCAAAAACGGTATGGAGTTGTAAATCTGCCCTCAACGAACTGGGCAGCTGTAATGAGGTGTCACTGGTCTGGATACCGGGTCACTCGGACCATGATGGCAATGTTGCAGCCGACACGCTTGCCAGGAGTGGTGCCCAGGGGGACTTTATCGGACCAGAACCGGTGCTGTGGATATCATCATGCACAGCAAAACGCACCTTAAAGACCTGGACAGAAAGAATTACAAGCCAGCAATGAAAAAATCTGCCAAGATTAGCTCACTCTAAGGCCTTCATAAATGGCCTCTCTGAGTCAAGGGCTAAAAAACTTCTAGAGTTAAACAGAGAACAACTGAGTACTCTAGTCGGCCTGTATACAGGACATTGCCGCTTGCGTCACCACATGCACCGTATTGGAGTCGGTCAGGAGACCCAGGGCCAACTGTGTATGGAGAGTGACGAGACAGCAGAGCACGTACAGGATTCGATATCTGCTCTTTGGCCAGACAAAGCTTGCTCCGGAAGATCTGGATCAACTTTCGCCCACAAAGATTATCGACCTCTGCAGGAGGCTGGCTTTGTTGGGTGAAATATAGACCATTAGGCGTAGGCCACAATAGACCTTATGGTCGCGGTGGAGGGACCGGTATGGCCCACTCACATTCAAACCTAACCTAACCTACAAATTTGGGCATTTTTTTAAAACAAATTATTGTGCCGTACATCGTTGAATTGGTAATGGGAAATGCTATCCAGTCAGAGTGTACTTGTTTTTGTGGACCATATAAAAAAAGTAAAGTTGATGATGGTTTCTTCAAAATGAAACATTGTACAAAATTTTTTTTATAGCTATCTTGTAGGGTATAAAAAGTGACAATGAGAAAGTGATTTCTGTTTTTTTATACAGTTTCAAATAACTTAAAAAAAAAAGAAACTGAAAAAGTTTGGGTTTTTTCGAATACTTTCAGAAGTAAGTGAAATTTTGTGGGTTTCTCGACAGCTTAATTATGATCCCTCAACCTTTTTTGATTTTACCGACTTTGTAACTTTTGTGGTTACCGAGATCCCGATGCTGTTCATTCTTACTTGGGCACATGTATAATTTTTCTTTATTAATTTTACAAAAAATATATTTCATGAGTAATGACTTGATCTTTACCATTTGGTTTTACCATGTTTCATACTGCCAGTGTCTATAATATTAGTTTACAAGGTCTTATTAAAATACTGGCAATAAAGAAACTAGTTGACTTAATTAACCATTTCATTATTCAGGTTAATAGAGGAATGAACGAAGGAATAGCGAAGGATGGTGCAATCATTTTAATTACCTCTTAAACAGAGCAAAGCTATTTGCTTTGCCTGATCCATGAGACTTAGAGCCTAAAGGACGGGTCAAAGTTGACAAGCAGATGATTGTCAGCTTGCTCGCTGAGCCAAATTGGCTTTTGCAAATTTTGGAAATAATAGATTCATGATTAATAGGTTTTTTATTATTATTTTAATATCTTTTAAGTATTCTTTCACACAAAACTCTCAAGGACAGAGTGTTTGCTTATTTCAGTAACCTGTTATTTAATTTGATCTATAACAAATAGGTTTTGCTGATGAAAATGCGCAAGTTCAACTTCAACTGCTCACTGCTGTTGTTAAACTGTTTCTGAAACGTCCGGCTCATACTCAAGCTCTGGTTCAACACGTATTGAGTCTAGCAACCCAGGATTCTGATAACCCCGATTTAAGAGACCGAGGATTTATATACTGGAGGTAATCAATCCTTTTTCAATTATTTTATTAATATTCTAATTTGTAATTATTGTTTCACAGACTTCTTAGTACCGATCCAGCTGCAGCCAAGGAAGTTGTTTTGGCTGATAAACCATTGATTTCTGAAGAAACAGATCTGTTGGAGCCAACGTTACTGGATGAACTTATTTGTCACATTTCATCATTAGCGAGCGTCTACCACAAGCCACCGACGGCCTTTGTTGAAGGTCGCAGTGCAGGTAGGAATTTCTTTTCAAGTTTTCTATTTGGAGTCCTATTGTACAGATTGTCCATAATGGCTGCCCATTAGTTTGCAGAAAATTAATAAAGCTATAGTTCTGAACACCTATTATGTTAATTTCTTTTCAGTTTTATAAAAAATACCAGTTCTGTCAGAAGTCAATGCCATCTTGGTTATTTTAAATTTTTGGTTTAACTTCTTCTATCATTAGTGGATGTAGCATATACATACTATCTTTCAATGTGCCATAAAGAAACAAATCTAATGGCGTTAAATCTCAGCTTCTTGGTGGCCAAGATATTGTCCCATTTCATCCTATTCATTTGTTAAAAGTGTCATTTAAATATTTTTTTTTTCGTGAGTACTATGGCATAATGCTTTTCAATTTTACTAATTGTCCCTTAGGATATAGGCTGCAAAAAAAATTTTTCTCGAAATAGGTGAGCAACTTCGAACTGTGAGCGTGTTTTATCTAACCAATCACATGTAGAGTTGTTATTATTTTATGCATTTATGTTAAATAAACGACGTTTCTGAATTGCAGTTCACAACTGACAACTACTGTCTTGCGGTTACAATCACAGAGCAGGTTGCTAAGGTGTTTTTTAAACAAAAGTAATATTGCCAACTTTGCAGAATGTTGATAATATCCTATGTCGTCTTTTTATTGGATACAGCCCAAAAAGACACTGAAATTGTTTTGCCTCTTTATAATATGTAATGTCAAATATGTATACATTGAAACAACACAAATACATACATTTATTCCTATTTCAGAACAAGTTTGTATATAGGTCATATATAGTATTTCATACGTACATGTCTGCTTACACTAATATGTATTGCAACAAAACTAACTTTTACACCATAATATATGAACAGACTTGCTCTTCATGTGTATATTTCAACAACACACTACGAGGGCTTACAGCCTAAATACTATCGTACCGTGGGTGTCGACAAGGAGGAAAGAGGCAACTTGTTAATTCTGGACTTGAAGGTTTGACGATTCGGGGGAGAAGGAAAAACATGTGCCGGCAAGGAATTCCACAACTTGGAAGTCCTCGGAACAAAAGAGCGGTGCCCATGCAGATATCTATAAAAGAGAGGTCACCAACGGCACATCGGTGGGCAAGGGATGGCAGCCTTTGGGTGAGAGTCACCGACGAGATGTATAGCTCTCTTCTGAATGAAGTCGAGGATAGGGACGTATGTGCACACACCTGCATGCAATCTAAAGGAAGCAAGGAGCTCATACCCTGGAAAATTTAGGTGATTAGTGGCTGTTTTGGTACTGATTTGGGTTTCGGTGAGGAAGAGGAGTTGGGGCCTATTAGCCTGGAGGAAATGGTGGACGGAGTTCAGGTTAGAATTTAGGCCACATATATTCGAGGATATGTTGAATCTTGATGCCGGCGCCCACTGTACACCCCCCTCCCGGAGATCCGAATGGAGGGGTATTTTATCTCCGGAATCTTTTGTACAAAGGAGAGCCATCATCATCTTGTTTATAATGGAAACCGACTCATACACCAGAACCGGAAACGTCCTTTGGGACTTCACCGGCCCCTTGATGTAAGGGGTGGTACCTCCTCGGGCGTGAAAAAATCCTTTACTCTCATGTAAAGGAAAAGTCCACTACCACCTGCTACGAGAACAACACAAATTTCCCTTGATGCGAAGAAGTTTAAAATACTTTTCTGTTGTAGTTCCGTACCACATTATTTCTTTTTCACACATCTCTTTTTAGCAGCCAGATATCTCAAACATTTTAGATTAGGAAGCTGTATTTTGTCACACTCATCTTGATTTTTATACCACAGCATTGCCGTCTTGATACACTGCACGGCAAAGTCATGTGATGGAACTTTTAAATCTGCAGTAACATCATCACTGCCACTTGGTGTGTCCTGGACACCGTTGTCTTCTTCTTCTTCATTCGCTTCATGTTTTCTTGTGCAAAACATGCAATTAAATGTTCTGGATTGCACTAACCATTTCTGTAGAAAAAGTGTTGTTTTCTTCAACTACCCTATGCATAGATGTTGAAAATATTTTATTCCAGGCTTTTTTCAAAGTCACTGTGGCAACAGAAATTCATGCATCTGCGGCCATATAAGCAGTATCCTTCAAAATAATCTTTTGAATTGACTGATTACAAATTCTTCATTTACAGTGTTTGTTAACAGCAAAAGACGCAAGAGTTTTTTTTACAGCAGAATCTCTTAAAGGTCCAATTATGCCCTGATCCATGGGCTGAAACAATGATGTAACATTAGGAGAAAGATACATGACTAGTGACATTTTTGATGAGCGAGTCAGTGCATTATCTAGAACAAGGAGTATTTTACCATATTCCCTAGAAATGCGCTGTGGTTTTGTAACTTCTGATATAAAAATTTAATCGTACCAATCAGTAAAGGCAGTAGCATTCATCCAGACATTTTTTTGCCTCTATAGTTTAGGGGCAAGTTTTTACATTTTTGAAGCACCTATGTCTTTGAGCCTTTCCGATCATTAGTAGACGTAGCTTATGTGTACCGTTTGAATAGCGCAGTTGATAATGGTGATGCGTTGCTTACATTACAACCTGTTACCGCTATTGAAGCTAGCGAATTACTTGGTAGACTTTTCCAGTTTAGTCCTGAATTATCTACATTGTAGATATTGTTCAGTGTGTACCCTTCTTCCTGAATCATTTTAAAAATCTTCTCTTTGACAGTTCACTGCATGCAAATCTGCTGACAGCTTTTCCACATAATTTTCCAATTCTCTTATTCCATGTCTGGATTTGCAACTCTTCAGCTAACCTATGAAAGCCTTAAATTTGAAATTTCCACCCATTTCTTCATTCATCTAAATTGCCTTCTCACATAGCAAAGGTCCACTAACTGGCTGTCCTTGGCTACGTTTTTGAATAAACCATGCATATATTTTAGATTCCAGTGCTTTATTTTCAACAGTTTTCATAGTTCTCCTGTCTTTGCTGCTTTTGTCGCTGTCAAGATAGGATATGGTAGATATACCTACTCCATATTGCCCAACTAAAATAACATCACTAACTTATTTATTGTTATCATTAAATAAATAAATATCGCCTTTATTAACTAAATTATGATTTGTATTACAACCCCACAACCACCATCAGGAAAGGGCGAAGGCTAACATAGCTATTCACACTCAACCCCAACCGTCAGTGGAAACAGGGCACATTATACGCAACTAGGAATCTTCAGCAAAGAAAAACAAAAAATAAAATTAACAATTAACAAGTAAATCTGAAGAAAAAATCTAAATTAAAAATTGCCTAAATTTCCGAGGAGTCCCAACCAAAGGCCAAAACTTAAACTAAGAATGGAACTTGTACTTTTTGCACTCTATCCTTATTCAATTGGGTTAGACAAGAACCATAAATGAAATCACAAAAGTTGAAGTGTGACAAGACAAGAGACTCACACAACAACTTTCTTGCTTTCTGGTCTAGTAAGAATCTGTTACATTATAGAAGCCTCAGACCAGAGTATGCTCTCCCAAGTATGAGCTTTAGATGATCTTCAAACCTCAATTCACTATAAAAAATAAGTCCCAGATTCCTAGCCTTGTTCGTGAAAGGAACTAGAACATTGTCAATATGAATTTTAAAATGTTCGATAATAAATTGTTTGCTGTTTCTATTTGCAAAACACATGAGTTGAAATTTGCTTGGATTTAACATCAAATTATGTTTTAAGGACTGATCTCGAACCGCTACTAGATTTTCATTAATGTATTGACAAGCTTGTAGGTAGTCTTCTTTTTGAAAGTGATAATATAACTGAGTATCATTCACGTAGGCTTGTACTTTGCACTGACTTACTGAACTCAATATTTCAGAAGTATATATTATAAAAAGCAGAAGCCCCAAAATGGATCCCTGAGGTATTCCAGAGAGGACATCTGTATAGGTGGAAAAACTGTTATTAACCACAATTTGCATTTTTCTATCAGCCAAATATGATTCGACCAGCAACCTTGATGACTCATCAAAACCATAATATCCAAGTTTGACACAGAATAATTGGTGATTTATGGTATCGAAGGCCTTAGAGTAGTCAAGTAAAACAAGCACACTAATTAGTCCAGCATCAGTAGCCTCCATAATTTCACTAGTGACATTAGCCAAAGCAGTGCTCACACCATATCCTGTCCTGAAGCCACATTGTGCACCGGGAAGCAAATTCTTATCATTAAAATAACCAATTAATTGATTATACATAATTCTCTCAAAAATTTTAGACAAAATTCGCAAAATACTAATGATTCCGAGGTTTATTTTATTATTAACTGATAATACTCGCTTACGTTTAGCAGACATTTTCATTAAACAGTCTACACACACTGGGAGAAATATGCGTGGCAACTGAGTCAGTGAAAATACAGAACAATTTCAGACCTGCAAAGTTATACATTTCCTGGAATGATTTAGATACATCTATTTTGTCTTGCGATTGTTGTAAACTTATTTTTTGTCTTACGATTGTTATAAACTTCTTGGAAAGATTTTGATTTTATACTCTCTTGCGATTGCAAATTTGTATTCTATGAAGATAAGGATACGGGTAGCAAATGCATTATCTAGTACATAATAGATACCTTCTGGAAATTGCGCGCTGATCTCGGGCACGTGCCGCTGGTAAGTGTTGCGTTGTTGTTTGGTCTCGATAGCCAGCGTTCAGATAATCGACATTCTATCTATTTTATAATTTAGTTGATTTAAGATCGTAACTTTTTTTAGTTGATTTCATACATAAATAACCTGCATCTTTTTATATTTTTCTATAGGAATCCGTAAAACACTGCCAGCACGTCAAGGCTCTGTAGATGATAATGTTACACAAGAAGCAACAGTTATACCTAACCAAGAATCTCTGATTGGGGACTTGCTATCTATGGATATTGGCAGCACTGTGCCAGCTGCTCAGCCAGTTGCAGCACCAGCAAGCAATGTTGATTTATTAGGTGGAGGATTAGATGTTTTGGTAAATATTTATATTATTTTTTTATTTGAGAAAATTGCTGAATTGCTTTTTTTTTGGTCCTGTTAAAAGCCATAGGTATCAGTAAGTAATAAGTTAATTAATTAATTGTTATTGCCCTTACTGGGCCCTTACTTAAGCTGTTTTTTTGTTGTTTTATGCTGTGTAATGTGGAGATGCTCTCTCTGTTTAAATAAATAAATAAAAATTAAAAATCGGGATGGAGCAAGTGCGTTATGGTAGCGAATTTTCATTAAATGCTTCAAATTTGCATAACTCAATTTTCTATAAACCTAGAAAGTTGAGTTTTGGTGTGTAGTAATATATTTACGAAGGCAACATACCAACCAAATATTATGAAAATAGCTTAGTGATTTTTTGATACAATTTTTTTCGGAAAAATTATTTTCTTTTTTTGAAAAACTGGTCCGATAGGGCTGGCTAACGAACTCTTACAAGACATTAATAAAAAGAAAGATTCTTGCCAAGTTTTACGAAAATCGGTTAATAACTTTTTGAGTGGACACACACATACAGATATATATATATATATATATATATATATATATATATATATATATATATATATATATATATATATATATATATATATATATATATATATATATATTTAAATTCAAACGGACCTTGGTTTCGGGTTCTAGGTGCCGAAATTCACGCTCATTTGGAAAAAAATTTGCAAAGTCTCACCATCGATACCTTACTATTAGCGAATTTTTTAAAATAAAAATTCGCTAATAAATAAACTATTTCATACTAAATACTGACTAAGCGGCCTTTCCGCTAGCTTCACAATTGCTTAGTTTCGTCTCTCTGGCCAGTTTTGTCCTTTTATGGCATTATCAGATTTAAAAAATAAATTGAATTGTTTATACGCATTTATTACAACTCGTAAATGAAAGCCCATTGCTCCGTTGTGGTATTTTAACCAAAAATTCCTTAAAAAGTAACAAAAGTTCGGGACGCAGCAAGTGCGTTATGGTAGTGAATTTTTATTAAATGCTTCAAACTTGAATAACTCAATTTTCTATAAACTCAGAAAGTTTAATTTTGGTACGTAGTAAGGTAAGATATCCACCAAATTTCATTAAAAAAGCTTTGTAATATTCGGCCAAAAAAATGTTTTTCGAAAGAAAATTCAAAATTTGAATAACTGAATTTTCTAGAAAGTTGAATTTTGGTATGTAGTAAGGTCTCTCCCAAGGCAACATATGTAGTGAATTTCATTAAAACAGCTTAGTAATCTGGCGAATTTGGCACAATTTTTGAGAGAACATTATTTGTTGTTGAATCCAGCTAAGTCTAAACTACAGTTAATGCACAATAAGCCAAAGGTTGCAGTGCTGTCAGGGCGGCAAAGCCGCGTACGAGCCCTGAGGGAGAAAAAAACTACAGTTATTTGGAAATAAATCAGCTGTACCTGAAATAACTGAAAATGTTGTTGTGAAAATAGATGCTGACGTGATATAGGCCGTTAAAAGCGCTAGTAATTTGGAGGTTGTTTTCAACAATACTTTCAGGTTTACTAGTCAAATTTCAAAATATTTGAAAAGGTCGTATGCCGCTGTAAAACTACTTTACCCACATAGAAATTATTTATCTGGTAAAATAAAGAGGGCGCTCATTGGTATTGTCGAACCTTTTATATGCATACTATCCCTGTCTTGGCGTAGCCATTAGGACCAGAATACAGAGGACACAAAACTGGTGTCTTAGGAATATTTTTTGGATTGCATCGTACGGATCATGTATAATAGAAATTGAGGGAATTGAAATGGCTAAATATGGACAGTAGACTAAAGTTGAGTACACTGTGCTTTTACCATCAGATTATTTTTAATAGAAAGCCTGCTTAATTGTACAATAAAATCCACTTGAGGACTGACATTCACAACATAAATGTTTGTAATCGTCGTATCATAACTCCTAACCATAAAACCGTTCTCTTTGGCTACAGTGTTCCAAAACTGTATAATGCCTTACCAAATGAACTTCAGATGCGAGAGATTAAAACATTTAAGGGACATTTATGTGACTATCTGTATAGTGCTGAATAGATGGTATCTGATCATTTTTTAGTTATGTTCGGGGATACTTTGGGTTAGTATTTATTGTGAACAATCCCTGTCTACCAAATGGACTTAAGATACTAGAGATTAAATAGCTTAAGAAGCATTTGTTTGGCTACCTGTGTGGTGCTCAATAGATTGTATCTGGTCCTTTTAGTTATGTTCGGGAATACTTTGGCTCATTCTTATTCTTTGTGAACTAACTCTGTTTAGTTAAGTGTTTAGGCTAGGTTAAAAACTGATAAAATTGAAATGTAAGATACCTCGGTCAGCAAATTAATCCGGGAGACAGAATATTCTTTTGCTTGATTGATCGCAGCTTAGTATTTTTAAGAAAAATAAATTTATATTATTATTAATGGTGAATTTTCTT
The DNA here is from genome assembly GCA_964006375.1 of Tillus elongatus. NCBI lineage: Eukaryota > Metazoa > Arthropoda > Insecta > Coleoptera > Cleridae > Tillus > Tillus elongatus. The sequence continues at coordinate 68,073,745 of OZ023270.1, read as the reverse complement.
AGAAAAAATTCACTAATGGGGAGATCCAGACTTTTTAATTTTGAAGAATTTTTTTCAAATGAGCGTGAACTAGGAACCCTAGAAATGTATCTATATATACCTACATATATATATATATATATATATATATATATATATATATATATATATATATATATATATATATATATATATATATATATATATATATATATATATATATATATATATATATATATATATATATATATATATATATATATATACATATATATATATATATATATATATATATATATATATATATATATATATATATATATATATATATATATATATATATATATATATATATATATATATATATAGTATCACACCAATAACTCAAAAAACAAAGGGCTGATTTTGATAAAAATTTGGCATGTACCTTCCTTTTGTTAGTGGCTTGGATAGGTTCGTTAGCCAGGAAAATCGAGCCACGTTTTCCGGAAATATTTTGGGTTTTCTTTCGGAAAAAATTTTTACCTTCAAAAATAAAACGCTATGGTAATAAAATTTGGTACACAAGTTTATGATATTAAAAGGAAACTATATACCAAAATTTATATTTCTCTGTTACAGGGAAAAAAAGCTATAAAAAATATTTGGTGCCAGATCATTTCTATGAAAAATCACTACCAGAACCCACTTGCTGCATCCAGACTTTTATTATATATGGACGTCAGATACAAAAATGTCATATGACATCCTCCCTACTGTAGCACTCACTATGGGTTGGTGTCATATTATATGACATCCTCCTGTTTGATATATTTAATTACACTCACATGCAAAAAAAAACGCAACATGTTAATATTTGGTAAGATTTGAGGTCTCATAACTTTTTTTATTTTTAGTCCAATTTACATAAATTTTTAGCAAACTTTAGTTGAAATTACTAACTTCAACTTGCCTATCCAGTCTTTTGTTAACTGCTGGCGTACTAGTCATTATTCAGGCTTAACTAAAAGTTCGTTGTATATCCCTAATTTTAAAACACCCTGTGGAATAATTTCCTAGCCAAATTTTTTCAAAATACCAATTTTTGTTAAGAACCATTCCTTACCTACATTTTTTTTTTGGTTCATGTCTAGGTGTACTGGTTTATTTTTAAGAGCGAAATGAACTTGTCACCAACAATTTACTTTGAGAAATGTTATTTTTTTGGCGAGGCGGCTATGCTCGTTGTTGCTCTAATGTCAGTTTGACAGTGATTTTTGTTACACAAGACGTATTATACTCCTACCATGGTTTTAAGTGCGAAAAATTGCGCAAAAGCTGTTGCTCTTGTTGAAGATGGACGTAATTATAAATATGTTGCAAGAATCCTTCATGTTCATCGCTCTACCATCAAAAGAGTAGTCGAAGGTTTTAGACAAACTGGCAGAAATAAACGTAGAGCAGGTGGTGGCAGAAAACGAAAAACTACTGCTGTAGATGACAAATTTCTTCACGTTAACACTCTACAGGATCGTCATTTAACATCAGTGCAGACAAGAAATCATCTTCAAGAGGTCCGAGGTACTAACGTTAGTGTGTGGACAATTTGCCGAAGATTGAAGGAGTTTGGTTTGAAAGCTTGCAGACCAGCAACTGGACCCAAATTGTTTCCTCATCACCGAATAGTTAGATTGCAATTTGCCACTGAACATTTACATTGGAACTTAGGGCAATGGAACAATGTTCTTTTTACTGACGAATCCAGATTCTGCTTACATTCTCCAGATGGATGGAAAGAGTATGGAGAAGGGCCGGAAAAAGATTTGCGCAGTGCACGTTCAGTCCCCGTCTAAGCTATGGAGGAGGTTCAGTAATGGGTGTGGGCAGGAATATCCCAGGAGGCCAGCACTGAGTTGGTGGTCATCGATGGATCCTTGACGGCCCACCGATATATTGCGGAGGTATTAAGCAATTACGTTGTACCTTTTAGTGGATTTATCGAAAATGGCTTTATCCTAATGCAGGATAATGCGCGACCACATTCAGCAATGTGTGTTACACAATACCTTGCGGAAGTTGGCATTAACAAAATGAACTGGCCAGCATGTTCGCCTGATCTTAACCCCATAGAGCATGTGTGGGACATGTTTGGTAGGCGGATCAGGGATCGCGAAGTAGCCCCGGCTACGGTAAATGAGCTTCATTTAGCCCTTCAGGAGGAATGGCAAAATATTCCTCAAGATACTATTTGTAACCTTATTGACAGTATGAACCAACGTATGCAGGCAGTTATAAGGGCTAGAGGTGGTAATACAAAGTATTAAGCTAAATTGGTTGTGAAAAGTATGTTTCTTTCGGTTAGTTAAGTTACAGTTGAATTGTTTTGATTTGAAGTTTGATTTTGAAGTTAAATTGTTTGCATAAAAACATTTTCCTGTTTTTATTTATTTTTATGTAAGTTGTAATAATTGCTTATTAAAACTAAACAATATATTGTTGCCTTTTCATTGGTAGACTATTAAACTAAGCTGTCAAACTGACATTAGAGCAACAACGAGCATAGCCGCCTCGCCAAAAAATAACATTTCTCAAAGTAAATTGTTGGTGACAAGTTCATTTCGCTCTTAAAAATAAACCAGTACACCTAAAGACATGAACCAAAAAACAAAATGTAGGTAAGGAATGGTCCTTAACAAAAATTGGTATTTTGAAAAAATTTGGCTAGGAAATTATTCCACAGGGTGTTTTAAAATTAGGGTTATACAACGAACTTTTAGTTAAGCCTGAATAATGACTAGTACGCCAGCAGTTAACAAAAGACTGGATACGCAAGTTGAAGTTAGTCATTTCAACTAAAGTGTGCTAAAAATTTATGTAAATTGGACTAAAAATAGTTATGAGACCTCAAATCTTACCAAATATTAACGTGTTGCTTTTTTTTTTTGCATGTGAGTATAGAAAATAGTTTCCAAGAGAGGCGAATCCATTAAATCAGTCTGCTCATTTAAAGCAAAGCAGTTGCTGTTGTGTATTTGCATTTTTATTTGCAAAGCTAAAAAAAGTTTAGTCTGGGTTTGTCATTATAAAAATGTAGCGGTTCTATGTGGTTAGTTACTGTGTGTGGGGGGGGTCTATGTTGAGTATCGATAATGTATTTTGCAAATGTAGATTCGTCAGCCTGGTTATTAATACGCACACAAATATGTTCTTTGAATCTGATATTAAAACTGCTAGAAGTTTGACTGATGTGCACATTGTAACACAATTAACAATAATTCCTCTACTAGATAAGCAGAGTATCCATTATATTTAGCCACGTTCTTAATATACTCTAATTCTTTGCTGTTGAACCTTTACAACAAAATTTCGTTTTTAAATCGTCCAAGGGGATACATGCCATCACACTTCAATGCTAGATATTTGATTAATACATTTTTTCAGCTTGGTGGCGGACCCGATTTGTCAGGAGGAGTGGCACCTTCAACGACTGGACTTCTTGGAGATATATTTGGACTTACTACACAACCAATAATGTTGACCCCACCGAAAACATGTTGGTTGCCTGCAGAGAAAGGAAAAGGTTTAGAAATAATGGGTACATTTTCAAGAAGGTCAGGCCAAATCTCTATGGATCTCACTTTTACCAATAAGGCTATGCAGGTAAATATATTGTTTCGTGTAACAACAAGCTTTTATAATTTTTGATTTTCATTTACTCGTATTTTTGCTTATTTGAGTGTCTGATAAAACGAGATGATTAAAATTTCATTTACGTCTTGTTGATATAGATATAAGGGTGTATCTAGTTAACCTTGACTGTTGCCATCGACAATCAAACTATTTGGATGCGTAGCAACGGATGATAACTGATTAGAAATGACGTGAGTCTTCACATCAAAAAGGTACAACATGATAAACTATAAAAAAAAGAATGTCGAGCAAAACAGTTAAACTAAAAATTCGAATACCCAGCTATTATCAAGTACCTGTTTTTCAGGGCAAGCATGATGTTCTAATAGCCAGCCTAATACAAACAGCCCTAAATATAGTAAGGAACTGGTGTGAGACAGAGGGGCTTAATGTCAATCCTTATAAGACAGTTCTTGTCCCATTCAAGAACAGCAGGAAACTAAATTTAAAAGCTTCTACTCTGGATGGGACATAGATACAATTCTCCAATGTTAAATATTTCGAGATCTTCTTAGACCAAAAATTGATTTAAAACACATACTTGGAAAGTTTTTCGAGTGCAACAATGGCAGTATTGTACACTCTTGGGAAATACATGGGGGCAGAATCCCAGGAGGTGGTCCCACACTGTGGTCAAAGCCATGGTCACATATGCTTCTATAGTATGGTGGCCAAAAAATGGAACAAGCTTCAATACAAGCAAATTGCAAAAATTGCAGAGGGTGATCTATCTTTGAATAACAGGAGCTATGACATGATTCGTCCCCTGTGGGTCCAGTGACTAACTAAAAGAATAGTCTCAAGGTAACCCCTGCCTGTCGTAAAAGGCGACTAATTGGAATCAAACACTGGCGGGGGTCTTGTCCAGGTGGGCCTGGAGGGAGGCGGATATCTCTGTGGAGTGATGTACACCCGGATTTTGAGGCCTCCACTCTGGGCTTAGAAATGGACGGTTGCCCACGCTTGGTTGTTAGCAGAGTTCCGGATGGGTGCCGCCTTGTGCCGCCTTGGGTTGAGTGCTGGCGGGTGTCGTGTGTCTAGACGACCCGGAGGGGGTTGACAACTCTGATGAGTGGTAAACACCCGGAGTTTGAGGCCCACACTGTGTGCTTCGGAACGGACGGACGGCCACGTTTGTGCGATGCTCGGGGGCGGGGCTTGATGGGATGTCGCCTTGAGTCTAGCACTGGTGGGTGTCGGGTCTAGACGAACCCGGAGGAGAGCTGAGATCTTTAGGGGTTGAGGCCTCTTCTGTGAGCTTCGAAACGGACAAACGACCTCACTTGAATGCTTCTCGGATACGGGACTGCATGATACTGCCCAGAGTCAAACACTGACGGATGTCTGCTCCAGACGAACTCAGAGAGAGGTTATCTCTCTTTGAGCTTTGAGACGGGCAAGCGACTTCGCTCAGATGGCAGTAGATCTGTCAAACAAAGTTTCACCTCTCAGGTGTTGTCTCCTGTCAGAAGCTCGATTTGTTGGGTGAAATTTAAGCTAACGCTGGCAGGTGTTGGGCCTGGACGAACCCGGAGGTGGCTGGGGTCTCTAGGGGTGGATTACACCTGGAGACTTGGGCCTACTCTGTGAGCATCGATACAGGCTAACGACCCCGCCTGGATGCTGCTCGAGGGCGGGGCTTCATGATACCGCCTTGAGTCAATGAAACACTGGCAGGGGTCTGGTGCAGGTGAGGCTGGGGGGAGGTAGACATCTCTGGGGAGTGATATGCACCCGTAGTTTGACGCCTCCACTGTGGCCTCAGAGGCTGACAGTTGGCCTCGCTTGCTTGTTACTCGGGAGCGGGGTTCCAGATGATACCGCCCTGGATTGAGCCCTGGCGTGTGTCGTGTGTCCAGGCGTCCCGGTGGGCTTTGAGTCGTAGACACTCGGAGTTTGGAGCCCATACTGTGTGCTACAAAACGGACGGACGGCCACGCTGGGGTGATGCTCGGGAGCGGGACACGGTGGGATGTTGCCTTGAGTCTAACACTGTTAGGTTTCAGGTTTAGACGAGCCTGAGGGGGGGCTGAGATCTGTAGGGGTGGATTACAACTGAAGATTAGATGCTGCTCGAGAGCGGGACTTAATGATACCGCCTCAGGGCAAACATTGACTGATGTCGGGTCCAGACGAACTCGGAGAGAGGTTATATCTCTTTGAGCTTCGAAACGGGCAAGCGACTTCACTCAGATGGCAGTATACCTGCCAAACAAACTTTCACCCTCAAGAAAAGATCGACTCCCTCAGGGAACTGGAATTGATGGGTGAAATCTAAATAATTAGACGTGAGCCACAATAGACCTAAGGTCGCGGTGGAGGGACTGGAATAGCCCACTCACAATTAAATCTAATCTCTAATCTAATGACATGATTCCCTACAGCTGCAATAGAGGCAATACTGAATCTTATTCTACTGCAGATATGTGTGAAGAGAGAAGTAGGGCTATGTCGTCAAGACTATTTCAAGCAGATATATTTAAACCAGCATACTTGGTTGGCCACTTGAAGATCCCGGAAATTATTCCATTGGAGTCACTCGTCAAACCAATAAATCATATACCAGCTACTGGACTTCATAGCCCCATTTGACTTTGATAAGTGACCGCCAGACATAGGACAAAGACAGTGAAAGTCTGACAAACAACTCACCTGTATGGTATACAGAATGGTCTAAACAAATGGATGGAGCAGGACTCTGAATAAGAGGACCTAACTTCAGACTGGCTAAGTCCCTAGGAAAAACTGCCACCATATTCCAAACAGAAATGCTCACCATAAATGGTATATCTACAGAAGTGCATATAAAGAAGATTCAGAAATAGAAAGATCTACATCTACTCAGACAGTCGGACAGTACTAAATGAAATCTTTCAAAACCAAGTTGAAAGTGATCTGGGACTGCAAAAAATCCTTGGAAGCAGCTGGCTATGAACAACAAAGTAACTTTGATGTGGCTACCAGATCATCAAGATATTGAAGGAAATGAGGAAGCAGATAGTCTTGCAAAAAGGGCAGCAACAATACCATTCTATGATCCAGAGCCCTATTGTCGACTAACAAAAAGCCATGTAAGAAATGAACTTGACACTTGGGAGAGATGCTGCAATATTGGAGGAAAACGCCAGGCTTAAGGCAGGCAAAACGGTTCATCACCATATCAACAGAGAAGTCTGAACTGTTTCTTGAATTAAAAAGAACGACATGAGAATAATCACAGGACTTTTCACAGGACACTCCCCAGTAAGGTATCACCTTATGAAGATGGACAAGACGAGCAGTGAAAACTGCAGATACTGCACTGAAGCAGCAGAAACAACAGAACACTTGCCATGCGACTACATGGCTCAGTTCTTGAAAAGGCTCAAATACCTTGGAATGGTGACACCACAGGAAACAGGTAAGATAGCCACTTAAAAGACTCATCGGGGTTGCAGTGCTGAGAGGCCAAAGGCCTATATGAATCCCAGCGAGAATCAAAATAGTGGGATAAGTAGCAACGAACAATAACTTATTAGAAATGTCCTTAAGGAGACCCATACTCTTTTTGAGCATGATTTTGATTTTAATGAACATGTTCGTGTTTATGACGACCTTGTGCATGTAGGATTTTTGGATGACAAGACCATTGCGGCTTCTGTGCTTCTGCAAATGATTATGTTGATGACAGAGGAAGAAACCATTGAAAGCAACGAATTAATACCAGCTCCAGTTACGTCTAATGCAATTGAGGAACACTGCTCTGCAGAGTGTTCTAAATATTCTAACCAATGTGGAATTTTATATCAATGAGATCAGCCTTGGCACCAAAAAAATAACAACGTAAAATTAATGATTTTTTAAGTTAAATTAAAAAACAAATGTTTGTTACATACATGCAACAATAAAACATGATTTTCTCAAAAGAGTAGTTGATTTCTTAACCTACCACAGTTTTGCCGATCCCTTAAGGTTCGTTATAATCAGACATTACTGTACTCTAAAATAGAGGTTATTTCATCATTTGTTGTTGCCCGTAGTTGGTGAAACCGTGCTATACCAAATACAGATGTAGACTACTTCTCTGGCTTCACAAGTGTTTGTGATGTCTTAATTAAGTCATTAGAAGAAGAAGCACGACAAGAGCAATTTACCAATTCACTTCAGAGGTTCTTCAGGCTATGACTCCTGGAGAGGAGGTTGTTGGTGTTTTCGCGGATCTGTCCAAGACCTTTGACAGCATAGACTGTCAGATACTTTATAAAAAGTTGGAGATGATTGGTGTAAGGGGAACGGTGCTGGAGTTGATGAAATCATATCTGACTCACAGAAAACAGTGTATCTGTAGTAAACACACAACTACAGGTAAAAACATATATTCTTCAGTAGAGACAGTTAAGAGAGGGGTACCACAGGGGTCAGTGCTTGACCCACTGCTGTTTATAATTTACATTAATGACTTGCCTGCACTTCTCAACCACAAAACAATTTTATATGCAGATGACACTTCGAACATCCTACGCATGCGACAGATAGATGAACTAGAATATCAGATGATTTCTGTCATGAGAGACCTTTACGCTTGGTTCAGTGCAAATCAAATGAAGATGAATGCTGAAAAACACAGCTAATTAAATTTTCTGCTGTTGGAGGAGAAGCAATGACGATAAATTGTGGTAACACTCAGTTTGAGACTTCACAAAGCTGCAAGTTTCTTGGCCTGATTATAGACAATAATGTGAACTGGGGGAAACACATAGAGTATATTGCTCCCAAGATCTCTAGTTCTTCATATGCCTTAATAGTGCTGCAGAGAGGTGTGGATGAGGGCACATGTCTTATGATCTTTTATGCGTATGTGTATGCAATACTTAAGTATGGCATAGTGTTCTGGGGAAACTCTGTGGGTGTGGACCGCATATTCATACTGCAGGGGTCTTGTGTCAGGCCCATGTATGGGCTGAAACCTCGAGAATCCTGCAGGCGGTATTTCATAGAGAAGAAGATATGACCCTTCATTGTGTATACATATTGGAATATGTCCTGTTTGTCAAGCAAAATATGTCGTTTTTCTCAAAATACCTGCCTGAGCATGAGCATCATACAAGGTTCATATTGAATCAGTAACTCCTACTTCCAAAAACACCATTAACAAAAGTGTAGAATATCAGATGATAAAAATATTCAATCACCTACCTCTCTGTTGGAAAAATATAGCCCTAAAAACATTGAAAAAAGAACTAAAAGATATTCTACTGAGAAAGTGTTACTATTTCTGCAATGAATTCTTCAGAGACGGAGACATATGGCGACCACTCCAAGATCAAGATTAATAGCTGTCACTTTGGCATGGCAACGTTCACCATTGCATGCTTTCTCTAGGGGGCTTAATACAATATTTGTGGGGTGTGTGGTTGCTTTGTTAAGTCTGTAAGTTTTATATTGTTGAATTAATACTGCTGCATTGACAGTATTTATTTTATGTTTAAGATTTGTGTATACATTTGTTATTATTTATTATATTATTATACATGTGTGTATATATGTTTATATTTAGATTTATAGTTATTTTTTATTTACAAATGACGTGTTCTACATCCAATAGGGTATTTATGGAACGAATAAAGTATTATTATTATTATTATTTGTTAAAATGAAAAGAAATAAAAGTCTTAAATCTTTATTTTTTTATAACAGGCCATGTCCCAGTTCGCCATCCAGTTCAATAAAAATAGTTTTGGCATATCCCCAGCAGCACCAATGAATGTGGGTGCCCTCCAACCAGGTCAAAGTTTAGAGTGCAATCTAACATTGAACACAACCGGTCCAGTACAACGCATGGAACCACTGACAACACTTCAGGTGGCCATCAAAAACAATGTAGATGTGTTCTATTATGCCTGTCAGATACCCATACAGGTGCTGTTCACTGAAGATGGTTCGCTGGACAAGCGAGTGTTCCTCACCACATGGAGGGACATACCATCAGCCAATGAGGTAGGAAAGTGTCAGAATAATTATAATGATAATCATTAATCATCTGTATCAATTCTTAAATACAAGTGCCCTTTTGGGTGTATTTTTTTTACCCAACCAACTTGAAAATTTTACTGAACCTCTGCCTTTTGTAAAAAGAGTAGAGATCTTTTATATGTCAAATCACGTGATACAGTATACCCAAATTGTTTGTCTAAGAAGCTAATAGGTATGTGGAATTTTGGTGAGTTTTAAGTTTAATTCTAAATCTTAAGACTTAGTATGTCTCAGGTTTTAAATCAAGCTTGATATTTGCTTGGATTTGTTCATAGTTTGATTAGAAAAATACATGGGTTCGCACAGCTCAAAATTATATCTGATTCAAATATAATATGTTTTGAGTGTTATCTTAGATCTTATGTTCTTGCTGTTCATTTTTTAAGTTCCAGCCATTAAGTATTGGATTAGGTTTTTATAGTATCCATGACACAGGTAAGCCGACATCCATCTAAACTGAGATTGTATTAATTCACCTAGACAAGGATGAATAATGTGCTATAAGATGTGACATTTGACGAGAATTTAATAATGCACTACCTATCTCCTTCTATGAAGCCACTATCGCTAGAGAGGTGGAACTTACCATTTATGGCTGGGTCGGAAGCATGCTTCACAATCGGACTTTTATTACCTCGCTGCAGGGGGAGGTGATCAGCTTCCGGACTGCGAGGGGGTGTCCTCAGGGGGTATTTTTATCCTCCCTGCTTTGGTCTTAGGTCCCTCTTTGTGGACGATATGCTGGCTATCCTGGGGCTGTGGGAGGTTGAAGTCCAGGCGTATGCTGACGATCTTGTTATAATGGTTAGAGGCATATCCGAGGAGGAACTTGCAAGTACTCTTCAAGAGGCACTAAATGTAGTGAATGATTGGTGTCGGAGGGAACAGATGTCTGTGAACCCCCGCAAACCGATCATTGTTCCATTTACCAGCAGAAGAATGTTGGACAAATCTTATGGGGGAAACGATTCCATTTATGGAACAAGCAAAATATCTGGGGGTTACTCTAGATAGAAGCTCAACTGGGACGTACAGTTAGAGAATGTAATCCGCAGAGATAAACTGTCTCTGTGCCGAAGAATCTGTGGAAATAACTGGGGAACAAACCCCCAACAGATGTACTGGCTCTATGTAGTGGTTATCAGACTGATGATAACATATGGAGCCATAGTTTGGTGGCCCAAGGCACTTCGTGGTATCACGAGGGCCAAACTGACTCAGCCACAGAGACAAGCTTGTCTGATGATAACCTCTTCACATTTGGCTGCAGAGGGAGGCTAGGTGGACAACGTACAGTTAAAACAAACGGCCGTCAGCATTCCGAAGGAAATCAGTCTTGGAGCGTCCAGACTCCTTGATGGCATTGAGAGTCATGAGATTCTGGGAATGGTCTCAGACTTGATGCCTACAAAGATCAGTAGAGATATGTCTTTCAAGACCGTCCTTCCGGAAAGGGGGGACTGGGAACAAAATCAAACAACCCTATTGAGCGCCGATCTCTGCTGGTGTACTGACGGCTCTAAAACCGATAGAAGGGCAAGAGCCGGCGCTTATGGGAGCAACATCGATGCTTATGGGAGCAACACCGATGCTAGACTATCAACTAGCCTCAGAAAGTATGCAACCATACACCAGGCAGAAGTGTATGCCATCCAGATGTGTGCAAGGGAACTTATACAAAACCAGTGCACACACAAATCGATAAAAATATATTCAGATAGCCACGCTGCAGTAAAGGCTTTTGGTTCATACCGTTGCAATTCAAAAACGGTATGGTGTTCTAAATCTGCCCTCAACAAACTGGGCTGCCGCAATGAGGTGTCGCTGTCTGGATACCGGGTCACTCGGACCATGATGGCAATGTTGCGGCCGACACATTTGCCAGGACTGGGCCCAGAGGGACTTCAGCAGACCTGTGCTGGGGATATCATCATGCACAGCAAAACGCACCTTAAAGACCTGGACAGAAAGAATGACAATCCAGAAATGGCAAAATCTGCCAAGATTAGCTCACTCTAAGGCCTTCATAAATGGCCTGTCAGGGTCAAGGGCTAAAAAACTTCTGGAGCTAAACATACAACAACTGAGTACTCTAATCGGCCTGTATATAGGACACTGCCGCTTGCGTCACCACATACACCGAAATGGGGCCGGTCAGGAAACTGAGTGCGGGCTGTGTATGGAGAGTGACGAAACAGCAGAGCACGTGTTGTGTTCCTGTCAGGCTACGGACTGGACAAGACACCTGCTCTTTGGCAAGATAAAGCTTGCACCAGAAGATCTAGATCAACTTTCGCCCACAAAGATTATCGACCTCTGCTCGAGGCTGGCTTTGTTGGGCGAAATATAAACTATTAGGCGTGAGCCACAATAGACATTAAGGTCGCAGTGGGGAACCATTATGACACACTCACAATTAAACCTAACCTAACCTAATCCCCCGAACTCAAACTTTGCCTTTGATGCAGTAATCTAGCAGTATTTGATGAGGGTGAAAGGGATCACTCCACAAATGGCATATGGTTTATCTAAATGTACTGATATTCAAAATTATTGCAGTTTTGTTTCAGGTTGTCTCACTTCTCATCAAATTGTCCTCGTACATAAAGCACTGTTGAGTTTGTTGGTTTAAATTAAGTTCATTGTGTATTTTTGTATAAAACATGTTTTATACAACTTGGAGCTAATCTATAATCTATAAAATTATCCTCAGATTCTTTAGCTTTACTTTTTTTTTTCCAGGTTCAATATACTATCACTGATGTAAAAGGAAATGCCGATGCCGTTTCGAATAAGATGATACACAACAATATATTTACCATAGCAAAACGTAATGTAGAAGGTCAAGATATGCTCTACCAATCTTTAAAACTGACAAATAACATTTGGGTACTGCTGGAACTCAAATTACAACCAGGCGTCACAACAGCCACCTTGAGTTTGAAGTCACGTTCTGTTGAAGTTGCTCCATATGTATTCCAAGCTTATGATGCTGTTATTAAGGCTCTTTAAGTATTTTAGGGGAAATGTTACTCGTTTGATCAGTATGTGTTAAGGCTTGTAAGAGGTGAATATATTATTAAAAATTATCGTGTAAGAATCAAGATTGTGATGTTGTAACATCTGAGATGATCTATCTATGATTTGTTTCTCTCTTAGGTATGATTGGGATCACAAATTATTTTGTTTGTAATCATTGATTAATTTCATATGTTATTGTCATTCCAATAAGCTAGACAAATGTTTGGTATGTACTACATTGTAATGATATATGTTTTAATTTTATTTAACAATAAATTTATTCTTTACATATTTTATATCACTTTGTTTTGATTTTAATGTTATACTATGTGAACAAAAATATATGTTTACCGTAGAACCTGGAAGTTAGCTAAGAGGAAGCAGTATTAAACACAACCAGAATAGAGTGGAGTTTTATTAGCCGTAAAAAAAACGTACACCTCTAAACATAAAAAAATGCAATACAACAAAAATAAAACCGACGTAAAAAAAACTAGCAAATTAACAAAAAAAGCAAGTTAACATATAAAATTAACAGTTTAACAATTTTTTTCTAATCGGCTTTATAAACTCAAAGCAGCACTTTGTACTGGTTACAAGTTCTAACACTAAGTAATCCGAGACAGTATTTTACACAGATAACATCCCCCCTATTTAAAATTTTTACCTAGAGTATACTTTCAATTATTACTGTGCGGATTATCTGTACTGAGAAATTAATCAAAATTTCAAGTCAGGAATAAATCTAAATTTCAACTTTGTTGTTTCTTTTGGCACAAATATAATAAATATATCTAACAAAAACCAACGACCATCCAAGTACGGGTCTGCCTATTATAATTGCTATGGTGCAAAAATTATGAGGAAAATGAAACTGCAGTATAAACTGTCGCTATAATAGGCACACCGAGAAAAATTCATATCCGGGAATGTTTATGTTAAGATCATACATTTTAATTGCCCCTATCTTTTCACACTTGATCTCATTCGAGACTGCATGGGCAACAGAGCAGAAAGGAACAAGATAAACTTTTGAGAAAGACACAGCTGTATACACTTTCTTTTCAGTTTATATATATATATATATATATATATATATATATATATATATATATATATATATATATATATATATATATATATATATATATATATATATATATATATATATATATATATATATATATATATATATATATATATATATATATATGAGACATACTTGGTTCTCGGGTTGAACCGTGTCCAGAATTTATGAAAACTCGACATTTCGGCTCCTGTTTTGGAGCCATTTTCAAGAGGTAAAGGAAATATGTAAGGACACTCTAAGTCCTCAATCTGCCTACTCCTTAGAGCGGTGGACAAAGGTGGATTGGGTTGTTATTTACAAATGCCGGTGACCCTCTTAATCCTCCGCATCCTCTAAGTACCGTGACCAAAGCCCCCCACTTAATTGACGGTGATCCCAATACTTTCACTGATAACGAAGCAGGTAGACGGAATGACATATATAAGACAAGACTTGCAACAAACTGCCTAGGGTTGAACACACTGAGACCTCACAGACGATCTCCGGCGAGATTTGGGGAGTAGGCAGATTGAGGCCCCGTAATCGACCTACAACAACCCAACCCACCTTTGTCCATCGCTCTAAGGAGTAGGCAGATTGAGGCCTTAGAGTGTCCTTACATATTTCTTTTACCCACCTTTGTCCACCACTCTAAGGAGTAAGCAGATTGAGGCCTTAGAATGTCCTTACATATTTCCTTTACCCACCTTTGTCCACCACTCTAAGGAGTAGGCAGATTGAGGCCTTAAAGTGTCCTTACATATTTCCTTTACCCACCTTTGTCCACCACTCTAAGGAGTAGGCAGATTGAGGCCTTAAAGTGTCCTTACATATTTCCTTTACCCACCTTTGTCCACCACTCTAAGGAGTAGGCAGATTGAGGCCTTAGAGTGTCCTTACATATTTCCTTTACCTCTTGAAAATGGCTCCAAAACAGGAGCCGAAACGTCAAGTTTTCATAAATTCTGGTTCAACCTGAGAACCAACTATGTCTCACATTAAAGACCGCGGAAATCTTTCTGAACATTTAATTTGCCTCTACGGGGAGGAACTTTTATCTTATACCAAAATTTACAGCAAACTTCTTATCCGCAAATCCCGTCTCCTTTGTGACCTCACCTTTCTAAAAGCCTGCCGTGATCATCACGTGGTCCCAAAATCTTTTCAACTTAAACACCACACCAAATCACATAACGTCTCCAACATTTTAAAACGAACAGGCTTTGCTCTCCTTAGAAATTCCATTCACGAGACAAGACGGCACCTTAACACTACCAACACACTGGTTTACGACACATGCATAAAAATACACACATTCAAAATACACCCTACACTTTGGGACACTCTAGACAGACTCTCGCATAGTAAAGCAGAACATGTTACACAGCAAAAGACGGACATACAAAAAAGAAAATTACAGCATCTTCTAGACAACAAAAATAATAGGCTGATTTTAATCAAATTTGGTGAGTACCTTACTATTGCAAGTGGCTGAGATAAGTTCGTTAGCCAAGAAAATCGGCCCGGGTCTTCTCGGAAAACTTTGTGTTTTACTTCGGAAAATTTTCATATCTCCGGAAATAACAAAGTTATGGCAACAAAATTTGACACGTGAGTTTATATCATAAAAAGTAAACTATGTATCAAAATTTAGGTCTGTAGGTTGAAAGACAAAAACGCATTTCAACACAAATTTTGGAATTTTCCTCTTAAAACAACAAAATCGCGATTTGAAGCATCAACATTTTCAACATTTGGGCAAAGAACCTGAAACGAATATGGGTTACGTAGAAAAAATGTAGCAAGAAGAGTGTTTACAAACCCTTAAGTTTCAGCTTCAACCGTCATTGTCCTTCATTTTACTAAAATATTTCCAGAAAACTGTTATGTTTGCACACCTTTCTTTAAATTAAGAAAATCCATAGACACTTTGACAGCTAGGTAGTCCAGGTGTCTATGAGATCAAAACTAGATTAAGAAGAAGAATAATAAGGTATTAATTATTATTAATGGAATTATAAAAGATGTAAGTTTTTCCTTGTTTGATAATAATAAAAGTATTTAATCTTATTCAATGAGTATTAGTCGGATACATAACAATATTGGCGACGAGAAAGGTAGTATTCACGTGCCCTAAATGTTATCATGTCATTATAAATTGTAACAGTGAAGTCAAGTCATACATAACCCAAATTGTGTAGCAGTCGTCACGTGCAACATAATTATATGTTTTAAATTTTATACACAGTGTAAAAAATGTCGTTAATCGGAACTATCGAACCATTCAATACAAAAGATGCAGACATTTCATCATATTTAGAAAGGATTGAACAGTTGTTTCAGTGCAATGATATACAGGAAGAAAAAAAAGTACCATTGTTTCTCACATTAGTAGGAGGCGAGGCGTATTGTGTTTTAAAAGATTTGTTAGCCCCGACTCTACCCAGTAGTAAGACCTACAAAGATCTAAAAGAAACACTGACAAAACATTACAGTCCAAAAAGGCTTATAATAGCAGAACGGTATAAATTCTACATGTCAACCCAAGAGACAGATGAAGACATGAAAACGTATGCTGTTAAATTAAAAAACTTAGCAAAACATTGTGAGTTTGGCAGTTTCTTAGACGATGCCTTGAGAGATAAATTCGTGTGTGGATTAAGGTTGGAAGCTGTAAAAAGGAAATTACTAACAGAAGGGGAACTTACTTTTGATAAAGCATTTCAAACAGCAATAGGTATGGAATTGGCTGAAAATCAAATAAAAGCAATGAGCACGGAAACCACCCAGATTAATGAATTAAGCCTTCTAAATAATCATGGGAATGAGAATAAGGTGAAGTTTGGGAACCAAAAACGCAGTACATTTAAGTCAGGTCCTAGGACACCACAATTTCAACCACAGAAGCAGTGGCATGCAAACAGAAAGGAATGTAAGAGATGTCTACGTAGTCATTTTGATGATACCAACTGCCCAGCGATTCATTGGACTTGTTTTTCCTGTAACCAGAGAGGCCACACTGCTAGATCTCCTTTGTGTAGGAACAGAATCCATGTCATGCAAACCGAAGATGGAAGGGAGGAGCAAGAGGAAGCTGATGATACTTTTGAAGTGGGGTTACTGGAAACAGAAAGTTGTGGTAAGTCATTTTGGCTTAATAATGTGTTGGTAAAAAATAAGAATGAAAGTCTAAAAGTGCGACTATTGATGCAAGGAAAGTATATCACAATGGAGGTAGATTCTGGCGCATGCCATTCAGTGATTCATGTTAAAGACTATGAGAGATTGTTCAGCGACATTTTGTTGAAGCCTGTGGATTTTAAACTTAGAGTAGTTACTGGAGAATTTGTATGTATAATTGGTCAAATCAATGTTCACATAAATTATCAGGATAAAATTTTCCTTTTACCCTTAATAGTTTTAGATAGTAAGGCAAAATTCATTCCGTTACTTGGCAGAAATTGGTTAAACATATTGAACCCTAAGTGGAAAGAATCTATAATCATTGGTATTGGAGTAGAAAATGATATTTTTAGTTTGAATCCTCTCAATCAAACAGGGTCAAATCTTGAAGTTAGGCGTTCGCATTTAATTACAAAAATAAAGAATGACTTTTCTAGTTTATTTACAGAAGTAAATTCTTCTATTAAAAATTTCAAAGTAAATTTGAGATTGAGAGATAATGTTAAGCCTATTTTCCATAGGGCTTATGAGATGGCATATTCACTAAAACCAAAAGTCGAAATTGAACTTTTGAAAATGGTCAAAGATGGAGTCTTGTCAAAAGTAAATTTCAGTAAGTGGGCTAGTCCTATTGTAGTAGTACCAAAAAAAAATTCAAGCAATATAAGAATATGCGTTGATTTTAAGAAAACATTGAATAAAGTTATAGATAGTGACCATTGTGTTTTACCATTACCTGAAGATATTTATGCCAGTCTGAGTGGTAGTTGTTTCTTTACAATCTTAGATTTAAAAGGGGCTTATCAACAGTTGGAAATTGATGATTTATCTAAAGAATTTTTCACAATCAATACACATATGGGTCTTTTTAGATTTAATAGGCTAACATATGGTGTCAGTTCAGCTCCTGGTATATTCCAGTCAATAATGGAGTCTATTTTAT
Source organism: Tillus elongatus (assembly GCA_964006375.1). Classification (NCBI taxonomy): domain Eukaryota; kingdom Metazoa; phylum Arthropoda; class Insecta; order Coleoptera; family Cleridae; genus Tillus; species Tillus elongatus. The sequence goes on along the minus strand of OZ023270.1, from coordinate 68,055,869 downwards.
CAGGTCTGAACAACGTAAAATGTTATTTGGATGATATATTGATTTATGGTTCCTCTTTGGAAGAGTGCCATAAGAGTGTTATTATGGTCTTAAGTCGACTGAAAGAAATTAATGTCAAAATTAACAAAGATAAATGTAAATTCTATGAACAAAAAGTTGAATTCTTGGGACATGTTATTGACAAATGGGGGATACACCCAACTGAACAAAAAATTGAGTGTATAAAAGAAGCTCCTGCACCACAAAACTTGACTCAGCTAAAATCTTACCTGGGCTTATTAAATTATTATGGCAAATTCATTCCAATGCTATCTTCTAAGCTTCGTCCTTTATATAACCTGTGTAAATCAGACACTGAATTTATTTGGTCAGATGAATGTGAACATGCACTCCAATTAAGTAAAGAGTTATTGACCTCTGATAAGGTCCTAACTCATTTTAACCCTAACTTGCCCATATATGTAACATGTGATGCCAGTGGGTATGGAGTGGGCGCAGTATTAAGCCACAAAATAGAAGGGCAGGACAAGCCAGTCCTTTTTGCATCCAGTACACTCTCTGAAGCAGAAAAAAAGTATTCAAATTTAGAAAGAGAAAGTTTAGCCATCATTTTTGCACTTAAGAAGTTTCATAAATATATATTTGGGAGAAAGTTTATTTTAGTGAGTGACCATCAACCATTGCAGTTCATCTTTGGTAAACATAAAGGTATTCCAGTGTCAGCAGCTGCACGCATAACACGATGGGCTATTACCATGTCAGCCTATGATTATGAAATTCAATATAAAAAAGGTAAACTGGTGGCAAATGCTGATGCTCTGTCCCGGATGCCTATGCTTAGTAGTACAGAAATACCAAGTTCTCTTTATTCTTTTAATATTGTAGATAATGTACCATTACATGCTGATATTATAGCAGAAGCTACAAAAAGGGATCTGCTTATGTTAAAGGTTATTGATCTTACACGCACAGGATGGCCTCCTGCTGTAAGTGATGAATCTTTGAGACCATATTTCCTTAAACGCTGTGAACTTTCAGTAGAAAGTGGATGCTTACTAATTGGAAATAGAATTATTATACCAGAATCCTTACGAAATGATGTACTGAACCTATTTCACGAACAACACCTAGGTATAGTAAGAACAAAAATGTTGATAAGATCATATTGTTGGTGGCCAGACATCAATGGTTCAATTGAAAAATATATTGGATCTTGTGATGTATGTCAACAAACACAAAATTTTTCAAATACTAGTATTTTACTACCATGACCGAGCACCCCAAATAACTTCTACCGTGTTAATATTGATTTCTTTTATAAATTCAATTATACTTTTCTAATCGCAGTCGATAATAAATCAAAGTGGTTAGAGGTGAAAATTATGGAAAATGGCACCAGTGCAAAAGAAACAATTACAAAGTTAAAAGAAATTTTTGCAACTTTCGGATTACCTGTTGAGTTAGTCTCTGATAACGGTCCACCATTCAGTTCTAACGAGTTTCTATGCTTTTGCCAAGCCAATGGTATAAAACCCATTAAAACCCCACCATACCATCCGCAGGCTAATGGCATTGCAGAGAGATGCGTTCAAACTGTCAAAAAAAGCTTAGAAAGGGCTTTATTTTTGGAAAGGGGGAAATATATTGATAAAAACACATTGAAGGACCGATTACTGGATTTTCTGTTTACTTATAGAAATGTACCGTCTACAGTCACTGGTATCTCTCCAGCGGAAAACCTTTTCAAAATTCGGCCTAGAACAAGATTTGATCTACTTAAACCCTCATTTAATAGTATCAGAAATTCAAACTCTAATGCCAGTGATTGGAGAAAATTAAGGTTTTTTACACTAAATGAATCTGTATATGTAAAAAATAAACAAACCAAATTGTGGCAAGAAGGTAAAATTGTAAAAGTAATTAGTCATTCTACATATTTAGTTAAGATTGGAGAATTTATAAAATTTGTACATGCTTGTGATATGCACCCGTATATACATAGTGAAGTGACTTATCCTAGTGTTACTGTTACAAGTAACCCAAACAATGTTACTCCTAATGAAATCTCAGTACCAATACAAAATGACGCTCCAGATGAAACTGACTCAAATGTAAACACTCCTAGAAATATTGTAGAGCTACCAGTAAGTTCAGAGACAGACTTTCAAAGAACAATTGAACCTAACTCTACATCACCATGTACGACTCCTGAAGTTTGTACCTCCACAGTACCAAACATAACACGTTCAGGGAGAATAATAAAACCACCTCAAAAATTAAATTTGTAATGTTATAGTTTAAGGTTAAATATAGTATCAATCTTTAATTTTAAGTAGAGGGAGAATTGTTATGTTTGCACACCTTTCTTTAAATTAAGAAAATCCATAGACACTTTGACAGCTAGGTAGTCCAGGTGTCTATGAGATCAAAACTAGATTAAGAAGAAGAATAATAAGGTATTAATTATTATTAATGGAATTATAAAAGATGTAAGTTTTTCCTTGTTTGATAATAATAAAAGTATTTAATCTTATTCAATGAGTATTAGTCGGATACATAACAAAAACTAATTTCAAATAGACCATTTCTCTGATGCTTTGGCAGTAGTTTTAGATATAGAGTTTATTATTTAATGGTCTATAGTTTTTTAGCGAATTTCCGTAGAAAAAATTCGGTAATGGGGAGACCGCCACTTTATATTTTTAAAAGATTTCTTCAAACGAGCGCGATCTAGGCTCCCTAGAACGCATATCTGGGGTTAGATTCAGTTTTTATCTGTTTTCATAAATACAGGGTGACACATTTCTACGGTAAAGCTCAATCTATCCGTTATTATACAAGATACAAGAAAAAATTGGATACATTAATTATAGGGTGTCTTGAGCCGCATCTTATAAAATTATTTTTATAATCACAGGTTGCCCTATAGTTGGTGATACAAATATTCTTCTTTGTTTTTAATCGAACACGCGTTGTTATTGCATTTTCCGTTGAAATATAATGAATGTTTGTAAGAAAAAAAAATCGGGCCGCTGCAAGTGCGTTAAAGTAACGAATTTCATCAAATGCTTCAAATTTCAATAACTCAATTTGCTATTAACCTAAGGTTCGTTGGCTAGGCAACTAGTTTTTTGGGGAACATTTTACGTTTATTTTCGGAAAATTTGTGTACATTTTCAAACGATAAAGTTATATTTTAACGAAATATGATAGGTACATTTTTTCTACTATATAGGTTATACTGCTAACCAAATTTGATGCCTGCTTTCATTAAAAAAAGACATATTTCACATGAAATTTTTTTAATGAAAATTCACTACCATAACGAAATTTTTTTTATAAATTACTTTATAGACAGGTCGCAATATCATATAATAATTAGAAGATCTTATCAATACTGCATACTTTTAATTTAATTTTATTTAAAACAGCAGTAAGCTTGTTGACTGTAGAAAAACTAAATTGAAAACTACAGGTTTTGCTATGGCCATAGCCAACAATACTTTTAGCGATTTTTTTTTAAATTCACTAATGAGGAGATCTGTTTAAAACATCGATGTTGTAATTTCGATGTTATATTTTTAACATCGAAGTTATTTGTAATCATCGAAACATCGTTACATATCCCACAAATGTCCTGTAATTTTTCAGTTCGAAAGTCTTCAAGTAGCTAAAAAATACATCAATTTACTGAACAAATTACTAATTGATTCTTTACTCTTTGCACATTGTGACTTAAGCGACATCTGTACGTGAACGGAGTAAGTATTAAATTCCGGCTACCTGGCATAAATGGGCACTCCTGTCCAATTAATTGACGTAGTAACATCATAAACAGGAACGTCTAAGTCTCTGAGACTGATGGCGCTGGGCTCTGACAGTAACACAGAACCAGTAATAGCCGTTTTTTAACCTGCACCTGCCATAATCTGCATCGGAATATGTTTCCATTTTCTAATGCCTATAAAACTACAAACTTTTTTTTTTTTTCGAAAGAACATAGAATTAGTAAATTTACTATTATTTTGAAAACATCGATGTTTCCCAACATCGATGTTTTTCCTACCATCAATAGTAGGCTTCGATGAGTAAACCCTGTACTAAAATTTAGGTCTCTATCTTTAAAGACAAAGAAGTTATGGGCAGTTAAAGAAACAAATTTTGGAGTTTTCCTCTGAATGTCAAACTCGCAATTTTAAACGTCAAAATTGGCAATGTTTAGGCAAAGAACGTGAAACAAATACGGATTGTGAAAAAAAAATGTTGCAAGAAGAGTGTTCTGCGAACCCTTAAGTTTCAGCTTCAACCATGATTGTCCTTCATTTTACTAAAATATTTGCACAAAATTCATTTCAAATAGACCCTTTCTCTGATGCTTTGGCTGTCGGTTTAGTTAAGGTGATGCTTTCGCTGCAGGTTTAGTGAAGTTTAAGGTCTATAATTTTTAGCTAATTTTCGTAGAACAAATTCGTAAATGCATTTTTGCATTTTTATCGAAATATGATGCGTTTGTAAGAAAAAATCTGAACGCAGTAAGTGCGTTTTGGTAGCGAATTTTCATTAAATCCTTCAAATTTCAATAACTCAATTTGCTATTAACGTAAGCTTTGTTGGTTAGAAAACCAACATTTAAGTTTATTTTCGGAAAATTTTTGTATATTTTCAAACCATAAGTAATTTTGATAAAATATAGTACATTGGTTCTACTATATAGGCTATACCGGTAATCAGATTGATGCCTGCTTGCATTTACTATTAAAAACATTTTTATGGAAATTCACTTCCATAACACACTTGTTGCATCCAGACTTTTGAAAAATGTTTATATATTTTCAAACAATAAAGTTATTTCAATGAAATATGGTACATTGTTTCTACTATATAGGCAACCAAATTTGACACCTGCTTTCACCAAAAAACGACATTTGCTATTAAAAAGATTTTAAAGAAAATTCGCTATCATAACCCACTTGCAGCCTCCAGACTATTCTATTATCAGGAATTTAACTGGCATGGCCTTCTATAAAAATATATGATTTCTATAGCTCAATTAAATTATTTGATGCTCATTATTTATAAATTCCTTATCTTTTTCTCTATTTAAATATAGAAAAACGCATAAGGCCTCCATAAGACAGAAACAGTTGATTAACACCACAAATAAATAATTATAATAAAACTAATAAATACAAGATTTGCATTTAATTATTATTATACAACAGCTGTTTCGCTATATTGTCATATAATAATATTTTTGTGTAAATCTTGTATTCATTTGTATTATTAGTGTTATTATTATTTGAAAAAATATATAAGAAAGGACTAATAAGAGGCTCACAAAATTTAAAAAAATAATTTATTTAATAGAGGTAAGTATTACTTTATAAATATATAATATGTGATATACATTATTAATACATATATAGCAAAAATATGTTAAAGGTATAATGTAAGAACAAATACTTCTAAAGGATCTATTTTATTATTTGAAAATTCATACACAGTAACTTATCATATTTTGTGTAGATGGTGCAGTTTTGTTTTTACCTACCACATAGTAAATCCTAGCTAAATAATATTTGCATCTTTATATAAAATCCCTTTTCTTTCATATCAATTCTTTACTTTTTTACTAACTTCTTCATTTGGAATATTTTTGGTTAAGTGTTAAGTTTTTAGTGAAGATTAATGATAACAAACAGCCTAGTATAGACACTTGTAGTACCAATATGTATCTTTTTAGTTTATTTTAACTGGCCATAGTATTTGTTTAATTATGTTCCTTTGATGGCTCTTCTGTTTATAAAACTTTGTGTTTTCAGACAATCAGTTTATGTATCACTGTGTTTTAAACAAGATCAAAAACTTATTAGTCCATCACTTAAGTAAGTTTTCTAAACTGACATCCAACAGACAGCACAGCTTTTCCGCCCGAGGGTTTGCATAGTTTAAAATTACAGCTACTGCAGTTGACACTTGATTGACAATGTGAAAATAATCGACGAACTGTGTAACATTCTGGGCATCGAACATCCATGAAGTAGCTGTTGGGTTCAGGAACTAATTGTTTCAGTTTATGACAGTTTTGCTGACTTTCCTTTGAAGTATAAAGCAAATCTTTGGCAAGAGGCATCTAAAAATACAATGAAATAGAATATTTCCGGGAGGGGTCTAGATACCTCTAAATTTGTGTGAAGTAATATGTGCACAATCATGCTATGAAATCAAAAATAATACACTCAAAATGCAAGTTTTCATTTTGAAATCTCATTACTTTCTTATATAATTCTAGTGGGCCATATGTATATCTCACATAACGACTTTTTTTAATGGTCTCATTATTTGAAATCGTAATCAGGTTCCCAGAGTGAAGCAACACTTACGATATTTATATACATCATTTACTATAATTGTTGGTGCCTTTACTTGGTGAAACCGTTCAATACTTTATACAGATATAGAGACTTCCTCTAGCGGCTTCACAATTGAAAATTCGCTAATAGAGAGGTCACGATGAAAAGCTTTAAAAAAAATGTTTCAGAACCCAAAACCAAGGTCCGTTAAAATTTATATATATATATATATATATATATATATATATATATATATATATATATATATATATATATATATATAGGGTGGGACATTGAAAACGAAACAGACCGATTTGCATCCAGAGATTTTTTTTTTAACGCTGAAATACGTCAATTTTAATATTGAGGGGGACATGTTTGGACATAAAACTCAACTTTGTCACATCAACCCCTTAAGAGTGATGATAACAACCCTTATATTTTAAATAGGGAATATGCCTTTACTTGGTGAAACCGTTCAATACTTTATACAGATATAGACTTCTTCTAGCGGCTTCACAATTGAAAATTCCCTAATAGAGAGGTCACGATGAAAAGCATTAAAAAAAAATGTTTCAGAACCCAAACCCAAGGTCCGTTAAAATTTATATATATATATATATATATATATATATATATATATATATATATATATATATATATATATATATATATATATATATATATATATATATACATACATATATACATATATATATATATATATATATATATATATATATATATATATATATATATATATATATATATATATGTATATATATATATATATATATATATATATATATATATATATATATATATATATATATATATATATATATATATATATAGGGTGGGACATTGAAAACGAAACAGATCGATTTGCGTCCAGAGAAATTTTTTTTTGAAAGGCTGAAACACGCCAATTTTAATATTGAAGGGGACATGTTTTGACATAAAACTCAACTTTGTCACATCAACCCCTTAAGGGTGGTGATAACAACCCTTATATTTTAAATAGGGAACATGGGTCGAGTGTTACTTTATTTGCAAGCTCTTTCTTTTCTGAATTCGGCACACTAATTTTTTTGGAAGTTTTATCAACTCGTTTAAAAATTATTCACAGTTGAAGATGCAAAAATGCATTTCACTCATTCCGATAAGAAATGTGCTGATAGTCAATGTTTTGTTGGTTTGTAAACAAAAAATTGACTATCAGAACATTTCTTATCAGAATGAGAGAAATGCGGTTTATTATTTCAGTTTATCGGTCGGTTTGATACTTGATAGTACTACCGAAAATTAATTTCACAATGGTGTATTCTGTAGAAGAAAGAGTTGAAATAATTACTCTTTTTTTCAAAAACGATGACTGTGCCAACCGTACCGCAAATTTGTTTAATGAACAACATCCGAACAGACATGTTAACAGACAATACATTTTAGAGTTAGTTGCAAAGTTTCGACAAAGTGGTTCAGTAGCCAACAAAAAACGGAATCCTGAACGTGAATTTCCGGTTAGAAATGAGACTACTGAGATTGAAGATTTAGTACAAATTGCTGCAGACCCAACTTTGAGCACGAGAAAATTGGCCACTGTTTCAAACATCAAAAGAAGAACTATTCAGCGAATATTAAAGCCTCATAAATTTCACCCGTATAAAATTCATCTTGTACAACAACTGAATGAAGATGATTTTGATTGGCGGCTGGAGTTTTGTGAAGTTATGACTGCACGAATAGCTGATAACGGGAACTTTCTGTTCAATATCTGTTTTTCAAACGAGTGTACGTTTTTATTAAGCTCTACAGTCAATCGTCATAATTGTCGTTATTGGGCAGATAATAATCCAAGAAATTTTCACGAAGTCCACACTCAAACTCCACAGAAATTGAATGTCTGGACTGGCATTTTTGGAGACCGTTTAATCGGACCAATTTTTCTTGATGGCAATTTGAGTGGCGAAACGTATTTGGAGTTACTAGAAGATTGCGTTTACCCTCTACTAATTGACATTGTTGAAAATGATGATCGCTATCAAGAAAATCAATTACTGGTTCAACAAGATGGAGCTCCTCCGCATTTTTCACAATGTGTTAGGGAGATCACCGGATTTAACTCCTTTAGACTTACTTATATGGGACCATTTAAAGAGTAGAATTTACGCAACAGAACCGGAGTCTCTGGAAGAATTACGACGATGCATTGTTGAAAAATGCCGTCTAATAACTCCACAAATGCTCCAGAATGTCAAGAGCTCGTTTTGAACAAAATTTCTACTTTTGTATGGAAGCTTGTGGTCAACAATTTGAACACTTACTTAACTGAATAAACATTTTTGAACGTTTGGTTTTGTTTTTTTAGTTTTTTTAACGAAAAATGGACTAATTAGTGCATTTCTTATCACAATGAATGAAATACGTTCTTGCAACTCCAACTGTGAATAATTTTTAAACGAATTGATAAAACTTCCAAAAAAATTAGTGTGTTGAATTCAGAAAAGCTTTCAAATGATGTAACACTCGACCCATGTTCCCGATTTAAAATATAAGGGTTGTTATCACCAGCCTTAAAGGGTTGATGTGACAAAGTTGAGTTTTATGTCAAAACATGTCCCCCTCAATATTAAAATTGACGTTTTCAGCGTTTCTTAAAAAAATATTCTCTGGACGCAAATCGGTCTGTTAGGTTATATATCCGACCGATAACTCAAAAAATGCTTGACTGATTTGAACGAAACTTGGCACATATCTTCATTGTATTAAGACCACGGACGAGTTCGTGTATCAGCTATAACGGACATTTTTCCCCCCAAAAATATACAAAAATATTTTTGAAAACGCTATATTTTTGTAAGTATCAAAGTAACTAGAATGAGACTTTACATGTGGCTAGAAATGGTGTTAATAAACCTATGTGAATTTTAAGTAATTTGGTACACAATATTTAGAGTTGTTTCCATATTAAAAATAAAACCTGAAGGACTTGTGTTGAAACGACTTAGTGGTTAAATTCCAATGCCTGACAGACAGACTAGTTAACTGCCACACGTAAATTGATTAATCTAACAGGTATAACCAAACTAAATAAATAACATATGTGTGGCCAAGATTTCACAATTTTTGATTCGGGTAGTATCTCTTTGGCCTGTTATTTATTTAGTTTGGTTTCCGTTGATGTATGGTTTATACCTCTTGTATGAATTAATCTACGCGTGGCAGTTAACTACTCTGTCTGTCAGGCATTGGACTTTAACCACTAAGTCGTTTCAACGCATGTCTGTGATTTTATTTTTAATTTGGAAAAAACTCTAAATATTGTATGCCAAATTATTTAAAATTCACAACATAGGTTTATTTGCACTATTTCTAGCCACATGTAAAGTCTCATTCCAGTTACGCTGATACACAAATATAGCGTTTTCAAAAAGTTTTCCCCGATTCTCCACCGGAAAAACTGGAGCATAAAGGCTGATTAACGAACTCGACCTCGGTTTTAGCCCAAAAAAGATTTTTGCCAAGTTTGATTGAAGTCAGTTTAGTATTTTTTGAGTTATCCTTCGGGTACATACATCCATACATACACACACACATATATATATATATATATATATATATATATATATATATATATATATATATATATATATATATATATATATATATATATATATATATATATATATATGTATGTGTGTGTGTGTATAAAAATTTTAACGGACCTTGGGACCCAAACTCGCGGCCATCTGAAGAAATTTTTTCAAAAGCTTTTCATCATTACCTCTCTATTAGCGAATTTTTCTTAATGAAAATTCGCTAAGAAGGCAAAATGAGTTACAAGGAAACAAAACTGATAATTTCAAATAATAAAAACAAAACTCCAAGAATATAGTTGTATGATAAAAGAATGAACTGCAATTAAAAAAATAATAATTAAAAGCAAAAGGTAATGAAAACACATTTTATACTTTATTTTATGTAAAAGTGAGGTGAAACATGAAACTCAAAAAACCTCTATACCTGTAGCATGTTTCTTTTCATTTAAAGAAATATTTAATAATGTTTTCAAGCAAGTTATGAGTGCCATAATAGTTATTTATGTACCAAGGGTATAAATAGATGTTTGTGCCCGAGAGCGACGATTTTACAAATCCGAGGGCCTCCGGCCCGAGGGTTTGTAAGTCGCTCGAGGGCATAGACCACTATTTATACCAGCGGTGCATACAAACTTTTATGTCATACCCAAACAATGAAAGCTCAATCACCATTTGCTGAAGGCAACCTAACTATCACCGGATCTTTTCAGAACTGCCAATTTTATGTTAATTCGACTAAATAATGATAATTAAATATTTACATATTGCTTTTTTCCATTATTTGTAATTTAATTAATAAAGGTTATTATTAAATAAGTTAAGCAAAAATTATTTGTCTTTATGTGCGCCCGGGCCATAAAGTGTACGTTGTGCCTGCCCGGGCCATAAAGTACACTTGGGCATAAAGTACACAATTATGTAGTTGGTAACTAAGCAATAAAAACACAATAATGAACTAGTATGACATACAGTAACAAAAACCACAGAACTAAAACTAAGTCTGAAATTATGTTTTCAACTATTACTTACTTTTGTTTATGTTTTGCTAGCTATATTATATAAATAGGGGTATAAAAATATATCTATCAATATTAATATATATCAGTAGACGAATATCACAGCTTATTCTTTCACAAACTCAGGACATAAAATGAAGTTGAAAAATACATTTCCCTCTATTTATATCTGCTGAGCATGTGCAGTTCCTATTATTGTTGCACAAGGATACATAATGTTGGTTGCAACATTGCACAATATCACTTCATTTTATTAATTTCTTCATTTATTGTAGATATAAACCAATAAACATAATTTTTAATTAATATAATATTTGTTGTTACAGAAATAAAAATCCTAATGCAGCATCTGCATAGGTATACTTTTCACAAGAATTTGATTAACTCAAAAAGAATTAGGTAGGTAGGTATATCATAAATAAAAGAAGTTGGACCCGGGATGGAAACAAAAACTTTGAGTGAATCTGCTTTCTGTCTCAAAAGCAATTGTAGTCTTGTGGCAAATGTGGGCTGTTAAAAAGATTGTGGTTGGAATATAATGTTGAAGGGTATAAAATGCGTATGGTAAATGATGGCAGTGATTGAAACGTTAGATTCAAAGAAAAAGGTTAAAAAGAATATCTGGTTTGATTTGTCAAAATTTGAAGTTTTCCCTTTTATTTCCCTCAGGGCTCGTCCGCGGCCTTGCCGCCCCGATAGCATTGAAACCTGTTAAGGCGTCTCGTCTGGAAGATTAGACCTCTAAAATTTACATATTTCTTAGTAACCGTCTTTGTTAGGATATCTACCATCTGTACAATGTAATTTTAAACATGATTAGGAATAACCCAACAAGGGTCATTTCTTGTTAACAATTGACGACAGGCATGCCAACCTATGTCAGGTAGCTAGGTAGAAATATTCAATATTCACAAAAGGCAGTTCTTATATAGACTCCGAACAAGCATCACGCTTGTCAGCATAATCATAATCATTTCGTAGAGTTCTTCTGTAAACTCGACACAAGCATCACGCTTGTGAGCATAATCACTAATCATTTTAGTAGTTCTTCTACAGACTTGAGACAAGCACCACACTTGTCATAGCATAATCACTAATCATTTCGTAGAGTTCTCATGAACTCTAAAGCATACCATAATATTAGTAACTTTGTATAAGTTTAACAGTTTGTTATTAAATGTTAAGTGTTATAACATCAGCGTTTAATTTAACACAACATAATCAGGTCCTTCGAGCTTCAAAAAACAAAAACATATAAAATGTGGTACATCAGTACAAAACGTAATTAAACATGGTCCTTCGAGCCGGATTACAAAAAAAAACAGGGCATAGTAATTAAACATGGTCCTAAACGAGTCGGATTATAAAAATAACCAGTGAACTAAACATCGAGTTAGCAACTTTAATCAGTAATTAATTATTAAACAAATAACAAATACAGTGCATAGTGAATTAAACATCGCACGTTAGCAATTTTAATCAGTAATTAATTATTTAACAAATACAGTGCAAGTCGTTCCACTTAATAAAAAAACTCTGTGCAAAGTGCAATCATCGTCCATCGTGATCAATATAAAGTGCAATCATCGTCCATCGTGATCAATATAAGGGAGAGAAAATTTGCCAGCAGTCATCAAAAGTGTAAGTCCAATTTCCATTAACATATTTTCCTTTCTTTATTGCTTCATTTGTGTGCATAATGGCTGATTTAAAAACATTAACATTACAAAGAGCACAAATAAAATCACGTTTTACACGCTTTAGAAACTTTTTCGATAGCATTACTGATAATGAGACTGTGCTTGAAAATGATATACTTGAATTGAAAGCACGCTTATCGTGCAATGAATCATCCCTAGACAAATTTGAACAAATTCATATCGCTATCACAAACATCGCCGATGACGTAACTTCTCATGAAGCTGATTTGGCGGAGTTTGACCAAATATTTTACAAAACCATTGCAAAGGTTAATGGATTTTTAAACAATTATTCGAACAAAAATAACAGTTCATCACAATATATAACATACAATACAAATAGCAACAGGTGCAGTTTTAAATTCACTTAGCTTACCTAACATAAACTTACCAACATTTAACGGAGGATTTGAAGATTGGGTAGAATTTCGTGATGCATTTGACACACTTGTAAATAATAATCCTACTTTAACAAATATTCAAAAATTCTATTATTTAATATCATGTGTTAAAGGCGATGCCGCACATTCACTTGAAACTTTAAAAGTATCTTCTGATAATTATATAATTGCTTGGAACTTGTTAACGAAACGGTTTGAAAACAAAAAATTAATTGTTAAAAATAACATTAAAGCCCTTTTCAATTTAGATTTTATGAAAAAGGACTCTCATCAACAAGTACAGCATTTCTTAGATGAGGTGTTGAAAATTATGCAATCACTAAAAAACTTTGATCAGCCAACATTAGACATTTTATTAATTTACATTATTTCGGCTAAATTCAGCAATGCAACACGGCATGAATGGGAATTATTTAAGCCAGAAAACGATTTTCCCACCTTTCAGGAACTCATAACTTTCCTTGAAAATAGGTGTAATTTTCTGGGCTCTCTTGAATCCAACAAAGGTAATCAAGGTCTGTTTAACGCAAACTCAAAGCTAACATACAATAATAAATTTAAAGCATATATCAATACATCTAAATCATATTGTGTACTATGTAAAATTTCAACACATTCACTTTTCTCATGTGAAACATTTCTAAAATTACCAATAAATCAACGAATTAGTGAAGTTAAGCGTCTTCAATTATGCTTAAATTGCTTAAGAAAAAATCATACAACAAAGGAATGTACATCAGCTTCGTGTAAAAAATGCGGTAAAAAACATAACACACTGTTGCATATAGAACATAATCAAGTAACGAATATTACACATAATGTAAATGCCACTCAAAATACAAATGCAGGTGACCAAAGAGAAATAAATCAAAATCAATCACGCCGTGTAGAAATCGCTACTCATGAATGTAACATACCTGCACAAATAATGCATTCATCAAATCATATTTAAATAATACAACTTTGTTTCAAACTATATTGCCAACAGCAAGCATCGAAGTTTTCGATAATCAAGGCAAATCTCACATATGTAGAGCTCTCCTCGATGGAGGATCTCAAACGAACTTTATCACAAGTGATCTTTGCAATCGACTAGGCCTCACTAAATCAAAATATCAGTCATTAGTATCAGGGATTAGCAAATCTATCTCAAACATACATTTTAAAACTAATATTACCTTCAAATCACGCATAAATGAATACAAAACAAGCATAACATGTTTAGTATTAAATGAAATCAGTGACATCTTACTGGGAGCCGGTATTTGCTTCCAATTATTATGCGTTGGACAGCACAAGTTAAGTAATAACGGTCCTATTCTACAAAAAACCACTTTAGGGTGGATTTTAGGTGGCGATTTACATCACAAACAAAATCAATCATTTTGCTTTTTAAACACATCACATCATACTAATTTACTTGATGATCAATTAACAAAATTTTGGGCATTGGAAGAATGTTCAAATGACCATAGAAATTATACAAGTGAGGAAAAATATTGCGAAACTAATTTTATTAATACATTTAAACGTAACAAATCAGGTCGTTTTATTGTTAATATTCCACTTAAATGCGACATAGCAGAATTAGGAAATTCAAAGGACAACGCATTAAATCGATTTTTTTCATTAGAACGAAAATTAAATCGCAATAGTGAATTAAAAACCGAATACGTTAATTTTCTGAATAAGTATGAAACATTAGATTACATGACTAAAATAGCAGAACAGGATATCAGCCATTTAAATAATTTTTTACCACATCATGCGGTTATTAAGCAAAGCAGCTCTACAACAAAGCAAAGTTTTTGGTTAAATGGCTTAAGATGGCTACAGAGCGATGCATTTTCTTGGCCCGTTTCACATGAAATAAAACATAGTGCTTCAGAGTCACGCGTTGTGGCAAACTTCTCATTTAAACTATTTTCAAAATTTTCTCCATTAACTAAACTAAAGCGAATCACTGCCTACTGTTTATGGTTTATTGAAAATATTAAAAGTTCTAAAAACAAGGTAATTGGCCCCATAACAAGTGCAGAGTTGGAAAATGCATTAATTAAGTTGATTAAGATATCACAAAACAATGTATACTCTAAAGAAATAAATGACTTAACTAATCACAAACAATTCAATCATAAGAGTTCACTATTGTCATTAAATCCTTTTTTGGATGATCAATTAATTTTACGAGTAGGAGGTCGCATTCAACATTCAGATTTCAGTTATAATAAAAAACACCCAATAATTTTGCCACCATCGCATAAATTAACAATATTAATAATCAGATATGAGCATATTCGACTTCTTCATTGTGGAACAAATCAATTATTATATTCATTAATAATTTCAGGTAAAAATACAATAAAACGTGTCATTCACGAATGTATCAGTTGCTTTCCAGCAAATCCAAAATCGTCACATCAAATTATGGGTTGCTTACCAGAGCCACGTTTGACACCAGCGCCACCATTTTACAATTACGGTGTGGATTATGCTGGTCCAATATTAATCAAGGACAGAAAGGGTCGCGGCTGTAAATTAAACAAGGCTTACATATGCATATTTGAGTGTTGTAAAGAGTCATTTAAAACGTGTAACAAAAAATACTCACTTAACCTTTGAGGAATTTTACACATTATTAACACAAATCGAAGCAGTCCTCAATTCCCGTCCTTTGAGCCCCCTTTCTTCCGATCCTAATGATTTAGATCCTTTAACCCCTGCACATTTTTTGATTGGACGAACTTTAACATCAAACCCGGAACACAAGGTTTTGGATACTGCTGACAACAGGTTAAGCAAATTTCAGCATATTCAAAAAATAAAACAAGATTTTTGGAAGAGATGGTGTAAGGAATACATCTCACAATTACAAATTCGCACAAAATGGAAACAAACATCCAATATTCAGTTGAAATTAATTAAACACAACCTTTGGTTGATTGTGCATACCCTTAGTCTTACTCCACCCATTCCAAAATCACTGTGCCTTGAACTAGTCTGCACAGCGATTGGTAGGGTGAAGTTTTATAATGCTCTGTCTCCGGTCTAGACTGACCGTAGATCTGTTGTCTTTTGCGGTCCAGAGCTTTACACTCGCACAAGATGTGCTGGGCTGATCCCTCGCCCTCGCCGCAGAGTCTGCATGCGAGGTCCCCTTTGAACCGCCCCATTTTATGCAGGTGTTTCTTGACGGCCATGTGTCCCGTCAAGAGACCTGTTGCGTTTCTGAGCTGTCCTCTGCTAAGATTTAGCAGTTACACAGCTCTCTTTGAACTGGGTTCGTCAATTATTGACTTCCCATGTCTGAGCCCTGCAACATATGTAGTTGTCATGATTTCGTACTAATTCAATTTTTATCTGTCTAAGAATGCTATCAAGCTGCGAAACTAGTCATAGAAACGTTGAAGAACAACCTAGAACATCTAGAATTCATAAGGGCCTCTTGCTCCAGTTAACTTACGCGCTGGCTACGCCCTTCACATGCAGAAACGAAACCCAAAAATGAAGCCAGAGAAGTAGTCTCCAAGTCTGTATGTAGTTTGAAGATTCTAGCTTAATGGGAAATTGAGTAATCGGATTTGAAATATTTTTACTACAATTCTCTTGCATAACGTACTTGCTGCACCCAGACCCTTTTCAACACTGTTTTACTGTTGCTGTATCCATACTTTTTGAAATGATAAAATATTGTAGCTTTTTATGCGAGACCGACAAACAAGGCAACTTCAAATTCATTTTTGGAAACATATTTTAAACAAATGAAATGGGGTAACAATTTAAACATAAACTGAAAATCTTGCTTTACTTTGTTGCAGCGGTTCTACTTCCCCTTCTGCATGCCTCCAATCACCCTCAATGCATAAACAAAAGCAATGTAAACAAGAAAAATTCTTAGGAACAACCCGCAAGAAAGTTACGGGGCCTGCAGTGATTAGGGGTTCTAAACGGAGTAAACAGGAATTTAAGCAAGTACAGCTGCAAAATGGGATAAAGGCACAAGGGGTTCTCAGTATGTTTCTTTTTTTTTTTTCTAAAAAGCCCCCATATGCTAATCTGTAAATTTACTGATAATTTAATTTTTATTTACAAAAGGAATGTACCTGTTAAATTATAAATGTGGCAGGTATTTTTCCCTATTAGTCGCTTGGATGATTCGTTTTAGTCGACTCAATCGAATGAGTTCCTGCAAACAAAATAACAAAAAAGGTTCTTTTAAACAAATTTGTAGTTGCCTGTGAAGCTCATTGCGTTATTTTTTAAATTTAGTACTCACGCTCCTTTTATATAGATTTTACTATGTATCAAAACTGAAGATTTTAGTTTAATGGGAAATTGAGTTATCACCATTTGCAATATTTTGACGAAAATTCGCTACCATAACGCACTTGCTGCACCTAAACTGTTTTCAATACTTATTTACTATTGCTGTATCCATACTTTTTGAAAATGAAATAAATATAAACAATACAAAATTTTGAAATTAAAATTTTAATAATTTACGCTGAACATTGTTTATATAATTTAAACTGATATTATGTAGTTTTATTTACTCCATAAGTGCATAGATATTATAAGTACTTACTGTATGAGTGTGACGTAGGTCTATTTCTTCTTGAATAGTTTGGTTTCACTTTGGTAATACATGCATTAATTAAGAATCTGCATCTGATGCACATAGTTTGATTTAACGATTACTTTCTTATTTGTTCCATTGGATGTTAGAACTATAATATACTACAATCACAGTCGACAGCCAAGGGCATTTGTTAAAGTTAGGTTAAAATTAAAAGTGGGGTTATTATTTACCTACTACTTGTATCAACATTAACCTTAGAATATAGGTAGTTGTTTCACATTCTAAGGCATTAGCAGATTTGATTTCGAGGTTATGCCCAGAGCGCACACGATTCTCTCATTACTGCTGTCAGTTGGCAGAATAACAAATGACAAATAGCTAGCTGGTGTTGTCAGATTGAACTAGGAGAGGGAGATGGCTTTTAAATAACGTGAAGAATGGGGAGCTTAATATTTATACATAATAAAACATAGTTCTAGATTGCCTTTCAATAAATTGATCACCTTCATTACAATTTTTATTTATTACTATACATTTTCTGATATCTTCAGATTCAGATACAAGTTATGGCAAATCGCAACCCCGCTGACTGTTTATTGTCTCATTTTTGTAGCCTGTCAGTGCAATTTTTTCAAATGAGCGCGAACTAGAACCCCTATCCGGGGTCAGTTTCAATATATATATATATATATATATATATATATATATATATATATATATACAGTGTGTCCAAGATAAGCAGGGCCACTATGGGGATCTCCAAAATGGTAGCAGATACAGACTTGGTTAAATGGAAGAAAAGTTGCATACTCAAAAGCACAACAAATTGGCGGTTAGACATGTCCCAAATTTTTTTTTGGTTTTTGAGTCTTTAGGTCCTTAATGAATGGTGTTGTTAGAGTAACCTTTCATCTTAACAATCTAAGAGCGCTTGCACTTAAGACAGTTGCGAACTAGGACGCCTAGAACCCATATCCGGGGTCAGTTTCAATTTACACACACACACACACACACACACACACACACACACACACACACACACACACACACACACACACACACACACACACACACACACACACACACACACACACACACACACACATATATATATATATATATATCCATCCAACCGCTAACTCAAAAAATAACTAACCGATTTCGATGAAACTTGGCAAGTGCCTTTCTTTTATTAATGGCTTGGATGAGTTCATTAGCCAAGAAAATCGAACAAGATTTTCTGGGAAAACTTTGAATTTACTTTCGAAGAAAAAAATTTCTCCGAAAATTACAAATCTATTTTAATACAATTTTGTGCATATATAGTCTCGGGGAAGACCTTACTACATACCAAAACTCAATTTGCTAAGTTTACAGGAAATTGAGTTATTTCAATTTTGATTTTTTTTTTCAAAAAAAAAAATTTTTCTCCAAAAATGACAAAGCTATTTTAATAAAATTTGGTGAATATGTTGCCTTGAGAAAGACCTTGAAACGTACCGAAATTCAACTGTCTAAGTTTACATAAAATTGAGTTATTCACATTTGAAGGCTTTAATAAAAATTCACTACCATACACACTTGCTGCGTCTAGAACTTTTTAATAATAAACTGTTTGCTGTACCGTAACACATCACTTGTCTGTCCATTTGACCTAAGACTGAAACTACGAGGTGCGGTGGGCTTTCAAATAGGGAAAGCAGTGGATTATGGTGGCCTCGTTTCTTAGATCGTTAGAAATTTGATTTTCACACTAAACCGAAACATCTTGAACGCTTAAAACAAGATTCCAAGTGGCACTTGCTATGTCCATGAAAACAGACGACAGGGCCAGCAGAAGAATTTGGAAATTGTTTCATGATCAGTTAAGCATTGATATGCTGCTATTAAAGCGGCATTTAAAACTTTTCATTCCCTTCATTAATTTTAATGTAGGCTTTGGTCAACCATCATTTATTATTTTACTTTTGCTTGAAAGAATAAACCGAAAAATTTCTATTTCTTAAGTTACATGTACCAAACGCATTCACAAAGTTCTACGGGACGACTCTTAGACGGGCCAGGGAGATGCAATTCTATTGCACCTTACTCTAAAGATAACATACCGACAAATACAGACATGGGTAAGCGGATTTTAAATCTCTTACTCGATGCGATATAAATGGCATAGATAAAACAACCTTCACACAGACTGCGACAGTGTGACAAACAATCCAGACTCCCAATTATTGCATTTGCACGCTTGTGTCTCATCGTATATTATGCAACACATCGCTGCATCTGTCTGACGTTCGTGACATTGCCAAACTCAATAAATATTCCAAATATCTACCTACAACTAAATCCAAACTTGGCAGAAGGAAAAATTCAATTTAAAAGGAAAAATACAATTCTACTACAAATATTTAGGAAAAGCAGTACTTCCATGGTCCGCACACTCCTGCTGTGCAGGTAATTATTGTAGTTGCATTTGCTATAATAACTTACTATTCTAATACATGCCAAATTATTCAGATTCAGTCACAACGAATAATATTTACAAAAGTAACAAATACTACAAACACTCAAAAGTATAATGCTTGACCGGCCTATTTGTGAAGCAATAAAATGTGCCCAGCAAAATAAAAGTTTTCAAATTAAAATAATGAGATTCCCACTGGGAAGTTTATAGCAATAAAGATATCAACAAATCAAGACTGCCCTGATTACCTAGGGTTTCAGATTGTTACAATCCTACTGCACTACACTTTAAATGAAACATTTTATTTATACACTCAATATAACTTTATTATAAAATAAATCACATCTTACAATTGTTTAATATGGCTTTCGTCTAAAACTGCACCCTTCGGTGAGCCTCGCCTTGCCTCCTGTTGATGTGCACAATATCGTTGCACAACCTTTGCATGGAATCGCTGATTGAGCATGTGAAAATATTGTGGATATAGCATAACATCCAGGGCATTTTACATCCATAAAATACGAGTTTGGGTGCTGGACAAGCCGCTTCTTCTTGTGGGCACGTTTTTGTTTTTCTGGACTGGGATGCAATAAGTCAATTGCTAACGGCATCTGGAATGATTAGACGTGATTAAAAAAACCTCACACAAAACAAACTTAGTTTGGTAAAACAGTTTAGTCCACAGAGGGTTTTTAGACCCTTCAGAAACCTGCTTAGACCACCCTCACCCCTCGATGCACAAACCACAAAAAAATTTCTTGCCAACTGCCCCCAAGGAAGTTCTGCGACCAGGAGTGAATAGGGATGCTGGGAGGGGAAATATGAGTGGAAAATGCAAAAAAATAGCCGGACCTCGAAAAGCTGTCTTTCATATTTTGAAGCCATACCTTCTTTAAACCCTGACCACCCAGCACATCACCAGGTTCCCATAACTGTCTTCGGGGTTCCCAAATTTTTTTCTTGCTGTTTGTGCATTGAGGGTGGTTGTAGGCAAGCAAGAGGGGAAGCAAAATCTCCACAACAAAGTCTTGGCCCTAGCCCCCCCCCCCCCCCCCAGTCCGTAACAAACATGACAGAGTGCTATTTGAGAAATAGATAGTGATATAATTGCAGGGGAAGGGGTGTACTGGGAAAGGAGCATGTCTATAGAAAAGCAAAAAAATAAATTGTGAAAAATAAAATTCATTTTCAATTTACCACACGAACTTTAAATGTAAAAAACTCTGCAAAGATAAGGAAGCAAAAGGTAAAAATAGTAAACATGCATGTAAGATGCCAAACTTTATCTACCAGCAGTCGATTTATCTAAAATTGTCTGTGGACTGAGCTGCAAATTCACACTTGGTTTGCTTAAACCTACTACCGCACTTGATGTTTATTTGTAAGCCAAATCAGAATTTAATTCAGCGTTACATGATTGATATGACAAGATTGCATGTAAACAGAGTTAATTCTCCAATGAAGTATTTGTGTCCTGTGGCAAGACATCTAATTTAATATACCTATAATAATATAATCGAACATTTTAAAATTAATCTGATCCAATTGCTTACAGTTAATTATAAAAATAAATAAACATGAAAGCGGAAGTTTAATCGACTTTAATTAAATAAAACCAGCACACAACTAATTGATTTTGAAGCTAATTTTTTATGGAAAAACTAATTTCTAACCATACAACTTGAAAATTCTACATGGACGCTTTTTATAAACATTCGCTAAAAACAGTTTCATTGATCTATCACATGGAAAGTCCTACCTCTCTTATTTAATTAATCCCCTTTTTTATTTGACATATTTTAAAGATCTTTAAAGAATGAAGAAGCTATAAAGGATAAGATGTTCATAAAGATTTTTTACTTACTAGATTTTAGTCCCTTAGTAGCTTACTAGATAAACATATTGATAACGTGATTAAAAATGATATAAATGCAAATTGGAACATTTATTTAATATTATATATAAAAATGTCTGGCAACAATAAATTGTTTTTTTTTTTTGGAGAAACCTGGTTTACATGCAATCTTGCAACTAACTGCATATTTACTGAAACAAGTGCAGTTTGACAAGTCACAATTTATTCAGGAAAATCATTCTCTACACGATAAAATGTAAAATCACTCACTTCCAACCATATATCTTCTTTATTTTTGTGAGAAGTATTAGCAGAGGGATATCAACAAAATAAAACTACAAAGGTGACTAATAAGCCTGTCACCAGAATAAATAAAAACAGTTAGTTAAAAGAGGTCAACAGGCTTACTTACATATGCTGATGTCCTACACTTAAATCAACAGGAAAAATTTCTGAGGAAATAAAAAAGAAGTTGGGAGAAAGGACTAGTAAAAGCAAGATACATTAATTGTAAAGTTTCCAATTCAAACTTGAAACAACCACAACTTTCACCAACAAATAGATGGGAACATAGGGTCTTAATAAATCCTGGCTCCTTTAAATTAGGATAATGTTTACAAATAATATCAAAGGGAAATACACTACACTGCAGGGGCATTTTTGAAGGAAATGTAGGTTAGACCAATTTAAACTACCCAGTACACTGGATTTGTTCATAAAATATTTGTCGGCTAATGTAAAATCAGCATCAATCTTATAAAGCTACATGAAATTAAATTCTTGATATCAAGAATGAATTAAACACATTAAAACCATGCATAAATCCTCCTTATTTTAAGAGTCGGAATAATTAAAACCGGGTTACCTTACATATGTATACACAACCAGGATGTAAAAATGTGCTTCAAAAACTAATTTTTATTTTTAAATTCCAATTAATTTAGCAGCAAAAATCAAATTTCGCATTCGTCATTAGGAACATTCGCAAACCACACATGCCGCAGTTTCACTTCATTTTGCAATATTTAGATATAGTAAATAAATTGCAATCGGCAATAAAATGACACAAAAATTACACAGAATGAACGGAAATCAATAAATCTAAATTATTTCACTTTAATTTACCTTTAACTTTGCTTTGAACTTTTGCAAATAAATGAATTATTATTGTTCACACGTGCTATCTGCAACGATGAACGGTGTAAAAGAAAATTTGACAGCTTCTTCCGATTTATGATAATCAAAGATCGCCATTATCTAGAAAGAAAAAGTCACTAGATTTCAAAACTTTAAATATAAAATTTTATTTTTAGACGACAAAAACATTTCTAGAAAGAGTTTTTTGAAATTATTACTTACCTACCAAGTTATAGTAATATATGAGCCT
The DNA here is from genome assembly GCA_964006375.1 of Tillus elongatus. Lineage (NCBI taxonomy): Eukaryota > Metazoa > Arthropoda > Insecta > Coleoptera > Cleridae > Tillus > Tillus elongatus. The sequence continues at coordinate 68,032,518 of OZ023270.1, read as the reverse complement.
CAGAATATATTTATAAAGTATAAATATTTTAGCAATTACCAAAAACAGTGCAGCCTTAAGAATTATTACATGTAACTACATGGATTATGACATTATTATGACAAGTCGATGCATGTTTTGTTCCTTAGATTAGGTAATAATCCCTTATGCCTCTGTTATTACTTAATCTACTCATTATATAATGACTTAGAAGAGATATGATATTGCGTATATGCCCCGCCCCCTCCTATGACGTCACGTGGTGAGTAACGTTATAGAAGTCCAACTACACAATTAAAACAAAGTCATTCGCAATCAAAAAGTTTCTATACGTCAGTTTAATGCGGTTGAAGTTACGCCTATATTGTCTTTTTCAGATAATATAGATCGCAGCACTAAATTTAATCTTATTCATTTTTCTTACTTCCAACTGTATGCACTTAAATATTAGTAAAATAAGTAATTTGTAAAGAGGTTGTGGTGAAACGTCAAACCCCATTGCATGACAGCATATTATTGTTGCATCGGACTCACCACTTAACACCATGCGCGTGAAGGGTCTAAAAATAGGTAGTCTGAATATCATACCTCTCGTTATTTGTATCATGTAATCTACTGGTATAGCAAAAAAAGAAAGTTGCTATGTGATTAATTTTTTAACATCAACGAGTGGTGAACTGTTATTTATTCTGTAATTGTACGCTTGCCATAACGACAAATTAACTTGGAGAATGATAATCTTTTCAGTTTTATTTGAATTCTAAGCAAAACTTAGCATTTCCACTGTAAGAAGGTGTGGCGAATTATTGATGCCAAACATGGCCAAAAACCTTTGGAAATGCAAGTAGAAGCCATACGATAGAATGATTTCTACATCGACATTTGTGCACTAAAAATCCAAAAAATAAGAATCTGATGCTTGCTACATCTATTGTCATATCATGATAAGACACAAGTGGATTTCCCCTTACATACTACAAAAGCCTCGGCCGGTAATGCAGAAAACATTGATTCTGAAAATATTTTAATCTGGCCATTCTGCCACAACACATGTGTTGTGTTTTTATTTATTCAACGTCGGCCTATTTCCACAACCATGGCCAATCACCGACGCCAGGGAGCAGTTTCACCTCACTATCCTGGAAATTTTGCAGAACGTCTGCATTTCTGTAAGGAAGGTAGGGATCTTTAACGTGCCCAACATTGAAGGGGCATGGGACCGACGTCTTTACGCCCCCTCCGAAGGGCGGAACGTGCAGACATTCAACTTGCTCAAATACAATGCTACAACCCCGGTTGATGTTAATTATACAGTATGTACTGAAAAAGCGAAAGGAGTACCCTAGGATCGAACCCAGTACCCTTCGGTTCAGAGGCACACGTTTTTCCCGCCGATGCTCTAGCAGTCACATGTGAACTGGTGCAGATCCTTGTGAAAAGGGCTAAGAAACATGTAAGTCCATTATGATAATTTCAGATTAAAATTAGAGTCTCGGTGGTTCAGTGGTAAGAACGTGTGCCTTAGAACCGAGAGGTACTGGGTTCGATCCCAGGGTACTCCTTACACCTCTTCAGTACATACTGAACAATTAGCATCAACCGAGGTTGTGGCATTGTATTTGAGCAAGTTGAATCTCTGCACATTCCGCCCTTCGCAGGAGGCGTTGGGTACGTTAAACATACCTAACCTCCTTACAGAAAGACAGGGGTTCTGAACATTTTCCAAGATAGTGCCGACGTTAAAGAAATTAAAACACTCAGATTAAGATATTTAAGTAATTCTATGGATATATATATATATATATATATATATATATATATATATATATATATATATATATATATATATATATATATATATATATATATATATATATATATATATAGGTGCCGCACCATTCAATGAAGTTTTGTTCTTAATCGACCTTGATATATAAATACTTTCTAAAGATTCCAGCATAGTTTCATGTCTAACATTTTTGACAAGTTACCAATTTTCTTTGTCAATGTGGTGATTATTATCCCATATATGTTGTGCCACATACAATTTGTCGACCGTACCATAACGTAAATGTGTGAGAAATCTGGTGGCTAAGTCATGAACTTCTCGCATATTTACGATATGGTACGGTGGACAAATCGTGTGTGGCACAACATATATAGGATAATAATCACCACATTGACAAAGAAAATTTGAAACTTGTCAAAAATGTTAGACATCAAACTATGCTAGATTCTTTAGAAAGTATTTATATATCAAGGTCGATTAAGAACAAAACTTCATTGAATCGTGCGGCACCGTTAATTTCAAGCCCTTTATTTTCGCTTTGCATTTGACCACTTAAACACTCCTAATTTGTCTGGCAGAATAATAAATTATTGTCAATAACGCTGCCAGTCTATACATATACTAATCTCTACGTTTGTCTCGATTTCAAGACCCCCTTTCATTTTCTTTGTATCTAAGAAGTCAATATAAATACTTGTTTTTATTTAGAATAAAAATCAATATAAATATTGCTTTTACGTAGAATTTTAGTTGAATTATTATCCTTTGTTAAAGTTAACATTGTGAGCCAAACATTCGGCTTGTTTTCTATAAAAAAAGATGAGCGGATTTTATGGTGTCTGTTCCGCCAGATGTTCTTGTCGGCTTGCTCCAATACTCACATAGTAAATTTCTATAGCAAAAGGAACGTGCTGCTTCCTTAAATAACTCGGTACCTTTCTTTTTAAGCACATTAGATAAAAGCTAATAAATTTGTCAACCAGAAGATTAAAGCAGGTCTTCGACCTCGTCGGTTCACTACACAATAGACAAACGATGGGTCGTCGACGACAATTTTACTTCGGACTAATTCGTTTACCTAGACGCGATATCAATACACTGTAGCTTTTAGTATAATTTTAAAATTTTTCTTCCTCTGAAGACGTTGACATGGTCAACGAAACGATCGTAAGGTCTTGAAATACGTGTTGTGGTGATTTGGAGTCTCCAAGTGTACTTATTAGTGCTCATCACAGGTTCCAGTTTTCACATAGTGAATACTTAATATTATAACAATCCACAGTAACATTTTTAAAACAATACTTTAATATGCAAATTTTTATTTCCATATGATTTAGCAAAAAACTAGGGTGACGATAATTGGGACATTTACCTTATATTTGTTTATCTTTCGGCTAATCGATGATCTGAATCCAACTAGAAAAAATTACGTGAACAATTTTTCAGGCGGTATAAAATACACTCAACAAATTTTTTCATTGGAGGCCAATTTGTTCCTATAGGATGCTGGGAACCAGTGGCTCCTACTGTTTTCTTAAATGATTAGTGTTATTAAAACTGCTGCAAAAGGCTTCATTCTATATCTTCAGGGTTAATGATGTATTACCTCACAGCAGAAGGAAATATATGCTTGGCGTTCTTTTCGTGGGTGTGTACAATAAGAAAACTAATATAATTTATCGTCTGATTAAGCCGGCTTTGTTAGCAAAACGATACTTGGAACAGCATTTCTCTAAAAATATACATAAGCTCTAATTATTAGTGAATTTTCTTAGAAAAAACCCGACTTTTGAATTTTGAATATATATTTTTTCAAATGAGCACGAACTAGGACCCCTAGAATCCATATCCAGGGTCAGTTTCAATTTTTATATGTTTATATATGTTTATATATATATATATATATATATATATATATATATATATATATATATATATATATATATATATATATATATATATATATATATATATATATATATATATATATATTACACCGATAACTCAAAAAATAATGGGCCAATTTTGATCAAATTTGGTGTGTACCTTCCTTTCGCAACTGGCATGGATAAGTTCGTTATCCAGGACAATCTGCCTAGGCTTTCCTGGAAAATTTTGCGTTTTCTTTTGGAAAAGAAATATATCTCCGGAAATAATAAAAAGATATGGTAATCAAATTTGGTACACAAGTTTATGACATTGAAAGGAAACTATATACCAAAATTTAGATTTCTATGTTACAGGAAAAAAAGTTATAAAAAAATATTTGGTGCCAGATCATTTCTATGAACATTCACTACCATAACGCACTTGCTGCGCCCAGACTTTTTATAATTCTTTTAGGCATTCTCCAAGGTCAGTGCGTTAATCTTAATCGTGGCATCAACATCCTTACTATATCGGCAGTGAAGAAATACTAATGTCGCAAGTGGCTTGGATAAGTTCGTTATCCAGGAAAATCGGCCAAGGTTTACCTGGAAAATTTTGCGTTTTCTTTCGGAAAAAAATAATATTTCCGGAAATAATAAAGCTATAGTATGATGACATGATCAATGGATGAAATAATCTAAGTCTGTATTTAGAATTGAGTTTCTCCAATTGTACTTATCATATCAGCGCTTATCACAGATTCCAATCTTCATTCTGACACAAAAAAAAAGAAAAATATAATTTGTAGAGCGTCTCCTGACAGTAAATTCTCGGTTTCACCAATCATGCGCATTGGGACAGTTTAATTCTCATACCATGCCTTATAGAATATTTTTTTTATAAATATAGATATAATTTTACTCCTTTATTTTGTATGTACTAATCTTCGTATAAAGTATTTTGTTCTTGATAAACACTATATATAGTCATATAAAATATATTGAATACTGGTTATGATTAATCGTTCGGTTTATCTTTAAAATGAGTTCCGTCATAAAGTGTAACGAATGGATGAGTGCATTTACCGAGAAGAAAAATTTGTATGCTCATATGCGAAAATTCCATGACTTTGAACATATAACTTCGCGGAGAATGATGAGAAAGCAAAAACTAAATCCTCCATATGCTCCAAGTTACCCTATCTATCTGTTTAACTCGCAGATTAGTTTACAGTTCATTAGGTAGTTAGTATTTTTCTACTTAGTTCTTTGTAGTTTGGGTATTTCAGTTGTTTGTTAAGCAATAGGCCTTTTTCTTTAAGCTTTTGTATAGTTATTAATTAGTACTTTGTATATATTCGTACTTCATTATAGTATAACTATTAAAATTGGTAAATAGTTTAAAGATAGGTAGTGGTATAGGTAAACATAGGTAATGGGTATATATAGGAGAATGATGAGAAAGCAAAAACTAAATCCTCCATATGCTCCAAGTTACTCTCTAGCAAATAAGCGCAAAACAGACACATAGGTACATGATCAACTCACATAAAAGCGAAGATCATAATTTTTCGAAGATTTCTCGTAATACATCAAGGTTACTCTGACCTCAAGATAATTGCATCGAAAATGGAAACATTACTCAATTATAAAGGCTTACAAGTTCACCTCGACGAAACCATTCAATATATATTGAAACTGAAAAAAATTAGTTTCATTCTGCGAATGGTAATTCATTGAACATGTATAATATTATTTATACTTCTTTCTAGACTAATGCGTAACTTTTTAAACCATTTAGATTTAATTTTTATTTGTGAACCACCCAACAGACACAATAAAATTATTTACAAGTTAGTGGTTTTTAATATCATTAGGTAATGAATATGCCACACCCTTCACCCTTGGTTGATCAAGTTTTATGAATCACCTCTCATTGCCGTTAATAGAAGATAATCTTAGGTTCCAAAAACTGAACCAACACTTGTTAATCTCTTCTTTGTTTTTTATCGGCTAGAGCCATTAAGCGACGTGGACAGGGATACATATTATAGATGCCTATACTTTTATTTTTAAACAATTTAACTGCCAATTGCATATAATAATATCAACGTAGAATAATTAATGGCAACTAGTACTTCATACTGTGTAGCGTATAATAGAATCACTTTAATAACTACAAATAGATTCAGGGAATAAGAATTTAACTTCTTACTGTAATTTAAATTGATAATTTTGCCGCTTTAATGCACTTAACTATTATAATGCGCATGATGGACGCAACGGAGTTTTTACTGTTGCGAGACGCTGATTCGAATCGGATGAAGGTATAACCAACAAAATCCAATAAAAATAAATTTGACCTTGAAAGTTTATTGGAACCAAAACCTATTTATTATTTACTTACTAGTTATTACATTAGAGCACAAATTAAATTTTGAATGCCCGAGCTCAAAGTTCATTTTCAAATTATTTTAGTGGTTGTAGATTTAGGTTGAAACACATATTACATACTACCTATTCAGAATGGCTCTTTTTAAGCAAGTTTTGCCAAAAATTAGTAAGTGACTTCCCTTTAATTTTACTATTTGAAACTTCGGGTTACCTTAAGTCTAAAGGGTATACCAATTTACATATAAAGTGTGCTATGGAACGATATGATTGTTACCTTCAATTGTTTTTAAATTATTGCAGCCACCTGTGCAAAATCAAGAGGCATAGCTTCATTATCTGCATTAAGTGAAACACATCAAATGCTTCAGAAGACATGTAGAGACTTTACTGAAGGGGAGTTAAAGCCTATTGCTGCTAAAATAGATCGTGAACATCATTATCCTGCAGAACAGATTAAGAAAATGGGTGAATTAGGTTTAATGGCCATTGCTATACCAGAAAAATATGGTGGAACTGGATTAGACTATGTTGCATATGCAATAGCACTTGAGGAGATATCCAGAGGGTAAATTCTTATTTTATTATGTTGGTTTTGGTAATCCTGTGTTTAAAACACCTCTTTAGTAAACAAACAACTCGGGTGAAATCGGAACGTGAACTGGACGCCGGACGATGTGCACTGTTGCCAGATGAGTATTAGCAAGGGTCATTTTAAATATACAAGGATATCAAGGGGTGAACAAATTTTTTATAATGTAAATAAATTAAAATATGGCGTCATCTACATAAATCGATATTTCACATATTTTGCGAAAAGCAGTAGGAAAACAGAAATGTAAACAGTTAATTTTCAGCCCCAGGGGGAAAAACGTGTGCCTCTCCTCCCTTTTTTGGTACATCAGTAACATCAACAGAGGTTGTGCCATTGTGATTAAGCAAGGTAATCTGCACGTTCCACCCTTCCCAGTGGGCGTAAAGCCGGTCCCGTGCCCGTGCGATGTTGGGCACGTTAAAGACCCAAATTTCCCGGACAGTGAGGTGAATGAATGACACTTTAGTAAAGTCAATGGAGCAATTTCCGTTGCGAATTGCCGATGATAAATACAACTGTATATGCTAATAGCAGACGCTATCCAATATGTTATTTTGAAAAGTCGCAATGTTTCATGGTAATGAAGCAATTTCTACCGGCAACTGTCGTTGATAAACATAACCGACAAAATGGCTCAAAATGGGTTTCCCTTCAGACTGTTTGTTTATATTTTACTTTCCAACCTTAAATTTACTAATGGGGAGACCCTGACTGTTGATTTTTGAAAAACATTTTGCAAATAAGCGCGAACTATGGGCCCAAGAACCCATATCTGGGGTCAGTTTCAATTTTTATATGTATATATATATATATATATATATATATATATATATATATATATATATATATATATATATATATATATATATATATATATATATATATATATATATATATATATATATATATATATATATATATATATATATATATATATATATATATATATATATATATGTATGTATGTATGTATGTATGTATCACACCGATAACAAAAAAAATATTGTGCCGATTTTGAAAAAGTTTGGCATGTACCATCCTTTTCTATATGGCTTGGATAAGGTCGTTAGTCAGGATAATCGGACGAGGTTTTCCGAAAGAATTTTGACTTTTCATTAGGAAAACATCTTTATGTCAGAAATTAAAAAAGCTATGACAACCAAATGTGGTAGATAGGTTTGCGATAGAAAAGCCATTTTCTCGACAGTTGTCAGTAGAAATTGCTTCATTACCATGAAACATTGCGATTTTTCAAAATAATATACTGCTTACCGTTTGCTACGACCACATACAGTTGTATTTATCATCGGCAATTCGCAACGGAAATTGCTTCATTGACTTTACTAAAGTGTCATTCATTCACCTCACTATCAAGGAAATTTGGGTCTTTATCGTGCCCAACATCGCATGGGCACGGGACCGGCTTTACGCCCACTGGGAAGGGTGGAACGTGCAGATTGCCTTGCTCAATCACAATGGCACAACCTCTGTTGATGTTACTGATGTACCAAAAAAGTGAGGAGAGGCACACGTTTTTCCCCCTGGGGCTGAAAATTAACTGTTTACATTTCCGTTTTCCTACTGCTTTCCACAAAATATGTCAAATATCGATTTATGTAGATGACGCCATATTTTAATTTATTAACATTATAAAAACAGTTGTTCACCCCTTGATTTCCTTCTATATCACGTTTTCCCCCTAGACCACAATTGCTGAAAATTAACTGTTTGCATTTCCGTTTTCCTACTGCTTTCCGCAAAATATGTGAAATATCGATTTATGTAGATGACGCCATATTTTAATTTATTTACATTATAAAAAATTTGTTCACCCCTTGATATCCTTCTATATTTAAAATGACCCTTGCTAATACTCATCTGGCAACAATGCACATCGTCCGGCGTCCAGTTCACGTTCTGATTTCACCCGAATTGTTTGTTTACTAAAGAGGTGTCTTAAATACAGGATTACCTTGGTTTTTAATTTAGGAACAGCAATTTAGGTAAATTTGCAGATTATCTCCCGAACGCTTTTGAATTTTTTCTCAGAAACATGCCTAGGACCCCCCTCTGGATGCACAAACCACGTGAAAAATTGCTTGTTCACAACCCCCAAGGATGTTACGGGACCAGGAGTGAATAGGGGTGCTGGGCGGGGTAGGTAGTGAAAAATAAATATGACAAGAAAATGTGAAGAAAACGGATTGAAAGCTGTCTTTTTCACATCCTAAAGCCATCCATATCCCCCCTAAACCCTGCCTACCCCACACAGCACCCCTATTCATGCCAGGTCCCGTAACTTCCTTGGGGGGTATGAACAAGAAATTTTCTCGTGGTTTATGCAATGAGGGTGACTGTGTGCAAGCAAGAGGGGGAAGGAATATCTCCACGACGAAACAGACCCCCGCTCCACCCCCTTGTCACAAGTGGAAAGCTACAGGGAGGAAAACCCATGTAACAAAATGGGTACCCAAGTATGTAAAGCAAAAAGAGAACATATCATAGCAAATACTACCAAATGACAGAAATTTAAAAAAACAGTAAATTTACATAACACTTACCTTTTGCATCTCAAGCAAATGAGGTAGGTCCGTCCCCTTGCGTAAACAACCTTCGACCTTGTATTTTAACAGCCTGCGACATCGTAATTTCCTCATTGCAAAAGCAATGTAGAAAACAAATAACAGGCCACACATGCACATTAAGCCACTACAACACTAATGGTCATTAACAGAAAAAGGTAAACAACGCACAATTTTAAAAATAACGTCCGCAACACATGAATATATAAGAAACCGTCTAAAAGCATACACGTGCTAGCGGTACTGAAAGCAAAGTAATATACAGGCTGACAGTCCATGTGTCTAGAATATTCTAGGGATTCCCAAATTCAGTGTGAACTTTATGTCAGCTGTAATGTTTAGGAGGGAAAGGGTTGTCACGGGACAGGATCGTACTGGGAAATTGTTAAAAAACTGTGTAATGTGTAAGGAAGTTTAAATGCCAATAACTCGGGAAATAAGAGAGAACAAAAGGTAAGATTAGTGTTACCGTGCATGTATGATAGCAAACTTTATGTATCAGCAGTCGATGTTTTTAAAATCGTTCAGGAGTTAATCGGAAGTTAGAAGTAATGTACTGTACCATCGTATCTTCAGAGCTATGATTAGAATGCAGTCTAGCTTAGCGAAGTAATATTATGAAAGAAAAACCTTCATATAAAATGCTGCCGCCTATATAAAAACCTCCTCGCATTCCGCAGTTCGGAGGAAACGTAAAGCTTTCGATCCTGTTTGCTATGTGATGTTAGGCACATTAAATATCACTATGTTTCTTACATAAGAAAAGGGGTTCGACAAGGTAGTGAAGGAAGTGTGCCCTGTCATCGCTAATTTTCCATAGTTGCGAAAAGAGACTGACTTAAAGAAATAAAATGCGATACAAGACTAGATATACCATTTTCAAAAAATATTTACTAAAGAAATTAATTTTGTGAATTGTGAAAAACAATCTTGCGACAGTAATGTATTATTAGATTGTATTTTTATTCTGTGTCTTTAACGTCGGTCTATTTCCACCACTATGGCCAATCACCGGGAAGCAGTTTAACCTCACTATGCTGGAAATGTTGTTAACCTGACTGGTGGAAATTTTGCCGAATTTCTTGCTTTCTGTAAGAAGGGTTGGGATCTTGTAGGTGCCCAACATCGCATGGTACACAGAGCCGACCACTACACAGCCCTTCCGAAACGGGCAGCATTGAACATTTGCTGGGATTTGATCAGGACCCTTAGGCCCAGAAGGAAACGTTCTTGCCTCTGCACCTGGGCTTTTCAAGTGTACTTATCAGTGCTCATCACAGGTTACAATCTTCACTTAGTACACCCCTGGACCATCCAGGCTGCAAGACAGCTATGTAAAACAATGGACGACTTTTAGCAAGTGCCTCATATCAGAATATTTAAGCTTGACATATCACAAAGAAAAGTAATATTAATAAATACTACGCTCAAATACGTTCGGCAAAATTTCTCTGGCGTCGGTGATTGGCCATAGTCGCGGAAATAGACCGTCGTTAAGGAAACAAACACACACAGAATTTTGTAAGGCTGTGGTACATTATTAATAATAAAAGGTAAATGTTTGTAATTTTCATGTCATTAAAATTAAATCCACTTGTGCGTTTTTTTTTTTTTGTTCCTTTTATCGCGACCTATTTCCATGTGTATGACAATATAATTTATAATTTTAAGTACCTCTTGGATTGCATTTTGTTTTCTTTCTTAATCTAATAGGACCCCAGTACACATGAATGACGATTCTTCTGGGAAATGTATATATATATATATATATATATATATATATATATATATATATATATATATATATATATATATATATATATATATATATATATATATATATATGTATGTATATATACATGTTCAGAAAGATTTCCTCAGTCTTTAATGTGAGACATACTTGATTCTCGGGTTGGACCGCGTCCAGAATTTATGAAAACTCGACTTTTCGGCTCCTGGTTTGGAGCCATTTTCAAGAGGTAAAGGAAATATGTAAGAACACTCTAAGGCCTCAATCTGCCTACTCCTTAGAGTGGTGTACAAAGATGGGTAAAGGAAATATGTAAGGACACTCTAAGGCCTCAATCTGCCTACTCCTCAGAATGGTGGACAAAGGTGGGTAAAGGAAATATGTAAGAACACTCTAAGGCCTCAATCTGCCTACTCCTAGGATATAATGCGAGTTTTTCTTGAACAAATTATTGATTATCAAACATGAAAGAAAAAACATTATTGAAAAATTTGACTGAAGTCGATAATAGTCACCCTGACATATGCAGCTAACATATAGTTAGCTGCATATTTTGCAATAATTGGAATATCTGCAATAATTAGTTCAAGTAAAACTCACGTTATATCCTTGATAATGGAATAAACTATTCTGAAAGCTTGGCAATCCCACAATTTTTAAGTATATATATATATATATATATATATATATATATATATATATATATATATATATATATATATATATATATATATATATATATATATATATATATATATAATGTGTGTGTGTGTGTTTGTATGTATATATTATATAGTATTATATATAAGTTTTTTCCAGTGTTACATCTATTATTTTGCCTATAACCCCCGCAAGCTATTTATTTAAATTATGTAATCATGTTATAATATAATATGTTTTATACAGCAGTAATTTCACTATTTATTTAATAATTTAAAAAAATAACATTTCTCTAATATTAACTGAAATCTTTATTTAATTTAATTATTTTCCTTGACTATCGATTCCAGAATAGGACGTGGCAAAGCTGCGTGAAATTCAAACAACCGAGCGACGTTCAAGATGCGCACAAATATCCATACATCCTTATTGTATCAATCTTGAGGATTACCTATCGACCTTATGCATCTTAAATCACTATTATGAATTATATAGTTGCCTTAGAGTATCTTAAAGCTCATGTGTTTGCTTAGTAAGTGGAAAATCCTTATACATTTGCATTGATAAGCAATACCTACTATCTAAATTTATATTCACATATAATCTAAACATCGGGTGATTAATGTTGAGCCAATATCCCATCCATTTCTGTATATGCAAAAAAAAAGCTTTACTATAAATACCTTTTTCTCATTTGTGAGTATAATTGCAAGATGATTTTAAGACCACCACAATGTTATAATAACTAATGAAAAATAAGTCTCATATGACAAATGCATATTAGGTAAGCAATTCCACAGCACTCTAAATTTCAGTTGTGCTTATTTTAACAAATACTGTAGTTGCACAGATCAGTTAAGAACTGTTACCAATAACAATTCTGAAATTTCAAGTATTTGGATTTCATAGTATTTATTTTGATTTCTAGGTGTGCAAGTACAGGAGTGATTATGTCAGTCAACAATTCACTTTATTTGGGACCAATAGCTCACTTTGGAAATGAAGAACAGAAAGAAAAGTTTATAACTCCATTTACCACTGGAGATAAGGTATAACTTTATTTTTATTCCAAGGTGAATTTAGCTATTTAACATTTAGCAGTAGTAGCAGCAGCAAGGAGGGTAGTGCCGGATAGTTTAGCACAAATAAGCTTTTTATTAACCAACATAATTACCAATCATGTTCTTTTCCTTCTGTGTTTCTTTATTGGACCTCACTGACCTCTGAATTATTCGAAAACAGAATGGATTATCTTATGAGCTATTATTGATGAATGCTTGGTTTGAGAGGGCTATTTTTCCTGATGTTTTTAAATATTCAAAGTTAATTCCTTGCATAATAAAGGAGACATTAACGAATTGGATAATTACAGGTATTTGTAAGTTGTTCCTGTGTTTGCTAAAGTGATGGGGATCATAATTACGGATATGATAAGGATTGCTGATTATCTTGAGAGGAATTCTTTGCTTAATCATGGCCAGTTTGGTTTTCGTGGCAGTCGTTCTACAACTCAAGCTGTGCTGCAGGTGGTGGAAGACTTGGTTGGTGGTCTTGAGAGGCTAGATCATTCAACTATGCTGTTGTGTGATCTTTCTAAGCCTTTTGACTGAGTGTGTTGAAAAAGTTGAAATTCTATGGAGTTTCAGGAAGTTCTGTTTGATATTTTAAGTTATATCTTAGTCACAGACGGCAGGCTGGTCCGATGGCAAATAGAGGAAGCACAGAATTTAGGGTGGTTGGGCATGTTGTGCCCCAAGGTTTGGTTTTGTCACCACTGTTATTCATTATTTACATGAACAATCTGTAGTTTTTCCCCTCAGGGCTCGTCCGCGGTCTGTCGCCCCGATAGCACTGCAACTTTTGGTTTATTGTGCATACCCTTAGTCTTACTCCATCCATTCCAAAATCACTGTGCCTTGAACTAGTCTGCACAGCAATTGGTAGGGTGAAGTTTTATATTACTCGGTTTCCGGTCTAGACTGACCGTAGATCAGTTGTCTTTTGCGGTCCAGAGCTTTACACTCGCACAAGATGTGCTGGGCTGATTCCTCTCCCTCGCCGCAGAGTCTGCATGCGAGGTCCCCTTCGAACCGCCACATTTTATGCAGGTGTTTCTTGACGGCCATGTGTCCCGTCAAGAGACCTGTTGTGTTTCTGAGCTGTCCTCTGCTAAGATTTAGCAGCTCCACAGCTCTCTTTGAACTGGGTTCGTCAATTATTGACTCCCCATCTCTGAGCCCTGGACAGTCTGCCCAGTACACCTTGTGTTGGTTTCTGACCCAGGACTTAATGACTCCCCTGGCAGTGCTCTTTGTCACGCCCAGAGCCGGTTCTGGTCCCATAAATGGTTCTGCTGACCCTCTCGACCCTTTCTCCCTCTCTTCGCGAGACTGTCAGCTTCTTCATTTCCTTTGACCCCCGAGTGACCCGGCACCCAGATGAGGGTCACCTCATTCTGCCCTGCCAGGTCACTCGTCTCGTCTTGACACTCACTCACCAGCCAGGAATTTACCCGTGGGCTACTTAGTGCCTTAAGGGCTGCCTGGCTGTCTGTAGCTATGAGGATCCGCTTGTTGGTGTAGCCCCTTTTCTTGTTCTCCCGTACACAGTGCAGGATGGCGCACATTTCGGCCTGAAACACCGTTGCATGGGCTCCGAGGGAAATACTATGACTTACCCTCGGTCCTTCCGAGGAAACACCTGCCCCGTCCCACGCTCCCCGCCGGATCCGTCCGTGAACCAGACGAGCGCGTCCCGTGGTATGCCCGGCGTCTCCTCCCGCCATGCCTCGCGGTCGTGGATTTTCCCTGCAGATTCGCGGGCTCGTGAAGTCTGACCTTATTTCAAGCAATGGCTTCTTCACGATCTCCTGAATTTTGCAGTGTCCCCTGAAGCCTGGAACAATCTGTATTAGTCACACAAAACTACTAGCGATGTGACTGACTCAATTGGAGATGCGACTGGTTTGGCGGAGCTGTGGTAACAAATACATAACTGAAAAGACACAGCAGCTTATTGAATCATAAAATACTCACACAGCAGGTAATGAGCCTGTAAAATTGTTGGGTCTGACTTTGGATGGTGACGTGAACTGGGTGCCTCATGTTGAGCAATTGAGCAAAAAACTTTCTGCTACTTTATATTTATTGGATAGTTTAAAGCTTCTACTGAGCCCTTATCTTTTGAATATGGCATACTTTTCATTGTTCCATTCTAGATAGAGTTATTGTCTTATTTTTTGAGGTAACTCTACCCACTCCATAACCATTTTTAGACTCCAGAAGCGGGCAATCCGGCTGTTGGAGGTCGTTGGTCCCAGGGAGCATTGTCAGTCTTTATTGTTAAAGCATGGACAAATGCCTCTTCCTTCTTCCTTCCATGTATATCTACGCCACTATTTTGAGGGTACATGAGACAGCAGGATATTATTTCTTGTGGAGTAATATTCACACACATATGTTACCCGGAGTGCCAGTTTAATATCAGTCCCACGTTATCTTTAAATATGTCTTCCAGAAATTCTATAAAAGTTGATTTATATAAGCAACCAGAAAATATTAGGTCGGTTAGTTTTAAAATCTTCAGGTATAGGATAAAGATATTTATTCTGCAACACTGTTTTCACTCCATCAACAAATATACTAATATTGCTATGCCAGTGTTCTGATCACGGCAAATGTGTTTGCATTATGTTTTGTCTGTTGGTTTATTATATTTCATTGTTTAGGTAGGTTAATTTTAGGTGATTTTAATTTATACTAATGTAAATGCTTTTTAACATGTACACTGACCTGCTATAAACATAAAATTACTTATGTAATATGACTAACATATATATATATATATATATATATATATATATATATATATATATATATATATATATATATATATATATATATATATACATGTATATATATATATATATATATATATATATATATATATATATATATATATATATATATATATATATATATATGTCCAAAATGATTTCCGCGGTCCTTAATGTGAGACATACTTGGTTCTTGGGTTGAACCGCATCCAGAATTTATGAAAACTCGACCTCTCGGCTCCTGTTTTGGACCCATTTTCAAGAGGTAAAGGAAATATGTAATGACACTGTAAGGCCTCAATCTGCCTACTCCTTAGAGCGGTGGACAAAGGTGGGTTGGGTTGTTGTAACTCGATTACGGGGCCTCAATCTGCCTACTCCCCAAATCTCGCCGGAGATCGTCTGTGAGGTCTCAGTGTGTTCAACCCTAGGCCTCAGAGAGATCTGGCAGTTCGTTGCAAGTCGTGTCTTATATATGTCGTTCCGTCTACCTGCTTCGTTATCAGTGAAAGTAGTGAGGTCACGGTCAATTAAGTGGGGGGCTTTGGTCATGGTACTTAGATGATGAGGAGGATTAAGAGGGTCACCGGCATTTGTTGAGACAGATAATGGGGAAATAAAATTGTCTGTGGAATTTATTTTCTTTTTGTGTGTTTGTAATGAAGATATAATAGGTTTCCAAGTAGTCGTAAGGCGAAGACCATCATCTCTCTTATTTAAACAATCGGGACGTTTTTCAATAGTTTCCTTATTCACTAATATACCTCTTTCTGAAACCTTTGACATTCTCAAAAATAAACACAATGTTTCCCACGATACCTTAGCTCTTCTAGAACACTGCACATCTAACACTTATTTCCTTTTTCAAAACAAATTTTACAAACAAGTTCGAGGTGCTCCAATGGGTTCACCACTCTCTCCTGCATTGGCTAACATTTTAATGGAAAACTTCGAGACACAAGCCTTCAATTCATCCCAACTTAAACCAACCTGTTGGTTGAGATACTTTGATGACATTTTCGCTGTTTGGTGACACGGTAAAGAATCTCTAGACGAATTCCTTTCTTACCTAAATAACATCAACCCCCAAATCCAGTTCACCACGGAAATAGAAAATAATTTTTCTTTGACTTTCTTAGATGTACACATCACTAAACACCCAGTCAGAGGATTTTCTTACACTGTCTACCGAAAACCAACACACACTAATCGTTATCTTAACGCCCCATCTCACCATCACCCATCGCAACTAAATTCCGTGGTTCGAACACTAGTAACACGATCCCTTAGACTAACGGACAACAACAACAAACATACAGAATTAAACTTTTTAAAACAGACATTGCTAGAAAATGGATACGACAACAATCACATATTACGAAACATTAGAAACGCACAACAACAAACCACTACACCACAACAAGAACAAACAGAGTCCACACAACAACACACAGCGTTTTTACCATACATTAAAGGTGTCACAGACAAAATCAGCCGAATTTTTAGAACCCATAATATCAAAACCGTATTCACAACAGAGCAAAAACTGTCAAATCTGAAAAAACTCCCAAGGATACGATTCCAATTGAATCCCACGAAGTTTACGAAATTCCTTGTTCCGACTGTTCCCGAACTTATGTACGACAAACAAATAGACGCATCCACAATAGAATATATGAACACACCCTCGCAGTTAGAAAATCCGACCCCTCATCGACGCTGGCCATGCATCATATTCACACAGGACACAAAATAGACTTCGATAATGCCAAAACAATAGCACCGGTTTACAACTTCAAAACGAGAATTATCCGCGAAGCAATCGAGATTGAAAAACGTCCCGATTGTTTAAATAAGAGAAATGATGGTCTTCGCCTTCCGACTACTTTGAAACCGATTATATCTTCATTACAAACACACAAAAAGAAAATAAATTCCACAGACAATTTTATTGTCCCATTATCTGTCTCAACAAATGCCGGTGACCCTCTTAATCCTCCTCATCCTCTAAGTACCATGACCGTGACCCCACTACTTTCACTGATAACAAAGCAGGTAGATGGAACGACATATATAAGACAAGATTTGCAACGCACTGCCAGATCTCTCTGAGGCCTAGGGTTGAACACACTGAGACCTCACAGACTATCTCCGGGCAGATTTCGGGAGTAGGCAGATTGAGGCCCGGTAAACGAGCTACAACAACCCAACCCACCTTTGTCCATCGCTCTAAGGAGAAGGCAGATTGAGGTCTTAGAGTGTCCTTACATGTTTCCTTTACCTCTTGAAAATGGCTCCAAAACAGGAGCCGAAACGTCGAGTTTTCATAAATTCTGGACACGGTTCAACCCGAGAACCAAGTATGTCTCGTATATATATATATATATATATATATATATATATATATATATATATATATATATATATATATATATATATATATATATATATATATATATATATATATAATCTATCTACCTATCTATTTATCTATAGATTAGACAGTCGTTTTCACAGGCCGGCTTCTGATTAGTTATGGGTGGTGTCCTTTGTCTATGTGTATGTAAGCTCCCCCTGCACAAGTCTAAGACTTCTGGGTGCGGAGTTTGTCTACTGTGGTGTTGTTATTATGATTATTATTATTATTATTATTATTATTATTATTATTATTATTATTATTATTAGGTATTCATTCAATGAATAAAGTTAGAATTTTCTGCAGGTGGGTTGTTTCTGTCTGTCAGAACCTGGAAATGGCTCTGATGCAGGCGCAGCAAGTACTACAGCAAAAGAAGAAGGAAATAATTATGTTCTGAATGGTACAAAAGCATGGATAACAAACGGATTTGAAAGCGAAGCTTGTGTAGTAATGGCAACAACTGACAAAAGCCTCAAACACAAAGGTAAATTAAATTGTTACTTTAAAGGTTAGGTACTCTTATTATTTAAATTGCCTCTAATGAAAAAGCACAAAAAATGCAAAAGTTACGTGATTTTATATAAAAAGATTTAATTTTGGAATGGACAACCCAGTTGAGAGCCAAAACATACACAATAATTGAAGGGCTATTATAATTTGGAGGTCCTCTGTGGACGAAATAAAAATAGTTGGTCCAAGATACCTCCAGTCTGCTGAGCAAACACTAGCCGATGTCTAGCTCAGACGGTCTCAGAGACAGGATTAAATCTAAAGAGGTAAATAAATCCAAAGAGATTTCAGCATCCACTGTGAGCACCAAAACAGGAGAGCGACGTTGCCCAGATGGCGGTACACGTCAACAGCGGACAGAAATCCGCTGGAGCATCTTGCCAAACCTATATTGGTTATGGTAGCTGAAGGTGTCAAAGTTAGTTATGTCCATCTTGAGCATCTCACTTCCACACTGGGTAATGAACGACTGGGACTGATGGTGTACATCTGGGACAACGTTGGTACGCGATCAACATCCGAACTAGTACTCACCCGAACTTGGACTTAGAAAAGTGAATGATCGTTTTAATACTTGGGAGTGGTCGATCCACATGGCGAAGGGGCAGGTCCATCAAGACATTTTTGGTTGGTGGAATGTCGATGGCTATGCTGAAGGGAATCAGCTTACTAAGATTTTTGAGGAAGTCTCAAAAGCAAGATAGATAGCTCTTTAGCTAAGTACAGCATGCTGTCTTTGAATACATTTTACTACTGCTAAAATCTTTTGACCTAGGATGAAATAGCAAAAATCACAGGTACTATCTGTGAGGCTGTGGACGAAACATATGCCTGTTTGTTACTATTTATAAACTTGTAAAAAGCAATCTACACAATAAGTCATAAAAGGCCATTAAGAAAATTATGGCATCTATGACGTGAACAAGTTTTCAGTGTAAATGGTGTGGTTAGCTTAACCAAAAAGGTCGAGGGTTTTATCTAGCAAAGCACTGCACCTGGCGTATTGCCGTTTCTATTGTATCTTCATGAGAGGTGAATATAATAAGTTTAGCAGATCATACTGTAACCTTTAAGAGTAAGACACAGGGAGATATTAAACAATTTAGCAGCAATTCATAAAAATTCAGAAGTAGTGCAACTCAAACTTGCTAACAATCACAAAAAACAAAATCCATGTCACTTACAAATCTCCAATCAGATATTTTTTTTAATACATCATCCAACGGCACGAAGCCAAGTTAAGGATGGGGACATAGAAGACATATAAAACAATACATTACCTGACATCACTAATAAGTATAGAAACAATTCTTAATGAAAGAGACAGAACAGCAGAATATATCCAAGCTGTCCTGCAAGTTGGAGTAATTTCTACACATATAGACTGGGGACCAGCTCAGCAGCTCTGTACATGCCGTTGGTAGATAAAACGTGTTGGGATAGCGCGATTCTATATGTGGAACATTAAATTTTATTGACTCAAGTAGAGAGGGACAATCAAGAGCTGAACTGATAATTTTGAAAAGAAACACAATACTGCTGCGCCGTCTCCTGTCCTCCAGGCTAGCCAAGTTAAAGCGCTTCAATAAATCACTATGTGATAGCCAATGCACGGGTATTGACCATCAATTGAAAAACTAAGGAATTTCATAAACTTTCTCTAAATATTTTCAAGGCTATCAATGTGCACCAGGTACGCCGGATATCAAACAACCAAAGCATATTCAAGCCGAGACCTGACCAGTGCCTTGAAGAGGAGGATCAATGTTTTGTGAGATGTAAAATCCCTCCTCTCTGGTCTTATAAGTAGAGTTTATAATGAATTCATAATGATGCCGAACAGAGAGTATAGGGTTGAAAATTACTCCAAGGTTACAAACTGTGTCAGGACATGCCAAGCTATGTCCTTTTAATTGGTACTCAAATAAAATTGGCTGTTTGTTCCGACAAAATGACATTAGATAGTGTTCAAGGTTTTTATCAATTTGTTACTGACACTGAAGTAATGAAGTCTATAAGAATAGAGTGATTCTCTCTATCAAAGGCCCTTGACAGGTGTGTGTATATAACATCTACCTGCGAAGAGCTCTAAAGTCGATCAGCAACAAACTGGGTAAAGGTGGCCAAATTTGTGAGTCTAGATCTCTGAAAAATAAAGCTGTGCTGATGCAACGAGAGTTTAGGTTTTATATGAAAGATTATATGTTCATAGAGGCATGCTTCTAACATCTTACAAAAATTACACAATATAGCAATTGGTCTATAGTTAGAAGGATCAGTGCCCGTTGTAAGAATCAAATTGAATATTTTCTTTAGAGGTGTTAAAAAAGCGTACAAACAATCGCTAACATCGTCTAGGCCGGAGGAGAAATTTGGATTCATTGTCTTAGCAGTTGCGATGATCTCGTCATCAGAAAAATTCTCAATGGTCAATACAGCCGAGAAGTCCACATCAAAAGTAGAAGCCATATTACATGTAGGTTTAGAGTCAAAGCTAGAAAAATACATCTGCACAAGGCTTGACTACCGAAAAGCTTTCGACTGTCTCTCGCACCAGAAGCTCATTGAGATCCTAAAATACACCGGAGTCGATGCGGGAGATCTGAACATCATCACGCAGCTGTACTGGCATCAGACTGCGGAGATTAGGATAGAGGGCATAACATCCGAAGAAACAAAAATCAGAAGGGGTGTTAGACAAGGATGTCTCCTGTTCCCTCTACTCTTTAACATATACTTGGAGGCGGTGTTCCGGGAGGTACTGGAGAAGGTGAAAGAGTTCATTAAAATCAACTGCACCCTTATTAATAATATATGATTCGCCGACGATACAGTCGTGGTCGCCGACAGCCTACCAAATCTCCAGAATATGATGGATCTCATCGTTGAGCATAGCACACAGTATGGTTTACACATAAACGTTGCCAAGACCAAGGTGGTTATCTTCTCCAGGGCACCAAGACGGACGATCCTTCAAATTAACAACCAGGCTGTGGAACAGGTGGCGTCCGTTAAATACCTTGGAGCCCTCGTCAACGAGAACAGTGACCCTAAAATGGAAATCAAATCAAGGATAGAACAGGCCAGAAGGACATTCATCTCCATGAAGAACCTCTTCACCAGTAGAGGCCTAAACCTACAGCTCCACATACATATATTGCGCTGTTATATCTTCCCAGTGCTACTCTATGGCTCTGAGAACTGGACATTCTGCCAATCAATGGAGAGCCGCATCGACGCCTTTGAAATGTACATGTATCGCCGTATACTGTGTATATCCTGGGTAGACAGGATAACCAACGAGGAAGTGCTAAGGAGAATAGGTAAAGGCAAAGAACTGCTGACAACCATCAAATAACTGAAGCTCCAATACATCGAGCACATTATGAGGGGGGAGCGGTATGAGCTCCTCCGGCTCCTCATCGAAGGAAATATCGAGGGCAAACGATCTGTGGGCAGACGGCAGAACTCATGGCTGAAAGATCTGTGTCGATGGTTCGGACAGGCATCTGTGGAGATTTTCAGAGGTGCAGTATCACGCAGCATTATATCCAGTTGGATCGCCAACCTTCGTAGGGAGACGGCGTCCTAAGAAGAATAAGAAGGCTGAATAGTGGGGCAACGCCGAAGATCCCTATACGAAGCATAGCTTTAGAACCTTTTAGGACAAAGTTTTATATCTTCCTCAATCTTGCCTAAAAACCTTCTCCGAGAAACCCCTATATCATATTTTAATTTTGCGTGCAGCTCTCGAAATTTTGCAAGGAACAAAGAATCGTGAGTTTCTGTAAATTTGCGCCAGTAGAATCTTTTACATTTAATGGTGGCTCTAATCTCCTCCAAAAACCACGTAGAATAAGGATTTTTTCCTGTGAAATAGGTCGTAGGGACAAAAGCGTCTAGAAGATTGTACACTTTGGAATAAAATAAACAGTCATAGAGTCGACATCGCCAAAACCGTTCTGTTTATCCCACAACTCAGTAAAGCCTATATAAAGTGCCTGAATGTCAGATCTACAAAGATGTATGAATGATGATCAGCGTTGCCCTCGACTGTTGATTCACGAAATGAGCTGAGAGAAAGCGTCACACTTAAAGGAGGACGATGAACGTCAGGACAAACAGGAAAGACGCAAGCCCTCTGTATTTTAATTTGTTTACAATTATGCATGATTATTGCTCTTCAAACAACTTGAGTCGTAATCTAGAAAAGATCGATCTTTTATATTTTACAAACTCAGATGACAGACTCAGAATTTGTGTTCATGGTGACAGTAATGACCACACTTCAGACTCATGTAAATTTTTGGGTTTACACCCGGATGCACGAGTTGACTGGAGAATACACATTAATAATCTAGTACAATCTACAACAAAATATTGCTTTGTCCTAAAAACAGTCAGTAGGATTGTGTCAATAAAGTCAGCACTTACTGCATATCATGCTTACCTGGAATCAAGGTTTCGACATGGAATAATATTCTGCGGTGCATCAACAGAAGTGCAGAGAATGTTTCTCATCAAAAAAGAGCTCTTTGGCGAATTCTTAGACTGAAACAAACAAAATCTTGTAAGCCGCACTTTAAATGTAATAATATACTTACCTTGATTTCCATATATATATATATATATATATATATATATATATATATATATATATATATATATATATATATATATATATATATATATACATATAAATTAGAGATGTCCGGATCAGATCTAAACCAGTTCAAAGATTCGGATCTTTAAAAAGAACGGAATGAACCAACTCTTAAAATTATAAATGACGGATCCTGAATCCGAGTTTGATCTGTCCTAAGTCGTGAGGCAACGAACCGACTGCTATTGACTCTGGCATTCTGACGTATGTTATGCCTGATCTGGCTGATCCGCTGTTATGTTCTCGGTTATCGGACCATGGCGCTGTGAGCTGCGGGCCACGAAAGAAGAATCAAAAGATTCGGGTTGAATAGGGCACACATAAACAACACGATCCGAGATCCGAACCCCGAAAGATTCAGCATTCAACTTATAGCGCTTAGGCTGCGTGTTGCAACTTAAGTATTTAGATTTTTGAAGGTTTCATAATTTTTTACATTTTATTGTGTATATTGTCACAGCGAACACTCTGGAATGACATTTCTAGAATAGACCAGAAGTGACAGGTGTAGAATAGTGTATAACGTCTAGAATCTCTATAGACAAGTATAAATAGACGAGCGGTGCGCAGAGTAAGTTAGTTCAGTATTGAATAAGGTGGTGTGAAAGTGATCATAGAGTATAAAGCGAGTTAACAGTAAGTGTTGGTCTATAGGAAGTGATCATAGAAGGTGATAGTGGAATATAGTTCTATGGACATTTAATAATAGAGAAGAGATATATTTTAGTTGACACTGGTGTTGGAAAATAGTTGGTAATAATAAATTAGTAGTTTGGAAAGCTGTGTTTTGTTAGTAAACAAATCCAGAACCCCGTAGAACGTAACAATATATTATATCTCGGTTGTAGAATCTATTTTTCTTGTACCTACATATTGTGTAAATAACTTCAGTAGTGGGTAATAATAGCAACAATAAAAATATAATTATACTTTCAATTTATTTTGAAACATTTATTACATATTAACATGTAAAAATATAATTTCATTTATTTTTTATTTCTCAATGGAGTTCTTTTTTCCGTTACAATTTTGTTAGATTTGCAGAGCAATAAAACATAACCGAACAGTTTGAAATGACTATTAACTAGTTATCATGGCAACTGGCAACTAGCAACTTCTTATTTTACTACATAATCATAATGGTTAATCTACTCTACTCTATTGACCACGACATAGAGTATATAATATATTGGACAGTACACTTGTCCTGCTAAAGATGTCGTTACATTATAATATTTTGACCACTTTTACTAAAAATTCTTTCACATGGCACTGTAGTAGCCATAAGACAATCTTTTTTAAACACATTCATATAATGTTAGATATACATTTCAATCCGTATAATAGGTTCTCGCTCTTGATCACCTCTTTTGTTTTGGTTGATTTTACTGAATGCAATATGTATCAAGTTACAGTCACGCGAGACACTGATTTATTGAGATTCAAGAACCGGTTCAAAGATCTGGATCTTTAAAAAGATCCGGAGCCGGTGATCCGACTCTACGAAAAGATCCGAATTTCCAATCTCTAATATAAATAGATATATCAAGATTATTACTGGAAATACATACTAGTTTCGCTCTTATTTGAGCTCATCAGTGCGTTATACCAGTAATAATCAAAATATATCTAAATTAATTGGCTTAAGGTGGTAGCCAAATTCTGAATGAACCGTGAGATGTATCAAGCTGCTGACATCTAGGAGGCCACAAAAACTTTGTAAGACGACTCCGGTACAAATTCTGTACGTCAGGTGTTGCCATAGAACCACTAACGATCTTTTAAAATCATCAGCCCTGCCACTATATTCCTATAAGGGAATATACGAATAATATAAAAATAGATATTGTTACAAAGCACTTTAATAGATGTAGGTGCGGTGTTGTCACATCTCCAAAACTTCCCCAACATCCGGGAATTCTTGCACCATCTGGCAACACCGCCTCCCCACCCCCTGGGGTGCTTGGGGTGACCCCCCACAGGCGAAGTCTCAACCCTCTAGGACCAAAAATAACGAAGTTACCAACTTGTACCCCGTCGGAATGGATAACTGAGGTCTGCACATTCAGAAGACTGTATATACACCCTGTATACGCAGAGAACCCTTACACCCTGTATACGCAGAGAGATCTTATAGTAGGAGAAACACCTCTTGTGTAACATAGGAGTGATGACTATATTTGGATCACCTGTATATACATCCTCCTGTATATACACAGAGCATTTCTGTATTCGCAAAACCTTCTAGCAAAAGAAAGTCCTGGAACATTCTGGCATGGAATACTCCAGAAACGAGGTGGAAGGTACGAGGGGTATATAAAGGTGGAAGTAAGCCAGTTCAGTTCAGTTCAATTAGATAATGTTGAAGTGACTCGAAGAAGCAGTAAGCAGTGTGAAGTGTTGTAGAGTAGCGACTGTAGTTCCAGTGTAGTGACTTTTGTCCAGATAGTGGTTGTGAGGCCAAATAAACGAAGTGTTTTGTGAGAGAGACATTCTAGAACTTTTATTGTATTCATAGTAAGAGAGTAAGTAAAGTTGTTTTGTTAAAATTTAAAGTCTCACTTATCAAGAACCCGGAGAAAACGCAACAATATATCAAGATTATTCCTGGAAATATATACGAGTTACGCTCTTATTTGAGCTCATCAGTGCATTATACCAGTAATAATCAAAATATATCTAAATTAATTGGCTTAAGGTGGTAGCCAAATTCTGAACGAAGCGTGAGATGTATCGAGCTGTTGACATCTAGGACACAACAAGAAAGTTTGTTTGTAAAACGACGCCGGTACAAATTCTGTACATCAGGTGACGCTGTATAACCACTAACGATCTTTTTAAATCGTCAGCCCTGCCACTACATTCTTATAAGGAAATATACAAATAATATAAAAATAGATATATCAAGATTATTACTAGAAACACATGCTAGTTTCGCTCTTATTTGAGCTCATCAGTGCGCTATACCAGTAATAATCAAAATATATCTAAGGTGGTACTCAAATTCTGAACGAACCGTGAGATGTATCGAGTTCCTGACATCTAGGACGTGTTTTTGACAAATAGAGCTTACTACAGACTGAAGGAGTTCTTCAATGATAAATTTGACACTTCTGATTTTTATTTTTTTATTTAAACGTGCACTTACAGAAAACCAGCCACAGGTAGTCAAGGATGCTTGCTTGGGCTTGATAGACAGGTCTAGAGTTTGCACTGAAAATAATGGTTAGATATTTGAACATCATCTTTAGCTGTAGGTAATTAAACAAAATAACGATCAAAAATAAATAATGTTATACTCTAGGTTGTGACGAAGTAGATATTTTCAGAACAGCTGTAGATATTAAAAGCGACTGTTCGAAAATAAATATAATATAAATCACACGGGTAAAAATTCTACGCAGTAAAATCATTATTTTATCATTAATATTTCTTAAAAGTACGCATTTTCGAATTATCGCGGCAGAGTAAAAACATATCTGCAGAAGATAAGGATAAGGTATCTACCACCGATTAAGATTTTTCAGCAGGTGACTGGAGAGAAAATAAAGACGAGAGGCAGAAAGAGTTCACCGTTTGCCGTAGCGTGTTGAAATCTATAACTTGAATTTCGCTTCAGTGAATAAAAAGTCTGTTAGTTTAAATTGTAACAAAACGTTAGAATACGGTACCGTCCGTCCCGTTGTTGCGTGAGACAATTTTGTATTCTAATAATTCTGCTGAACGTAGTATAGGTAAGAACCCTTTAGGCTTCTCTTATTTTATTTAGGTATAGCGAATTTTCGGATATTTTTCTCAGTTCTACGTGTCTATCCGTTGACGTCGAGATCGCGGGATCTAGCGTAGTTCCCTTCCATTACCCTATCCCATCATTGTTGGCGTGTCGTAATACTTTCAGGAGGTGATGCTGTAGCTAACACAGATCTCTCGAGGGTATTGCGTATGACCGTTCTGATTCGACTCTGGTCTGGATGCTGTAAGTACACAAGCAGGCCAAGGTCGAGTTAGTATATGACAATATCCTTCCACAGGGTGTTCCCCTATAACCCTGCCGTTCCTTATCGACGCCCTGACGCTGAGGCGTTTGATCTCGTGGTACAGACTTCAAAAGATAGACGTCATTTTAACTGTTTGAGGAGCGTGTCTCCAATCGACCCACTTAGCGGTTGCATCCACAGGTTGTAAACTACAGCACTCGGAGTCTCCGTCCGCACGTCTCCCGCATTTATTCTCTGGGGAAAATAATTAATTTCGTTGGCTCGTCACCAGTAACATAACTTGTTTTAGGATAAATTAGCGTTTTAAGTACCATTCACATTGTAAGAATACCAGTGGACTGTAACGTTTAATAAGGCAATAAATAGTGTGAAAAGTATATTCAGTCTATGTTATAACTGCAAATAAATCTGCTACACCCATACAAACTTTCGGAAGGTCAGGGAAATACCGGGGGAGCGATTAAAGCTCGCAACCTCGGAGGTATCTATACGGCTTGTTACATCATAGGCTACCAGACCCTCTCCACAGAGCTATCCAGGCACTCTGACCACAACAGTGGCCAGAGCCTTGTGACAAGGTCGCAGACATCCTCGCAGGGAGTAAACCCTTTCAAAATCTGGCGCCCGGGACCGTTCCCGTAAATCCGTTAATCTATTCCACTGCATAATTCACCCCGCAAGTCAGGCTTCGTTACATTTGTGTTTCCATTAATAAATAAGTCATACTTATTTAAATGATAAAATACAATAATTCATGGCTTAGCCAGTACACAGCAATTCAATTATTTGTATTGCTTCCAAGGTAACTATGTTAAAAGACCTTTTTTGTCATTTTCCCCAGTTCTTGTGATCCAAACGTAAGCATCTTGTACCTGGTTGAAAAGCTTTTTGTATGCTCTATTCAAATATGTCAAAAACCAATATGGCGCCCATAAGATATACAAAAGTTGACTATCGCTCCACAAAAGCTAGTAGGCCTAGAGAAGGTTCAACTCGCACTAGCTGATGCAGGATGTAGCATTAGGGTAGCATGACAAGTTTCAGACAGGTATCTTGACAATTTAAAAAGATATTGAAGAAAAATGAAAATGACAAATTTTATATTTTTGCTAATATCTAGCGACCTCTGATCTTTTTTTAAATCTGAAAGTGGTTATGTGCTGTCCTCAAAACTGAGCAACTTTTGTCTAATTTAACCAATCATCTCTCATCGTTTCTGAGATCCCCATGTAGTTCACTTTGAATGGGACAGCCTGTATAGCCGATAGATGGCCACGCATGTGTGAAACTGTGTTCAGACCCGTTAACATTCAAATAGAAGCTGACGGCCGTTACTTTGTGAATATGCCTCATGTTTAACTCACACACAAAAACCTTGTTGGTTCTTCGAGAAATATTTTGGTTTCTTGAGGCAAATTTATGGAAAATTTATATAATACTTTTGTGAATAATAATAATAATAATGTCTTGTAATTTATCGATCTGATAAACTCTTTTATTGTTTTATTATTATTTTATTATTATTATTATTATTACTTATTATTGTTATTATTATTATTATGTATGACATTCTTGTAGGAATTTCATCCATTATTGTGCCAAAACCTACCCACGGGTTGGAAATGGGCAAAAAAGAAGATAAGTTAGGTATTAGAGGATCTTCAACATGCTCACTAATGTTTGAAGACTGCAAAGTGCCAAAAGAAAATTTGCTGGGTAGCCCGGGTATGGGTTTTAAAGTAAGTACTATAAATAAAATCAAGTGAGATCTTATGTAGAATGTTCAAAAATAATGTCTAACCTCCAGTTTCGTTGTGCCTTTATTTCTAAACTCAGACTTGGCAACTAGAACCTCAGTTGAAGAAGCAATCAGAGATCTATAAAGAAAAAAAGTCTGGATGCAGCAAGTGCGTTATGGTAGTGAATTTTCATAGAAATGATCTGGCATCAAATATTTTTTATAATTTTTTTCCTTGTAACATAAAAATCTAAATATTGGTGCATAAATTAACTTTTTATATCTACCTACCAAATTTGGTTACCATAGGTTTTTTATTTTTGAGATAATTTTTTTTTCGAAAGAAAACCCAAAATTTTCCTGGAAAACCTGGTCCGATTTACCTGGGTAACGAACTTATCCAAGCCACTTACAAAAGGAATCGAGATACCAAATTTTATCAAAATCAGCCCATTATTTTTTGAGTTATCAGTTATCAACATATAAAATTGAAACTGACTCCAACTCCAATGATTTCTGAATATCCTTCCTCCGAGGTCAATATTCTTGGTGATTTCAACGTCCATAATAAGGAATGGCTAGGATCTTCAAAAACCGATCCACAAGGGAGAGCAGCGGATGCCTTGTCTATGGAACTACACGGTGAATCCCAGATTGTCGCTCTAGACATATCCAAAGCCTTCGACCAGGTCTGGCACGCAGCGCTGCTTAATAAACTACCAGCCTATGGCCTACCACCAAAACTATGTACCTGGACAGCAAACTTCCTCTCCAACTGGAGCATTTCTGTTGTGGATGGCCATTCCTCTAAACTATATCCAATTAATGCAGGAGTTCCTCAAGGTTCAGCTTTAGCCCCTACTTTGTTTCTTCACATCAATGACCTCCTCTCTAGCACATTCAACCCAGTTCACAGTTACGCAGACGACAGCACCCTCCACTCAAATATACAATATTCTAAGCCTGTCTCTTTGGCCCAACTAGATGAGGATCGCAGACACATGGAGGGTTCTGTCTCCGTGGATCTCCAAAAAATATTAGACTGGGGAAGTAGAAATCTTGTACAATTCAACCCCACCAAATCTCAGTCTTGCTTTCTTTCTCATAAAAGATACACCAGCCCTAGAACCATCACAATGAACAACCAAGTTATTCAAATTAATTAGTCCTTTTCACTTGTTGGCATTTCTTTAGATCGAAATCTCAATTGGCGCCAACATGTCACATCAATTGCAGAAGCGGCTGCTAAGAAATTAGGTTTCATCTTCCGTGCTCGCAAATATTTTTCACCAGCTAATCTCTATACCTTATATACTTCACAAATAAGGCCAAACCTCGAATACTGCTCCCACATCTGGGGTGCTGCTGCCGCTTCTACACTCGCTATCCTGGACTCCATTCAGAAGAGAGCTATATGTCTCATTGGTGACCCTACCCTCACCCAAAGGCTGCCATCCCTTGCCCACCGACGTGCCGTTGGTGACCTCTCTCTCTTTTATAGATATCTGCACGGGCAGTGTTCAGAGAAGCTTTCTTCCATAGTTCCTCCACCTGCTGCCCCCAACAGATCTACCAGGGGAACAGAGCGAATGCACCCTTTTACTGTCCAGGTCACCAGACATAGAACATCTTGTTATGCCCGCTCTTTTGTCCCGAGGACTTCTAAGTTGTGGAATTCCTTGCTGGCACATGTTTTTCCTTCTCCTCCGAACCTCCAAACCTTCAAGTCCAGAATTAACAAGTTGCCTCTTTCCTCCTTCCACCCACGGTACGGTAGTATTTAGGCTGTAAGCCCTCGTGGTGTGTTGTTGAAATGAAAATAAAATAAAAAACTGACTAGGGGTGCTAGTTTGTGCTCATTTGAAGAAAAATTTCAAAATTCAAAAACCAGGATCTCCCCATTAGTGAATTTTTTTATATGAAAATTCACTAAAAGGATACAGGAACTCATTTAATATATGAAGAAGCTTGCAGAGGATAGGAAAACTTGAAGAAGTAAAGAACATAACAGAGTAAAATGTCTGTTTGTCTATTGTGGCAGATAATAAATAATAATAAATTGGATATAGATGTACTCAGCATGTCAGAAGTAAGATAGCCAAAGAATGAACACTTGAATAGTGGCAATGCCTAAATGATACAGGGTGCGGCAACTCCTTTTTTTGAAATGCGAGCCATTCAGGCTGTAGGGGTCGTAGCAGGGCGGGAGTGGTCTCACTCGACGGGCGTGGTAATAAAGTTTTATTTCCTTCCAGGTCAGTCGCCATCATGCATTGGAACGATGAGGAGAGTGTGTTTGCCGTCGAGGCCTACTTTTTAAAGGGATGTTCTGTGGTCCCAACTCAACGCCTCTTCCGAAATCGATTCAATGTGGCCCCGTTGGC
Organism: Tillus elongatus; assembly: GCA_964006375.1. Taxonomy (NCBI): domain Eukaryota; kingdom Metazoa; phylum Arthropoda; class Insecta; order Coleoptera; family Cleridae; genus Tillus; species Tillus elongatus. The sequence goes on along the minus strand of OZ023270.1, from coordinate 68,001,357 downwards.
CCCTGTCCCAGACCGCAAATTAATTGTTACATGAGTCACTACGTTCAGACAAACAGAGAGTGTGACAAGACGAAGAACTGAAGTCCCTCGGCTCATCATATCAACTGAAAACATTGAGGCAGTAAGGGCTTCAATGTTGCAATCCCCATGGCGTTCTGCGTGCAAACATGCGTTTGCCCTCTGACTTTCCAATCATTCAGTGAGTCGAATTATTCACGACTTTCATTACCATCCGTACAAGTTGCCAGTTGTACAGGAACTCTCCGAATGCGACATCAATTCTCGGAGGAACGCATGTGAGGCACTTCTCTAAAACGTTCCAGAGGACGCAATTATTTTTTTCAATGATGAAGTCCATTTTCACTTGAGTGTGGATGCGTTAGCAAACAGAACAATCGCTACTGGGCTGACACCAATTCACGAGAATTGCACCAAAGGCCTTTGCATTCACCTAAAGTGGTGTGCAATTTCCTCAGCTGGGATTGTTGGTCCCTGGTTTTTTGACAAAAATGAGGGCACAGCGACAGTGAATTCAGACCGGTAAGTGAACATGTTGGAGTAATTTTTTTCCCACGATTTGATGAATTGGACTTAGGGGACATTTGGTTCCAGCAGGACGGAGCAAGGGCTCACACTTCAAAGGCATCGATGGCTGTTTTGAGAGAACAGTTTTCGAAGCGCCTCATCTCAATGAGGGGCGATTTGGAGTGGCCAGCCTGCTCGCTGATGTGGCCCCTTGCGATTTTTTTGGGGGTTTTTTGAAGTCCCACGTTTATGTAAATTGTTCAAGGATCCTACAAGACCTGAAGGCCAACATCCGGGTAGAATTTGAGAACATAACAGCGCTATCCTGGTAAGGGTTGACAAGCTTTAGAAATCGGTTTATTCAGTGTATGGACATTGGGGATGCGTCAACTACCTGATACAATTAACAAAACTTTAGATATGTACCTACATTATTAAAAAACATCTGATTCATAAAATGGGTTTCAATGTGTTTTGAAAAAAGGATGTTATGTTGCCGCGCGCTATATATAGTGAAAGAGAACATTCAGGAAGGAATGGGGTGGCAATCATAAAAGGGAACAAGTGTCCCTTTGAGCAGTTCAGTGGACTTCTTGCTCTGCACACACTATATTGTTGATGACTATTGGTTATTACAGATCATGTGACAAGCATCTTGCTTCGTATTGGTGGAAGCTTTCGTGACATCAAGCTTCCTGCGGATCTTCGTTTGCAAGCATAGTGAAGTCAGTTAATAGAAATTTCTCAGTGTTTATGACTTAACTGACAATAAATCACTTTGTTATCGTTCTGGAAATAAGCATGTTTATGCCTGCAGATTTTATCGATATTATTTATTTCAAAACTACAAACTTCCTAAAAATATTTAGTCATGTTAGACATTGTTTTCTTTTAAAATTTCGTGCTTAAACTATAAATCTTTTTGTTCATTATTGATGAAGTATACCAAAATGACATATTTTAGTCTTACATCTCATATTTATTTTAATTAAAGCGTGTTTTTTAAGATTGCAATGATGACATTAGATGCAGGCAGGATAGGCATTGCATCACAGGCACTGGGAATCGCACAGGCTTCATTGGAATGTGCTGTGGAATATGCCTCTAAGCGTCTGGCTTTCGGAAAACCTCTCACTAAACTTCAGACAATACAGAATAAACTAGCTGAAATGGCGCTACAGTTGGAGGCTGCAAGACTACTTACATGGAAGGCTGCGTGGTTAAAAGACAATAAGAAACCTTACACCAAAGAAGCTGCCATGGCGAAGTTAGCTGCCAGTGAAGCAGCAACATTTTTAAGTCATCAATGTATTCAGATTCTTGGTGGAATGGGGTAAGATAAAAATTAAATATATTGTGCTGGTAGAAAAACAAATAAGGGTAATAGGTTATCTGATTTATACTAATTTTTATAAAAATGTTTACTTTACAGAATACTTGACAAATTTTTGAGAGTACACTGCGCAGTATGCACACTAAAGAGAAATTGAGACGGTATCTATTTGTTGCGTTGTTGCATTATAGAGGGGGGAAAACAATCAAGTATTGAGGATGGTAACACATCAGAGCAAAGGGAGTTAAAGGAGCAAGTATTGTTCTTACATAGTCTTTATAAAATGCATCCCACACCATCGAATACACAGCTTTATGGAGAAATAAGGACCAGATATAATTTGCTTTTGAGGCACTCGAGAGCTACGGCGGCAACTGACAATAAATAAAAAACAATTTGGCAGATTATAAATCATAAAACAGGTAGCAGTAAGATCTTGACTTCTGAAACTAATATGTTGGCAAATACATTTAATGAATTATTTACATCCCATGCAGAGAGGTTGGTAAGTAATGCATTGGGAAATGAATCAAATTTTCCAGAGTCTTATTTCACTGGGATGAAAAGTCTAGCGAACTCTTTTTTCATGAAACCAGTTGTTGAGAAGGATGTCAGGAATTCTATAAATAAACTTAAAAATAGAAAATGAAATGATATTTGGTGTGGACTCCTATGTCATTAAGAGGTCTAGGGATTTTATTACTCTGTCGCTGGCACATATCTTTCATCTCTGCATCACACAAAGTTGTTTCCCTGTGTTCATGAAGTGTGTGAAGCTACTTGTGCTTTTTAAGCAGGGGGACTGCAGTGATCCTGGCAATTTTAGGCAGGTTTCAGCCTTGCTGATACTCTCAAAAATCTTTGAATTCCTTATTTTCCAACAACTTTATAGTTACTTTGAGGATAACCATTTATTCTATGAACATCAGTATGGTTTTCGCAAGAGATGCAGCACCATGGATGCGATATCGTATCTTCTAGAAATGGTAAATGATGTGTTTGAACAGAGAAAACAGTGCTGTACAGTTTTTGACTATGTATGCTTATGTTTTGGGTATATGCCACATATACCTGGGAAGGGGAGGGAAGTGAAGCAGTATTATTATGTTATCGTATATTTAGTACATATTATTGTTATTATTATTACTTTTTTGTAGTCACTTATATAAAAGCTGTATCTACTGTTTAGTGTGATTTCGGAGTGGAATGAGTAGAAGAACAGAAGGAGCTTTATGGCACCTTTCATCTGAATTCTGCTCTTTCACATGCTGATGTCAATTTAATGTTTATTTTATAGTTTATACTTGTGGGTTTGTGAATAAAGGCGATTATTATTATTATAATTAATTAGTGTGAAAGCAGGCAAAAAAGCAGTGGCGTAACTAGACAAACTCTAGATGACGGGATCTGGCTTGTAGGCTGATCGGTTGGTGGGGTGAGGTGGGCACTCGCTAGAATATTCTTGCAAATTTTTAAAATAAAACCACGATTTTAGTCTATCCCATGATATCAGTTTAGAAGGCTCTTCAAACAAAAGCATGGTTGAAAAATTATTGGGGGTAAACCTTAAATTTAAATACATAATACATACACAATAATATATCATTCAATTTCTGCTGTGCCAGCAGCCCCATCTTAACTAAACGTTATAATTAAAATTTTAATTAGATATAGAGACAAGCTACTATCGTAATATCATTTTATTTCCTCATTTTTATTTATTCCTCAAAGCAGGTCATATCTATATCCATATCAATGCCAGTAAAGAGTACTTCAGTGCCAACTTACAAGTCAACTTTTAAATTTAAAGCACTACTATATTTGGTAGTTTATTAAATGTAGTATAATGTCCATATATTTGTATTTCTAGAGGAACATGCAGTCTGTCTCATCCTTCAGGGGGTGGGGTGGCTTTCCCTAGTTACACCATTGCAAAAAACTGCTAGAACTCCCTAAGAGCTAACACAGTTAACAAACAACAATGAAGATGATGCCAAAAGTAACCTATTATTGTTTTTCAGGTACGTTTCTGACATGCCAGCTGAAAGATACTATAGGGACGCTAGAATCACTGAAATATATGAAGGAACATCTGAAATTCAAAAACTTGTCATAGCGGGTAATTTACTGAAGGAAATGGGCTTATAGAAGTCGATATTACGCACAATGACATGTCTACTTAGTCAGTTTTGAAAGTCAAGAAGAAAATTGTATTTGGAAAGAGAAACTATTATAGATTTTACTAAGCAGGTGTTTCTACTAATTGACATTTTACAGAGTAATAAATAAATTTTTATCTTATCTTATATTTTTACAAATATATCAATAAAGCATTTACTAAGTATGTCTCTATTTTTTATTATATTTTGTTGTGTAAATAAATTTCGTCAGCAAAGAAGGCTACCTACTGAAGATGTGGAGGGAGATAAGAGTGGTCTTCACACCCAAAGCTATGAGATCAAGCCATACTATACCAAAAGATTTAGATCAATTAGTCTTCCGTCATTTATGCTGAAAACACCCAGGAGACTGATAGGTGTCTACATAAAAGAGACTACAGATATAGAGAATAAATGAAGAATGTGGTATGCTTACCTGAGAGACAACACCGTTGAGAGTGCACTACATTTATTTATTTATTTATTTATTGAATACATGCCCAACAGGATAATCCCATTAATAGGGCACCATACAAAAAGAACAATATGTAATAATATGAACAAAAATTACTTCTAAAAAAAAAACTAAATTAAACTACAAAACTAAAATACTGTGCAAAACATCACAAGGCAGAAATTCCACAAAACAGTACATATAATGGTTCTAATAACCGACAAAGTAAGATATAGCCACCCTATGAATAACCGCAGCCTTATCCGAATAGAAGTCGCACAAGTTTGCAATGTTATTAAAGTCAGAGCTCATTGTATAAACAGGTGATTTCATATACAAGTTAGTCCTTGGTATTGGAGGCTTAAACACTCTCACCACTCTAGATGCAGCCCGTGGAACTGAGAAATTTAATTGCATCAATAAGTCTGGACAATCAACTTACCATTAAACAAGTTATGCAGGAACATCACAGATGCAACTTTTCTATGCGAATACAAACTGGGTATGCCAGTTTGCATCAGCAATTGGCCATGATCACATCCTCTCTGTGGGTAGGTACCAGATGCCCTATATACAAGGTGTTTTAAAAACTTACGCTGAACATCTTCCAGAGCACCAATCTGAACACTATAAAAGGGATCAAAAACCAAGCTACAATATTCAAGCCTCGATCGAATGTAGGCAAAATAGAGAATTTTCAAGCTATCCAAATTGGAAAATGATCTGCTATTCCTCACAATGAAATCAACTTTAAACAGAATGCTGTAATTGTTTGAATATGTCCAGTGAAACTTAAATGTTCATCATCATACACAATGCCAAGATCCCTGTGCGTTTCAGTCCTAGTCAATGGTGTACCACCCACTTTGTAGGGAAAAGCTATACGGCTGGTTTTTCTAGTGTATGTCATCACTTGGCACTTCGAGACATTTAATTCAAGTCCGATCTCAACACACCACACCTGCAAGTTGTCAAGGTCCACCTGGAGTCTTGAACTGTCACCAATATCGTGAACACTGGAGTATAACTTGAGATCATCAGCAAATAATAGATGATTACCAGAAATTACAGAGCTTATGTCGTTGATAAATAACAAAAAGAGGAGTGGGCCAAGATTGGAACGCCGGAGCTAGCAGTGAAGGGTTCAGACTTAAATCCATTATAAAAAACATATTGCATACAGTTAGTCAAATAGGATCCAAAGAATGCTATCAGCCGTCCATCAAGCCCCACCAAATGCAGCTTGTGCAGAAGTGTTGAGTGGTCAACACGATCAAACGCTTTGGAAAAGTCTGTATAAATGACATCCACCTGACCCCGTCCATCCAAAGCTTCACTTACATACTGTGTGAACAGGGATAAATTCGTCAGTGTTGAGCGCCCCTCCATAAACCCATGCTGGTATTGCGACAAGCGACACTTCACGGCAGGATAAATACAACCATACAGAACTGCCTCAAAAATTTTATGTAATGATAGCTATAGGCCTGTAGTTGCTGACCCTCGAACGGTCCCCAGACTTAAAAACAGGACAGATCCGAGCAACCTTCCAAACCACAGGAAAGCAATGTGTGCACAGCGACAAGCATGCAGTCTTCGGAAAAATCCGTCCGTGAGAAGGAATACACATTGGCCGCATTCCTGAACAAAGTGGTGGTCCGCAACTATGTTTAAACTGAATCTGTAAGAGAAGCCTGAGGGTAGAGCGCATCGTTACAGAATGCATGATAGGAATGCCGAGAAGCTGAATTATCAGCTCAGAGATAGGAAACAGCGCTACTAGTAAAATGGCAACCAGAGGCACGCCATAATGAGGAATAGTATCTCCGCTACTCTGGTTGATCGCAATAAACAAGATCCTAGGGACTTTTAAAGAAAATGGGCTTAAAGTGATAGCATATTACGGGCAAATACTTGTCAACAATCCGTGCAATCACGGAAACTATGTCAAAATTGACAGGAGAAAACAGTCTAGGGGTATAACCCTCAACAAAACCCAGCTAATCCTGTTCACCAGAAACTATAAGATACCCAAATTCAAACTGTCAAAAGTGGAAGGGGAGGCACTTGTATTGTCGAAAGAAACATAGTATCTGGGAATTGTCCTGGACTGCAAACTCTCATGTAAAAGAAATGTGGAGGAAAGGAATAAATCTATACTAAGCTTGAAAGAAAATAGGGTCTGTAACCGTACATTTTACAGTGGATGTACACTGTGATTATAGGACCAATCTTTAAGTATGGAGCCCTAATCTGGTGGGACACCATGAGCAAGAAGACAAAAGAAACAGCCTCATCAAAGTACAACGGCTTGCAGCCCTAGAAATTAGAAACGACAGGTGTGAGGAACAACACAGCACAGGCTGCATTGAAGGCGATACTAAATCCGTAACCACTTAAATGATATGCTAAAGGTCTAGCAGCAAAAGCAGCCTTAAGACTTAGACTCAACCTGTGGAAACCGTCCAACTGCACACACTCAAGAATACTGGCAGAGATGAAAAAGTCTGGACGCAGCAAGTGCGTTATGGAAGTGAATTTTTGTAAAATTGTTTTTAATAGCAAATATGTCTCATTTTAGTGAAATCGGGTATCAAATTTGGTTACCAGTCTAACCTGTGTTATAGTATAAAAAAATCTACCATGTTTCATCAAAATGAGCTTATTGTTTCAAAATGTACAAAAAGTCGCCTAAAATAAACTTAAAAAGTTCCCAAAAAAAATTGTTTTCTATCCAACGAATCTTAAGTTAGATGCAAATCGAGTTATTGAAATTTGAAGCATTTAATGAAAATTGGCTACCAAAACGCACTTGCTGCGTCCCGAATTTCTTACCTCACAAAGGTGTATTAAATTTGGATGGAAAGGAGGTGTTCGATTTGAAAAAAGAAAATTTGTATCACCAACGACCCTGCTGTGATTGTGCAATGAATTTTATAAGATGCAGCTCAAGACAATCTATAATTAACATATACAATTTTTTCTCGTATCTTATATATTAACGGGTATATTGAACTTTTTTCTACGATAATGCCCTAACAATTTTAGATTATTAAACCATAAACTCTTAACTGCCAAAGCATCAGAGAAGGAGTCTATTTGAAATGAATTTTCTGGAAATATTTTAGTAAAATTCATTAAAATGTGGACGCAGCAAGTGCGTTATGGTAACGAATTTTATAGAACTGTTTTTAATGTTAAATATGTTTTTTTAAAGAAAGACATGAATTTTAGGAGATAGTGTAACCTTGATAGTAGCAACAATGTACCGCATTTCATCAAACTAACTTTTTGTTTGAAAAAGTACACAAATTTTCCGAAAATAAATTTAAAATTTTTCCAAAAAACTAATCTGACTTTCCTATCCACATAATGTACAGAAAAACTACACCAGCCAAGATAGAATTATTCAAGCAAAGCCTTTTGACAGAAATCAAAAAAATGTTTTCTGCATATTTGTAAAATCTGTTTCACGATAATTCGCCATTTTTTTTACAATTGTTGGCTAAGTCATTTGAGAGCGTCTTGTATATGGAACCTCGATTTCTTTGAAATATAATATGATTGAAAACCTCTCTAAATGCGTCATTTTCATGGGACTCCGTTTTCCATTGGTAAAAACGCCGTATTACAATTTTTGATATGATCCAAAATGTAAAAAGTTGAAAAACAATTGAAATAACTCGAAAACGATAAGCGATATAAATTTTTCTTCTTACAAGTATGCATTATAATTGAATGGAAAATGCAATAATGCTAATAAATGGGCTGTTCCATAAAAAAAGAGAACTTGTATCACCAACGACTTATGAGTCACCTGTAATTGTCAACATAATTTTATAAGATGCAGCTCAAAACACCCTATAAATAACTTTTATAATATTTTCCCGTATCTTGTATAATAATGGCTATATTGAGCTTTACTGTGAAAATGCACCACCCCGTATATATCTAAACATGTAAACTGAAATTAACCCCGGAGACGCCTGGTTCTCACTCCTTTGAAGAGATGTTAAAGTCGCGGTCTTCTCAAAAACGATTTTTTTTAATACGTAAATTCGCGAAAAAGTATAGACTCTTAAACCACAAACTACATATTAAGTAAAACTACTGCCAAATCATCAGAGAAGGGATCTATTTGAAATGAATTTTCTGCAATTATTTTAGTAAAATGAAGGACAATGATGGTTGAAGCTGTAACATAAGCCTTTGTAAAACACATTTATAATGACATTTTCTTTACATAGGCCGTATTTGTTTCAGGTTCTTCGTCAAAAAATGGCAAATTTTGACGTTTCAAATTGCGACTTTGACATTTTAAGAAGAAAAATTATAAGATTTTCAAAGTATTTTTTCTTTTATTTCTTGACCTTTTTGCGCAAAAAAACTTAATCTTTGTGTGTAATATACAATAGCTCTTGTTATCCACACAAAATATTTTGGTTTGGGCATTTCTCTGGTCGTCAGTTGGCACCTATTTTTTTAAAGGTCTATAATTTTTTCCTTTCAGATTAGAGATCTGAATTTTGGCATGTACGGTAAGCTTAATAGTGTAAACCTAAGTACCAAATTTGGTTGCCATATCTTTGTTGTTTTCGGAGATACAAAAAATTTTCAGAAAAACTAGTCCGATTTTCCTGGCTAACGAACTTATCCACTTGCAAAATGGTTACCAGGATGCAGTTTGGCAGAAATGTTAACATAGACATCCCCTTCAAAGAAGAGTGGAATAGCAACTCGGTAATATAAGAGCACGAGACGTCAGTCTACGCTGACGCCTCTGTAACTCAGGGAGGCATGGGCGTGGGTATCTACTCTGGGGCGCTTGGCATCTAAGAGTCATACTCAAGGATGCTTGCAGCGTGCTACAGGCAGAGGTTTGCAATAAATAAGGTAGCCAGACTACTGCTTCAAAACGTGAAGGGAGAGGTGATGGGTTAATACCATTAACAGGGTATCGCAATCGGCCTCAGCTCTCCTGAGTGAAAGGTCAGCATTAATGACCACAGATGTTATCATTAATTAATTAGAAACCCTCTAGAAGTTCGGGAGTGGTTAACATCAGGTAAGACCTTACTTATCTCGATCAAGACGCCAAAACACAGAAACTACCGACCAGTCACCTGCCTACCTACTAATGTACAAACTCTTTACTGCCGTACTGTCCTATAGGATATATAATCACTAAGAATGGCACAAGATATTCGCAGATGAACAGAAAGGATGCAGAAGGGCGGAAAAAGGCTGCAAAGATCAATTGCTAGTAAGTAAAGCTGTTGCATATATAGTAAAGAAGAAGCACATGAATCTTTCCATGGCCTGGGTTGATTATAAGAAGCCCTTTGACAGTGTCCCCCACTCCTGGATCAACGAATTGATAAAAATGTACTGAATATGTCCGACAATCTCCAAATTTATAGAAACAGCAATGAGGGGATAGCAGACAGGTATGGCTGTACCATGCAAAAGGCTACATCATGGGCTAATAAAATATCAAAATAAAACGAGGAATATTCTAGGGAAATTCATTGGCTGGTCATTACTGGTCTTTGTGACAGTTGTCCCACTGTCGAATACCCTAAACCAACAAAAGTTGGGTTCGAAATTAACAAAAACTGTAGTGATTTTTCTTTTGTAGACGAACGCTCTGAAGCTCTTTGCGAAAAATTAGACCCACCTGAAACAAGAAATAAACGTTGTCAACTTATTTAGTGATGACATCAGGATGGAATTCGGTTTGGACAAATGTGTCACCGCAGTTTTTTAAAGGGGTACACAGATAAGAAGTCAGAACATCGTCTTCAATGACCTGGCGGTAATTAAAAACATGGAACTTCACATGGAAAAACTTACAAATATATGGGAGTTGAACAGCCTGTGGGAGTGGATAACACTGAAATGAAATACATAATTAGAAGAGATAATTACCGTCCAACTAGACAGGTCCTAAGAAGGGAGCTGAATTCAAAAAATAAAACTACAGCGATAAGCAACATTGCTGTACCTGTTATCACCTACAGTTTCGGAGTCGTAGACTGGCTAAGAAATTTCATCATAAAAATGGACACGAAAACTAGAAAGGCTCTGACCATGGGTGGAATTCACTATCCCAAGGCTGATATTCAGAGAATATACATAAAAAGAAAGATGGAAGGTCGCGGTGTGATAGAACTTGAATCTGCTCATGAGTTACCTATATGATCAGCCTTGGTGAGTATGTTCGAAAAGGAGAAGAACTTGTCTTCTCCTTTTGAATTTGAATCTGCTTATGAGTTACATATATGATCAGCCTTGGTGAGTATGTTCGAAAAGGAGAAGATAAGTTTACCCGCCCCATTAATAAGATCACGGTGTAGTCATGAACATGCATTCCAGCCAAAAAGAGGCTAAGAAAGTCAAAATAAAGTACCTGGGCGTAAAAGCTGTAGTTCGTGGAAGCAAGAAGCAAATCAAGGCCTGCACCAAAAAGAGGAAAACAGAAGTAAGCACTCAAAGAGACAAAATCACACATGGGCGATATTTCAGAGATCTGGACATATCAGCGGTCGATAAGAAGGCTTCCGTCCATAACATGGTTTAGCAGCTCAGGCCCAAAAGGAGAAATAGGAAGCCTGATAATAGCTGCTAAAGATCCTGTAAAAAGGGTCGTTCTCAGGTAAATTGCGCCAATCAGGCCCTACTTTTACACTTAACATGTAGCCTCGTGTTGTGAGTAAATCTCGCACCGTTTTGGTGACCTATTTCAACCGCGGTTTACAGTCTAAATAACGCTACAATCGGTTGTCTGCAGTTTTCCCATCTGCTCTCGCCGTTTCTCCATCCTTGTTTCAATGCTGACTTATTGGTCGTAAAAACTTGTTCTATATGAGCTGTAGCGCGTTCAATGACAACGTCATTGTTTACACGCGTCACAACAACAATTATTTTGTGAAGTTCGGAGAATTCCTATATTATTTCACTCCGGTTGTTTATTTGGTTTTACGCATTAGATTTAAATGGTTACATTTGTAGCCAGGGGCGGCTCATTAATAAGTGCGCCCGTGCGTGCGCACTGCCGCCTGCCGGGGAAAACTAATATTTTTGCTATACTATATTTTGATAAATTTTTATTTTTTTACCTCCTGCATTCTACACAAACAAAATTAGTATATCGAGTATCGCAGAGTCGGCAGCCATTAATACAGAATCAGAAGAAGTATAGTGTGTTAATGGTTGCCGACGTTATATACATCCATATACACTGAGTCCTGCGTCGGTGCGTATTCTTCGGCGCTCTACCTAAATGGAAAACTTCAATACGAAATGATCGACTACCTTCGTCAAAAACGACCGAATAAGCAATCCCGTTGTGCAATTTAAAATTCCACACTTGCAGAAGAGCATAATAAGACCCAGCACTGAATCTTGTAGGGCGCCCCTTTTGATGTTGCGAGAATAGAATATTTGACCTTGCCCATATCGCTCCAGCTTAACGGGCCAGGGTGAGCCTCGGCATACAGTTATGCTGTTCTCGAATCACATGCGTAATCGCTCATTTTATCGCCAGTACCGTATTATCTTTCTTAAAGCAATGTCATTATTGATTTGTATACAGCAAAATATTACGTAATTCAAACAACGATAATTAAATATAGTCTAAAATATAGTGTTAGCAGAAGGAATATAACTACGATAGATTAAATACTCGTGAATAGCATCTCACATTTAGACATTTTAAAGTATATTAAATTATTTAGTCAAAATTTATAATAAGTTTGCGTGTATCAAGTACGGCATTCTGGCGTATTTTCATAAAATTCATTCAATCTTAAAATTCAAGATAAAAAGAAGTATATATATATATATATATATATATATATATATATATATATATATATATATATATATATATATATATATATATATATATATATATATATATATATATATATATATATATAGTAAAATTGAAAAGATACGTGCAGTATAAAACGACAAAGATCACATATTGTCATGTTTTTATGTCAAACAAAACATTTGAAATTATATAATGCTAACCTACATAGGTTTAGACGTTTGTAAATATAAAAATTAATAGACGAGTAAATGAACATATAATTAAATATAATAAAACTGAAAAGATACGTGAAGTATAAAATGACAAAGATCACATATTGTCATGTCCTTATATCAAACAACACATTTAAAATTATATAGTTAGTTAGTAATTATCAAAGGAAAGGACTTTTTAACTACTATAACCTATAACTAACTAGAGGAAAACTTGGTAAGTAGTTAATAATTATTAAGTTTAGTAAGTAGGTTTTTTGTAATATATTTTCGGGGAAAAAAGAGGGGAGCCCTTCATTATTTTTCGTGCGCACCCCCAATGCATTAAGGCACGAGCCGCTAGTGTTTTTAGCTCTCAATTTTGACTCTGATAATAGCGAATCTTGTTATAAAAGTATTAATCCTTGTTGAATGATTTTATGGCCCAATTTTAGGAGCGTTGCAAGGTCACACTTTTGGGAACAGCGCATATTTTGGGGAAGGTGATAGGATAAATCGCTCTGATTCCGAAACGGAGCTTGGCTCTATCTGCAGTCACCGGAACAGATCGTATCCGAGCTAACAATATAATCATAATAAATTAAACGTTGAATGAAACAGCTTCTCGTCCAGACACCAAAATTTATTTCAGATCTTTTCTTACACCCGACGCGTTTCGACACTCCAAGAGGTCATCTTCAGGGAATAAATTTGAACAATTCTCAAAAAATTGAACTGGAAGCTATACATGAAGGTTTTAACAGGTCACAACTTCATCCATTGTGCCAGCGGCCATGCAACACTACATCTGCATAATGCCAGAAAATTGTCTTCAAGAACAAAAATCATGGCTGTTAAAAATCGCCGATCTTTTGCATTGATTTTTGTTCTTGAAGACAATTTTCTGGCATTATGCAGATGTAGTGTTGCATGGCCCCTGGCACAATGGATGAAGTTGTGACCTGTTAAAACCTTCATGTATAGTTTCGAGTTCAATTTTTTGAGAACTGTTCAAATTTATCCCCTGAAGATGACCTCTTGGAGTGTCGAAACGCGTCGGGTGTAAGAAAAAGATCTGAAATAAATTTTGGTGTCTGGACGAGAAGCTGTTTCATTCAACGTATAATTATGGTAATCCCAGACGGTGTGACGTTCAGAAATGTAATCATAATAAAAGTGTGCTAGGAGAGGTGAGAAAAGAAATATGCTTCCTGAGAGAAACCAACAAGAGTAAGGCAAAATTTGTGGCACATAATTTGAGATATAATAATTTTCTAAAGACATTATTTAAATAAATAAAGCGAAGACATGAAAATTTCTGAAAAATCCGGCACAATCAGTGATGTGCGGAAGATATTGAAATGAAAAGAGCTGGCGGAGGCAATGAGCAATGGTTGCGACGACATGGCGATACGGTGATGATGTCGCGCTTAGACTGTGATAATAGAATATTGTTAGATAGTGTGTATTGGATTTTTAGAGATATAGGGAAAGCTACTTTCTTTAAGTAAATGCAATACAGGCATTCCTAAATTTCACTTGAAATCGATTGATTGCATCGCTTCGATAAGGTGACATTAGTAGTACACATCAATTTGCAAAGATAGCTTACATAAAATACGGATTCCAATTGAAACGCTATAAAGTATTCGGTAATTCTAAATTAGTTAAATTAACTGTCAAATAAATACTCTAACAAGAAGATTAAGAAGTAGAAAAATCAGACTGACACTGAATAAACAGGAAGAATAGTGCCATTAATAAAATGAATAGTTACGGAGAAAGCAGAACAGACGAAACTATATCGACTAATAGGAAGATTGATTAGTACAAGAGAGCTCATCTAATTGACTCAATAAATCTATTTTACCAACGATTGCTTGAAAAATACCTCGGCATCCACACTAATATAGAAAATATGTTAATACGGATATTACTATCTTCAATGGGAACGAGTTTGTATCCTACAGGCAACGATTTATTAAAACAACTCAAGCATTGGAGTTTCTAATGGAGTGTACTTATTATTGTAGGTAGTTGCTATAAGGGGTTGTGTACGAGAGTAGTTTAATTTAATAAGGAATCATATACCGAGTACATAGAAAGTACAAAAACCTGTACATAGGTGTTAGGAAATTCCTGCGTGAAATTAATATTTATCTATGAAAATTTGTTTGGATAAATAAGTGTGTCCGTAAGCGTTTTTCAACCTGGAAACATTTTTCACTTATAAGCTATTTTGTAGCAACATTTGTCTGATATTTGTAACAAAAGCTACCTAAAATTGATGTACGTACGAGGTCTGCCAATTAAGTAATGAGACTGATTTTTTTTTAAATATTATTATATGAATATAATTACAATTAAGCTTTGTCTCCTTCACAATAATTCCCTTGGGAAGGCACACAGCGTTGGAGAAGGTTCTTCCATGCGTCATAGCAGTGCTGGAATGCGAATACTGGAATAACCTTCAGCTGGTCGGTTTCAGCCGTTTGAATGTTTTCGAGTGTCCCAAAATGATGTCCCTTGAGATCAATTTTCAATATTGGGAAGAGGGAGAGTCAGGAAAGCAGGGAGGTACCACAGTAATGTTTTTAGTGGCCAAAAAATCGCTTATGGAAATTGCTGCGTGACAAGGCCTATTCTCATTATGCAGGATCCAATTTTTCTTGATGTTTAGTCTCACACGCATGACCATTTTTCGGAGGTTTTTGAGAATCTCTCGGTAAAAATGTTGATTCACTGTCTGTCCTTAAGCCACAAACTCTTTGTGGACGATTCCCTGGCTATCAAAGAAACAAATCAGCATACTCATGATCTTTGATTTGCTCATTCTTGCTTTTTGGGCTTTGGAGAGCCTGAAGTGTGCCATTCCATGCTCTGGCGCTTGGTTTCCGGGTCATACTCGAACGCCCAACTTTCATCACCAGTAATGACATGTTCAAAAAAAATTCATTATTTTCAATCGATTCCAAAAAGTCAAGGCACATTTCCCTCCTAACGTCTTTCTGTTCCTGCGAAAGGTTTTTTGGAACCATTTTCGAGCAGATCTTTAGCATTTCCCAATTAATTGGTTAAAACTTGATGGACGGTGGTATGACACAAATTCAACTGTTCCCCGATTATTCTGACCGTCAACCGATGATCTGAACGCACAAGATCGCGGATTCTGTCGACATTTTTATTGGTTCTTGCAGTTGAAGGCCTTCCGCTTCTCTTTTCTTTCTAAAAATGCCTTAAACCACCGAAAAACCTGGCTTCTTGACAAAGCAGTATCTCCGTAGACCTGCTAAGGTCTTGCAAAAGTTTGTGTTTGGAGCAACACCTGCTAGCACACAGTTGCTCAAAATTAGTGTCACTAATTTTTAGAACGCGCTACGAAAACTGGATTCACGGGAACAACTACAACGAACAACCAAATGACTCTGCCGAGTTCAAACTCATACTGAATACTGGATGCGTAGCACCTGTGAACCGGTGGCCCCTCCATGCCACGTGCCTCCAGTGTTGCCATATAAAACGCTGCGTTGTCAGTCTCATTACTTAATTTACAGACTTCGTATGTATGTACGTTTTTGTTTCTGCAATTATGACCAACCACCCAGTAACCAAAGTAACGTTAATGAAACATTTCTGCAACACATTATTTTATTAAAGCCCAATGAGAAAACAACAGTTCTTTTGTGCAAAAAGTTTTTATTAGACAAGTATAAACGAGATTTCATATTTTCTGAGTAATAACACAAATATTTCAGATTGATTCGATGACACCATTATTGAGGATTAACACAAAAATCACATTCCATGCACGCCTTTTTCTGCATTGGGGAGGGGAGGGGAGGGGGGTGGGGGTCAAAATACCTTAAACTTTGTCAATTTTCATCGTGTTCATAAAATTGTGAATATCGTGAAAACCCAAACTTTTTGATAAGATCATATAGGTTTTTTTTTTAAAGGGCTTGGGCTAGTCTATCTCCGTGTGACGTTTGATTTGCGACTTTTGGGACACGCTGTATATATAGGGCGATGTGTGATTCACGGAACCCGTTAGTAAAAAGTGTTCATTTCAGAGAAAGGGTATATTTGAAATAAATTTTCTGGAAATATTTTAGTAAAATGAAGGACAATGACGGTTGAAGCTAAGGCTTCAAGGTTTGTAAAACATTCTTCTTGGGACAGTTTTCTTTCATTAGCCCGTATTAGTTTCAGGGTCTTTGCCTAAATATTGCCAATTTTGACGTTTTAAATCGCGACTTTGACGTTTTGAGGAAAACCACAATTTTTTTTTCAAATGCTTATACCTTTTTTCTCTTTCGACCTACAGGGCTAAATGTTGGTACGTAATTTACCTATAACGATATAAACCCTCGTGCCAAATTTCGTTGCCCTTACTTTTTATTTCCGAAGATATAATTTTTTTTCGAAAGTAAACACAACATTTTCCGGGAAAACCTAGCCCGATTTTCCTGGCTAACGAACTTATCCAAGCCACTTGCAAAGGCAAGGTATTCACCAAATGTAATCAAAATCGGCCCATTATTTTTTGGGTTATCAGTGTGATACATATATATATATATATATATATATATATATATATATATATATATATATATATATATATATATATATATATATATATATATATATATATATATATATATATACACATAAACAAACATATAAAAATTGAAACTGACCCCGGATATGTGTTTTAGGGGGCCTAATTAGCGCTCATTTGAAGAATTTTTTTTTTAAATCACTAATAGTGGTTTTTGAGTTGTTCAATTTTCTTAAAAAAATTCGAGAGGTGACAATTAAAAAAAATCTGTATCTCGGCCATTTAGCAACGAAACACTATACAAATTGGTACATAAAAACAGTGTTCTTTTGAGATATTGAATCAGAATTTCATTTTTTTAACACAGGGTCTTTGCTTATTGTACACCGGTGTGTCAGAGTCGTTGGTCACCGGGCCCCGCTTGCATTTTGCATTTTTCATCTAATTGTAATGCATGCATAATGCATGCTTGTACAAAAAATTGATATCGTTCATTGTTTTTGAGTTATTCCGATTGTTGTGCAACTTTTCACGTTTTTGGCACACATCAAAAATTGTGATATGGCGTTTTCACCAATAGGTAGTCCTATAAAAATGACGCATCAGGAAGCTTTTCGTTTATATCATTCGTCGAAAAAATCGACAGGGCGCTATCAAATAATCGCTAAATTTGAAGAAATTCAAATTTTTTGAAATGGAACAGCATGTACTTAATGCTTCAGAAGTGAATATATCAAAAACTACTATTTTTTACATAATATGTCCTACATGAATTTAGACTTGACTTAGCTTCAGAAGTGATAAGGGCAGTGTATCTACTTTTGAATAACACCCCCAATACCTAGTCTAGTTTAAAAATACTTACATTTATAATCGCCTACCATAATTAATGTAGGGATAATTTAATATTTTCTTTTCAGTTTAGTACTCAATATTCCAATAACCAATCAGATTATGGGATTATTTAGAGAATTTTCGAAAGAAAATATTAAAATATTTAAATTAACTTTGCTATAAAAAACGTGAGAGATGATTAATATAAAATCTCGGGACGCAGCAAGTGCGTTATGGTAGCGAATTTTCTTTAAAATATTTTTAATAGCAAATATCTTTCTTTGATGAAAACAGGCATCAAACTTGGTTGCCTATATAGTAGAAACAATGTATCATATTTCATTGAAACAAATTTATTGTTTGAAAATATATAAACATTTTACAAAAGTCTAGATGCATCAAGTGTGTTATGGAAGTGATTTTCCATAAAAATGTTTTTAATAGCAAATGCGAGCAGGCATCAATCTGATTACCGGTATAGCCTATGTGGTAGAAACAATGTACTATATTTTATCAAAATTACTTATGGTTTGAAAATATACAAAAATTTTCCGAAAATAAACTTAACTGTTGGTTTTCTATCCAACAAAGCTTACGTTAATAGCAAATTGAGTTATTGAAATTTGAAGGATTTAATGAAACTTTGGTAAATTTGCAGATTAGCGCCCGAACGCTTGTCAACAAATTGTTTTCAGAGACATTACTAGGACCTCACCTGCAGCTTTCTGAACAGTTTTTTGAAAAACGTTCGGGAGATAAACTGCAAATTTACCGAAAATTTGCTACCAAAACGCACTTACTGCGTCCAGATTTTTTTCTTATAAACGCATCATATTTCGATAAAAAATGCAAAATTACATTAACGAATTTGTTCTAAAAAAATTAGCTAAAAAAATTATGCACCCCTATTCACTCCTGGTCCCGTAACTTCCTTGGGGAGTGTGAACAACAAATTTTTCTTGGGGTTTGTGGATCCAGGGGGGGCTCTAGGCAGGTTTCTGAAAACAGTGTTTTGAAAAGCGTTCGGGAGCTTAACTGCAAATTTACCGAAAATTCGCAACCAAAACGCACTTACTGCGTCCAGATTTTTTTTAAGATAAACGCATCATATTTCGATAAAAATGCAAAAATGCATGAACAAATTTGTTCCACGATAATTAGCTAAAAAAAATTATAGGCCGTTAAACCATAAATTTCACTAAACCTACAAATAAATATCCAAACAGCTACCAAACTTAACTAAGCCGACAGCCAAAGCACCAGAGAAAGGGTCTATTTAAAATGGATTTCCTGTAAACGTTTTAGTAAAATGAAGGGCAATGACGGTTGAATCTGAAACTTAAGGGTTTGCAGAACACTCTTCTTGCAACATTTTCTTTTCACAAATGGTATTTGTTTTACATTCTTTGCCTAAACATTGCCAATTTTGACATTTAATATTGCGAGTTTGACGTTTTGAGGAAAACTCCTACATTTATTGCTTTAACTGCCCATAACTTCTTTGCATTTAAAGCTATGGACTTAAATTTTGGTACAGAGTTCACCCTTTATAATACAAACATGCGTACCAAATTTGGTTGCCCTTACTTTGTTATTTCCGGAGATATGAATTTTTTTATAAAGAAAACACAAAATTTTCCGGGAAAACCTGGTCAGATTTTCCTGGCTAACGAACTTATCCAAGCCACTTGCAAAAGGAAGGTACTCTGCAAATTTTATCAAGATCGGTCCATTATTTTTTGAGTTATCGGTCGGATATATATATATATATATATATATATATATATATATATATATATATATATATATATATATATATATATATATATATATATATATATATATAAACACAGATCTCCCCATAAGCGAATTTTTTTAAAAAAAATTCGCTAAGATTATCTGTGCTTACATTTTCATAATACACGGGTAATTAGTTGATAAATTGTTTCCACAAATGTCAAATGAAACTTCAAAGTGACAGACTTAAATAACGTTTTAATTTCCGGCAGCTTCTGACATGAAGATACTAGCATTTTTCGCTTTTATTTTTCTTTATTTTTACTGGTTCAAATTTACGGAAAAAGTTAGAAAAAACGTTTACATTTCCTTTCTTTGAAGTTTAATTACAGACTAGGTACATAATTTGAATTTTATGTATTTTTTCGACTAGTTTTCGCATAGAAAATATCTACTCAGTCTGTCCCAGAAATTATTTTCAGCGTTTTCGCAAGTTTTTGCCAATGTTTTGTGAAATTATATAATTAATAATTTAATAAGTTGTTGCAAAAAAATGTTTGCGAATTCATGTGCAAAAATTGTTTTCGAATGTTCGTGAAAAAAATTTGTTCAACAAATTTCCGCGTAATTTTTTTTTAGAATTCCGTAAAATGATTTTTATATAAAGTTCGTGTAATATTATTTAGTAAATCTTTGTAAAAAAGAGGCGAATTTTTGTGAAATAAATTATTTGCAAATTTTCATGTAAACATTTTTGTTATTCCTGCCAAAAACTTACTGTGAATAATTATATTGGCTGCCGAAGTTTTTGTGTAAATTGCTTGACTAGATTGGTTGGTCAGGAAAGTCCGATCAGTTTTTTTCTGGAAAATGTTATGTTTATGTTCGGGAAATTTTTGTACTTTCTCAAACAATAAAATTATTTTGATGAAATATGGTACATGGTTTCTACTAGAATGAAGGTTATTCTTTCTACTAAGCTTGATATCTTTCATAAAAAACATATTTAACAACAAAAACCTTTCTTTGAAAATTCGCTACCATAACGCACTTACTACGTCGAGACTTTTAGTGAATTTTCTTAAAAAAAATTCACTATTAAGGAGATCGCGAGTTTTGAATTTTGAAAAAATGTCTTCAAATGAGCGCTATTTAGGACCCCTGTAACCCAAATCCGAGGTCGGTTTCAGACTTTATATAATGGACCGATTTTGCCAGGAAAATTTGCAGTGGCGATTTCTCCTAGTGAGCGCCGCACACCCTAAAATATAATTAAAATGTGCACAGTTAAATATGTTTTATTTCTTTTTCCCTTAGTCTTAATACACTACATATGTTATGACAATCGATTTAATTTACTTATTTGATTTCATAAATAGTCGGTTAATAGTGACTTGGAATGAAGTCGGCACCACGTCTTCATTCGGAAATATGAGTAGGTCAATAGCAACTGGGAATGAATTCGGGTCGGGTTAGGTGTGCGTTGTTATTTCCGAACAACTTCACTCGACAGAGCTGTATTGGTATACAATACAGTCCCCCACCCATGTGTTTAAAATAGTAAGGAAATACCATTGATTTTAACACTGCAGTGAGCGGTAAAAATACCGCTCAAGACAAATGAATGGAACGCCGGTTTAACAAACGTTGTGATAGCATTATTTACAAACATTACAACTGCGCTTGCCTGGACCACAGTATTCTAGAATTAAAGACTATAATACATTTTAGTAAATTTTCGTAGAAAAAATTCACTAATGGGGAGATCTTGACTTTTGAAAAATTGTTTGCAAATGAGCGCGAACTAGGACCCCTAGAACCCATATCCGGGGTCAGTTTCAATTTTTATATATAAGAATTTAATTTGAGTCAAGTTTTAAAATATAGAAATTTTTGATTAAAATGAAGAAACTGATTTCAAGTACCATCCATATTTCTAGAAATTGTAATGGTACATAATGAGGTGAGGTAATTTTGGAGATTAGAAATCAGATGACAGAACTTTAGAACAATTGACATTTAGATTAAAATTTAGTCAAAATGGCATCATTTACAGCCACAAGTTTAGACTCATTTGTGAGATGCTTTGTACTATTTATATAACAATAAACTATAAACTATATATATATATATATATATATATATATATATATATATATATATATATATATATATATATATATATATATATACATAGGTATCACACCGATAACTCAAAATATAATCGGCCGATTTTGCTTTGTACTATTTATATAACAATAAACTATAAACTATATATATATATATATATATATATATATATATATATATATATATATATATATATATATATATATATATATATATATATATATATATATATATATATATACATAGGTATCACACCGATAACTCAAAATATAATCGGCCGATTTTGATAAAATTTGGCATGTACCTTCCTTCTGTAAATGTATTGGATAATTTCGTTAGTCAGGAAAATCGGACGAGTTTTTCCGGGAAAATTTTGAGTTTTTATTCGAAAAAAATTTGTATCTCAAAAAATAAAAAAGATAAGATAACGAAATTTGGTAGGTAGGTTTACGATATAAAAATTAAACTATACACCAAAATTTAGATTTCTATGTTGCAAGATAAAAAATATATACACCAAAATTTAGATTTCTATGTTGCAAGATAAAAAAGTTATAATAAAATATTTTGTGCCAGATCATTTCTATGAAAATTCACTACCATAACGCACTTGCTGCATCCAGGATTTTTACACATTTTATTATTTAGTACCATATTAACATTGAACTACTTTTAATGTTTACAGTTTTCACCCCGTTCCGGACAGTGCTAACGCTAACACAAATTTGTGTGAAGAGAAGAGCTTGATAATAATTCCATGTTCTTTTCGTGTTTTAAAGTTTTAAGTGACTTTTTAATTTGTTAGTGTTGCAGTGGGAAATTAATTTTTTTATCTACGTATCATTCCCATATAGGTCGAATATATATATATATATATATATATATATATATATATATATATATATATATATATATATATATATATATATATATATATATATATATATATATATATATATATGTACATTTAGTGTTAATAATTTTTAAAACCACCACTAACAGCAACTCGTTACCGCACATACAAGGATTTATATCATAAAAAGAAAACCATGCACCAAAATTTGAATCTCCACGTTAAAATTTAAAAAAAGTCATAAGCTTTTAAGTTTTTCTTCTTAAAACTTCAAAAAGTCGCAATTCAGAACGTCAAAATTGACATGTTCTAAATAAAGATTTTGAAACTAACATTACGGGCGATGTAGCAGAAATTTGTTAAGAAGTATGTTCTATAAAGCCTTAAGTTTCACCTTCAGCCACCATTATCCTTCATTTTACTTAAGTATTTGCAGAAAATAAATTTCAACTAGACCATTTCTCTGATGTTTTGGTACTAGTTTCAATTATAAGGTTATAATACATGAAGAAAAACTTTGTACCTACCCCTTGTTAAGCACATTGCGCGCACGAGGCTCTGTGAGATTTGGCATAGTTAAAGTGCATATAAACAAGGAGAGCAGAAAGATAAAATGTATGTATAATATGTGATTAATAGATTAAACATTGCTTTCTTCTAATTAGACGAGCGTATCGCGACAGTAAAAACTTTGATGAGTTTTGTCATTTTAACGAAATAAAAGACCTCCCTGACTGTGCTGTGTACACACAATCCTCCCAACTGACCTTACTGACCTGCTCTGACATCAGCTTGCTAAATCAAAAGCTAAAAGAAGTTAAAAGAGAAAGGAAAACTTCATTATGCTCACATAACCTTGATATATGGCAGGGTTGATTTTCCTTCTCCTTTTAGCTTTTAATTAGGCAAACTGTTGTCAGGGCAGGTCAGAAAAGTCAGTTGGTAGAATTTTTTGTAACATCACGTTAGGGAGGTCTTTTATTTCGTTAAAACAACAAAAAAGTCATCCAAGTTTTCACTGTCGCGAGACGCTCGTCTAATTAGAGAGTAGGATTGATTCCCAGCGTGACCGGTAATATATTCATGTCAATGTAAAACACATATTACTCTTATGGTCCAACATAACAGTTATGGGCAGTTAAAGAAAAAAAATTTGGAGTTTCCCTCAAAACGTCAAAGTTGCAATTTGAAACGTCAAAATTGGCAATGTTTAGCCAAAGAACGTGAAACACATACGGATTGTGAAAAGAAAATGTTGCAAGAAGAGTGTTCTGCGAACCCTTAAGTTTCAGCTTCCACCGTCATTGCCCTTCATTTTACTAAAATATTTACAGAAAATTCATTTCAAATAGACCCTTTCTCTGATGCTTTGGCTGTCGGTTTAGTTAAGTTGATGCTTTCGCTGTAGGTTTAGTAAAGTTTATGGTTTAACGCTCTATAATTTTTAGCTAATTTTCGTAGAACAAATTCGTTAATGCATTTTTGCATTTTTTATCGAAATATGATGCATGTTTGCAAGAAAAAAATCTGGACGCAGTAAGTGCGTTTTGGTAGCGAATTTTCATTAAATCCTTCTAATTTCATAACTTAATTTGCTTTTAACGTCAGGTTTGTTGGCTAGGAAACCAACATTTAAGTGTAGTTTCGGAAAATCTTTGTACATTTTCAAACAATAAGCAATTTTGATAAAATATAGCACATTGTTTCTACTACATAGACTATACCGGTAATCAAACGGATACCTGCTCGCATTTGCTATTAAAAACACTTTTATGAACATTCACTTTCATAACGCACTTGCTGCGTCCAGACTTCTATTTTCATCTGAGATCCACCCCACACCCACATTTGCCAGAAATAAAGACTATACCGGGAATGTTTCTAGAATAATTTTATCCCATTTATTCCATTTTAGTGAATTTTTATTAAAAAAATTCACTAATAGAGACGTATTTTTTCTCCCTTAGGACTCGTCCGCATCTTTGCTGCCCAGATAGCACCACAACCTTTGGCTTATTGTGCATTTATTCCATATTTTCACCAGTATTTATATTTTTATTTAAGCCAAAATGACATTGGTTATCTATTGATAATCTTTTTAGTGAATTTTCTTAAAAAAAATTCACTAATGAGGAGATCCCGACTTTTGAATTTTGAAAAAATTTCTTCAAATGCGCGCTAATTAGCCCCCCCCAGAACACATATCCGGGGTCAGTTTAAATTTATATATATATATATATATATATATATATATATATATATATATATATATATATATATATATATATATATATATATATATATATATATATATATATATATATATATATATATGTATCACACCGATAACTCAAAAAATAATGGGCCGATTTTGATTAAATTTGATGAATACCTTCCTTTTGCAAATGGATTGAAGTTCGTTAGCCAGGAAAATCGGTCCAGGTTTTCCCGGAAAATTTTGTGTTTTCTTTCGAAAAAAATTTATATCTCGGGAATTGACAAAGTAAGGGCAACCAAATTTGGTACGCGGGTTTACATCCTTATAGGTAAGCTACACACCAAAATTTAGCTCTGTAGGTCAAAACACAAAAAAGTTATAGGCATTTAAAGAAAAATAAATTGGGGTTTTTCACAAAACGTCAAAGTTGCGATTTAAACGTCAAAAGTGGCAACATTTAGGAAAAGAACATGAATCTAATACGGGCTATGGAAATAAAATGTCTCAAGAAGAATGTTTTGCAAACCCTGAAGTCTTAGTTTCAACCGTCATTGTTCTTCATTTTAATAAAATGTTTCCAGAAAATTCATTTCAAATAGACCCTTTCTCTGATACTTGGTAGTAGTCTTAGCTATAGAGTTTATCGTTTAATGGTATATAATTTTTGTAGAATTTTCGTAAAAAAAGCAATAAAGCTCAGTATATCTGTTATTATACAAGATATGAAAAAAAATTGTATATATTAATTATAGGGTGTCTTGAGCTACATCTTAAAAAATTATTTCTACAATCACAGGATGGCCCATAAGTCGTTGGTGATACAAATTGTCTTTTTTTTTAATCAAACACGCCTTATGTTATTGCATTTTTGCATTTTCCATCGAAATATAATGCATGTTTGTAAGAAAAAAAATTTCTAGACGCAGCAAGTGCGCTATGGTAGCGAATTTTGATCAAATGCTTAATATTTGAATAGCTCAATTTGCTTTTAACCTATAAGGTTGACCAAGAAACGAATTTTTTCGGGAACACTTTTAGTTTACTTTCGGAAATTTTTGTACATTTTCAAACAATAATGTTATTTTGAGGAAACATGGCACATTTTTTTTACTATATAGATTATACTGGTAACCAAATTTGATGCTTGCTTTCTTAAAAAAACACACATTATTGCTATTAAAAAATAGTTTTATGAAAATTCACTACCATAACGCACTTGCTGCGTCTAGAAATTTTTTGTTACTTGTATAAAGAAATATTTTTATTGCGAATTAAAACTGTCTAACTTTTCTCGCACGAACAGTTAAATTGATATATCCAACCCCACTTCACTTTATATCAAGAGCTCGTTGCGTGGTCGTATTCATGTGTCACACGTTATATTATGTTGTGAAAGTATTGTACTAACGGCCCCGGTGATATATTTGACATTATTAATCTTATTTCAGCCGAATTAAAAAGATAATTGTTAAATGTTTGCATTACTGAGGCACGTCAACGGTTTACATCAGGTCTAGCAAAAGTGCCTATAACTCACCTGGTGCCGGCCAGCCAGTCCTCACAGCCTACTCTCTATGTATAAAGTCGCCAATGCCGGAGAAGAACAAAAGAAGGTGTGATATTACTTCGATATCGTTACGTTGTTAAAGTTACCTACTCTATTCTAACTTGCTTTTTCAGAACACAATATTAAGAATATTTTCACATAAAGATGTATATTTGACAATTTTTATCTACGAAAATTCGATCAAAACTTTAATGTGTAAATGTATTCTACTTTTTGCACTGTCATATTTTAAATTATATAAAAGACTATTTTGGCACTGATTTATTGATAACTAGTCTAAATTTACCAGACAAAACAGAGCCTCGGTGGTGCAGTGGTAAGAACGTGTGCCTGTGAACCGAAGGGTACTGGGTTCGATCCCAGGGTACTCCTTTCACTTTTTCCGTACATATTGTACAATTAACATCAACCGAGGTTGTGGCATTGTATTTGAGCAAGTTGAATGTCTGAACGTTCCGCTCTTCGGAGGGGGCGTAAAACCGTTGGTCTGGTGTCCATGCGATGTTGGGCACGTTAAAGATCGCTACCCTCCTTACAGAAAGGCAGGGGTTCGGCAAAATTTCCAGGATAGTGAGGTGAAACTGCTCCCTGGCGTCGGTGATATGGTCATAGTCGCGGAAATTGGCCGACGTTAAAGAAATAAAAATACACATAAGACAAAACACCTACCAGATAATAGAGTATCCTGTACGGTATGTACACTTAAAGAGATAAAGGTAGTTTTCTTAAGATTTAGATACCGATAAAGAATGCCACCACCTGTAAAACAATACTTGTTTTCATTGTTGGTATAAAAAGTGGCAGGCACTACCGTTTAATTAAAATAGGTATTAATTGATAAAAACAAAACAATTGCTAAGGATATCTACAAATTAAAAACGCATTTGATCAACCAGTTTAATTAGACCCTCTGTGGTATTTTATGGATGCAATTTGCTTACAAAAACTCATTTCCGTTTGATCAGACCCAACGTAAGAGGGAGGGACGATAAGATAAACGTTGTATTTCTGAATTACTTCCCAACATCAGATAGAGACGATAAGGTAGAAGACATATTCTTGACTTTCTCCTAAAATTGGGTAGATACGATAACATACAAGTCATATTGCTGACTATATCTCAAAATCAGATAGAGACGACAGGCTTTCCAAAAACCCATCCGGAATTAAAATAATTTCTTGCAATGATTTCGACATAAAAATTTAGATCTTATGACTTACCCTGGATAACGGGTGTACTTAGGTAGATTGCTCTAATCAGGCAATACTAACACTACTATAGAGCCTCGTGGTGTGAATGCTTTTGCACATTTTCTGTAACGCGCTTTAACAGTGGCGCACAGCCGAATGAATCTCACGTATCGCTCGTGTGTGTTCTGGACGCAACATACATTGCCGTTTCGTTTCGGAATCGGTCTCAGTCTGCTTGGCGTGTAGAATGGATAACGTCATTGTTTACCAATTAAGTGGCATGAGCTTACCGCGAGCTAATATTAGATATTATGCTTTATACGGCGTTTTTTGTCAACAATTCTATAATAATACCTCCGGGTTTTTATTTTGTTTTACGCGGTAAATTTTTAATGCATATATCTGTCGTTTTCAACTACGACTCTTATAATAAAGAATTTTCTTTTAAAAATACTAACACATGTCGAATGGTTTTAACACCTAAATTTTCTGAGCGTTACATTTTAATAAGCACAATCATAAATACGATGGTTGCCATAGGTAATCCTTAAATATTTGCATTGTTCACAAATGCTGGAATACACTTTTAAATGATTGAGTAACTTTCTAAAAAGCATTCATAAATAAATAAAAATACGAGCGAGCCTTTTCTTCTCCAAGTTCTTTCATTATTCTTTGTCACCAGAGACTACTTTGGTTGTGGGCTCAGCTATGATTATATATATATATATATATATATATATATATATATATATATATATATATATATATATATATATATATATATATATATATATATATATATATATATATATATATATATATATATATATATATATATCACACCAATAACTCAAAAAATAATAGGCTGATCTTGATCAAATTTGGTGATTACCTTCCTTTTGCAAGTGGCTTCGATAAGTTCGTAAACCAGGAAAATCGGCCTAGGTTTTCCCGAAAAATTTTGTGTTTCTTTTTTCTTCTAAAAAAATTTATATCCGGAAATAACAAAGTAAAGGCAACCAAATTTGCTACGCGTGTTTGTATTATAAAGAGTGAACCATGTACCAAAATTTAGGTCTCTAAGTTTAATAAGACAAAAAGTTATGGGCAGCTAAAGAAAATTTTTTTGGAGGTTTCCTCAAAACGTCAACGTCGCAATTTGAACGTCAAAATTGGCAATGTTTAGGCAAAGAACGTGAAACAAATACGAATTGTGAAAAGGAAATGTTGCAAGAAGAGTGTTCTGCGAACCCTTAAGTTTCAGCTTCAACCGTCATTGCCCTTCATTTTACTAAAATATTTACAGAAAATTCATTTCAAATGGACCCTTTCTCTGATGCTTTGGCTGTCGGTTTAGTTAAGTTGATGCTTTCGCTGTAGCTTTAGTGAACTTTATGGTTTAGCGATCTATAATTTTCGTAGAACAAATTTGTTAATGTATTTTTGCATTTTTTATCGAAATTTGATGATTGTTTGTAAGAGAAAAATCTGGACGCAGTAAGTGCGTTTTGGTGGCAAATTTTCATCAAAATTTCAAATTTCAATAACTTAATTTGCTATTAACGTAAGGTTTGTTGGCTAGGAAACCAACATTTAAGTTTATTTTCGGAAAATTTTGTACATTTTCAAACACAAAGTAATTTTGATAAAATATGGACCATTGTTTCTACTACATAGGCTATACCGGTAATCAGATTGATGCCCGGTTGCATTTGCTATTAATAACATTTGCATATTGAATTTAAAAAAACTTCGCTACGCAGGAAGTGCGTTATGGTAGCGAATTTTTATTAAACGCTTCAAATTTGATTACCTCAATTTACTTATGTCCGGGTTCCTAATATATATATATATATATATATATATATATATATATATATATATATATATA
Organism: Tillus elongatus; assembly: GCA_964006375.1. NCBI lineage: Eukaryota > Metazoa > Arthropoda > Insecta > Coleoptera > Cleridae > Tillus > Tillus elongatus. The sequence continues at coordinate 67,971,876 of OZ023270.1, read as the reverse complement.
TATATATATATATATATATATATATATATATATATATATATATATATATATATATATATATATATATATATATATATATATATATATATATATAACAATATAAAAATTCAAACGGACCTTGGTTTTGGGTACTGGGACCCAAATTCGCGCTCACTTGTAAAAATTTTTGCAAAATCTCACCATCGATACTTCTCTATTAGCGAATTTAAAAAAATAAAAATTCGCCAAAACCGTATCTTTCTCAAGTGGAGAACTATAACGAGGATGAAAAGTTTCAATTTCAAACCATTCAACTTTCTACCTTGTTTCAGTGTACCATGGTCTTTATCACAGCCTACTCTATATGTAGGTCGACTAATGCAAGTATAAGTTTAATGCATATCCAGACGTAAACGTCACTGCACAAGAAATGATATGCCGCTGTCAAACCACGGGTAAAAAATTAATAACAACACACACACCGACGATTTATTTTCATGTTGGTACTGAACAAATGTGTATGTATTTTGAACTTCCTACATGATTTTCTGGATTCGAAGAACAATGTGTACTTGCTTGTGAATGTGTATGTATGACGGCACATTGTGGGTTATACAGCTTCTCGATCAGTCAGATGTCCTGCCCAGTGCCTACTAAGATGTGGGATCTGATATTGTGGATTTATAACCAAATTCAATTGTTTTTGTAGGCTTCAAGTAAACGAGAAGTGTTTTCAACCGGCTGTTAATAAAGATATCTTATTGAAAGCACTATTCACTGTAACAACCAGAGGAAATAAGATTAAAATCATTGTTTAAATTATATATATATATATATATATATATATATATATATATATATATATATATATATATATATATATATATATATATATATATATATATATATTTACGTCTATAAGATCATTGAAGGTTCATTGAAAGCTAAGTGGTCCAAAGCCAACAAATCCATATTGCAAAAATTCTATGCTGTACAATTTTTGTGATAAAATATTCTTGAAGCATCGAAGCATCTCGTAGCAAAAGCGAAATATTGGTCAAAAAGATTGTTGCTTATTTTTTTAAAGGTGGCGACATCTTACGCATGCAAGAAATTACAACCCAAAATTAACAGCGGGGGAGGCTAGTAACACCAAGAGCTCAACCCATTGAGGGTGCTGCGCAGGAAAATTAGACAGCGCTCACCCAGATGAGATTACCAAGACGGCGCATGAAACTATAGACCATGGATATGAATGAAACAATTATGCGCATTTACTACAGAGTAACACAACTCGGACAACAGACGATCGGATATAAGCTACAACTTTACACGGAATTTCCCAGAATGTACCCACACCTACAGATGACTCAACAGAGAGTAGCGGATCAGTATCGTGTCATTTTTTTTTGTTCCCTCAGGGCTCGTCCGCGGCCTTGCCGCCCCGATAGCACCGCAACCCTTGGTTGATTGTGCATACCCTTAGTCTTACTCCACCCATTCCATAATCACTGTGCCTTGAACTACTCTGCACAGCGATTGGTAGGGTGAAGTTTTATATTGCTCTGTCTCCGGTCTAGAGTGACCGTAGATCAGTTGTCTTTTCCGGTCCAGAGCTATACACTCACACAAGATGTGCTGGGCTGATTCCTCCCCCTCGCCGCAGAGTCTGCATGCGAGGTCCCCTTCGAACCGCCCCATTTTATGCAGGTGTTTCTTGACGGCCATGTGTCCCGTAAGAGACCTGTTGTGTTTCTGAGCTGTCCTCTGCTAAGGTTTAGCAGCTCCACAGCTCTCTTTGAACTGGCTCCGTCAATTATTGACTTCCCATGTCTGAGCCCTGGACAGTCCGCCCAGAGTATCGTGTCATACTTAGGAATAACTTTATTCCACAAACGAGACTGAATACCATCACACAGGAAGTTGAATATGAAATTACTAACATAGTGGTTACGGAAAATAACGAGATGCTGTTTGATGGTAGTAATCTGCAACCTGTACATACTGAGCATGATGAACACATCGAGGGTACGCAAGAAAATGAGGAACTCATCGACAAATTGTCCACAGAAATGAGTCGTGCAGTCGCGGAGTATTAAGACGCAAATACTATTTTTTCCCTCAGGGCTCATCCGCGGCTTAGCCGCCCAGATAGCAGTGCAGCCTTCGGCTTATTGTGCATGCCCTTAGTATTTTTACTCCATCCATTCCAAAATCACTGTGCCTTGAACTAGTCTGCACAGCAAATGGTAGGGTGAAGTTTTATAATGCTCTGTCTCCGGTCTAGACTGACCGTAGATCAGTTGTCTTTTGCGGTCCAGAGCTTTACACTCGCACAAGATGTGCTGGGCTGATTCCTCCCTATCGCCGCAGAGTCTGCATGCGAGGTCCCCCTCGAACCGCCTCATTTTATGCAGGTGTTTCTTGACGGCCATGTGTCCCACCAATAGAGCTGTTATGTTTCTGAACTGTCTTCTGCTAAGATTTAGCAGCTCCATAGGTCTCTTTGAACTGGGTGTGTCAATTATTGACTTCTCATGTCTGAGCCCTGGACAGTCTGCCCAGTACACTTTGTGTTGGTTTCTGACCCAGGACTTAATGGCTCCCCTGGCAGTGCTCTTTGCCACGCCCAGAACCGATTCTGGTCCCATAAATGGTTCTGCTGACCCTCTCTTCGCGAGACTCTGCATTGGTTGTGACCCCCGAGTGACCCGGCACCTAGATGAGGGTGACCTCATTCTGCCGAGCCAGGTCGCTCGTCTCGTCTCGGCACTCACTCACCAGCCAGGAATTTACCCGTGGGCTACTTAGGGCCGTAAGAACTGCCTGGCTGTCTGTGGCTATGAGGATCTGCTTGCTGGTGAAGACCCTTCTCTTGTTCTCCCGCACACGGTGCAGGATGGCATACATTTTGGCCTGAAAGACCGTTGCATGGGCTCCGAGGGAAATACCATGACTTACCCTTGGTCCTTCCGAATAAACACATGCCTCCGTCCCACGCTTCCCGCCGGATCCGTCCGTGAATCAGACAAGCGCCTCCCGTGGTATGCCCCGCGTCTCCTCCCGCCAAGCCTTGCGGTCGGGGATCTCCAGTGTAGTTGTTTTCCCTGTAGATTCGCGGGCTCACGAAGGCTGACCTCATTTCAAGCATGGGTTCCTTCACGATCTCCTGAAGCAGTGGCCTTAGAAGCCTGGGTTGATCTTCAGTCTACCATTGCAGGCTAGTCTGTATAGTTCTAGCTTGGCCTCCCCCATAATAATTAAGTGTAGGGGGGCAGATCTAGCAACACCTCCATGGCGGCTGTTGGGGTTGAAGACATGGCCCCTGTGATCCCCAGGCAAGCCATCCTTTGGATCTTGCCTAGTTTTTGTTTGGTATTGGATTGTGTCACCTTAGGCCACCAGACCGGTGCCACGTATGTTAACGATGGTCTGACCACCCTTGTGTACAGCCAGTGGGCCATACTAGGTCTTAGTCACCACGTTTTTCCATATAGCCGCCTAGTGACGGCTAGTGTCATGACTGCCTTACGCAGTATTTTTTCAACGTGACCATTCCAGGTTAGATCCAATAAGACCCCAAGATATTTTACCCCCTTGGCCATTGGAATTTTTCTACCGCATAGAGTGAGAGTTCTGAGGCTCTCCCACTTCCTCCTCCTCGTAAACCGTATGACGGTTGCTTTTTCAGAGCTCACCCCGAGCCCTTGGCCAACCGTCCACCTTTCCACCACTTTCAGTGCTGTCTGCACTGACTGTGTAACCTTCTCCCACACTGACTGTTTCCTCGGACTATGATGACAATGTTGTCCGCATAGCCCTGTACCTCATACCCCACTCCCGAGAGCCTCCCTAGCAGGCCGTCCACGACTAGGCACCAGAGCAAGGCAGACAGAACGCACCTCTGCCGACACCCCGCCACGACCCCCACCAGCAGAATCCCTTCCGCGAGTTAGTTGCCGACCGCACACACACACACAGATATATATATATATATATATATATATATATATATATATATATATATATATATATATATATATATATATATATATATATATATATATATATATATAAACATTTTAACTGACCATGGAAATGGGTTCCAGAGGCCCTAATTTGCGCTCATTTAAAGAAATTTTCCGAAAGTCTCACCATCGATACTTCTCTATATGTGAATTTTGTTAATCAAAATTCACTAAAAATATGATCAAAACATAAACTTGAGTTGCCCTCTATCCTTGTATATTCATTGATGTAAGGTACGTAGCAAACGTTGTATAAGTATTTAAATAGCTGTTGGTAAGGTAATTTTCTTCCATTAGATCTATATTAATATCGCCCTCAAAACTACTTATAGTACCACTTAGAATATCTTTACAGAAGAACCCATACAATTCTGAAACAAAAGTTGCAGCTTCTGTAGCTGGAGATCTATAGCAGCTTATAATACCGATGGTTTTATTATTGCCATCTCGTTTTATACCAACTTTTAACAAATTAACATCTTTTAGAGCTACTATTACATGTGAGAATTTCAAGTTACTTCGGATATATACTTACGGGCAAGAAGAGTGTATGATCAAGAGTCAGGGATGCAAAGAGCAGCTGATTATTGGCAGCGTTATAATGAGGCAAGTCCAGAAAAGCCAGAGAAACGCACACATATGTTACGTAGACTATAAGAAAGCCTTCGACGCTGTGCCGCATAGTTGGCTGCTCCCCGTGCTGGAGCTTTATCATATACATTCCACGATTCAGACATTCTTTGCTCATAATATAATCTTTTGTAAAGAGGTATATTTCAGCCTCCTGTGGTCTTTTTAAAGCCTTAATCCATTATACAACGACCTCAAAGCCGAATGCAGGATCAACCATATTCAGTACATGGATGATATAAAACTCTACGCATCGACACCCTTGCAGAAGACATCGCTGCTCCGAGCAAGTGAGACCACTAGCAAAGAAAAGCATGGAAATCCGCATGGATAAATGCATAGTTGTCCACATTAACAGTGACAAATGGGTGAACAACGAAGCAGGCAAGACACCTAACAACGAGATACTCAAAAGCATCCAACCTACAGAGACTTATCACCTCGGGTTAAAAAAAATATCCACTTAAGAGATTGGTACAAAATAGGCTATTCCTCATTTTAAAGTCCCACCTCAACAACCAGAACACATTTCAAGCAAACAACATCTGTGCGATCCCCGTCTTGTCCTCTTCGTTCGGTATAAGACACTTATCACCCCGACAGAGCTGGAAGAAATTAACAGACTAATCAGAACCAAAGTAACGAAACATAGGAAGCACATCTAAAGTCGTGCACGGAAAGAATAACTTTGAAAAGGAGTAAAGGAAAAAGGGGACTAGCCGATATTGCTGAGCTTTACCACAGGCAGACAGCAGGGGTCTAGTATATCTTTAGGAAAAAGGATCGCCCCCCTACACGAAGGCATAGTTAAAGCTGATAAGTGGTACACTCCACCCAATCTCTCAATTATAGACACCCCATCAACAGAGAAAACCGCCATCAAGCAGGAAAGTTGGGACAGCAAGGCACTACACGGTAGAGATCTCACACCTTGGCAGCCGGTGGTAACACTAAATAACTATCGTATACATTGCCGCAGAAAGGACTGTTTCGGGAGACTGATGATTTCCTTATTTTCATCCAGGACCAAGTTATTGCCACTACCAACTACAGAAAGTATAAAATCAACGACTTGGAATTCGATGCGACACAAGTTAGCACAACAGAAAAGGGAACATTTTAGCCACTCAGTGGTACCAGGTTCATACAAAAATTCACTGCCTGTACATCCAACGACAGTAAAATAGTACAAAGCACAGATCCATTGCTGATAATTTTGAAGAAAAATATTAATATTTGATAGCACATAGTTAAGAAAAACTCTAGACGCAGCAAGTGCGTTATGGAAGTAAATTTTCATAAAAATCAATTTGGTTACCGGTATAACCTATATAGTTAGAACAATGTACCATATTTTATCAAAATAATTATTTGAAAATGTACAAAAATGTTCCGAAAATAAACTTTAAATGTTTCTGAGAAAACTGGTCTCCTAGACAATGAACCTTAGGTTAATAGCAAATTGAGTTATGGAAATTTGAAACATTTAATGAAAATTCGCTACCAAAACGCCCTTGATGCGTTTATACAAAAATTTTCCGAAAATAAAGTTAAATGTTGGTTTCCTTACCAACAAAACTTACGTTAATAGCAAATTGAGTTATTGAAATTTGAAGGATTTAATGAAAATTCGCTACCGAAACGCACTTACTGCGTCCAGATTTATTTCTTACAAACATGCATCATATGTCGATAAAAAATGCTAAAATGCAGTAACGAATTTGTTCTACAAAAATTAGCTAAAAATTATAGACCGTTGAACCATAAACTTCACTAAACCTACAGCGAAAGCATCAACTTAACTAAACCGACAGCCAAAGCACCAGAGAAAGGGTCTATTTGAAATGAATTTTCTGTAAATATTTTAGTAAAATGAATGTCAATGACGGTTGAATCTGAAACTTAAGGGTTCGCAGAACACTCTTCTTGCAACATTTTCTTTTCACAATCCGTATTTGTTTCACGTTCTTTGCCTAAACATTGCCAATTTTGACGTTTTAAATTGCGAGTTTGACGTTTTGAGGAAAACTCCAAAATTGGTTTCTTTAGCTGCCCGTAACTTTTTGTCCTTAAACTTAGAGACCTAAATTTTGGTACATGGTTTACTCTTTATAATACAAATACGCGTACCAAATTTTGTTGCCCTCACTTTGTTATTTCCGGAGATATAATTTTTTTTAAAAGAAAAAATTTTTCCACGAAAACCTGGTTTGATTTTCCTGGCCAACGAACTTATCCAAGCCACTTGCAAAAGGAAGGTACTCACCAAATTTAATCAAGATCGGTTCATTATTTTTTGAGTTATCGGTACGATATATACAGTGTGGAACAGCCAAATGGAATAAATTCGATAACGGATAAATGAGTGCGTGTTGCGAAAAACGCTTGGACACGTCGATTTGTATTTTTAACTGCGCATCTTTTTCAAGAAAAAAAATTATATAGGGTGCGTCATGTGACAGTGGCCAATACCAACTTTCTTATTTTAAATACAAGCCCCTGTATATTATTAATTTTTTGGATTCTTCAGAAAATTCTAGACATAATTCATGTACAATGTCCTATACCTATCTTCAACTGTTTCGGAAATATTAAGTATTTTCAGATTTATTACAAAAATTAACATTAAAAATAGAAAATTATTTTATTTCACAAATTCGCTACATTGCATTCAATACTTATTTCCCATTCAGCTCTTGATAATGAGAAAGTAAACAAAAACCATTCCTGCGTTTCTTTTTACTGATATGAAATGAAACAAAAACAAAAACAGTTTTCTTTCTGTTCGTATAAAACTCGTAGCCTTAGCAACTTGTTGTCTGCCTGCATGACAGTAGTGATTAGTGTCAGTGCTATTGTCGTTTGAATTTCGTTAACTGTACGTAATAATATCAGAAAAATGGTTCATTTAACAGAAATGCACAAAATAACCATTCTACAAATGATTGGTTATGGAGATAACACACGGACACAGATGGAAGTGTCTCGCTTATTTCACGAAAAATTTCCAAATTTGCCGCCTGTATCCCAAGGAACAATTAGCAAAATAGAAAAGCAGTTTCGCGAGCTTGGTCATGTGAGACAGATAAAAAAAGTAGCTGCCAATGCAGTAAGTGATGATACGAAATTGGATATTACGCTTGAGTTTCAAGAAAACCCACATACTTCTGGTCGACAAGCAGCCCAACTATTCAACGTTAGCCACACAGCAATTTTTCGAACATTAAAGGAAAGTAAAATGCATCCCTATAAAATGATACCAACTCAGGAGCTCATGGAGGACGATTTCGATAGGAGAACGTATTTTTGTGAACAAATGATGGCAATGTTAGATAACAATGTGATCCAATTAGAAGATGTTTTGTTTTCTGATGAGAGCACATTTACACTTCACGGTCATGTTAATCGTCAAAATTGCCGCTATTGGTCTAATGAGAATCCTCATTGGATGAGAGAGGAACATACGCAATATCCTGAAAAAGTTAATGTTTGGGCAGGAATTGTTGGAAATCATATCGTAGGTCCCTTTTTCATTGATGGAAACTTGAATGGGGATAAATATTTAGAACTGCTCCAAAATAATGTCGTGCCAACTTTGACAAACTTATATCCAGATCCAGCAAACCCACAAGTTCCTGCCAATAAAATATGGTTTCAGCAAGATGGAGCACCGCCCCATTACCAAATCAATGTCCGGCAGTACCTGAACCAAATTTTTCCAAATCGGTGGATAGGGAGGCGCGGATCGATAGAATGGCCAGCACGATCTCCTGATCTGTCGCTATTAGACTACTTTTTGTGGGGATATGTCAAAAGTATTGTATACAAAACTAAGCCCCTCAACTTAGATGACTTAAAAAGACGAATCACGCTTGCGATTAGATCAGTCACGCCTGAGATGTTGAGTAATGTTAGAAGACATTTCTATACCAGATTAGCATGTTGCCAAGATGTTCGTGGCGAGCATTTTGAACATTTACTACATTGACATTAATTATTTTTTTGTTTTTTTAAATTATTAAGAAATAATCAGTATTTCTTATTAGAATTTGTGAAATAAAATAATTTTCTATTTTTAATGTTAATTTTTGTAATAAATCTGAAAATACTTAATATTTCCGAAACAGTTGAAGATAGGTATAGGACATTGTACATGAATTATGTCTAGAATTTTCTGAAGAATCCAAAAAATTAATAATATACAGGGGCTTGTATTTAAAATAAGAAAGTTGGTATTGGCCACTGTCACATGACGCACCCTATATAATTTTTTTTTCTTGAAAAAGATGCGCAGTTAAAAATACAAATCGACGTGTCCAAGCGTTTTTCCCAACACGCCCTCATTTATCCGTTATCGAATTTATTCCATTTGGCTGTTCCACACTGTATATATATATATATATATATATATATATATATATATATATATATATATATATATATATATATATATATATATATATATATAAACACGGATCTCCCCATTAGTGAATTTTTTTAAGAAAATTCACTAAAAAGAAAACTTGAATCACCAACGACTTATGGAACACCCTGTAATTGTAGAAATATTTTTTTAAGATTACAGATATATTGAACTTTAAAGATTTTTAACGAAAATTCGACAAAAATGATATACCATTAACCGATAAACTCTATAGCCAACACTATTGCCAAATCATCAGAGAAAGGGTCTATTTGAAATCAATTTTCTGGGAATATTTTAGTAAAATGAAGGACAATGACGATTGAAACTAAGACTTCAGGCTTTGTAAAACATTCTTCTTGAGACATTTTCCTTCTATAGCTCATATTAGTTTCAGGTTCATTGCCTAAATATTACCAATTTTGACGTTTAGAATCGCGACTTTGACGTTTTGAGGAAAACCCAATTTTTTTTAAATGCCTGTAACTGTTATGTCCTTTTACCTACAGAGCTAAATTTTGGTATGTAACTTACCTTTAATGATATAAACCCGCGTATGAAATTTGGTTGCCCTTACTTTGTTAATTTTGGAGATATAATTTTTTTTCGATTTTTTTTGAAAGAAAACACAACATTTTCCGGGAAAACCTCGGCGGATTTTTCTGGCTAACGAACTTATCCAAGCCACTTGCGAAAGGAAGGTACTCACCAAGTTTTATCAAAATCGGTCCATTATTTTTTAAGTTATAGATGTGACACATAAATAAATAAATAAATATATATATATATATATATATATATATATATATATATATATATATATATATATATATATATATATATATATATATATATATATATATATATATATACATATAAAGTCTGAAACCGACCTCGGATTTGGGTTCCAGGGGTCCTAAATAGCGCTCATTTGAAGAAATTTTTTCAAAATTCAAAAGTCGGGATCTCCTCATTAGTGAATTTTAAAAAAAAAATTCACTAAAAAGAAGAAGGAGACCAAGATGAGACATTCTGCAAAGCCCAATTGATAAAATACGGACCATACAACGAAATAAAAGAAACTGCGGTAGTCAGAGAGCTATGGTTGTGACAACAAGGCGACATCGCCTTTACACTGTGATAATGATGATGGTATGAATGCTACCGTTTATATAACGAAAATTATTAAAAATTAATCGGAACGAAGAAGCTACTTTAGAGTAATTGAAGTATCACGAAAAGGTACGGTTTGTCAATCATTATAACTCGTTTTTAATTGAGGAAGTTTCTGCTTGTAATTATTATTAATTAATTTAATTAAAAGTATGTAGGATGGTACCTGAATAATTGGGTGATTATGTTAATGGTTCCGAGATGAAGTAATTAATTTATTTTGGTACAGATCTCTGACGCTGGACAAATTTTAATGGTCGGTCCAGCGCAGATTGTAACAGTTTAATGTCTAGGTACAGTTGAAGTCATTAGTCTCAGATTTGTAAAGTGTGTCGATACTCCTCAGGGGGGAGTACATCTCTTTGGGCAATAAAATAATGAGAAACAGTTCATATGAAAAAATAAAAAGTCTGGACGACGCTAGTGCGTTGTGGTTGCGAATTTTCATAAACATGTTTTTAATGGCAGTATATCTTTCTTTGATAAAAGACATCAAATTGGGTATAACCTATATAGTAGAAACAATGTACCATATTTTATCCAAATAACTCTATTGTTTGAAAAAGTACACAAATTTTCCTAAAATAAACTTAATATGCCCCCGAAAGAACTGGTCTGATTCTTCTGGCCAACGAAGCTCTTCAAGATATTTATACATCTGCCAAGATATAATTATTCACAGAGCTCTTTGTCAAAAATTGAAAAAAAAAGAAAATCTATAAAGCTGTTTTTTTAACTTTTTACAGAAATTTGAAGGGGTGCAAGTAAAGAAAAACATAAGCGGAAAAATACTCATATTTTCATGACACAGGCTGTCAGAAATAAAAGCGTTATTTAAATCTGTCACTTTGAGGTTTCATTTGACATTTGTGAAACCAATCTATCAACAACTTTTATATATTATGAAAATGTATACATAGATAACCTATCAAATTAATTATATCTTAACTTTTTTGTACTAAAGTTTATTTAAAAACTTTAATATATATTTTTTGAGTTACAGCAATTGGATGTTTTCAAATTCAGCCACAGTTTGAGAGCGCCTGTGGCATCTCGATTTTTTCGACGAATAATATAAACGAAAACACATTTTCATGGGACCCCGCTATATGTTGGTAAAGACACCGTATCACAATTTTCGGTATGCACCAAAAACGTAGAAAGTTGCAGTGCAGTTGAAATAACTTAAAAACTATGAACAATATTCGATTTACTTTCCTAAAAACATGCATTATAATTCGACGGATAATCCACTATGTGAAAACTGGAACCTCTGATGAGCACTGATAAGTACACTTGGAGAACCCAAATCACCACAACACATATTTCAAAGACCTTACGATCTTTACTGACAACGTCAGCGTCATCAGAGGATGAAAAATTCTAAAACCAAATCAAGAGCTATAGTGTATTTATATCGCACTTAGGTAACGAACTAATCCGAAGTAAAAATTGTAGTCGGCGACCCATCGTTTGTCTATTGTGTCGATATTCAACGGACGAGGGCGAAGAACTACTTTAATCTTCTGGTTGACAAATTTATGAGCTTTTATATAATTTAAGGATAGTGAGCTTAAAATGAAAGGTGCCGAGATATTAAAGAGAGCTACACGTTCTTTTTGATCTAGAAATTTCACTATGTGAATATTGGAGCCCCTAAAGAACGCCGACAAGCAACATCTGGCGAAGGGACCAATAACAGCCGCTCATCTTTTTAAAAAACAAACCGAGTCTTTGGCTCACAATGTTAACTTTAACAAAGGATAAATAATTCAACTAAAATTCTACATAAAAACAAGTATTTATATTGATTTTTTATTCTACGCCAAAACAAGTATTTATATTGACTTCTTAGATACAAAGAAAACGAAAGGGCATCTTTAAGTCGAGAACCAAACGTAGAGCCTGGTATCTGTATAGACCGGCCGAGTTTTTGACAATACTTTATTATTCTGCCAGACAAATTAGGAGTGTTTAGCTGTTCAAATGCAAAGTGAAAATAAAGGGCTTAAAATTAAAGGTGCCGCACGATTCAATGAAGTTTCGTTCTTAATCGACCTTGATATATAAATATTTTCAAAGGCATCAAGCATAGTTTGATGTCTAACATTTTTGACAAGTTTTAAATTTTCTTTGAATATTATTTTGGGTTTTCGATATTAGTTCAGATTCCAGTTCATGATCTCAATTATATGTATATTTTAAATTACGTTATGATTAAAATCAAAGCCTGATTTTACCGAGTTATCGCTACATACCAAGGGCTATTGCTAAGTGCCTATATACTACCGGCCATTATCTAGAAGAGTCTAGCAATCCGAGCTGTGGCAGCCTAATTCCAATTTGGTCTATTTATAATAAAAGTGGCTAATGTATTCACGTTAAAGACAAATTAACCAGATGTGAGTAATATATTTAGGATCTGTGTATTTTTGTTAACTTAATAATTCATCTAAAAGCCTACTATGTTTATTACGAATGGGAAATAACCTTGATTTCGTTCTTTAATTAAAAATAGGGTGTACCGTATCTCTTTAATGTCAGGTCAGGTCACGTCAGGTCAGGTCAGGTCAGGTCAGGTCAGGTCAGGTCAGGTCAGGTCAGGTCAGGTCAGGTCAAGCCAGCGTTCCCCTTTCACTTTTTCAGTACATACTGTAAAATGAAGATCAATCGAGGTTGTGACAATGTATTTGAGCAAGTTGAACATCTGCACGTTCCGCCCTTCGGAGGGGGCGTAAAGTCGTCGGTCTCGTGTCCATGCGATGTTAAAGATTCTCACCCTCCTTACAGAAAGGCAAGGGTTCGACAACATTTCCAGGATAGTGAGGTGAAACTGCTCCTTGGCGTCGGTGATTCGCCATAGTCACGGAAATAGACCGACGTTAAATAAACAAAATACAATACAAAAGTTGGTAAACTGCGTTTAATTATAACAAAATCTCAATGGAAATAGTGTTTTGTGCTGATTTTCTTAAAGCGTTTAACTTTAACTGTCACAGAATCGATGTTCCCAAAGTTATAATGCCATAAATAAACTAATAATTTTTTACAACGCAACCTACTTTATCTCCTAAGCATATCACTAATTTGTATATATATATATATATATATATATATATATATATATATATATATATATATATATATATATATATATATGTATATATATGTTAAATTTAATTCGACTTCGCTGATTTTTATAGTTCATTATTTTTATCTGAATACTAGGCTTCAATTATAAGTACAGTTGGAGAACCAAAATCACCACAACACATTTTTTAAAGACCCGCCAATCCTTTCACTAACAAACTTAGCGTCATCAGAGAATGAAAAAAATGTCAGCGCCCATCACAGGTTCCAGTATTTACTTAGTGAATGCATCGATTGTTGATATTGATAAATGGGATCAACTTTAATACAGGATTTTCCCAGTAACCAGTGCATTGATATTACAAAGACAATTGGTGGTAAATTTAAACGCAGATGGGATGTTTCTGTTGGCAAGGTCGCCTGTCGCTTGTTTTAGCTGTGTTATATATAAATAGGTATGTAGAAACTATGACCAACATCGCCGCGATATTTTCTATAAGACACTGGTTCAGCTCCATTGACGTGCATGCTGTGAAGGCGTATGTATGTTTCTTTCGTAATATCTTACCGGGTAGGGTTTTATTAAAAAAATGAAAACTGGTTGGTTATCAAGTAGCACAGTAGTCACATTCGGCTCTACTTGGAGTTAAAAATAATAAGATATAACATATACAGGGTTCGGCAAAATGGTCTTAGTTTTCAAAGTTGATCAAAATTGGACCCGCATGAAAGTTTCTGTATATTTTGAAAATTATTTATTGACGCTTCCTGATTTTTGACATCTGTCATATTTTCCAAGTTATTTTACTTTATTTTTTCGCAGGATAGATAATTTTTTAGCGAATTCATCCAGGTAGGATTTGATGGATCTCTGACGAACCGTTCTTCAGAAAATGGCAAAAACTGATTGATAGGGTGCCAATAAACCTGATAGATTTATTTTTACTGTTTATGATTGTTGGTTTTGAAGACAGAAATATATTTTTGCAACAAGCTGGCGGTATATTCGGTGAAATAAATTGGGACAGCATTAATTATATCTCAAGTATACTTGGGCATGAAACTTATTTAAATCAATGGAAACGAGAAGGTAATATATATATATATATATATATATATATATATATATATATATATATATATATATATATATATATATTGCAGGCTCTGTGTGACTGGGATAACAACTGAATAGAACGCTCATACATAGTATAAAATATTTAAAATTAAACAAGACAATCGAACACAACACGTCGATAACAAAAAAATAAATGTAAATGGTATACAGCATGTGTAAATTGAAAACCTTCAGCGTCCTGACAATATCGACAAATGACAATAAGTACACTTGGAGAATCCAAATCACCAACACATATTTCAGGGACGTTATGATCGTTTCGTTGACCATGTCAACATCTTCAGAGGAAGAAAAATTCTAAAATTAAAATATTTGCTACAGTGGATTCATATCGCGTCTAGGAAAACGAACTAATCCTAGACGCGATATAAATACACTGTAGCTAGTAGTTTAATTTTATAATTTTTCTTCCTCTGAAAATGTTGACACGGTCAACGAAACGATCGTAAGGTCTCTGAAATATGTGTTGTGGTGATTTGGGTTCTTCAAGTGTACTTACTAGTGCTTATCATAGGTTCCAGTTTTCACATAGTGATCGACAAATGACCTTAAAAGTTTTGAAATATTTTTTGGTGTTATTTTGTGAGCGGCAGTTCTGGTTCGATTTTACAGCTTCAATAATGACTGAAGAAGGCGCTTATAAACCACCGATTTTAAATCACCCCAGAGAAAGCACCATCCCACTGATACCAAATGTTGTCTGACAAGTTCTGATTAAAAGACTGAGGCTGGACACTGTGGCTGGAAACTGAAACAGGTGTGGGGTGATTCTGATTTTTGTTTAAGTGCTGATTATTTGCGGGGTTAGGAAATAAAGGAACGAGTTCTGACAGAATCTGGTCAAGAATGAGTTGTAAATAGCAATCAGCATTCAAAGTTTCTTTCAAAAGAAAGGGCCAATAATTGTTCCTCCAACTATACCCGCCCAGACGTTTATTTTCGGCAGATATTGCGTATCGGAGCCTTTTTCATCCAGTAAGGATTGTAGTGTAACCAGTACCGACAATTATGTCTATTTACAAAACCGTTGAGACAAAATGTTGCTTCACCCGGAAACACTACTCTCATGACATCCAACGTTTCTGAGCAAAACTATATACGGTGATCAGGATCGTCTTCGTTCAATGTTTGGTACAGTTTTACTTTATAAGGATAAAATTTATTGGATTTTAATATCCTACTCACAGATTGTTCACTAATCTTGTACCTTACGGCCAGTTTTGGCAGCGAAGTCCTTGGTAGTTTGTGTACACTCAACATGACATTAAGCACGTTGCTATGATTTGTAGCTGTTTTCTTTGGTTCACACCCTGGAACGTTTCATGTTTCATTACATCTGCGCAAAGTTCTCGATATTGTAGATTTTATGACTGGACCTATCCTGTCATGGAATGTTTCATTAAATACATCACGAGCTTCTCGCAGAGATCTCTTCCTATAACCAAAACCAACAATCCTAAGAATTGTAATTTATATATATATATATATATATATATATATATATATATATATATATATATATATATATATATATATATATATATATATATATATAGCATGTGTTTATTTACTAAACACATGCTAGACACAGAGACGCTCTGTCAAAATGCGGTCGTTTTCGACGATGGTACTCGATCATTTCGCATTGAAGTATCGCATTTCCGCAAGAGCGCCGAAAAATACACACCGTCGGCAACTGATGTATATATGGATATTTGGATATGGATGTATATAACGATAACGTCTGCAACCAACCATTAACACTATACTTATTCTGATGCTGTATTAATGGCTGCCGACTCTGCGATCCTCGATCTACTAATTTTGCTTGTTGAATGCAGCAATGCAGGAGATAAAAAAGCAAATATATTTTTTTAAATATAGCATAGCAAAAATACATTTTTTTTCCACGGCAGGCGGCAGTACGCGCGCCCCTCGCACTTATTGAGGAGCCGCCGCTGAAGGGAGTCCTAAAGCATGCCGCGACATAATTGTTTTTCTAATGAATAAATGCGAGATGGCTTATAACAGACTAAATACAGACGTAAGGATTATTTCTCTGGCTTCACAAATGTTTGTTTTTTCTCTGTAACCGGTTTCGCTTTTTGACAGTATCATCAGACAGGGGAAAATTGAATTAATTTATACGAATTCATGACAACTACAAATAGAAATTCGTTGCTACGTTATGATATTTTAACCAAAATATCTTTAAAATTAAAAATATAATAAAAATGAAGGATGACGTCTTCAAAATAGCTCCGTGATGTATGTCAATATTTAACTTCAAAATAGAATCAATCCATAACAACAATTACAACAATAAAAGAACTAAACAATACAGTAATAAAGAGCAGACTCTATACAACGAAAATAGCGACACACAACAAAATAGCTAGACGTATTTTGTTTAATGTATTTAATTAGAAAAAAATTGAAATATGGTCGCTTTTGTCTTGAATGTGCTTTTTTACTTCTAAAGCTTAAAAAAAGTCAAGTTTGCGCTTGTCATTGCAAAAATATAGTGACTCTATGCGGTTATTCACTGTGGGTTTATGTTGAGTATCAATAATATGTTTTGCAAATGCAGATTTGTCAGGGTGGTTATTTCTAAGTGCAGAAATATCTTGTATCCGGTTTAAAAATTCTGGAAGTTTGGCCGATATAGTTTGCGTTACAGTGTGTACAAGCTAATTTATAAACTCCAGCTTTTGTCAGGAAACATGATTTTTCTTTCGCGTTAAATAACAAATCACGCGTCGTGTTATGAGATTTAAAAGCTTCCTTTGTATTTGTAAAGGTATTTAAAATTTGTGAAATGTTTTCTGAAACGCTTCGAAAATAAGTCATCGAAACAAATTTGTGATCTTTGGTGTCTCTAATATTTAGATCAATTAAATAAAGCGCTAATTTGTATTGTTTTTTCTATATCTTTTTATATATTATTTTACCAGCGTAGCCCTAATTAAATACTATTTGCTTAATTATTGAAGTTACTTTTTCAAAATTGGTTTGGAACATAGGTATTGGCGTTAATGCCGTGCTGCCTCTGCTAAAACAGATAAACAGACTGACAGACAAACGTATTAAAATTGGACGATAGGATGCATAGGATGGTAGGTTGACATCTATCATCTTTTCGTACCTTAAATCAAATCCTTACTCTTGTTAATTAATTAAATACATTCTTTTTACAGCTCAAAATTTTTCAATCTTCTACTCTCCCTTTGAGAACAAAAAAAATTCGGGACGCAGCAAGTGCGTTATTGTAGCGAATTTTTATTAAATGCTTCAAATTTGTATGACTTATTTTTCTATACAACTAGAAACTTTAATTTTAGTATGCAGTAAGAGCAACCAACATACCTACCAAATTTCATTAAATAGCTTTGTTATTTTTGAGATACGATTTTTTTTTCGGAAAATCAATTTTTTTATAGAAAAACTGGTGCAACAAAGCTGGCTAACGAAGTCGTCCAAGCTATTAATAAAAGAAAGATTATTGCCGAGTTTTATCAAAATCGGTTACTAACTTTTTCAGTTATCGGTTGGATACATATTATATATATATATATATATATATATATATATATATATATATATATATATATATATATATATATACATTGGTGGTGAGACTTTGCAATTTTTTTTCAAATGAACACAGAACCCTAGAGCCCGAAACCGTATATATATATATATATATATATATATATATATATATATATATATATATATATATATATATATATATATACGGTTTCGGGCTCTAGGGGCCCAAATTTTGTGTTCATTTGAAAAAAAATGAGTCTCACTGCAAAGTCTCACCACCAATGCTTTTCTATTAACGAATTTAAAAAAATCGCTAAAAAATGTTAAATGCATAAAATCTGAATGTTCTATGAACACATAAATAAAAATTTGGTATATGTAGGTAACATCGTCGTTTTATTAAAGAAAATTTAAGTTACAAAATGTCATTTGACGTACAGAAGTTTTGCAAAAGAAATTTAATTTTTTTGCCGGAAGAACTTACCCGATTGGGCAGCTTAACCAACTTATCTACGTTATTTACAAAAGGAAGATACCTGCTAAATTATAAAGTTGGCAGGTGTTTTCCTTTGTTAATCGCTTCGAAAAGGTCGTTTTAGCCAAACCAATCATACCGCTTTCTCCAAAATGATTTTTTTCACAAACCAATTTATATCTCTAATGCTCATTATGCATTTTTATCAAATTGAGTATGCTGATTTTATAGAGGATTTACTATGTACCAAAGTTAAAGACTATAGCTTAATGGGAATTTGACTTATTAAGATAATATATTTTAACGGAAATTTGATACCCTAACGCACTTGCTGCATCCATATTTTGAACGTTATTTTTACGATTTAACTAAGAACTTTTTGACGAAACCCATTATTTTTTAATAAAAATTTGCCAGCACAAGGCACTTGCTGCGCCCATACTTTGTTAAACGAATAAACTATTGTAGTTTTCCACGAGACAGAAAGGTCTACTTCAAATTTATTGTTTGAAAACCTGTAAGACAAATGAAATGAGGTAACACAATTTAACCATAAATTAATGAACTTATCAAACACATGTCACGCAATAGTTTGTTCTCCAGAAGTAGTAATTGTGTTAGAAACATCATTTGGAAATCAGTTTTATGTGATATTCGCCATTGCTATAACCGGACAGTTTTCCAGGAATAATTGACAGTGCCGAATGTTAACGTCGCTACATATCCAAAATAGCCAACAAGGTTATTTCAAATTAATGATTGGCAAATGTTATAATTAAATGAAACAGGTATTTATTGGAAACGAAACTTATAACTTTGCGCAACAAATTTCATGCTACACTTACATCTGTTCCAGAACCTTTGTTTAGAAAACGTCGATTTTGACATTTAATTCTGACAAAATAAACATTTTTGCTTCTTGTCTTGTGATTGATCAAAACTTATCGACTCTCCGACTATTTTAGAAAATTTACTTTATTATCTCTTTCATCTTGTAAAATATTGTTTATAAAAAGGTGAAACACAGTAAGCGCGTTGTGATAGCGATTTTATTTTATTATGTCATCTAATTCTAATAACTTAATTTTTTATTATCATAGAAACTTCTGTTTTGGTATCTTTGTTTGTATGTTTCTATAAGGCCAAATGTTAACCAAATTTCAAATTTCATTGAAATAGCTTTATAAATTTTTTCGGACAGAAACTTGATTTTTCGTTGCGAAAACTGATTTGCTTGAACTGATTAACGACCTCATCCAAGATATTTACAAAAGAACCATATTGGCTAATTGTCTAAGGTCACAAATAATTTAAACACCAACTCTGAGCTGTTCAAAGATCTAAAAAGGTTGTCACTATCTGAAAAATCCATGCTAGATGAACCTATTGCTCCATCTAAACTGACCAATGCCTTGTTCTCTTTAAACACATGAAGTGCTCCGGTTATTGACGCTCTGACTACATCATTTTACAGACATTTCTGGCACATCCTTAAGTCAGTTTTTTGTGAGGTCGTAAAAAAATCCTTGCAACGACAAACGCTACCTTCATCTGGATGTAAAGCTGTTGTGCATTTGCTGCCAAAAAAGTGATCTGCTCCCATTAGAGAACTGGCGAGGGATATCTATTTTGACAACGGACTACAAAATTGTTGCAAAATGCCTGTCTACTAGATTATCCAGCATAATGAAGACCGTTATAGATCCAGACCAAAGCTACGCTGTTCCAGGCAGATCCATATATGACACACTACACCTATATAGAGACACAATTAAACTTGCAAACCAACAGAACTATCCTTTGGTCATTCTTAACTTAGACCAAAAGGCTGCTTTTGATGTCTCATAGATACCTTTTTCATTTGATGGCAGTCCTGGGTTTCGGATATCAATTTATTGGTGCCATAAAAACATTATACCAGAATGCAGTCTTTCATGTACGTGTTGGATCACTACTTACTGGCAAAATATATTTCAATAATGGTATTCATCAAGGATGTCCACTATCTGGTCCCTTATATTCTATATCAATTAAGCCCTTCCTACAGTTGTGCAGGCAGAGACTTAGTAGATTTGGGGCAGCTTATTTGGAAGGCATTAATCTAACATGCGCTGCATACGCCGACGATGTGTCAATATTTGTGAGTAAAAACATTGACTTTCAAGTACTTCAGAAAGCGTATCAAACCTATTCAAGAGAATCTAAGTCTGAATTGAACTCCAAAAAGTCTAGAGGTTTCTGGTGCGGTGCTTGGAAGACACGAACCGATCGAGCTTTGGATTTTCAGTGGTCTGCAGAAAGCATAAAAGTTCTTGGATTGACCTTTTCCAACGATCCAGCAAGAGATTCTGAGAGTGCGTCAAAGACCATTATGGAAAAAATAGAACACTGCCTCTTTAAGTGGAGACAAAAACTTCCATCCATATCTCTTGTTGAAAAAAATTAATCATAAACCAATTTGTAGCCCCTAAGCCTTGGCATTTTTTTCACATCTTTTCATTCACAAAGACTCAGGTTGAATCGTTTCAAAAAATGTTTACAAATTTTATATGGACAAGAAAACATTGGACAGGGGTAAAAGATCTATGTATGCCGGTTCCCGATGGGGGTTTAGGTGTTGTGCATCTGCAGTCAAAGATTGATACATTTAGATTGTACACTGTAAATAAAATGATAACGACTTCAGAATCACAAAAATGGAAAAATGTTATAGAGCACCTTATAGAAGAATTCACAGGGTACACACCTCTGTTTAGTGAAATTTGGGAAGACGTTGGTTTTGAAACGGTGTCAGATTTTATGGAAGACGATAGGTGGATTTCAAACGATTCATTGAAAGAAAAGTTGGCTACTAATTTAAATGTTATTAAAAACAATTTGCTAACCCATTATAATTGAATCAAAGCATTTTTCGAGACCTATCGCAAAAATAAACACAATGATAGCTGCGAGCTAAAGTTAAGCCTTCTGGATTCTTCGGATAAACATATTTCTTTAAAAAAAAACTAGGAAACAGATTCAACAGATACTTACAGCAAATTACTTTGGTATCGAGAAATTAATGTGTGGCGCATAGACGGATGACCAACTTATATGGTCTTCTTACTTTAGCCCGTTAACTCTAGGACATGATTCTGATGTATCATGGAGATTTGCAAAAAATCGCCTAGCTGATCCAATTTTTCTCAGCAAGATCGGAGTGGTGGACTCGAAAAACTGCCCCTTCTGCCCAGGTATTGTAGGAACAGCATGGCATATAATCATGTCTTGTCAAAGAACAAAAGATATTTGGTGCAGAGTTAAAGTATTGCTAAAAAATCTTTTGGAACGCCAAGAAATTCAAACCAAAGATTTATATTGTGGGTATCCAGGAAAATCGGTTAAGCACAACTTGGCCAATTTTATAATTAACATCGCAAAGTCAACGATCTATCGAGTGATAACCGACCTTTTCAAAGACACAAAAGAGCCACCTACCTACATAACAGTATTCCAGAATAGAATCAATTGCAGGCTGACAACATAATTCTCATGGTACTTAGGTAAGAAACAAATCGAACAATTCAAATCCATCTGGTGCGTCAACGAAGTGCTTTGTGTAGTCACTGAAAATCAAGAAGTACTGTTTTCTGTTTTATAGTACTAGGAAAAAGACAAAAATATTGGACAGTTTGTGTTTTTCCTTTTCTTGGACATAAAACGCCACATGTATTATTTTAGTATCTGTATATGTGTATATGTGTGTATGTAATGCATTGTATGCTTATGATACAGTTATAATTTCTGTATTCTTAGGTGGTAGTTTAATGTTGTTAATTTTTTTAATGTATATTTTACAAGTGTATTATTGCATCGTTCTAATAAAGATAATAATAATAATAATAATAATAATAATAATAATAATAATAATAATAATAATAATAATAATAATAATAATAATAATAATAATAATAATAATAATAATAATAATAATAATAATAATAATAATAATAATAATAATAATAACAACACAGTGTTATGTTCGTGACCTCTCCATTAGTGAATTTCCTTAATGAAAATTCACTGATAATTTTATGTGAGTCATAATGAATGAGCCATATAGCCATACTGATTTAAAGGTTTTCATGCTAAGGCTAATCAGTACTTTGCACCTATTTGACTATAATCATGTTAACCTAATGAACCGTATCGCATGTTACGCCAATGGTGACGTGTTCCGAACGTGTATGCCAATCACGAATACACAAACGACATTCTAGTTTTTGTAGTTGTTTTGTGCAGCCGTGTATTTTCTTGCTTGTCTGTCATATTTGCAGAAACCACTCAAAGCCTGTACAGTTCTAGATGTTTAGCTCTAGGCACGAGTTCGGAAAAAATAGAGAAACTGTGTCAGACCAGATACAGTGTACACGGCAAATCGGTAAATCACTAGCTTAGCTCCACAATGTACATTGAGCTTATCTTGGCTATGCAATCTTACTTTATAATAACTAATTATGAAATAAATCGTTGCTCGAATGTGTATGAGCCAATCTTTGTTCTAACTGATCTGTCGTGATTGAAAATACAAACAACCTAGTGAAGAGATAAGCTGATGCCTACATGTCTTGCATTTAGAAAACATCTTGACTGAACTGTGCCTTCGCGAAGTGGGTAAAAGCTTCTGGAGATATCGTGGTTAACAATTATTAACGATTTAGATAGGCAATGTGATAAGTCCAAAAAGGGAAATAACTGATGTTCGTTAAGCGCTGACACTGGGTTAACATGCACGGTCTCAAGCTGTAAATGGATATTTACTAGATGTTTTATTTGAAGAGAATTAATTTTAAATTAAGGACAGCGTTGAATGTTGTTTTCGGCACTTGTACATAGTTTTTGATCGACTACCGTTGATGCACACAGATGTAGCTTAGTAGGCCATGAGAATTTAAGTTTAGCAGGGTTTATTATCTAGTGTGATGATATGTTTCAAAACGGAAGAGATGCAATTAGGGATGTATTCACATCATCTCCAATGTGTGGAAGTGTGAAACGGGAAGGGAAAATTGAATTTTTTTACTCAAACGTTGTAAAAAGTCTCAAAATATGTAAAAACTTGATTTGCGAAGGAAACAATTTCATCGCTCACTCGGTTTATCTATTAGTTCCCAGGATAACTTTCGAAGCGATTGAGTTATCGACTTTAAATTTTTTACACAGGTACCAGTACCATCAACCAACGTTTTGGATTGTTTTTAATGAATTTTCGCAGGAAAAATTCACTAATGAGGAGAGCGTCACTCTTGAATTTTGAAAACATTTCTTCATATCAGCGCGAACACATATGTTTTAATTTATATATAGTGTCACATTTGTCGAGAATTAAGTTTATGAACTTTGTTACTTCTATGGTAGTGTGTTGATAACAGCGAACACTCTGGAATGATATTTCTAGAAAGGACCAGAAGTGACAGGTGTAGAATAGTGTAGAAGGTCTAGAATCTCTATGGACAGTATAAATAGTCGAGCGGTGCACAGAATAAGTTAGTTCAGTATTGAGTTAATGTGGTGTAAAAGAAGTGATCATAGAGTATTAAGCAGTAAGTGTTGGTGTTTAAGAAGCGATCATAGAAGGCGAATAGTGGAATATAGTTCTATGGACATTTAATAATAGAGAAGATAAATATATTAGTTGATACTGGTGTTGAAAAATAGTTGGTAATAATAAATTAGTAGTTTGGAAAGCTGTGTTTTGTTAATCAACAAATCCAGAACCCCGTAGAACGTAACAACTAGGGTCAGAAGTGGGATTTTGAAGATGCTAGGGTAAATATTTCAAGAATATTCGTTGAACAACGTGGAAATTGCTAGAATCTCTGGAATATCAGTGTCAGCAGTAATTCATAACTGGGTGTGTTCTTGAAACAGAATAAACTGTGTACCAGCTTTAAGTACGTCTATGCCTAAGACACGTAGCGCAACAGCCAATATGGACGCCCAGCTATTGGAATTGATTAAAGAAATGAAAGAAGAAGCAAGAAAAAGAGATGAAGAATTGAGAAAAAGAGATGAAGAGGTCAGAAGAAGACACGAAGAAGCTAAAGAAGAAGCCAGAAAGAGAGATGAAGAAGCTAAAAAAGAGAACAAGAAGTGAAAGAAGAGCTGAGAAAAAGAGGCGAAGAATCCAAAGAAGAAATGAGAAAAAGAGACGAAGAGATAAGCGAGGAACTGAGAAAAAGAGACGAAGAAGTCAAAGAAGAAATGAGAAAAAGAGATGAAGAAGCCGGAAGAAGAGATGACGAAACAAAGAAAATTCTGCAAGAACAAGCCAGCAGAATTGAGAATATTACTTCATGTGTGGACGAAAGTATGAAGCAGGTAAAAGACGACATCTTCCAACAAGTAGAATGTCGAGTAAGGGGTATCAGGGGGTTAAGGAGTCGCGGGCCAAAGGACTCCAGGGGGCAAGCTGAGGAAGTGGAAATAACAACATAAACTCCCGATGAAGCTTTCCCCAAGACCGTCATGCGCGGTAAAAATCCGCATCCTGCACGAGGTGACCCTGCTAATAACTAAACATGACGGATCTAGACAAGGAGGTCGAACTAAACTCCCCCAATCTACGGTGTCACGTGACCCGTGTCTATGGATGGATGGCACCAGGGCGATGGTGTCGTGAACGGAACCTCTGGAGTACCAGGCAACCCTCCAGAGTAACCCGCCTTGCACCACACAGGGGGTTCTGATGGTGTGGACAGTATTTCCCCCATTCTCGTGGGAACAACATGAAGATTATAAATACATATAAAACCAAAACCAATGAGGCTCGAGGAGTGGCTCCGGCTACAGACTTGAGCCTTGAGTCTATCCCGGAAACGGAGACGAGCCAGGGTGCGGCAGCGGACTCTGGAGGTCCCACGACCGGCGTAGATACGGGGGATCAGGGGGTAGCTTCGGCCAGAGACCTGTCCCCGACACCCAAGCTGGAGGCTGGGTCCCACCGGAGGGCGGCGAGCTCCGCGGACTCCGGGGGCCCCTCCACCAGTGAGGACTCTACTGTTAGAGTAGAGGGACTGCCCCGGCAGTCCAAGCGTCTTTCCGGGGCGCAAAGAAAGAAGCTCCGGAGGGCGCAAAAAATGGCGGCCGGGACCTGGACGGTCGAGAAACCTGTAAAGGCGCAAGAGGGGAGTGCGGGTCAGAAGAGGACGCGCTCGAACTCTAGCACGCCCACTACAGACAGACGTTCCAAAAGGGCCAGGGTGCCTGTAAAGGCGCAAGAGGAGAGTGCGAGTCGGAAGACGCCGCGCTCTGGCTCTAGCACGCCTACTACAGACAGACCTCCCAAAGGAACTAAGGCCGGAACACCGGCGCAGACTGGCTCTTACAGGGAGGCTGCGGAGGGCCTCGGGATGGCGGTGATTGACAGACGCCATCCTGAGGTCACGCTAGACCAGGGGAAGGCGGACCTGATCCAGGCTGCGGTGGTAGCTGCAGTGGACTCTCTTCAGGAAGGGGAGAGCCCGCCTCAGTTCCACCGGACGCGCCTGACGGGGGGCATCCTCTGGATAACCTGTGCCGGCCCGCAGTCGCGGGACTGGCTGCGGAAAACGATCGGGGGCCTCGGTCAGATTTGGGAGGGGGCGGACTTGACAGCCGTCGAGCCCAAGGAACTCCCAAAGAGACGCAAGGTCCTCGTACGGATCCCTGACACCGTCCCGCAGGAGACGGTGATCAGCAGACTTAAGATCCAGAACCCTGAACTGGGGACGCAACACTGGTCGGTTCTAAGCAGGAAGGCAGAGGAGAAAGGACAGACGCTCGCCTTCTCGATCGACCCGACATCTTACAGAGCCCTTGAAGGAACCTCCTTCAAGGCATTCTGGGGCATGGGAAGGGTTAGCTTCCGCCCACTGGGGAAGCAATTAAGGGTTAATGGGACTTAGGTTCCTTCAGGTCAACCTCCAACACAGTAGGGCAGCCACGGCCGGACTACTAATGGCTCTGAGGAACACGGATGTGGCCCTCATCCAGGAACCGTACTCCTACAAAGGAGAGATCAAGGGACTCGGCGGAGCTAATGGAAAGCTCATCTACAGCAGGTCCAGCGAGAATCCGAGGGCCTGCATTTTTGTCAGGGAAGGGATAGAGTTTCTCCCTCTAATGAATTTCTGTTCCAGGGACCTGGCAACGATCAAAATCCGATGTGGAGGAGCGGATGGGCTGAGGGACATTACTGTCGCGTCAGCCTATCTGCCAGGGGACAGCACGGACCCTCCCCCACCCAACGAATTGGAGCAGCTGATGGTGGGTAGCAGAGCAGGTGGATGGCAGACCATCATCGGCATGGATGCGAATGCGCACCATGAGTTGTGGGGTAGCTCGGACACAAACTCTAGGGGTGAGGCACTTTTACAATTCTTTATGAAATTTAATTTAGACATATTGAATAGAGGTAATAAACCGACATTCGTCACAACACGGCGTGAGGAAGTTTTAGACCTAACAGTTTCCACCCAGTTTCTGGGTGACTTTGTTAAAAGCTGGGCTGTGTCTGGGGAAGTGAGTAGCTCAGACCACAGATACATCCGGTTTGAAATCGCCAAAGTCGAAAGAGAAACGGTATGGTACCGGGACCCCCGCAAGGCGGACTGGGAAGCCTACAGGGCAGACCTAGCTGTGGAACTGCGGGGGGTTGAGAGGGCCATAAGGGATTCAATAGACCTCGAGATTGCAGCAGTCCAATTGCGAGACGCAATTACCTCGGCCTATAACGCCAACTGCCCCCTGAAAATGAGGGTGTCCACCAGGAACGTCCCATGGTGGAACGAGGACCTCAGGCAAAGGAGGACGCAGGTTCGTAAGCTGTTTAACGCGGCCAAAAGGTCGGGAGCATGGGATGAATATAGACAGGCCCTATCGACCTATAACAAAAGACTGAGGGACGCCAAGAAGGAGTCGTGGAGGAGGCACTGCGAAGAAGTGGAAAACACGTCCGAGAGTGCTCGACTACACAAGATCCTGTCTAAGGGCCCTCAGACTAACATAGGCTCCCTTAGAACACCCACGGGAGGCTTTACAAGCTCGGGGGAGGAAACTATGGAAATTTTACTCCAGACGCACTTCCCCGGCTGTAACATAATAAACCAATCACCTCCGGACTGGGAACACTCAGAAATAGAGGCGCCTTATAGGCGGGCATCTAGAGTAGACTGGACAGTCGCTAAAGAGGTGGTTACCTGGAGCAAAATCAGATGGGCCATTAACAGCTTTAAGCCATACAAATCGCCGGGATTTGATGGAATAATGCCCATCATGCTCCAACAGGGGATAGATATACTGGCGCCGGTGCTTACCCTCATTATGAGGGCCAGCCTGGCTCTGGGGTACATTCCGAGGGCATGGAGACTGGCCAGGGTTGTATTTATTCCTAAACCTGGGCGTCCAACAGACCAGGCAAAGTCCCTGAGGCCAATAAGTCTCATGTCCTTCTTGCTGAAAACAGTGGAAAAACTTCTCGACCGGCACATTAGGGGCGGTGTACTGGAAGCATATCCTCTACACTGCGGACAATATGCATACAGAGCAGGATTCTCAACAGAAACAGCACTGCACCAACTGGTGCTGAAACTGGAGAATACGCTGGAGAACAAGGAGGTGGCGCTGGGGGCCTTCCTAGACATAGAGGGGGCCTTTAGCAACACCTCGTTCGGATCGGTTCTGGCAGCTGCCCGGGAGCGTGGAATAGAGGAGACCTGCTGCAGGTGGATCGGTTCCATGCTCAGGGACAGGGCGGTGTTCACCTCACTCGCGGGAGGGACTCTGCTGGCGGGGGTCGCGGCGGGGTGTCCGCAGGGGAGCGTTCTGTCTCCCTTGCTCTGGTGTCTAGTCGTGGACGGCCTGCTGGGGAGGCTCTCGGGAGGGGGGTATGAGGTACAGGGCTATGCGGACGACATTGTCATCATAGTCCGAGGAAAGGTCACACAGGCAGTGTGGGAGCGTATGCAGACTGCACTGAAAGTGGTGGAAGGGTGGACGGTTGATCAAGGGCTCGGGGTGAGCCCCGAGAAAGCAACCGTCGTGCCGTTTACGAGGAGGAGGAAGTGTGAAAGCCAAAGAACTCTCACTCTATACGGTAGGAGCGTTCCAATGGCCAGGGAGGTAAAATATCTTGGGGTCGTATTGGACTCTAAGCTAACCTGGAATGGTCACATTGGAAAAATACTGCGTAAGGCAGTCATGACCTTAGCCGTCACTAGGCGGCTATATGGAAAAACGTGGGGACTAAGACCTAGTATGGCCCACTGGCTGTACACAAGGGTGGTCAGACCATCGTTAACATATGCGGCACTGGTCTGGTGGCCTAAGGTGACACAATCCAGTGCCAAACAAAAACTAGGCAAGATCCAAAGGATGGCTTGCCTAGGCATCACAGGGGCCATGTCTTCAACCCCAACAGCCGCCATGGAGGTGTTGCTGGATCTACCCCCCCTACACTTCGTTATTATGGGAGAGGCCAGGCTAGGACTATACAGACTAGCCTGCAATGGTAGACTGAAGATCAACCCAGGCTTCAGGGGCCACTGCAAAATTCAGGAGATCGTGAAGGAACCCATGCTTGAAATGAGGTCAGACTTCGCGAGCCCGCGAATGTGCAGGGAAAACAACTTCACAGTGGAAATCCCTGATCGCGGGGCATGGCGGGAGGAGACACCGGGCATACCACGGGACGCGCTCGTCTGGTTCACGGACGGATCTGGCGGGGAGCGTGGGACGGGGGCAGGTGTTTACTCGGAAGGACCGAGGGTAAGTCACAGTATTTCCCTCGGAGCCCATGCAACGGTGTTTCAGGCCGAGATGTACGCCATCCTGCACTGTGTGCGGGAGAACAAGAGGAGGGGCTACACCAACAAGCGGATCCTCATAGCCACAGACAGCCAGGCAGCCCTTAAGGCACTAAGTAGCCCACGGGTAAATTCCTGGCTGGTGAGTGAGTGCCGAGACGAGACGAGCGACCTGGCTGGGCAGAATGAGGTGACCCTCATCTGGGTGCCGGGTCACTCGGGGGTCAAAGGCAATGAAGAAGCTGACAGTCTCGCAAAGAGGGGGTCAGCAGAACCATTTATAGGACCAGAACCGGCTCTGGGCGTGTCAAAGAGCACTGCCAGGGGAGCCATTAAGTCCTGGGTCAGAAACCAACACAAGGTGTACTGGGCGGACTGTCCAGGGCTCAGACATGGGAAGTCAATAATTGACGGACCCAGTTCAAAGAGAGCTGTGGAGCTGCTAAACCTTAGCAGAGGACAGCTCAGAAACACAACAGGTCTCTTGACGGGACACATGGCCGTCAAGAAACACCTACATAAAATGGGGCGGTTCGAAGGGGACCTCGCATGCAGACTCTGCGGCGAGGGGGAGGAATCAGCCCAGCACATCTTGTGCGAGTGTATAGCTCTGGACCGGAAAAGACAACTGATCTACGGTCACTCTAGACCGGAGACAGAGCAATATAAAACTTCACCCTACCAATCGCTGTGCAGACTAGTTCAAGGCACAGTGATTTTGGAATGGGTGGAGTAAGACTAGGGGTATGCACAATCAACCAAGGGTTGCGGTGCTATCGGGGCGGCAAGGCCGCGGACGAGCCCTGAGGGAACAAAAAAAAAGGGGGTATCAGCGACGATGTACATGACAAGCTGACGAGTATACAAGAAGAAGTTGAGCAGAAAATGCAAACACTAGAAAAGAGGTGTGATACCCTAGCCAAGGGAAACATCAGACTCGAAGATAGCCCGGTCTGAAGAATTAAGGTCCCCACATTTGATGCCTCAGTCCCATGGGGTATTTATCTACGCCAGTTCGAAGCCGCTGCTATAGCAAATGGTTGGGGCAAGAGAGAGAAAGCGACTTCGCTAATTGTGGCTCTCAGAGGAGATGCTCTAGATGTGCTCCAAGGTATTCCCAGGGAAGAACCGTTGAGTTTTGACAGCATTAAACATCAATTAGAGATGAGGTTTGGCGACCAGCATTTACAGCAGCTGGATTGATTGCAGTTGAAAAATCGTTGTCAGAAATCGCGCGAAAGTCTCCAACATCTCCACGCCGACGCTATCAGACTGACACGATTAGCCTACCCCATAGCTCCGATAGAGCTTTTAAACCAGCTGTCGCTGCAAACCTTCATTGACGGCATCAGAGATACCGACACGCAACAGGCGCTGAGGATGGCGAGACACAAAAACTTGAACGATGCTTTGGCACATTCCTTGGAGTTTGAAGCGGTAAAGCAAGCGTCAGAAAGTCATGTGAAAGTTCGTAGTCTTCAAGTCCAAGAAGAAAATAAAACAGATATATCCAAGATCATGCAGCTACTAGAGAAAATAGCAGAACAAATAAGGCCGACGTCTCATGGACACCCAATATGAGCTCACCGTGCATATGTCTTGCGCTGTTGGAACTGCGGCAAGGTGGGACATATAAGGGGCGAATGTTGGGCTCTAAGATCACGCGCAAGGGAGAAAGTGAAGCTAAGGCCGGTAACGATTACTCAGGTTTGCGATTCTGGCAGCGCTTTCATCGTAGACGGATACGTAAGCTGTAATAAGACCCAGATGGTCGTCGACACAGGCGCACCTAAAAGGATTATTCGCCGCGACATGGTTCCAAGATGGCGAGTAAGAGAGCCAGACAGAGTGTACAGAGTAAATGCAGCCGGTGGTGATCGGATACAGGTATTTGGCGAAACTGACGTCGAGCTGCAAATTGGGACATGGAAGGCAAAGCAGAGAGCCATAGTCGCCGCCATATCAGACCCGATTATAATTGGCTTGGACATACTTGTGTGTGTGTGTGTGTTTTGATTCTTTAACGTCGGCCTATTTCCGCGACTATAGACAATCACCGACGCCAGGGAGCAGTTTCACCTCACCATCCTGGAAATTTTGCCGAACCCCTGTTTTTGTGTAAGGGGGTAGGGATCTTTAACGTGCCCAACATCGCATGGACACGGGACCGACGGCTTTACGCCCCTTCCTAAGGGCGGAACGTGCAGACATTCAACTTGCTCAAATACAATGCCAGAACCTCGGTTGATGTTAATTTTACAGTTTATACTGAAAAAGTCAAAGGGGTACCCCGGGATCGAACCCAGTACCCTTCGGTTCAGAGGCACACGTTCTTACCCCTGAACCACCGAGGTTATTTGGACATACTTCAGGGTCAGTGTGCTAAACTTGATCTTGGCACGAACATCCTGACTATCGGCGGTGAAGAAATAATAATGTCGCCTGGCAGTAACCTGGCAGTGCGGAAAATCACCATAGAGGAAAATAGCAACGAATACTGTGAAAGTGCCATTCCAGTAAAGAGAGCTGTGAGAGGAAGATACGACCCAGTTACTCAGCCAGAAGCAAGAGGAGAAGAAAGTATGAGCGAAATACAATACGAAGAGTGCAAAGACCACGTAAATGTGAAGCCAACCCAGAAAAAGGTCAGTAAACACATTTGTTGGAACAGAGCCGATGTCGAAAGGATAAATAGCGCCCGCCGAGATATTTGTGCAAGTAGAAACGTCAGAACAACAGCAACTATACGGAAGAACCAGTACCACCTAAGAACTTCGCTTGAAGGAAGCCTCGACATATTGACGAGAAGGAAAACCATCCACTCTGCTGTCAGAATTCATATACGAATAGAAAGCGACTGCATGAAGACCCGTTATGACGTGCCACCTAATTCAGCTGGTTTTAAAGAAGAAGATCGGGTGTTGTTCTACAAGCCAGTACGACGCAAGCGACGGTCACCTAAACTACAGAAATTATGGGAAGGTCCGTATAAGGTGGTCAAAAGGATCAATGGCGTTGTCTATCGCATTCAGAGGAGCCCGAAGAGCAAGATGAAGGTGGTCCATATGCACAGACTTACACCATTCCAAGAAATGTCAGAATTCGACCGGGACGATGGAATTTAAGAGGGGGGCAGTGTCACATTTGTCTATGAGCATTAAGTTTAGGAACTTTGTTACTTCTATGGTAGTGTGTTGGTAACAGCGAACACTCTGGAATGATAGTTCTAGAAGGGACCAGAAGTGACAGGTGTCTATTCTACACCTGTAGAAGGTATAGAATCTTTATGGACAGTATAAATAGACGAGCGGTGAGCAGAATAAGTTAGTTTAGTATTGAGTTAGTGTGGCGTAAAAGAAGTGATCATAGAGTATTAAGCGAGTCAGCAGTAAGTGTTGGTGTTTAAGAAGCGATCATAGAAGGAGAATAGTGGAATATAGTTCTATGGACATTTAATAATAGAGAAGAGAAATATTTTAGTTGACACTGGTGTTGGAAAATAGTTGGTAATAATAAATTAGTAGTAGTAAGGTTGACCAAGAAACCAGTTTTTTCGGGAACACTTTAAGTTTACTTGCGGAAATTTTTGTACACTTTCAAACAATAAAGTTATTTTGATGAAACATGCCACATTTTTTCTACTATATAGGTTATACTGGTAACCAAATTTGATGCCTGCTTTCTTAAAAAAAAACATATTTGCTATTAAAAACATTTTAATGAAAATTCACTACCATAACGCACTTGCTGCGTCCAGACTTTTTTTAAACTAAGGGTGGCCACTACACCTACATCTTCCCTATTTGTAAACTTTTAATGAAAATTCGCTACGATAACACAGCTGCTTGGTCTACTGTTGTCCGTTATATCGTTTTTTTCTATAAAAGGTAGATAATATGGAAAATCAAGTGTACAAAACGCATCGGCTTCAGCTATATAATTTATCCCATTACAGGATCAGTTTGACTCGGACAAATTCAACTGTCTATCACGGCATCGAACACTCTGTATACCACTCACTCGAACACACGGTAAAGAGAGAAAGAACAGGCTCAGAAGAGTTGTTTAACAACTTGCGCAATCCATCTTTATTTGGCTGGAAATTGGTACATAAAATTTGATAGTCCCACCTCTTTAAAGATCGTCGTATCGACCATTCCAGTACTTAGTCGCCGAGTACAATGGGTCCTTAAACTGGCAAAAACTCTCTAATTAATTATGATAAGTAGAAACAAATGAATGCGGCGAGGGTATTAATCAAAACAAGCACGTTGTTTCGAGAGAGGCCGAGCATACCGACTGTCAAAAACTGCAACAACAAATATTTCAAATGGATATTATGTCAAAAGAAAAAAAGACAAACACACCAGCAAGTTTGAACAGCCTACTCTTGCCGTTTTTATTTTGTAATTGTTCTTTGAAATTATAACTGGAGGACTGTTTTTGTTGGGACTTCTGTAATGTTCCGAAAGTAAATATTTAAGAATTTCGGTTACACAAAACTAACATTTTCAATTAATAAATATGATTCAGGGTTATGTAAGATAATAATGAACAACACAATATTCTCACCGTTTATGTATGTATGAAATAAATGAATAAAAAGTGCATACTGTTTTTAATGTACAAATAAATTATTGGATTCAAAGAAAAAATCCACTCCGCAAACATCTTATGGTAGCGAATTTTTATAGGAATGGGTTTCCATCAAAAAATTGTTAGTCAAATCATTTATAAAACTTGAAAGAAATAATCAAGAAAAGTATGTGATCCATAGCCTGTTATAGACAATGATTTTGACATATTTCTTAGAGCACCTCTCCGCCTGAATTTACCCTATTTTGTCCTTCATGACTTTTCTTATGACTTTCAAAAACACTTTCGGATATCTAAACCATACTTTACTTTCTAGAGTAAACTACCATTTATTAGTGAATTTAGTAGTATAGGTGTCACACGGAAAACTCAAATATTGGGCCGATTTCGATCAAATTTGGTGAGTACCTTCTTTTTGCAAATAATAACACCAGAGTAGACAAACTCCACACCCAGAAGTCTTTGACTTGTGCGTAGGGAGCTTACATACACATATAGACCAAGGATAGCACCTATAACTCATCAGAAGTCGGCCTTTCCACATTCGAGTGACTGAATACGGGACTCAAACCCGCAACCACATAGTCCGATTCTAAAGGTTACTCACCTCGCAAACGGAGTTATTCGGCTGGTTGCATGGCTTGGACAAGTTCGTTAACCAGGAAACTCGGTCCAGTTTTTCCCTGAAAATTTAGTGTTTTCTTCCGGAAAATTTTTATATCTTATGAAATAGAAAGTTAGGGCAACGAAATTTAGTACGCAGGTTAAAACCATAAAACGTCAACTATGTGCCAAAATTTAGATCTGTAAGTCAAAAGAAAAAAAGTTATTATTATTTTACGTATGTCAAATTAAAATGTCATTTTTGGTGTCGTACAAAATTTACAATTTGGGCAAAAATATGGGTAGTTGTGAAAGGTTTGCAGTTGGAAAAGTATTATGGAGTGATTAGTATTAATTTCAAATGGAGGTATCAGGTGAAACATTAGAAGAACGAAATGGAACAGGAAAGAAATTTTTTGGAATGTCCAAATTTTAAGGTTGTTGAATTTGGAGTGTTGTCAAGCAGTTTTGGATGCAACTATGTATAAAATTATGTTAATATTCACCACAAGTCTTAGACTTATTGAATAAACATGTTGTATAATTTTAAGCAATAATAATAATAATTTGAAGAAAAAAAATTGGGTGACACTGATGATCAGAAAAAGAACAAAAACAAAATATTTTGGGTGGATAATTATATCTATTGTATATTACAGACAAAGATAAAGTTTGTTTGGCGCAAAAAGGTCAAGGAATTCCAGAAAAATTACTTTGAAAATCTTATAGTTTTTCCTCTTAAAAAGTCAGAGCCGCGATTTGAAACGTCAAAATTGGCCACTTTCAGGCAAAGAACCTGAAACGAATACGGGATGTAAAGAAAATGTTGGAAGAAGTGTGTTTTAAGAACCCTTAAGTTTCAGCTTGAACCGTCATTATATATATATATATATATATATATATATATATATATATATATATATATATATATATATATATATATATATATATATATATATATATATATATACGTTCTTGAGCTACATCTTATAAAACTATTTCGAAAAGCATAGGCTGGCCTATACAAATTTTCTTTTTTAGTGAATTTTCTTAAAAAAAATTAACTAATGAGGAGATCCCGACTTTTGAATTAAAAAAAATTCTTCAATTGAGTGCGAACTAGGACCCTTAGAACCTAAATCCAGGGTCAGTTTAAATTTATATATATATATATATATATATATATATATATATATATATATATATATATATATATATATATATATATATATATATATATATATCACGCCGATAACTCAAAAAATAATGGCCCGATTTTGATCAAATTTTCTGAGTACCTTCCTTTTGCAATTGGCTTGGATAAGTTCGTTAGCTAGGAAAATCTACCCAGGTTTTCCCGAAAAATTATGTGTTTCCTTTCTGAAAAAATGTATATCTGCGGATATAACAAAGTAAGGCCAACCAAATTTGGTAGGCGTGTTTTTATTATAAAGAGTGAACCATGTACTAAAATTTAGATCTGTAGGTTTAAATATTTAAAGATAAATATTATGAGTACTTAAAAAAATTGTGTTTTCCTCAAAACGTCAAAGTCGTGATTTGAAACGTCAAAATTGGCAACATTTAAGCAAATAACCTGAAACAAATACAGATTATTTATGAAGACTGTTCTGCAAACCCTTAAGTTACAGGTTCAACCATCATCGTCTTTCATTTTACAAGTCACTAAGGGTTCGATTCATTCCTAGATCTACAACACACGCTGCTAACACCAGAGGGATAAATTTAGTTTACCGCGTTACCGCACGGCTCTGTTTCGTAGATCATTCACATATTATGCTATAAAATTGTTAAATAGTTTTCCTGACACATTTAAAGCGTACAATATTAACAAGTTTAAATACAAATTGAAAGAACATCTGTTTTCTGGACAGTGATAACTGGTGATACATGGTACCTCTTTTTCTCTTTGATTTCTGTTTTTGTTTATCAGGTTATTGTGTGTTAGTTTATAAGGTAGTGCGCTGGATTTGTGGGAGCGTGATGTAGGTCCGGGCATGTGCATTTTTTCTCTTAGTATTGGAATAATTGAACTTTTAATAGTGATTTTTATAACCATCTGTATTTCTGCTTGTTGGTTGAGTAGAGTAGCAATTTGCTAGACTTCGCCAACGTGAAATGCTTAATTTTGTCATGATGTAGGTATGTATATATAGCTTATTAATAAAGTCATCTTATTAATATATATATATATATATATATATATATATATATATATATATATATATATATATATATATATATATATGCGTGCGGCTGTGTTTGTGTGTGTGTGTGTGAGAGAGAGAGAGTAGCACGCCGATAACTCAAAAAACAATAGGCCGATTTTGATGAAATTTGATAGGTACCTTCCTTTCATAAGTAGCTTGGACAAGTTCGTTAGCCAGGAAAATCGGACCAGGTTTTATGGAAATTTTTTGGGTTGTCTTTCGGAAAAATAAATAACAAAGCTATGCTAACTATATTTGGTATGTGGGTTAACGTTATGACAAGTAAACTATATGGCAAAATTTAAATGCCTCTATTACATGAAAAAAATTATAAGTATTTAATTTAAAACAATGTTTGACGCCAGATCATTCCTATGAAAATTCACTACCATAATGCACTTGCTTCGTCCAGACTTATTTGACTTCTCTAGAAATTCGGTGGGCATTGATGGGTTACATCTAGGGAATCCAATCCCGCAAATGCTGGATTCCGCAAACGCGGGATCCCTCTGAATTTTCGCGGGATTAACGTTGCGAGATTACCTGTGCGGGATTTGCGGGAATCGATGTCAAATTTCCATATTCGACAAAGCGCAAACGTCTTTTATACCGCCGCAGAAAGCAATAAATCACTCATAAATAATCATCATAAATTACGGAATCGTGCCTAGTCGGTCCGACTCTGGCTTCGTTCCTTTGCATCAAATCTGGCGGGACCGACATAACAGGGGATTCCCCTCACAGCTGAGCCATTGAAAATAGTTCAAACAAACAACGACCAGGTTAGTTTTGACGTATGTGCGTAAGTGAAAAGCGTTTAACTAGTACTTGGAGACAATTTTGTCAAATATCTAAATATATTACGTCGAATATAAACCAGTAATCATTAAAATGAGTGTCAGTGTAGTTTACAAAGAAAATAAAGGCTCAACTTTAGTTTGGAATCATTTCTTAAAATCTACAGATGGTTTTATAGCTAAATGTAAGTTATGCCCTAGCATTGTTAAAATCTCTGCTCGTTCTACCAAAGGTCTTCACACCCACCTACAAACGAAGCATAATATGAATTTGAAAGCCAAGAGCAACAGTGAGAGTGTTGTTATTGATGAAATAACCCAGGAAATGAGTCCTAGTGGCAGTAGCTCTAAGCGCTCAGATAATACTAGTTCTTCTGGGCTACTGCTGAAACTACATGGTCAGCAAATTGCAAAGTCATAATTCGAGATTGAGTAAAGAACTGGTTAAATCTTTACTTTTTCGGATAAAAGAACGCCGTTCTTTAATGACTAGCGTGTTACTGTATTTAGAAAACCCAGGCAAATATCTGGAAGAGCAGTCAGTGTCTACGAATGGTGAAGAACCTGAAGAAGATATATTTGTGCTTCACAGCAAATCAATACTACGAAAAGA
The DNA here is from genome assembly GCA_964006375.1 of Tillus elongatus. NCBI lineage: Eukaryota > Metazoa > Arthropoda > Insecta > Coleoptera > Cleridae > Tillus > Tillus elongatus. Next base: position 67,933,725 of record OZ023270.1, on the reverse strand, counting down.
AATAAAGAGTTTGATTAAGAGGCTGCAATTAGACACATCATTAGAAGAACAACCACAGTTGCAAACTGAAGCCCAGATCATTCATGTTGATGAGGATGAAGAGGATAATGTACCTTTATCTAATCTGATAACAAGACGTGAACCATCGCCTTCGAATTTAGAAGAGGAATTGAATCGTAGCCTTCGTACTGCATGGGCATCAGAATCACTTGACCAGTTAATAAAACATAAAATGACCCTTTTTTAATGCGGAGGGAATAGGGGAATATACCTGCAAACTCTATATAACTGTGTAAAGTCTATTCCGCCGACAAGTGTCGAGGTTGAGCGTGCGTTTTCAGCCGCAGGATATATGTGCAATAAAATAAGATCAAATTTAAAAGATGAGAGAAATATTTCCAAAATCAACGTGACATCTGACCTTTGAACTACTATTGTATTGTACCTACTGAGATCAGATAAATATGTTTCTGCTATTAGGTATATTGTGTTTTTAATTGCATAAAAGCTTTTTATTAGCATGGTTATTAGGTCGAGTACTAATATTGCAAAGAGTATTAATATTGTTTACAATGCCGCAATGTTGCGGATCCGCGGGATTGATAGCTTTAATCCCGCTGGTTTGCGGTATTGAGGTTTTGGTGCGGGATTGGACTCCCTAGTTACATCGTTAACAGTGCCTATATAAACGAAACCCATAATTTTTAAAAACTGCATATATTTGTTATTAGCAGCCCATATAATTATTTGATAGTAGCTAGAGAAGACTGTAATAACGCCCATTATTGTTACCCAGTACAGTTTCCATTCACCTAGCAAACATTCAACTCTTATCCAAATAAAGTAATGTCAGGCCATGAACAATTAACAGTCTGTTATGTCAAATCCGTTCCCAGCGACATTTCGTAAAACAGAAGTTATAAATGAAATTCAGCAAACAGGCATCCATAAAACTTACGAGTCAAATATCACAGTGGCATTATAAAATAGCATTGTTAATTAATTGTCGGAAAAAGCAGTATATAATAGGATTAGGTTACGCTTATAAATATTTCATATGTGTGCATGTGAATGCGTGTATATGGATATGTGTGTGTGTATGTGTGACTCAAATGTGCGAGCCGTGCGAAGGCTGGGTCTGTCAGAACGTAGATCTAAACTTATTAATAATACAGTTAAACATATTAATAACGATATTAGAAGCCATTAATAATATCTATTTTGGTGTGACCACATTTTTAGCAAAATACCTCTAGAATATTAAACACGTATGTACAGTGTGATTTAAATTTAAATATACAGGTGTTCCCCCATGTTGATATAAATGGTCGATGACAAAAGTCTAGACGCAGCAAGTGCGTTATGTAAGTGAATTTTCGTAAAAATGTTTTTAATAGCAAATATGTCTGGTAATGCAAGCAGGCATCAATTCTGAACAAATCTTTTTGAAATTGAAAAGTCGCGCTCTTCTCATTAACGAATTTTTTCGACGAAAATTAGCTAAAAATTATACACTGTTAAACCATAAATTTAACTGGAACTACTGCTACAGCATTAGAGAAAGGGTCTATTTGAAATGAATTTTCAATGATGGTTGATGCTGAAACTTAAGGGTTTGCAGAACACTCTTCTTGTGACATTTTCTTGGCATAACCCGTATTTGTTTCAGGTTCTTTGGCACCAGCTTCCATACAAAAGTACAAATGTTGATCAAAACGAGCTCTGACAGTCTGGAACATTTGTGGAGTTATTAGACGGCATTCTTCAACAATGCGTCGTCGTAATTGTTCCAGAGACTCCGGTTCTGTTGCGTAAATTCTACTCTTTAAATCGCCCCATAGAAAGAAGTCTAAAGGAGTTAAATCCGGTCTAGGGGGCCACTCAATAGCACCTCTACGCCCAATCCATTGCTCTGGAAACTCTCTGTTCAAAAACTCCCTAACACGTTGTGAAAAATGCGAAGGAGCTCTATCTTGTTGAAACACTAATTGATTTTCTTGATAGCAATCATCATTTTCAACAATGTCAATAGAGGGTAAACGATATCTTCTAGTAACTCCAAATACGTTTCGCCACTCAAATTGCCATCAAGAAAAATTGGTCCGATTAAACGGTCTTCAAAAATGCCAGTACAGACATTCAGAGTTTGAGTGTGAAAATTTCTTGGATTATTATCTGCCAATAACGACAATTATGACGATTGACTGTAGAGTTTAATAAAAACGTACACTCGTCTGAAAAACAGATATTGAACAGAAAGTTCCTGTTATCAGCTATTCGTGCAATCATAACTTCACAAAACTCCAGCCGCCGATCAAAATCATCTTCATTCAGTTGTTGTACAAGATGAATTTTATACGAGTGAAATTTATGATGCTTCAATCTTCGCTGAATAGTTATTCTTTTGATGTTTGTAACAGTGGCCAATTTTCTCGTGCTCAAAGTTGGGTCTGCAGCAACTTGTCCTAAAACTTCAATCTCAGTAGTCTCATTTCTAACCGGAAATTCATGTTCAGGATCCCGTTTTTTGTTGGCTACTGAACCACTTTGTCGAAACTTTGCAACTAACTCCAAAATGTATTTTTTGTTAGCATGTCTGTTCGGATGTCGTTCATTAAACAAATTTGCGGTACGGTTGGCACAGTTATCGTTTTTGAAAAAAAGAGTAATTATTTCAACTCTTTCTTCTACAGAATACACCATTGTAAAATTAAATTTCGGTAGTACTATCAAGTATCAAACCGACAGATAACCTGAAATAATAAACCACATTTCTCTCATTCCGATAAGAAATGTTCTGATAGTCAATTTTTTGTTTACAAACCAACAAAACATTGACTATCAGCACATTTCTTATCGGAATGAGTGAAATGCGTTTTTGCATCTTCAACTGTGAATAATTTTTAAACGAGTTGATAAAACTTCCAAAAAAATTAGTGTACTGAATTCAGAAAAGAAAGAGCTTTCAAATGATGTAACACTCGACCCATGTTCCCTATTTAAAATATAAGGGTTGTTATCACCACCCTTAACGGGTTGATGTGACAAAGTTGAGTTTGATGTCAAAACATGTCCCCCTCAATATTAAAATTGACGTGTTTCAGCGTTTCTTAAAAAAAATTCTCTGGACGCACATCGGTCTCGTTTTCAATGCGCCACCCTATATATATATATATATATATATATGTATATATATATATATATATATATATATATATATATATATATATATATATATATATATATATATATATATATATATATATATATGTAGGTTTAAGACTACAACACCGTGTATATTGTCGTTTTCTGCAAGAGCAATATCTTACTCAAGAGTCCAACGGTGCGTCTGTATAATCTTGGATATTCAATAAACTAATAAATTATGATTAATTTCGTCAGTCAAATTCCATTATCGGTTGAATATTACATAGGCTTAGGTGCTATAAGGAAATTCTTATTGGCTAGTAGATGTCATATGAAATAGTGGTATAAAGTGGATGGAATTTATGGTTATATTTTTATAATATGGCTTTAGACATTGAAGACCACGTAATTGTCAGTGTTAATGTGGTTATTAATGACACTTACTATGATGTCACTATTAATGTACTTATTCTTCACTTGGATAGTTTGGTTATAAGAATAATTATGTTATAACGTATGTAATGTGAGATATACATACAATACAGTCGTAAGAACAGTTCATTAACCAAGTCCTACCTAGAAATTCATCATAGGCATAGATGCAGGACTCAATACTTAATTTAAAAGAGCGAAACAGTCTCAAAAAATAACGCATATGAGAGAAAATAATTTAATTTAGATGTATCAGTTTTAAGATTGAATGAAGCCCGCGCCAGTTTCTAATAAAACTCTTACTCTCATGCTAATATAGCGTGGGCGTAGTTTTGAGAAAAGGGGATTTCAATATTAACAAGTAAGTGTAAAAGCAAGCGAAGTAACAACGTATTTCAAATGGATTTATTTCATTTTAGTATATTATCTGAAGAAACATTACCTTGCTTATTTCAATTTGTCGAAATCAAAAGTAATCTATTTTATTAAAAACAAACAATGACTTCGCGTTTTTTCTGTTACAAATTGGGACTATTTTCTACTAAGTTAGACAAAAGTTAATCGTCGGAATCTGGGCCACTGTCATCAGCGGAGGGTTCTGGTGCCCTATCTTCAACGCTGGTCGAAGCAGGAAGTGATTTGTACCATCCATGGAATTCCTCTAGTAGAGATTCAGTTCTAAACAAATTGATTTTTTTTTGACTGATTGGAAGCACGTTGGTGAATAGTTTTGAGTTTTTTTGGAAAAGATTATGGTTTACCTCTTACAAAGCAATAATTGATTTAAAGTCAGAAATATGTTCATACTTATAGATATTGTACTGGAAGTTCTTTGCAATACTTCAGGCACTTTATTCGCAATCAGCCAACTACTCCGAGCTCTGCATTTTTGGTTCCCTTTTTAGTGAATTTTCTTAAAAAAATTCACTAATGAGGAGATCCCAACTTTTGAATTTTGAAAAAATTTCTTCAGCGGTAATTAGGCCCCCCAGAAAACATATCCGGGGTCAGTTTCAATTTTTATATGTTTATATATATATATATATATATATATATATATATATATATATATATATATATATATATATATATATATATATATATATATATATATATATATATGTATCACACCGATAACTCAAAAAATAATGGGCCGATTTTAATTAAATTTGGTGAGAAAATTCCTTTTGCAAATGGCTTGGATGAGTTCGTTAAGCAGGAAAATCTGCCTAGGTTTTCCCGGAAAATTTTGTGTTTTCTTTCGAAAAAAATTTATATCTCCGGAATTAACAAAGTAAGGGCAACTAAATTTGGTACGCTGGTTTATATCCTTATAAGTAAGCTACTTACCAAAATTTAGCTATGTAAGTCGAAAGACAAAAAAGTAATAGGCATTTTAAGAAAAATAAATTGGGGTTTTCCTCAAAACGTCAAAGTGGCGATTTAAAATGTCAAAATTGGCAACATTTAGGCAAATAACTTGAATCTAATACGGGCTATAGAAATAAAATGTCTCAAGAAGAATGTTTTACAAACCCTAAAGTCTTAATTTCAATCGTCATTGTCCTTCATTTTACTAAAATATTTGCAGAAAATTCATTTCAAATAGACCCTTTCTCTGATGCTTGGCAGTAGCCTTAGCTATAGAGTTTATCGTTTAATGGTATATAATTTTTGTCGAATTTTCGTAAAAAATCAATAAAGCTCAATATATCCGTTATTATATAAGATATGAAAAAAATTTGTATATATTAATTATAGGGTGTCTTGAGCTACATCTTAAAATAATATTTCTACAATCACAGGTGGCCCATAAGTCATTGGTGATACAAATTTCCTTTTTTTTTTAATCAAACACGCCTTATGTTATTGCATTTTTGCATTTTCCATCGAGATATAATGCATGTTTGTAAGAAAAGAAATTCTTGACACATCAAGTGCGTTATGGTAGCGAATTTTGATCTAATGTTTCATATTTGAACAGCTCAATTTGCTATTAACATAAGGTTGGCCAAGAAACGTGTTTTTTCGGGAACACTTTATGTTTACTTTTGGAAAATTTTGTACATTTTCACACAATAAAGTTATTTTGATGAAACATGGCACATTGTTTCTAATATATAGATTATACTGGTAACCAAATTTGATGCCTGCTTTCTTAAAAAAACACATATTTGTTATTAAAAATATTTTTATGAAAATTCACTACCATAACGCACTTGCTGCGTCCAGAATTTTTTATTAAATTCTCTGACAAACTCTTAAATCCTAAATGTCTGTATTCTGCAATTCTTTGGAGCACTGGTTTTGTTTCTTTCTCTGTTAGATCCCGTTAATCGGAAAATGTTAAGCCAATCATGGATTGTATCCTAGCACATTCTGTTTTGCTTTTTCTATGTGATTGTACATATAATTCGCTTCCATGTAATGTCCGCTTTCTAAAAATTTGTGTTACACTACTTCAAAGTGGCTTGTTTGTACTATAAACATTAACATTGCCGATGCATTCTGGTTCCTATTCTGTCCTCCACTAGTGTCAGACCAAAGTGAATATTCTCTGACATGCGCCGGTAGATTTTTCAGATACTCAAACAAAACATTTCCAACTTCTGAACTACCTCTTTCTCCATTTAGTTCGGTCCAGTAAAAGCAACGAGCAATGCTAGGTGGTGTTGATTCATATATGGTTAGGTTGGATACACAATTCTTTCTACTGTAGTCCATTGGACTTACATCTGAAAATGGCATCTGCAGAATAGACTGCAAGTCAAATGTTACGGATACAACTTTTCATTCGTTTTTATCCCTGTCTTCCTCAGTCGCTTTCTTTATAATAGCTGGTATTTCTTTGCTGGTGCTCCTGATAACTCTCTAAAAACCGGTATTTTTCCGTTTTCTTAAAATTTTTAAAATTTTCGAATATCTGGCACAAATCTTTTTTGGGCATAAAAAATGATAAACTATAATTTGTGTAAAAAAATCTTTTGTAGGTTATGAAATAAATTTCTCTATATTTTTGAGATTGACAGCTTACTATCTAGGTATTGCCTTTTACTTGACTTCCTCGCATAGTGAGATTCTACCTACTCTCATGTATTCAGACAAATCCCCTATGTATTCATGTATACACGTGGCTGGTGACCTATAATATAAAGTAGTTATCAAAACATTCACAGGACCTTGCTTATCCTCAATTCGAGTACATTTATTTAACTAAACTCAGCCAGCCTGCATTCATAATCTATTTCACTTTTTAGGTTAATTAACATCCATCATTCTAGTTTACAGACCCATAATTGTAACAAATGCTGTAGCCTTCAATGCCAAATGTACTGTGATCATCTAATTTCCCAGTCTCAGTCAATAATATACAATCAGATTATCTATCGAATTCTTCCAAAAGAACCCTCAAATCATCCATATTTTTTGACACTTCTTATATTATGATGATAAATGCGAAAACAGTGTTTGTTGATTTCAGATTATATTTTATTACACTGTGTAACATCACCCACTAACCTAGAGTTATAAGGGTCCATTATTTAAAAGAAATGTAATCCAACCGTGAATGATTGCGATACCAACCTAACTTAGGCAAAAAAAAGTTTAGTTAAATGTATAGGTAAAAGTTAAACAAATGAAACAAAAAAATGCACTATAGACAAAATATATAGATAAGATAGGTAAGGTTATAGAAATAAAACACATATAAATGAAACAAATGAAACATTAAATAGATAAAACTTCAAACACAAATCCTAAAACATCTCAACATCACAATCCTCCCCTTCACAGCTGATCCCTTTCTAATTCCATATGTGGGAGTAATGTTTTGCTTCCTCTCTGTACGTCTCGTAACCGGTCCATCTCTGGAATCACCCCTGCTTGTCTTCCCAATCTTATCGACAACTTTTCCAACCTGCCGTTTTTAAAATACCGTGTTCTTATTAGCATTTTCTCCACCGACCCCTTGCTCATGTGCACCATTTTCTGTTGCCGGTGCACTGGTAGAAATTTTCTCCGAAAGTACTCTCTCTCTTCTTTCTCAGCCTGCCCAGTGATTGTGTCATGCTAGTCCTGGACTAGATACGCTGTATCGCCTACAGATAGTTTATTACTCTTAATATAGGTCTTCAGTTCCTTAGACTCAGCATATTTTAAATGACTTGTCAAATTTTTTTCTCTTCCTCTTCCTTTTTTGTTAAATCCTGAAAAATATAAATCTTCTTTTCCATAAGCTTATGTGTACCCTTAAGAATCCTATTTTAAGTAACGAAGGGCTGAAATTCAACAACCAATGGTCTGTTCTAGTCACTTAACTCTGACCTTGCTATCGCCACATCCAGTCAAAATTCCAATTTTAAAACTACGTAGTTAACAATGCCCAAACCGTGCCCCTATGTGGTTACTCCATAGATAACAGCATTGTTTCTCTTTGATTTCCTCTCCAAAAATTCATTACTTCTTTCCAAACCTGCATATTTGTTCTTTAACTCGTTTAGCTCATTAGTAACCTGAACGTTTGAAGCAAACCAACATTCTCATTCCCAATATCATTTTTCTAATGTCCAGAGCTAAATTCTTAATTGAACTGGTTATTTTTTTTGCCAAACTTTTCTGCACAGAATCAGTTTAACTTTCCAAAATATTAAGCATAGTAGATTCCACTGAGTTTTAACTAAAACCATTTACCATTAAAATACCTGCTTATCTTATCAGCAGCTGTAAACGCTATGTGAGTATTGTAAGTCGATTTGTTCTCATCACAATTTGCTTAAAAAACAATTTTTCCAGGCAACGAGTCATCATATCGATACAAAAACAACACCTATTATGGCCGAAGATGTTTAGGAAGTTAGCTAATCAAAATGCTATTCCAATTTAAAATGTCTATCACATATTTCAGCTATTAACCAAACAGGACCAAACAACACACCTCACACTTCACTTGTTGCCTGTTTAGTAGTTTAGTATTTAGTACTTAGTAACAAATATTTAGGAAGACGAGTCAACAAAAAGTTGTTGTAAAGCATAAATGTTTTACCAAAGTGACGACCCACAGTCAAAAAAAGAGACTGTTGCAAAGGGATAAAGCGTTTAGTAGTGTGGACATCCAAAATTTACCCAGTGGTAAAAAAAAATTAAGAAAAAGAGATTAAAACTCTACAGAATTGACTACAGCTGAATCCTCAAAAGACCTAGGGCTAGATTGGTTGGATTCAGTTTTCGAACAGAATAATTCTTTAGGTGACCATGGTTCTGAAGATCAAAACAATGTACAGGATACAGATGATTATACGCAACGAGTAAGATGGGGGAGTTAAATCGTGATTAGAATAAAAAAAAAAATAATAATAATAATAATGTTTATTGTTCAAGATAACAATTTATGATAAAATACAAGGTGTCTTAACATATAAAGCTTAAATAAGATAAAATGAACATATGAATAATTAATTAATTAATGTATTAAGTTAATGAGTGTACTGTAAATCCGTAGGATTTGTGTGTACACCTTCTTCATTTCTGTTTTACTTTTTAGATGTAAATTAACATAATATAATATTGACATACTAACTAAATATATTAACATTCCTAAAGTTCTTAAATTAGCCTAAATAAACCTTAATATCTACAACACTAAAACTTTAAAAGTATATGTACTGCATGACGTGACTGACCGCGGTTACAATTCAAGAACGATATTGATTGTTTACAATTTATTAATTTTCTTTTTAACAAGTGTTTTATGCATTTTATACCAATTTTTTAGGGTTTTATTGAAAATTTTAGTTTTATTATGTAAGATTATTAATGGAATCTCATTGTATATCAAAGGACCAAAGTATGAGATATGTTGCTGTGTGAGGTTTAGTGCCTTAAAGGGCACTGATAGTTTGTCGTTGCTTATTGACCTAGTAGTTATTTTATGAGACAGCGGCGTCCGATAAATGGGAAACTTTTTCATAAACTTGGCAACCGATAATATGTACAGGTCTGTTAAGTTAGCCAAATCACTATCCTGGAATACTTGTGTACTTGGGTATAATATAGGTTTGTTTAACATTGTTTTTATTATCCATTTTTGTGTAACTCTAAGGCATTTTAAGTGAGTTTCGTATGCGTTTCCCCATGCCGTAATAGCATAGTTTAAGATAGATTCGACAATGCAACTATAAACGCAGTTTAACCACTTCCAGGATAGAATTTCACGTAACTGTTTAAATTTATATACAGTTTTTCGAATTTTGTTGTTTATATATTCTATATGTACATTCCATTTTAGGTGCTGGTCAATGAAAACGCCCAAATATCTAACACTGCTATCTTGTCTTATGTTGTTGCATGTGCAATAATTTCCCGGGACACAATCATAATCATGCACGACAATACTGTTTATATTTGGTGTATGTGATGCCAATGGGGTGAATGTTAAAAATTTTGTTTTGTTCAAGTTTATTGTCAACATGTTTTTGTCAAGCCATGTCTTGACTTTTCTGACACCCTCGGAGGCGACATTTGCTACATTGTGCCAGTTGGAATCGTTGAAAAGCAAAACAGTATCGTCTGCAAAGCATACAATCTTGCCACATATATTAACATCGAGTAATTCATTTATGTACAGCAAAAACAAAATAGGTCCGAGGACCGTGCCTTGAGGCACACCGCATGTTACGTCCTTGTAGTTACTGAACGAGTCATTTATTTTAACTCTCTGTCTTCGTTTGTATATATATGATTTAAATAGCTCTAAAGTAGTGCCTCTGATGCCAATGTTTTCGAGTTTTTGGATGAGAATATCATGTGCAATGGTATCAAAAGCCTTGGCAAGATCGAGAAAAACTCCAATGCATTTGTTACCTTTATCTATACTGTTACTAATATATTGTGTGACCTCGGCTATTGCTTTTTCCGTGCTAGTATCGTTTTTCCGTAACGAATTTCTTATTGGTTGCGTTGTTAACATACATAAAATAACTAAAAACAGTGACTATTCCTTTCTTAGCAGTCAAACAAAAAGACTTAAGTCCCTTCCAGACAAGCAAAAACCATTTAGTTCAACGGTTTTTTTCAAATTTTTTAGTAAATTTTCATAATGAGAATTCACTAAGAGAGATAACGATGGTGGGACATTAGACTTTTTTTTTCAAATGAGCGCGAATTAGTCCCATGTCCGTTGTTTACCTAATTTACTTTTAGGATATAGTATAAAATTTCCTCGGGCAGCAAGTTGCCGTCTGTATGACTACCACGTATTATTAGGTAGCATCCATGGTTAAGTGGTAGAATGTTAGCCTGATCCGCGGGTGGCCCCGGTTAGACTTCCGTGCGATGCATGTAACATTTGGTTTTGTTTTACCTTTAATAATTGGTAGAAACAAAAGTATCTAGATTTCATAATTTTGGACCAAGATATCATTTTTCTTTCAAACGCCTGGATAATTTTGTCACGTTTGAGTTTAAAACTATAACCTTAGCAGACATTCTTCTATCCTTGATATTACTGAATTTGTATTAAGAAAATTCACTAACAGAGAATTTGTTTTTAAAACACTTTTTTATTGTTGGAAAAGCCCGTTCGATTAGGTTGATTAAAACAAAATCATCCAGGCGACTAACAGCGAAAAATACCTGCCACGTTTATAATTTGGCAGATACCTTCCTATTCTAAATATGACTTCGGTTTTCTTTTGGAAAGCTTTCAAGAAATTTATAATACAAGTTTCTTTTAAAGAGACTTACAGACTTATCAAATTTAAGTTTTCTAACTTCATAGAAAATTGAGTTTTGGGCAAACATTATTTAAATGAGCGCGTATTAGGACTTTTAAAATCGATCTCAGGTCTGTTAGTGAATTTTCTTGAAAAAAATTCACTAATGAGGAGATCCCGACTTTTGAATTTTGAAAAAATTTCTTCAAATGAGCGCTATTTAGGACCCCCGGAACCCAAATCCAAGGTCAGTTTCAGACTTTATATATATATATATATATATATATATATATATATATATATATATATATATATATTTATGTGTCACACCTATAACTTAAAAAATAATGAACCGATTTTGATACCTTCCTTTCGAAAGTGGCTTGGATAAGTTCGTTAGCCAGGAAAATCCGCCGAGGTTTTTCCGGAAAATTTTGTGTTTTCTTTCGAAAAAAATCGAAAAAAACTTATATCTCCAAAATTAACAAAGTAAGGGCAAACAAATTTCATACGCGAGTTTAGATCACTGTAGGCAAGTTATCTACCAAAATCTAGCTCCGTAGGTTAAAGGATGAAAAAGTTACAGACATTCAAAGAAAAATAAATTTGGGTTTTCCGCAAAAAGTCAAAATCGCGATTTTAAACGCCAAAATTGGTGAGTACCTTCCTTTCGCAAGTGGCTTGGATAAGTTCGTTAGCCAGGAAAATCCGCCAAGGTTTTCCCGGAAAATTTTGTGTTTTCTTTCGAAAAAAATTTATACCTCCAAAATAAACAAAGTAAGGACAACCAAATTTTATACGCGGGTTTATATCATTATAGGCAAGTTACCTACTAAAATTTAGCTCTGTAGGTCAAAAGACAAAAAAGTTATTGGCATTTAAACAAAAATAAATTGGGGTTGTTCACAAAACGTCAAAGTTGCGATTTAAACGTCAAAATTGGCAACATTTGGGAAAAGAACTTGAATCTAATACGGGCTATGGAAATAAAATGTCTCAAGAAGAATGTTTTACAAACACTGAAGTCTTAGTTTCAACCGTCATTGTCCTTCATTTTATTAAAATGTTTCCAGAAAATTCATTTCAAATAGACCCTTTCTCTGACGCTTGGCAGTAGTATTAGCTATAGAGTTTATTGTTAATAGTATATAATTTTTGTAGAATTTTCGTAAAAAAAATCAATAAAGCTCAATATATCTGTTATTATACAAGATATGAAAAAAATTTGTATATATTGATTATAGGGTGTCTTGAGCTACATCTTAAAAACTTATTGCTACAATCACAGGCTGGCCCATAAGTCGTTGGTGATACAAATAATTTTTTTTAGTCGAACACGCCTTATGTTTTTGCATTTTCCAACGAAATATAATGCATGTTTGTAAGTTAAGAAATTCTAGACGCAGTAAGTGCGTTATCGTAGCGAATTTTGATCAAATGCTTAATATTTGAATAGCTCAATTTGCTATTACCCTATAAGGTTGACCAAGAAACGAGTTTTTTCGGGAACACTTTAAGTTTACTTTCTGAAATTTTTGTACATTTTCAAACAATAAAGTTATTTTGATGAAACATGGCACATTGTTTTTACTATATAGATTATACTGGTCACCTAATTTGATGCATGCTTTCTTAAAAAAACACACATTATTGCTATTAAAAAATAGTTTTATGAAAATTCACTTCCATAACGCACTTGCTGCGTCTAGACTTTTTAAAAATTTAAAGCATCTATTTTAGCAACATGCAGTACAAGATTGTACAATTCTTATGAAAATTCATTTATATAACGGGCTTGCTGTGTTCCGAAATTTTATTTCGGTTATGATTTCAAGTTGGTTTTTAATATACAGTTTAATATTTGGTTAAAATGTCTAAAACTACTCGTTACAATGGCGTTTTGCCAAATTCCAGTTAAACGAACAAAATTCTTTTTGAAAGTCTGCTCCACAATTAATCAACGACTTAGCTTAATCAACACTAATAAATAATAAAGTGATAGTGTGTCTGCAATTTGAATACACTAGTGCATATTTCAGTTTCTCCGCATTCAGCATCGACAACAATGCACAATAGATGCCTTATACGTATAGCGTGTGACATCTGAAATAAGTAGAAATATTATGTAAATTCGTTTTGGAGAGCAAGTTCGTTTTTTTAATTTGGATCGTGAAGGTCCTCAGTCAAGATCATGGATGGCCGTGTGTCGGATCGGACAAATGAACATGTAGCCCAGTCGTCACGGTTATCAATCTCTATTAACCACTCTTTTATTGACAAGACTTGGTTCCCTACTAACTAAACAGCCTAAAAACTACTAGCGAGATGAGTATTAAATGGGACAACTTACGTTTTCATTCTTGTATACGAACTAATTTGAAATTCCAGACACAATAAGAGATCTAAATCGATATATACGATACGAGGTCTGTGTACCTCGTACTATTATACAATTTTGCTATTAATAGGTAATAATCATAATCCTAAGTAATAAGTGGCTTAAGGCAAAAGCTGTAACAATACAAGTTGGCTAGTTGTGTAGAGTTCTGTCATATCAAATGAACCAAACGCGCCAGTGTCCGAAAAAATTACTGCAACATGATTAGTTAATTTTATGTACATGCTGATTAGCAGAAGGAAAGCAATAGCAATATAGTAATAATAATTTATTAGCATTAAATGTATACATTGTACCTTACAAATAATTCATTGATTGTTGTTGCCTTTACTTGGTGAAACTGGTCCATATTAACATGCAGGCTACTTCTCTGGCTTCACTGTTGGGTTTTGTTTCTGTAGGTAAAGGGCGTAGCCAGCGCGTAAGCTGGAGTAAGAGGCCCTTATGAATTCTAGATGTTCTCGGATGTTGTCCAATGTTTCTGTGACTAGTTTCGGTGTTTGTCAGCATTTTCAGACAGATAAAAATTGAATTAGTACGAAATCATGACAACTACAAATAAAGATATGTTGCTATGTTATGACGTTTAGATCAAAAAATTATTCAAATTTAAAACAAAATCAAACAGATCTTTATTTGTAGTTGTCATGATTTCGTACTGATTCAATTTTTATCAGTCTGAAGATGCTGTCACGCAGCGAAACTAGTCACAGAAACGTTGAACAACATCCGAGAACATCTAGAATTCTTAAGGGCCTCTTGCTGCAGTTAGCTTACGCGCTGGCTACGCCCTTCACCTGCAGAAACAAAACCTTACAAATAATTTTTCGAGAAACCATCCGTTTTGGAAAAAATTGAGATTTTTAGAGTTAAGATCAGAACAAAATAATGTCCACTGAAGATTTTATTAAACATTAGTCTCTGCAAGTTATCTGTTGGGGAAAAAGATAGAAAATTTCATTTGCTACAAAACTGAAGACTTCACCATTTAATTAGGTTAGGGTTTAAAAAATTCAAATCATTAAAAGGGTGACCCACCCATAATTCACCTCTTTTTGAGTTTATATCTACTTCAAATTTTTGTCAAATAACGATGTTGATAAAAGAAAACCATTTAGCAAATTTGGTCGTTCTATGTTAGGGCACTGCTGCAATACAGCTGTTTCTTGTAATTATTAAAGAATCTTCCAAGGTCAATATCTCACCAACCATGGGCCTCAGAATTTTTTATATAAATAATCGGCATGTTTGTTTTGAGGTTCTCTACACGCACACATTCTGTGTCCATTGCGTTGTGAATCACCCTGTATATATATATATATATATATATATATATATATATATATATATATATATATATATATACAGGGTCGCTGATAAGTCTGGAAACGGTCGATTATCCGGGAAAATATACAAGGTGTCGAAAAAAGTTTTATACAAAAGTTTTTGGGTTCTTCAATGTCTACTAGGCGGTGATAATTTTATTTATACAGGGTTGGTCATACAGGCGTGGCACACCAATATTATTTTTTTTTTAATGGAACACCCTATATATTATTCGATATTTCAATCCTTCTCTTAATTTTGAGCAACATTTATCAGAAGCATGATGTACATAAACTCAATCGTTTCCGGGTAAAAAAATAAATAAAAATAAACGCTATTGTTTTTAAAATCTATTGGATGAAGAACAACAATAAATGAAAAGTAGAATATCTCTTGAAAACAATCTGTGAGTGTGAAAAGAACCGGTTGCGATGTTTTTAACATTGTTTGAAATCTTATTTTATAAGATGTTCAAAGTGTTCTCCATTGACCTCCTGACAATAATGAATTCGCTTAACAAAACATTGCACTGCATTTACAAGAGCGTTTTGAGGAATGTTATTAATTTCATGCACAATCCTTGCTTGCAACTCTTCAATATTCTGCGGTCTATTTTGGTAAATTAAATTTTTTACATGACCCCACAAAAAAAAGTCAAGCGGCGTCATGTCGGGAGACCTAGCTGGCCATTCAATAGTTCCCCTGCGCCCTATCCATCTGCCAGGAAAGGTTTGATTCAGATATTCCCGTACCTCAATTCCAAAATGAGGGGGTGCCCCATCCTGCTGAAACCATATTTCTTCCGCTGGTAGATTTGGGTCGTTATTGTTCGGAAATAATCGACTAACGTCTGGAACAATTGATTCTTGCAAAAGTGTCAAATATCGAGCAGAGTTCAAATTACCGTGTATAAAATAAGGTCCTATGATATGTCCACCAATAATAGCACACCAAACATTTACTTTTTGCGGTCTTTGGGTGTGAATTTGTTCCATCCAATGTGGGTTTTCGTCTGACCAGTACCTACAGTTGTGTCGGTTGACTTGTCCATTCAAACAAAATGTAGATTCGTCGGAAAACAAAATGTGGTTGGCAAAGTTAAAATTTTGGCGTAACTTCTCCATAATAAGTTCACAGAACTCGATTCTGCGATCAAAATCGTCTTCACTCAGTTCTTGCAATAAATGAATTTTATATGGACGGAACTTTTCCCGCTTCGTAATCTTTTGAATTGAATATCGACTCATATTGTGATTTAAAGCCAATTGCTGTGCCGAAGTTTTCGGATTTTCCACCACATCCAATATTACATTCAAAGAATTTTCTTCATTTGTAACGGTTACTGGCCTTCCAGTTCTAGGTTTATCCTTGATACCGCCAGTTTCGTGAAAACGATGCAAAGTTTTCGAAACTGTGGATTTGGAGATCGATTCCCGCTCAGGATGCAACTCATTGAACATAATCACCACTTGAGCAAAACTTCGTGTTCTATCACCGTACCCTATCATCATTAAAATTTCGATACGTTCGGTTTCACTTAAACTTGCCATTTTGCACAAAAACTGTTGACACTAAATTACTAATGTTTCAAAACTGTTGACACTGAATGAATGTTTGACATTCGTTGTCCTGGAAACATTTTAAAACAAAAGAATAATACTGCGTTTCTTATGGGCATCTTATCTTATCTTGGGATTCCAAACAATGTTAAAAACATCGCAACCGGTTCTTTTCACACTCACAGATTGTTTTCAAGAGATATTCTACTTTTCATTTATTTTTGTTCTTCATCCAATAGATTTTAAAAACAGTAGCGTTTATTTTTATTTATTTTTTTACCCGGAAACGATTGAGTTTAGGTACATTATGCTTCTCATAAATGTTGCTCAAAATTAAGAGAAGGATTGAAATATCGAATAATATATAGGGTGTTCCATTAAAAAAAAAATCATATTGGTGT
The DNA here is from genome assembly GCA_964006375.1 of Tillus elongatus. Classification (NCBI taxonomy): domain Eukaryota; kingdom Metazoa; phylum Arthropoda; class Insecta; order Coleoptera; family Cleridae; genus Tillus; species Tillus elongatus. Next base: position 67,916,750 of record OZ023270.1, on the reverse strand, counting down.
GCCACGCCTGTATGACCAACCCTGTATAAATAAAATTATCACCGCCTAGTAGACATTGAAGAACCCAAAAACTTTTGTATAAAACTTTTTTCGACACCTTGTATATTTTCCCGGATAATCGACCGTTTCCAGACTTATCAGCGACCCTGTATATATATATATATATATATATATATATATATATATATATATATATATATATATATATATATATATATATATATATATATATATATATATATCTATAATATAAGAATGTGTGTCCAAGTAACTCAATATGAAACTAATTTTGGTTAAAGTTAGTAGGTTTCTTTTTGTAAAAGCTTAGATGAGTTAGCGAACAGCCCAGTCAGACCAGTTTTCCCCAAAAATTGATACTTGTTTGTATCTTCGGAGATATTGAATAAATTTAGATAAAATTTGGTATACGTGTTGTTTTTACAGGTGCTTAACATCTACTATAACTGTTTAGATTAACGGAAAATTGGAATAATCACACCTGAAATAATTTTGTGAAAATTCGCTACTATACTTTTAGTGAATTTTCTGTAAAAAAAAATTGACTAATGAGGAGATCCCGACTTTTGAATTTTGAAAACATTTCTTCAAATGAGCGCTATTTAGGAGCCTGGAACCCAAATCCAAAGTCGGTTTCAGACTTTATATATATATATATATATATATATATATATATATATATATATATATATATATATATATATATATATATATATATATATATATATATATGTCACACCCATAACAAAAAAAATAATGGACCGATTGTGATAAAACTTGGTGAGTACCTTCCTTTCGCAAGTGGCTTGGATAACGTTAGCCAGGAAAATCCGCCGAGGTTTTCCCGGAAAATTTTGTGTTTTCTTTCGAAAAAAATTGAAAAACATTTATATCTCCGGAACTAACCAAGTAAGGGCAACCAAATTTCACACGCGGGTTTACATCATTATATGCAACTTACCTACCAAAATTTTACTCTGTAGGTTAAAGAACAAAAAAGTTACAGGCATTTAAATGAAAATAAATTTGCGTTTTCCTCAAAACGTCAAAGTCGCGATTTTAAACGTCAAAATTGGTAATATTTAGGCAATGAACCTGATACTAATATGAGCTATGGAAGGTAAATGTCTTAAGAAGAATGTTTTACAAGGCCTGAAGTCTTAGTTTCAATCGTCATTGTCCTTCATTTTACTAAAATGTTCCCAGAAAATTCATTTCAAATAGACCCTTTCTCTGATGATTTGGCAGTAGTGTTGGCTAAAGAGTTTTAACACATAAACTATATCATTTTTGTCGAATTTTCGTAAAAATCTTTGAAGTTCAATATATCCGTTATTATGCATGATACGAAAAAAAATCGTATACAGTAATTATAGGGTGTCTTAAGCTACATCTTAAAAAATATTTCTACAATTACAGGCTGGCCCATAAGTCGTTGGTGATTCAAGTTTCCTTTCTAGTGAATTTTCTCACAAAAATTCACTAATGGGGAGATCCGTGTGTATATATATATATATATATATATATATATATATATATATATATATATATATATATATATATATATATATATATATATATATATCTTACCGATAGCTCAAAAAATAATGGACCGATCTTGATCAAATTTGGTGAGTACCTTCCTTTTGCAAGTGGCTTGGATACGTTCGTTGGCCAGGAAAATCTGATCAGGTTTTCGCGGAAAACTTTGTGTTTTCTTTCTAAAAAAATTTATATCTCTGCAAATAACAAAGTGAGGGCAACCAAATTTGGTACGCGTATTTGTATTATAAAGAGTGAACTACGTACCAAAGTTTAGGTCTCTAAGTTTAAGGAAAAAAAGTTACGGGCAGGTAAAGAACAAATTTTGGAGTTTTCCTCAAAACGTCAAACGTGCAATTTTAAACGTCAAAATTGGCAATGCTTAGGCAAAGAATGTGAAACAAATACGGATTGTGAAAAAAAAAATGTTGCAAGAATAGTGTTCTGCAAACCCTTAAGTTTCAGATTCAACCGTCATTGACCTTCATTTTACTAAAATATTTACAGAAAATTCATTTCAAATAGACCCTTTCTCTGATGCTTTGGCTGTTGGTTTAGTTAAGTTGATGCTTTCGCTGTACGTTTAGTGAAGTTTATGGTTTAACGGTCTATAATTGTTAGCTAATTTTCGTAGAACAAATTCGTTACTGCATTTTAGCATTTTTTATCGAAATATTATGCATGTTTGTAAGAAATAAATCTGGACGCAGTAAGTGCGTTTTTGTAGCGAATTTTCATTAAATCCTTCACATTACAATAACTCAATTTACGTAAGTTTTGTTGGTTAGGAAACCAACATTTAACTTTATTTTCGGAAAATTTTTGTACAAACGCGGCAAGGGCATTTTGGTAGCGAATTTTCATTAAGTGTTTCAAATTTATTATATGAATTTGTTATTAACCTAAGGTTCATTGCCTAGGAGACCAGTTTTCTCAGTAACATTTAAAGTTTATTTTCAGAATATTTTTGTACATTTTCAAAAATTATTTTAATAAAATGTGGTACATTGTTCCTACTATATAGGTTATACTGGTAACCAAATTGATGCCTGCTCGCATTAGAGCGTTATATTTGTAATTAAAACCATTTTTATGAAAATTCACTTCCATAACGCACTTGCTGCGTCTAGAGTTTTTTATTATACTCTTGCTAGGTGTCTTCACAGATTTCGCTCCCACAATCCTTTGCATATCATCTACGAAGTTTATGCAGACATACCATCCCTGGAAGAGTTATAGACTGTCTTGAAAGTCCTCTATCGAATTCACAACGCCATAAGTGCCACGTCTTGTCGTTTTTACTGCCGGCTTATTTTTCTTATCATTTAGAAAATAAGATTACCTATTCATAACAACCTAGGACATGTGCGCATTTATGTACGTAGAAGTTACTTTCAACAATAAACCATTGGTCATCTGGCCTCTTAATGCCGTGATTTATATTCTCTAGAATAATAAAATAAACATCGATTTGATTCATGACAATATTCTATTCTTACATTTGCCTTCTCTCTCCTTGCTCTTTTCAGATATGTTTTGTTAAGTGCAAGCCCAACCTTGTGTCATATTCTAGATGATGTTTACGACTGCATTTTTCCTTTGCGAAAACGGAAATAAAATATTAACATTTTATTGACGTCAGTACGTTTTATAAGTATAATAAAATATGTGTAGACGATACTTTAAGATATGAAATAGGATAGCTAGTGAAAGTTTAAACCGGGTTTTAATATGTGAAACATGTGTCAAGATACGTGCAGTATTAGATGCTGTCTATTTGGAGACATAGTAATCCACAGTTACTTCTCAGCTTATGCCCCATATATATATATATATATATATATATATATATATATATATATATATATATATATATATATATATATATATATTGTGAGGACCTAAAGTCCCCCTCCCCCTCCCCCTCCCCCTCTAATTTATGAACCGTCCAGTATATTGTGATGAAATTTGGAACGATAATATAAGAGCAAGGTCTGCATTTTTTGACATCTCAACGACAGCTTTAGATGTCAAGGTGACAGCTGCGCTCGCTTTCAGAATATTTTTTAAAATGGAAACGGGGGTCGAGTGATATCTCATTTTGAAGGCATTTTTATGCTCAGAACATTCTCCAGTTTTAAAAACATTTGGTTCGGTATTTTTCAAATAAGAATCAATAATATCGGTTTCTACGTTATAACTACCCTTGTGTATAACACAATTTTTTTTACCTATTAGATGTCATTATTGATTGTTCCTGTTTCGCCAGTAAAGTACACATAGATTATTGTAAATTATTTTTGTTTCAAAATAAAACACAATTTAACAGTAAACAAATAACAACTAATTAACCCTAATTGGGAAAATTGAAAAACAACTCAAATAAAATCTAAAGGCACAAACTGTTGATGTGGTTACTTCAACATATGTTGAAAATGACCACCATGTACCTCCTGACAAATAAATATTCTACGGGTAAATTCTTCTCTGACATTATGAAACGTCTGTGGCGTTATTCTTGAACAAACATCTGTAATTCGTTGTCTAAGTTCATTTAATGAGCCGGGAGCCGTTTTATAAACCTCAGATTTAACGTATCCCCAAAGAAAAAAATCTAGAGGCGTGAGGTCTGGGGATCGAGCTGGCTATTCCGTAGGACCTTGACGACAAATCCACCTATTTTCATAACTCTCATCCAGGTAATTTCTGACTTGTCTAAAATAGTGAGGTGGGGCTCCGTCTTGTTGAAATATAATCTCTTGAAATTCATGTGGGTTTTGGGCAACAACATCATCAATAAGTGGAGTAATTGTATTTTGCAACATATCCAGATATCTGGAGCCATTAAGATTTTCTTCCTCAAAAATGGGACCTATGATGTGATTACCCAAAATGCCCGCCCAAACATTTATTTTCTGGGGGAACTGTGTGTACACCCCCTCCCCCCCTGAAAAGCATGGGGGTTTTCGTCACTGCAGTACCAACAGTTTTGGGTATTAACTTTCCCATGTAAAAAAAAGTACTCTCGTCACTGAAACATATATTCCGCAAGTAGTTATGATTTCCTACGATTCTTCCTGACATAATATCGCAAAATTCGAGTCGTCTATCAGGATCGTCTTCTGTTATTTCGTGTATAATTTTCATTTTATATGGGTGAAACTTATGGCTTTTCAAAATTCTTTTAACAGAAGTACGCGAAATATTACATGCCACAGCAATGTGCTTCGTTGGCTGTTGGGGATTCACAATCATTTCAGCTAAGACCTGGACTTTTACATTTTCCACAATTTTAGGCCTCCCAGACCTTGGAGTGTCTTTCACCGTACCCATTTCTTGAAATATTGAAATTAGTTTTCGTAAAAATTTTCTGCACATTTGGCGTTCCGGATAGCGTACATTGAACATACGAACAGCATCATCGTAATTTCGCTTAGCTTCGCCAAAAATAATAACCGCTTTAAATTTATCTTGTAAAGAACGAGCCATTTGAAAAAAATTTCGAACTAATACTTTCTGTCAACATTAAATCGAGATATTAAAAAACAGTATGACAGGAACAATCAATAATGACATGTAATAGGTAGAGAAGTGTAGAAAATGGAGAAACCACAGATGAACTAAATAGCCTCTGTCGTTCTCCAAATAACATGCAAATGTGTGAATAATTTGCTACTGATGAATAGTAGTAATCTTTTTTAGAAAAAGTGTGTTATAAGCAAGGGTAGTCATAACGCAGAAACAGATATTATTGATTATTATTTGGAAAATACTGAACCAAACCTTTTCAAAACTGGAGAATGTTCTGAGCATAAAAATACCTTCAAAATGCGGTATCACTCGACCCCCATTTCCATTAAAAAAATATATTCCAAAAAAGCGCGCAGTCGTCACCTTGACATCTAAAGCTGTCATTTATATTTCAAAAAATGCAGACCTTAATTATATATTATCATGCCAAATTTCATCACAATATACTGGACGGTTCAGAAGTTAGAGGGGGGACGGACTTTAGGTCCTTACTATATATATATATATATATATATATATATATATATATATATATATATATATATATATATATATATATTCTGATAAATATGTATAGTTTTTCCTGAATACTATTTCTAGTATCCACTTTTCTGTTGTCTCCATAATTATACCATACAGCTCCGCAGCAACTCCCCACACCACCATCCCGTAACTCAAGTACGTCTCGACTAATGCATCATGTAAGATCATCAAATACTTTTCAATAAAAATTTGTGCAAATTTCTTAAATTTTGCTATGAGTACAGGAGCTTTTTGACTACCGACAACATATGATCCAACTATCTTAAGTGAGCATCGATTTTCACACCTAGGTAACCGAAATTCTTTACTGACACTATGGGAATCGTTTGGCTGCCAAATTTCACTGGTATGTCCTTGTATTTTGAAATCATGTTAGCATAGCAGGCCACAGGCAAAAAGTAAATTCTTTCAAAATGTATTGTTAATGTTCTGCTATAAAACCACCCGAAAATTAACTCTTTTCTGATTCTCACATTTAACTCTTCCCAACTTATGTGTGAGTATAAAACAGCAGTGTCATCCGCATAGCTAATTATTTCACCATGACGCTGTCAAAAGCTTTTGATAAGTCAACAAATACAGCAGCCGAAGGCAGACTGGAATCCACGTTGAAATTCATTAACAATGTGAATTTTGCCACCACATCCTGAGCGCATTTACCATTTCTAAACCCTTAAATTTATGTTGTGTCAAGTTTTCATTTTGCTGAATTACATATACATTACAACGTTGATACGTATGACTTGATGACCCTCTTTCTCAAGTCCAAGATAAAATATTTACTAGTGAGAAGCGTATTCTGTTTATCAAACGCTTTGCTGTTACTATGATGTCTTTGTAAGATTTACCACCATCCAATAATACTCCCAAGGTACGTGAACATTTATACTTGCTCAAACTGTTGACCGGCTAGCTCATCATCCTTACTTTAGCTTTTGTCCTATTGATGTTTAGTGTGATTCTTTTAAGACATCATCACACTGAGAATTCTTTGCTATCATTTTCCGTTTATCCTATCAGCGATATGCTAAAAGAGTTGTTGCTTAATTTTAACATCAGAATTTATAAATAGTTCCGCTGTTAATATCATCAATGGAATATAAATCTCTAATCAGTCTCTCATTAAGACGATACAAGTTAGCGTACTTATAATGTAAACCTACTTAGTTCACATAAGCGAACGACTTTTAATTGCCACATATAATATTTAAAAAAAAATACTGGCATGCTCAACATAAATTTTACTGCACAAACATGGAGAAATGACGGATCGTTACTCCTTATCGCTTTTATTGCCCATACTTTGGCATTGTTTCCTTACATCATCCTAGCAACGTAAATAATCATGTATGTACATAACTAATCAGAATGGAACTCTCGTATAGCTTGGTATTTCATTATCGGCAAAGAACAATGCGATCCTGCAATGAGGAAGACTGGTCGATTCTTCACGCCGATATGATAATTGTTCATATTGATTAATTGATTTCTATGAGCTGTAAACACTCTCGTTCCTTCAATTGTTGCTACTACCATTGCAATATATATGTTGTCCTTCCTATTCGTTTTATGTAATTGTTTATAATGGATCTGTTGTACATTTAGTTAAAGGCTAGGACAGATCGAAGAACGAGCGATAAGCAAGCGTGAACACACCACGAGGGCTTACAGCCTAAATACTATCGTACCGTGGGTGGTGACAAGGAGGAAAGAGTCAAGTTGTTAATTCTGGACTTGAAGGTTTGGAGGTTCGGAGGAGTAGGAAAAACATGTGCCGGCAAGGAATTCCACAACTTGGAAGTCCTCGGGACAAAAGAGCGGGCATAACAAGATGTTCTATGTCTGGTGACCTGGACACTAAAAGGGTGCATTCGCTCTGTTCTCCTGGTAGATCTGTTGGGGGCAGCTGGTGGGGGAACTATGGAGGAAAGCTCATCTGAGCAGTGCCCGTGCAGATATCTATAAAAGAGAGAGAGGTCAAGAATGGCACGTCGGTGGGCAAGGGATGGCTGCCTTTGGGTGAGGGTAGGGTCACCGATGAGAGGTATAGCTCTCTTTTGAATGAAGTCTAGGATAGCGAGTGTAGAAGCGGCAGCTGCATCCCAGATGTGGGAGCAGTATTCGAGGTTTGGTCTTATTTGTGAAGTATATAAAGTATAGAGATTATGTGGTGAAAAGTATTTGCGAGCCCGGAAGAGGAAACCTAATTTATTAGCAGCCGCTTCTGCAATTGATGTGACATTTTGGTGCCAATTAAGATTTCAATCCACAGAAATGCCAACAAGAGAAAATGACTCATTACTTTAAATAATTTGGTTGTTCATTGTGATGGGTCTAGGGCTGGTGTATCTCTTATGAGAAAGAAAGCAAGACTGAGATTTGGTGGGGTTGAATTGTACAAGATTTCTACTTCCCCAGTCTAATATTTTTGGAGATCCATGGAGACAGAACCCTCCATGAGTCTGCGATCCTCATCTAATTGGGCTAAAGAGGCAGGCTTAGAATATTGTATATTTGAGTGGAGGGTGCTGTCGTCCGCGTAACTGTGAACTGGGTTGAATGTGCTAGAGAGGAGGTCATTGATGTGAAGAAGAAACAAAGTAGGGGCTAAAGCTGAGCCTTGAGGGACTCCTGCATTAATTGGATACAGTTTAGAGGAATGGCGATCCACAACAACAGAAATCCTCCTGTTGGAGAGGAAATTTGCTGTCCAGGTACAAAGTTTAGGTGGTAGGCCATAGGCCGGAAGTTTATCAAGCAGCGCTGCGTGTCAGACCTGGTCTAATGCTTTGGATATGTCTAGAGCAACAAACTGGGATTCACCGTGTAGTTCCATAGACTTGTTCCAAGAATGGATGACAAAGGAAAGGAGGAGGAGGAGTAGATCTGCGCTGACGGAATCTATAGTGCCAGTCGTGGATTAGGCTGTGTTTTTCAAGAAATTTTAGTAATTCGGTGTTTATATACTTTTCCATAACTTTAGAGACGACTGAAAGGAGAGAAATCGGCCTGTAGTTGCTAGGAAGCGCTTTGGATCCTTTCTTGGGGATGGGTTGTACTCGAGCAGTTTTCCAGTTACTAGGGAATATGCCTTTATTGTAAGGTATCTGAAACAGACGAGTCACGACAGGAGCAAGTTCTGGTGCTCATTTTTTGAGAACAATTGCTGGGATCTCGTCAAGGCCAGAGGCTTTCCTGGTATTAAGAGAAGAGACCATCTTTCGCACCTTTTCAGTTTTGTAAATGATATCCGTCATTTTATGCGTGACATTGGGGACTGTTGGTGGTTGAACATTTGGATGTGGGTTGAGAGTGTAATTGCCGGCGAACAACGAGGCAAAAAGGTCAGCCTTTCCCAGGGCGGTAAAAAAATTTCATCCCGTGAGGCAAGAGGTGGGAACGTGCTTTTGCAGAAATTATCCCCAATAGATTTAGCAAGAGTCCAGAAGGGTTGGCCGCCGTTGGAGCTTAAGAGGACTTTGTTTTTGATGTGGTTATTAAACGAGTTTTTTGCCTCAGAAAGAATGCGGACATAGCGGTGTCTTGCGTCGTTAAATGCTTGACGATTTTCTTGACTGGGATTGTGTAGAAGCGTTTTCTGAGCTATGACCTTTTCAAGTCTGGCCTTGTCACAGGATTTATAGAACCAGGGCTTTTGAGTGGGTGAAGAAATTTTCTGTGTACGTGGAATAAATAATTTTATGCCAGCTTGGATAATTTCGGTGACGTATTGTGAGATATCAGAGGGGCCAGGATGAGAGAAGCACACAGACGCCCATGTAAATGAGAAAAAGTAATCCCGCATTTCGTCCCAATTTGCCAAACGATACGTGGGTGTGATGACTGTGTGACCTCGGGTTGCATTACGCAGGAAGCAGTGACCATGCCGTGGTCTCAGCGACCAAGGGGGGCGGCGACTGATATCTTATAGCATTCAGGTTTCGTAGTAAGAAGGAGATCCAAGGGATTTGAGCTGTGTGTTGGGATACGAGGCAAGTAAGTAGGTTGCTGAACCATATTGGCTAAAGAATTGCTGACTGCAAACGCCTCCGCTGCTCTCCCTTGCGGATCGGTTTTTGAAGATCCTAGCCATTCTTTATTATGGACATTGAAGACAAGAATAGTGACCTCGGAGGAAGGATATTCAGAAATCAGATAGTCGTTTTTTTTCAGAAAGGTGCAACAGATAAATTTAGTTGCAGCCCTGACAGAGAGTTTTATCCATAGTATGTCTTTTCTTCCAGCTTCTAAATTGGGGAGTCTAGTGCAGGGTAGATTGTTACGGACGTATGCGCACACACCTCCATGCAATATAAAGGAAGTAAAGAGCTCATACCCTGGGAAATTAAGGTGATTAGTGGCTGTTTTGGCACTGATTTGGGTTTCGGTGAGGAAGAGGAGTTGGGGCCTGTTAGCCTGGAGGAAATGGTGGACGGAGTTGAGGTTAGAATGTAGGCCACATATATTCGAAAAGGATATGTTAAATCTTGTAATAGGGCCTGTCCCATTATGACCGCATTTTTTGAAATTAAAGAAAAATGCAGTGTTTATTTGAAAAGTTCAGGTGTTTTTATTGCGATCGAGAGTGTATATACGCAGGTTATGTATGCAACACAATCTCTAATAAATCGCCGCCCGTGACTGATGGCACTCGTTGGTCCTTTTGACGAAATTTTCGATGGCATTTTGGCATAGTGCCGGCTCAATTTCATCAATGACGCGTAGAATCATGTCTTTCAGTTCAGGAATTGTTCGTGGGTTATTGACATACACCGTTTCTTTCAAAACACCCCAAAGAAAGAAATCCAACAGCGTCAAGTCGCATGATCCTGTTGGAAAATTCACATCGCCAAATTTCGTTTTCGTCAATTCCACTGTTTCGTTCGCTGTATGGCAGGTTGCGCCGTCTTGTTGAATCCACATGTTTTCGAGATCCATTTTAGCAATTTGAGGCGAGAAGAAGTTGTTTATCATCTCACGGTAACGAACACCGTTGACGGTTCATTGTATAGGGGCGTGTGATACCTCATTTGATGATCTCTTCATTCTCTATGCTATGGTTTTTAAATGTATTGCAAAAAGTAACAGTAAAAAACAAATTCATTTGATTGACGAACTTCTCTACAACACATTTTCATCGCTGATGATGAGAAAGCAAGCAAAAACAATTTTAGTGTCCTTTCTGGACTGAATTGCAAAAATGGACAGTAAAACAACAAATACGGCTGATTGACGAATTCCCGCACATCACATTCTCATTGTTGATAATGAGAAAGCAAACAAAAACAATTGTAGTGTCATTTTTGGACGGTATAAATGAAAAAGAAGACACAAAACTTATCAACAGTCTTCATAGTTGGCAATTTATCTTTGTTTAAAATGCCTTAGCTATTTACTGTGTGCTTGTAACCACTCGACAGTGGTGAATTCAGAAATATGGTTTATTTAACAAAAATGCATAAAATAACAATTCTACTAGTTACGGAGATAAAACGCGATCACAGATCGGAGTTGCTCTCCTATTTTTTAAAAATCCTGATTTGCCGCCTATATCGCAAGAGACAATTAGTAACATTGAAACGCAATTTCGCGAGCTTGGACATGTAAGGCAGATACAAAAAACTTCTAATTCATTGAGTAATGACACCAACTTGGATCTAGGTAATGCTTGAGTTTGAGCAAAACCATATATTTCGAGTCGACATGAAGCCATAACATTGGATGTTATCCGTTTATCGATTATTCGAATATTAAAAAAATAATAAGATGCACCCCTACAAGTTGATATAAACTGAGGAATTCGAAGATTGAGAGAAGAACGTCTTTTTGTGAACAAATGATGGAAATGTTTGATAACATTTATATCCAACTAGAACATGTTTTGCTTTCTGCTGGGTGCAATTTTACACTTCACGGGCATGCTAGTCGTTAAAATTGTTGCTATGGGTTTCAAAAAAATCCACACTGGATGAGAGATGCGGTCCTATCTTACCTAAGTTGGATGAGAGAACGTCTAATTTGTATTTTAAGGAGTTTGTTGACTCCAAGGTAGCAAAATACAATATGCTAACCTCGTAAACTTCAACAACAAGAATAAGAGAGGTGTGATTATTTTAAGACACCATCACACTGGGCATTCTTTGTTATTTTGTATTTTTTTCCGATTATCCTATCAGCGCCTAGACAAGAGAGATTTTCTTAAGAGATGATATATTCAAGAAATTGACAATTAACTCGAGATTAGATATCAACAATCTAAGTACTGTACATGGTTACTTGTTATATCGAGACAAAAACATAACATCCTAGTGTTTGTGACTGGCCCGTGGACAACTTAGGCCGAGTGTAGGCCAGAAAAGTCCAGATACAATTGCGCTTCAAATGGATGGTTCAAATCTGTAACCTTTATTGATTGGTTTCGAAGCACTTTGCAAAATATGCAAAAAAACACCCAGGCACTAAATTTCTAATTGGAGGCAATTTTCCGTTTATAGAAGTTATAGAACTTGTTGAAGCTAACCAAGTGAGGTTTCTGTGGCTACCGCCAAATGCCACACACATAGGTCAGCTATTAGATGTGTTAGACGCCACTAAAGAAACAGTGGCGAGACATTTTAACAGAATTGAAAATCTGTATAGGAAAAACTGGACTTCAGAAGGACGTCGTTCCGGGATTGCTGAGAAAACTAACAGAAGGAATGTTCGAGTCAGGCAAAGAAGCCTTGTCAGTGGATTTCGTGCTACAGGGATAGGGCCACTGAACACAGCGGAAATATATAGCAAATTACTATCAGCTGAACCTAGTCTAAACACAGAGGAAAATTTCAATGATTCCGTTCTAGAATTTATAAAAAAGATACAATTTCCAGAGAAATAAAAGTTGCGCAAAAGAAAAAAGAATTAATATCATGCCAGTGAGAAGGATAACTGCACAAGATTTTAAAATAGAGAAGCGTCAGATACAAATCGAAATAAGACAGTTTCTACGAAAAAGATGTGAGACGACGATGAAGATGAAGAGAATAAGAACTTCAATCACAAGACGAATCCGATGATGTAGAATCTTTTTCTATAATTTATAGCATGATGCAGAACACAATGAAAAGGAAAACTAAGAACTTGAATATGGGTGCAATCATCGTTGAGAACTTTTTATTGGTAGAATTTTCCACAAAAAAAAGCCATTAAACATTATGTTGGACAAATAACATAGATATGATGAGAAATTTGATGTTAAATGCATGAGATATGAAGGAGTGAACTTTTTGTATGGCATGAGGTAAAAATTATCGTCTACTATATTTACTTGATTAAAGACTAATCACATTGTGTCAACAGGTTGACGATATTTCTTCATTTCCTTTATCAGAGATCGAAAGATAACTGCCCAAACCTATTACAGATGGCTGAGTGTGATTGAATATAACATTTTTTGGTTTCAATATACAATCAAACATTTCTTGATGCATTATTTTCATTAAATATTAAGGAATAAGGTATTTTGTTGTCTGTAGATGGTTAATGTTTTAAAACGTTTTGCTGTGTTTTAAAATTTCGAAAAAGTAATCTTTCAGTTCCAAATATTGTTTAACAAATACATGCCATGCCATCTAACTTATATAGTTTTGCTGTACTATTGCGTGGTGGGTTTATTTTGAACCCAGCTGTAACTCAAAACACAAATTGCCAATCCAAAGTTACCCGAGCCGTGGGGTGTCATTTAACACATAATTATGTTTTTTGCAGAAATGTCGTAATATATTCCAGATAAATGTAATAATGACACTCTTATGAAGATTTTAGTGAATTTTCTTTAAAAAAATTCACTAATGAGGAGATCCCGACTTTTGAATTTTGAAAAAATTTCTTCAAATGAGCGCTATTTAGGACCCCTGGAACCCAAATCCGAGGTCGGTTTCAGACTTTATATGTTAATGTTAATAAATTTGGGGTTTCCTCAAAACGTCAAAGTCGCGATTTTAAACGTCAAAATTGGTAATATTTAGGCAATGAACCTGAAACTAATATGAACTATGGAAGGAAAATGTCTCAAGAAGAATGTTCTACAAAGCCCGAAGTCTTAGTTTCAATCGTCATTGTCCTTCATTTTACTAAAATATTCCAAGAAAATTCATTTCAAATAGACCCTTTCCTGATGATTTGGCAGTTGTGTTGGCTATAGAGTTTATCGGTTAATGGTATATCATTTTTGTCGAATGTTCGTAAAAAATTTTTAAAGTTGAATATATCCGTTATTATGCACGATACGAACAAAAATTGTATACATTAATTATGGGGTGTCTTGAGCTACATCTTAAAAAATATTTCTACAATTACAGGGTGGCCCATAAGTCGTTGGTGATTCAAGTTTTCTTTTTTAGTGAATTTTCTTAAAAAATTAACTAATGGGGAGATCCGTGTTTATATATATATATATATATATATATATATATATATATATATATATATATATATATATATATATATATATATATATATATATATATATATATATATATATATATATCTCGTACCGATAACTCAAAAAATAACTTACCGATCTTGATCAAATTTGGTGAGTACTTTCCTTTTACAAGTGGCTTGGATAAGTTTGTTGGCCAGGAAACTAATAAACTTTTTGTTGTCTTTATAAAAATAAATATATCTCCGGAAATAACAAAGTGAGGGTAACCAAATTTGGTACGCGTATTTGTTTTATAAAGAGTAAACCATGTGCCAAAATTTAGGTCTCTAAGTTTAAGGACAAAAAGTTACGTGTAGCTAAAGAAAAAAAATTGGAGTTTTCCTCAAAACGTCAAACTCGCAATTTAAAACGTGAAAATTGGCAATGTTTAGGCAAAGAACGTGAAACAAATACGGACTGTGAAAAGAAAATGTTGCAGGAAGAGTGTTCTGCGAACCCTTAAGTTTCACATTCAACCGTCATTGACCTTCATTTTACTAAAATATTTACAGAAAATTCATTTCAAATAGACTCTTTCTCTGATGCTTTGGCTGTGGGTTTAGTTAAGTTGATGCTTTCGCTGTAGGTTTAGTGAAGTTTATGGTTTAACGGTCCATAATTTTTAGCTCATTTTCGTAAAACAAATTCGTTACTGCATTTTAGCATTTTTTATCTAAATATGATGCATGTTTGTAAAAAATAAATCTGGACGCAGTAAGTGCGGTTTGGTAGCGAATTTTCATTAAATCCTTCAAATTTCAATAACTCAATTTGCTATTAACGTAAGTTTTGTTGTTTAGGAAACCAACATTTAAACTTTATTTTCAGAAAATTTTTGTATAAACGCGGCAAGGGCGTTTTGGTAGCGAATTTTCATTAAATATTTCAAATTTCAATAACTCAATTTGCTATTAACCTAAGGTTCATTGGCTAGGAGACCAGTTTTCTCAGAAAGATTTAAAGTTTATTTTCGGAACATTTTTGTACATTTTCAAATAATTATTTTGATAAAATATGGTACATTATTCCTACTATATAGGTTATACCGGTAACCAAATTGATGCGTGCTCGCATTAGAGCGATATATTTGTAATTAAAAACATTTTAATGAAAATTCACTTCCATAACGCACTTGCTGCGTCTAGAGTTTTTTCTCATAATCACAAATTAACTCCAAAATTATTGCATATATTCCGGACGTACTGTTCAAAGTAGCCCCGTTTCACGGTAACTATTTCATGACTTATCGTTATATGGTTTAGATGACCATTTTTGCAACAGCGTTTCTTGTATATCACTGTCTGAAATACTATCAAATAAAATATAAATGTCTTTATACAATACAGGTAAAAAGAAGCAAAGTAACAACAGGATATCGTAAAACTGAATGTTTAATAATAATAATAATACCTTTAAATTCAGAATATGTCACAGAAGACGAAAGAACAAAGGGTGGGCGAAGTGAGAACATAAAAATATTAGAGCTGAAAAGAGAATCGTAAAACCCGTCTGTCGGCACATTAAAAATTTACATAACAATTTCTAAATCAATAATGACCAAACGTCGCACACAAAGAAATCACTAAAAGATTCCCAGAAAATTAAACTTGACGAATGTATACGCTCCATGCATACGATTATTTTATGACATTTGTCCAGATCAGGTGAGCACCCTCGGTATGTTAAGAGTGAGGAATTCTTGTAACGGCTTAAAACTAAGGTTATTTTTATATTTCAGATTATTTTCGAAATAATATTGCTAATGTGTCATGAATAACTTAAACTATTGATGCAAATAAGAAATAAACATACATATAAATAAAAATAAAAGAAAAATAGTGAAAAAGTAAAAAAATAATATTCAGAGAGAAAGGTCAAAGATCAGGTCAGGTCAGCCGGTGAGGCGACTGAACCTGAACATACACCTATATATATATATATATATATATATATATATATATATATATATATATATATATATATATATATATGTATGTATATATAATACACATTTATTGAAAAGCTTCCCCTCCATACAGAAAAATACAAATAAATATACAATAATGCAAAATCTTCTATCGTTTTTATCATATGCTTTCACCTTTTATACTGAGTTTTACGTAAATACTGATAACGAGAGAGAGAGAGAGAGAGAGAGAGAGAGAGAGAGAGAGAGAGAGAGAGAGAGAGAGAGAGAGAGAGAATCGCAGGCAATTCTTCTGTGTATTGTATTTTAATTCCGGCCGAAGTTTTGGAATTACCGTTATAACTTTACCTGCCCAGTTTGAGAATATTTATCTGTATCAAAGACAGAGCGCAAACAAAGGACTATAAATCAGTGGCGGCGCTCGGTTTAAGAGACTTCCGTTTTTATGGCCTTAGAAATATAAATACTCTCGTACACATATAGCTTCGCTGGTTGTTTATCATTTTTGATAAGTTTAATATTTTCTTTATCTATATGGTTAATATCCCAAATATGTTGAGCCATGCATGATTTGTCTACACTACCGTATCTTAGCTGTGCCAGATGTTCCCCGAATCTCTTAGTCTGCCCAACGTATTTAAGATTACAATCTTTACAACTTATCTCATAGATACCCGACCTTTCAGTGGCTTTATTTTTATTTTTCGTATTACCTAACAAGTTTTTTAAAATATTTTTTGTCAAAAAAGTTAGCTGCAAATCGGATTTTTTAAAGATGCTCCCGAGACCTCTTGTGATACGCGGTTCAAAAGGTAGGCAAACAAATTTTTTCTCTATTTTATCTTTCCAGAATGTCGTGCATTCCGCTAACATTTTCTTTGTTCTGTGTCTATTCATTAATTTTTCTACTAAGCAATCCGAATATCCGTTATATACAAATATACTTACGAAAACGTCCGCCTTGAATGTAGAAGTGGGTTACCCATTGCCTTGCCTTTGGTTTGTTCAAAAAACTCATTGTTAAATTGATATATTTTTCAATTAACAATTAGTTTTTTGAACAAACTGAAGGAACGGCAATGGGCAATCCACTCTCTCCATTCATTGAGGACCTTTTCATGAGTAGATTTGTGACAGATTTAGAAAATGAAAGTGGCTATTTTCCTAGAGTATGGTTTCATTATGTGGGCGAAATTTTTGCAGTGTTTAACACAAATATATTCAAAGTAGATGATTTTATTAAAAGACTGAACTGTCAATTAAATTCAGTAAAATTCATCCACGAATTAAAAGTCAACAGTAAACTTCCTTTTCTAGATGTACTAGTTATTAAAAATAACAACTCTCTTCAATTAGATGTCCACAGGAAGCTAACTACCACTCTAAGTTACATTCCACATGACTCACATCATACGTTTACACAAAAACGGCCGGTTTAAATGTCTTAGTAAATAGATTAATAAAATTTCCCTTTAGTAAAAGTAGATATAGTAGAGAATTAGAGTGCGTTAAAAACGTGGCTAAATATACTCGGATTGCTTAGTAGAAAGATTAGTTAATAGATACAGAACAAAGAAAATGCTAGCGAAATGCACGACATCCAGGAAAGATAAAATAGAGCAAAATTTGTTTTCCTACCTTTTGAATTGCATATCACAAGACCTCGAGAGCATTTTTAAGAAATCCGATTTGCAGCTAACTTTTTCGACAAAAAAATCATTTTAAAAAATTGTTAGGTAATACGAAAGATAAACATAAGGCCACTGAAATGTCGGGTATCTATGAGATATGTTGTGAAGATTGTCATCTTAAATACGTTGGGCAGACTAAGAGACTGATTGAGACTAGATTCAGGGAACATCTGGCACAGCTGAGATACGGTAGACAAGCCAGGCGTGGCACAACATATTTGGGATAGCAACCACCACAGAAAATATGCCCGCGATTTCGGCTCCCTCTCGGTATCGGTCTTTACCTAAGACACAGTATAAAAGGTTATGTTTAGTAATAGATAGTTTAGAATTTTTCATCCTTTGATGACGCTAAACTTTGTTGATGAAACGATTGTCAGGTCTTTAAATATAGTGTTGTGGTGATTTGGGTTCTCTAAGTGTGTCTAGAAAAGTCAATCTTTTGGTGTGTTTTTCTTTCCAAACAATTTTTATTCCTTTTTCCCGACGCGTTTCGACCTTTCTTACCGGTCATCCTCAGGGGAATCTAGAATTTACAAAGAGGCTTGTCAGAAAAACTGAGTTTTCCGGTAGGCTACTTCTGCCCGGGTACAATACAGAATACAAGGTAAAAATGAGGCGACATAAAGTTAACCTCAACACTAAGTCAAAAGTTAAAAGCTAAAAAAACTGTCTAACTATACAGTTATCTAAGATTAAAAACATTAAAAGCAAAGTAATACACTATTACATGCAACAAAATACAAATACAACTAGAACTGAGCTGTGAAAAGGGTAATTTTTGACCTGACAAATTAAAAATTTGCGATAAATCTAAATCTAAAACTCCCAAAAGTCTTAAAATCTCAAAAGGCTACCCCTTAGAAGGGTTTTAGGTTAAGCTGAAGGTAATAATCGGAGCGAAAGCAAACAGCACAAACATTAGCAAGCCATGCAGCTGAGAAGAAACTTTCAGAGAATACTTCAGCTTAACCTAAAACCCTTCTAAGGGGTAGCCTTTTTGAGATTTTAAGACTTTTGGGAGTTTTAGATTTAGATTTATTGTAAATTTTTAATTTGTCAGGTCAAAAATTACCCTTTTCACAGCTCAGTTCAAGTTGTATTTGTATTTTGTTGCATGTAATAGTGTATGACTTTGCTTTTAATGCTTTTAATCTTAGATAGCTGTATAGTTAGACAGTTTTTTTAGCTTTTAACTTTTGACTTAGTGTTGAGGTTAACTTTATGTCGTCTCATTTTTTCCTTGTATTCTGTATTGTACCCGGGCAGAAGTAGCCTACCGGAAAACTCAGTTTTTCTGACAAGCCTCTTTGTAAATTCTAGATTCCCCTGAGGATGACCGGTTAGAAAGGTCGAAACGCGTCGGGAAAAAGGAATAAAAATTGTTTGGAAAGAAAAAGCCTTTTATTTAACACACCAAAAGATGTCAACCCCAAACATTTTGACGTTTAGGAACAATATCTAGAAAAGTCCGTTTTCGACGTTAATATATCATTACTTCGAAATACTAATTTATAAAATCAGAAATGACTAAAACTTTAGAAATTATTAAGGAAAAACCATTTTTTATTTGTCACTTTGACACCCGTATATCTTTTATTATGCGACTTGTGATAGAGGTATGTTCGGTTAAATCAACAAATTTTCACCAAAGAAATCTCTGGTATCATTTGTGCCCATTCGTTTAAATACATCCTGTATATGTGTTTCATCCTGTTTATTTATCTATCTTTATTTAATAAGTTAAAGAATAATGAGATCAATTTCAATGATTTGTAAGACCTTCAATTAATTTTTATCAAAACCAGCGTCAATAAAATACAGACAGATACATCTTAAGCAGCCGCATTACAAATGTTGGCGTGTTCCGCTGTTCGCTAAAGTGAAGAAGTACCTAATTTCTTCCGTCTGACATACGACATCCACCTGGTACTAAATAAGACAAAGCTGGTAGTGAGAGACGGCTTGTGAACTTATAAACCCATGAAAAACACTACGCTGGACAAGTTGTCGAACCAGAGGTGGGCGTGGCCACCTTGATCATTATCAACTAATGAATTACGAATTACGGGCGACAATTGCTCATCATCTATATTCATTTGTTCGCCGGGTTCCACGGCCACTGCCATCGAGGTTGGACCACGAGTATATACACAGCGATCTGCCCGGTTTTTTGCCAACCGGCCATATTTTTCGACAGTTTTAATTACAAGTATGTCCAAATTAATGCATAAAATAGCTAATTGATTTTTACAGACCTGGTAAGATGAATTATACATGAGTGATTTGATGTACAGTAAACAACCAAATGTTTATTTTTTTTTAAATCAATTTTTATTAACGGCCACGATGGTGAAGCTTTCTAGAATGTTCTATAAATGAGCGCGAATCAGAGCTACTAGAACCAATATGGTAATACACAATTTACATGTTTTTGGTGAATTTTCTTTAAAAAAAAATCACTACTGAGGAGATCCCGACTTTTAAATTTTGAAAAAATTTATTCAAATGAGCGCTATTTAGGGCCCCTGAAACGCAAATCCGAGGTCGGTTTCAGACTTTATATGTGTATATATATATATATATATATATATATATATATATATATATATATATATATATATATATATATATATATATATATATATATATATATATATATATATATATATATATATGAGACATGCTTGGTTCTCGGGTTAAACCGCGTCCAGAATTTATGGAAACTCGACGTTTCGGCTCCTGTTTTCAAGAGGTAAAGGAAATATGTAAGGACACTCTAAGGCCTCAATCTGCCTACTCCTTAGAGTGATTGACAAAGGTGGGTAAAGGAAATATGTAAGGACACTCTAAAGCCTCAATCTGCCTACTCCTTAGAGTGGTGGACAAAGGTGGGTAAAGGAAATATGTATGGACACTCTAAGGCCTCAATCTGCCTAGTCCTTAGAGTGGTGGACAAAGGTGGGTAAGGGAATATGTAAGGACACTCTAAGGCCTTAATCTGCCTACTCCTTAGAGTGGTGGACAAATGTAGGTAAAGGAAATATATAAGGACACTCTAAGGCCTCAATCTGCCTACTCCTTAGAGCGGTGGATAAAGGTAGGTTGGGTTGTTGTAGCTCGATTACGGGGCCTCAATCTGGCTACTCCCCAAATCTCGCCGGAGATCGTCTGTGAGGTCTCAGTGTGTTCAACCCTAGGCCTCAGAGAGATCTGGCAGTTCGTTGCAAGTCTTGTCTTATATATGTCGTTCCGTCTACCTGTTTCGTCATCAGTGAAAGTAGTGGGGTCACCGTCAATTAAGTGGGGGGCTTTGGTCACGGTATTTAGAGGAGGATTAAGACAGGATGAAACACATATACAGGGTCTACTAAAATTTAACTCTGTAGGTTAAAGGACAAAAAAGTTACACTCATTTAAAGAAAAATAAATTTGGGTTTTCCTCAAAACGTCAAAGTCGCGATTTTAAACGTCAAAATTGGTAATATTTAGGCAATGAACCTGAAACTAATATAAGCTATGGGAGGAAAATGTCTCAAGAAGAATGTTTTACAAAGCCTGAAGTCTTAGTTTCAACCGCATTGTCCTTCATTTTACTAAAATATTCCCAGAAAATTCATTTCAAATAGACCCTTTCTCTAATGATTTGCCAGTAGTGTTGGCTATAGAGTTTATCGGTTAATGGTATATAATTTTTGTCGAATTTTCGTAAAAAATCTTTAAAGTACAATATATCCGTTATTATGCACGATACGAAAAAAAATTGTATACATTAATTATAGGGTGTCTTGAGCTACATCTTAAAAAAATATTTTACAAGGTGGCCCATAAGTCGTTGGTGATTCAAGTTTTCTTTTTTAGTGAATTTTCTTAAAAAAATTCACTATGGGGAGAACCGTGTTTATATATATATATATATATATATATATATATATATATATATATATATATATATATATATATATATATATATATATACATATATATATATATATATATATATATATATATATATATATATATATATATATATATATATATATATATATATATATATATATATATATATATCGTACCGATAACTCAAAAAATAATGGACCGATCTGGATCAAATTTGGTGAGTACCTTGCTTTTGCAAGTGGCTTGGATAAGTTCGTTGGCCAGGAAAATCGGACCAGGTTTTCGCGGAAAATTTTGTGTTTTCTTTCTAAAAAAAATTATATCTCCGAAAATAACAAAGTGAGGGCAACCAAATTTGGTACGCGTATTTCTATTATAAAAAGTGAACCATGTACCAAAATTTAGATCTCTAAGTATAAGGACAAAAAGTTACGGGCAGCTAAAGAAACAAATTTTGGAGTTTACCTCAAAACGTCAAATTCGCAATTTAAAACATCAAAATTGGCAATGTTTAGGCAAAAAACGTGAAACAAATACGGATTGTGAAAAGAAAATGTTGCAAGAAGAGTGTTCTGCGAACCCTTAAGATTCAGATTCAACCGTCATTGACCTTCATTTTACTAAAATGTTTACAGAAAATTCATTTCAAATAGACCCTTTTCTCTGATGCTTTAGCTATCGGTTTAGTTAAGTTGATACTTTCGCTGTAGGTTTAGTGAAGTTTATGGTTTAACGGTCTATAATTTTTAGCTAATTTTCGTAGAACAAATTCGTTACTGCATTTTAGCATTTATAATCGAAATATGATGCATGTTTGTAAGAAATAAATCTGGACGCAGTAAGTGCGTTTTGGTAGCGAATTTTCATCAAATCCTTCAAAATTCAATAAGTCAATTTGCTATTAACGTAAGTTTTGTTGGTTAGGAAACCAACATTTAACTTTATTTTCGGAAATTTTTTGTATAAACGCGGCAAGGGCGTTTTGGTAGCGAATTTTCATTAAATTTTTCAAATTTCAATAACTCAATTTGCTATTAACCTAAGTTTCATTCGCTAGGAGACCAGTTTTCTCAGAAACATTTAAAGTTTAATTTCGGAACATTTTTGTACATTTTCAAATAATTATTTTGATAAAATATGGTACATTGTTCCTACTATATAGGTTATACCGGTAACCAAATTGATGCCTCCTCGCATTAGAGCGATATATTTGTTATTAAAAACATTTTTATGAAAATTCACTTTCATAACGCACTTGCTAGAGTTTTTTTGTCTTATCAAATCTGATAGACCTCTCACAAAGATGATTTTTAATATATTCTTTTTTCATTTCGCATACCACAAAAATAACGATGCAAAAAATATTTGAAAATTCGAATTCCATAACTGATTCCAATCATCACTATTTTGCCGCCATGATTTGTGAGGTCACGGGACAGTACAATACTCCAAAATGAACTTGCTTCTCTGTGTTTACATCTTGGGCTGCAAGTTTTTGATTAAATCTTGGCTTGTCCACGTGATTTTATTTGATAATATGTAAAATAAAGCTGACATAAATACTGTATAGTACCAAAGTGTGCAAGTACGACTATAAAAACACCGGAGAAACTATTTTTTATTGTTCCAAAAGTGGCTCAAATTAGAAAGCAATGGTGCGAAGGTATCAAGCGTGATGAAAGGGAAAATCCACAGTTATCTGAGAAAACCGTTTTATATTGTTGTGAAGACCATTTTAATGTAAGTACCTCCTCATTTTCACAATGAATGCTAGTGATATAAGGTTAAAATTGTTATGATACGTTATTAAGTTAGGTTGTAATTCAAAAATTTTAAATTCTTATGATATGTTATTAAGTTAGGTTGAAATTTCGACGTAGCCAAGGTATGTTTGTCTATACATATTAAGTATGTGTGTGGGTTTTTGTTTCTTTAAGGTCGGTCTATTTCCGAGACTATGGTCAATCACCGACGCCAGGGAGCAGTTTTACCTCACTATCCTGGACAATTTTACGAACTCCTGCCTTTCTGTAAGGAAGGTAAGGATATTTAACGTGCCTAACATCGCATGGAGACGGGACCCACGGCTTTACTCCCCCTCCGAAGGGCGGAACGTGAAGACAGTTAACTTGCTCAAATACAATGCCGGAACCTCGGTTGATGTTAATGTTACAGTGTGTACTGAAAAGGGGAAAGGAGAACCCTGGGTCGAACCCAGTACCCGTCGGTTCAGAGGCCTGCAATCTTACCATTGTACCCCCGAGGCTCTCATAGTAAGTATTAACTTTACCTGTTACTCTCAGTATTAACAACCAACAAAAAAACATGGTTATTAATTAACGAAATTATTGGGTTTGCTTTCATTAATTATTTGTAATTAATTTAGACCACATTGTTCTACCAAAACCATATGGAAGATTTGAGGTCATGTTTTTGTCATGTCATGTTCTTGAATTTCATTCAAAGCAAAATATATTACAAATGACATGAATAAGTACATGATATAGTTGGCTAAATATGTGTTTAACTAGCAGTGACTTATTTACACATTGCAGCTTTTGCTCATTTTATTTCAGCACTTATGAAGTCTGGATTTTCACCAAAGAATTATGTTATCATAGAGGAGTCAATTCTTATCAAATTATCTAGTTGCGCCTGTTGAAAATAAATTCTTTGTCTGCCATTTTATTACACAAACTTTACACTATTCAACTAGAAGAAACACAATAAACGAATAAAACCCACTACTATGTCGAAAAACAAGCGATTAAACTTATCCTACCATAAGGCAAATGTCAACACGATATTTATTTACTGTCCAACTACGTCACGACCAATCGCAGAACGTTCGCAGTCACATGATAATAATTAGATATTTTTTAAATTTAAGTATCTCTTTCTGTCCACCATATATATTTTTGGGTATTTTTATGCGTGTATGAAAAACTGTTCTATGTATGAAAAACGGTTAGGTAAATGTTACAATTCTTGAAATGGAAAATCCATGCAAATTGTCTATTGTTTACTTTCCCCACATGTATTCGATTCTTATGAAATTTTGTATACGGACGTATTTTAAGGTATAGATGAGGAAAATCGCAATAAAAATAAGGAGTTTTCCGATTTTTTTTGTTAGAAAAAGCTAAACTTACTTTTGCGACATGTATGTTTTGGTCATATTTTACACATTTTCGGTGATCGTTCCTTTTATAGACACCGTACAGCAAGTAAACACGAACTCATCGATATTTATCCATTTATTTTCCGATTTGCCAACGTTATTTACTAAAAATACTGTACTGTTAAAGAAGCTGAAATTGTCATTTCCAACTATTTTATTCACATGAAGTTAGCTGAGTTGGTCTTGTCTTATAGTGAGTACAACGCTTTTCCTACAGAAAAATGCAAGTCACTCCAAAAGTTTGCTTCTGACCTCATTTTTATTGCGATTTTTGTCATCTACACCCTAAAATACGTCTGTGTACAAAATTTAAATTCAATGTGCAAAATGTTGTCCATTATTAGCGACTTTTTATTTTTAAAATCGTTATTACAGAGCTATCGATGGTGAGACTTTGAAAAGTTTTTCTTCAAATGAGCGCAGATCTGGGCACCTAGAACCAGAAACCAAAGTCCAACAAAAATCCCATCTCTCCTACGGCTTGCGAGTGATTAAAAGCATATATTTTAAAGCACTTTTTATCAGCAATAACCCAGTTAAATTTTAATCAGTTACTACATGCAGTTTTTGAATTAAAAATAAAATATAACAAAACTGCCCAGCTCTCATACAGCTTGCAAATAATTGATAGTGTGTTTTTACTTTTTGTTGATAATAAAGCAATTATTGCACATATCGAAGACATTGAAGAAAAGAAGATGGTAGCGAAAAGTTGCAGTATAACAGTGCCAGATCTCAGGACTAAAAGTAGCCCAAAAACACAATTTAAGAAGTTTTTCCGACTCATAAGCAAAGGTGAAAAAAATAAAAAAATCTAATAGACCTACACTGTACCCCAAAATTTCACATTAAACAGTAAATGAGATACCCAATCTAAATGATATTACAACAATAGGATTAGGGGCTAAGCTTGTGAACATTTAAACATATTTACTACCAAGTAATTAAGGAGGTTGAAAAAACGGATATTTTGATCCAGTGGACATTAAATCTGGAAAGACTAATAGTTTAGAATATTGCAATCCAAATATTTAATTAAAAATGTCGCTACGTTTTGTATATAACAATAAAACACGTTTAATTTCCAAAGTATATATATATATATATATATATATATATATATATATATATATATATATATATATATATATATATATATATAAACATATATAATTGAAATTGATCCCGGATATATGTTCTGAGGAGCCTAATCAGGGCTCGTTTGAAAATTTTTTTCAAACTTCAAAAGTCGAAATCTCCCCATTAGTGAATTTTTTAAAAGAATATTCACTAAAAACACATCAATCTTAATATAGGCAATGTTCCAAATGCATGCCTTGTACGTCTTGGCAGCATCCAATCGTAAATAAAAGTGTCATCTAACGTTAATCAACATCTGAGGCGTTCTTAAGTTAGTCAAATCGCGTAGTTTAGTTTGTACTATACTTTTCACATATCTAACAGCGCAAGATCGGGTGATTGTGTTGGCTATTCTAACAATCCTCGCCTTTCTGTCCAGCAATTTGGAAATATTATTACTGGCGGACTTTGATTTGGTAATGTGATGGTGCTTCATCTTGCTAGACACATATCACATTCGCTGGAATTCGTGGGTTCGCCCGATCAGAATATAAGTATGGTAAAGTTGGCACGACCTTATTTTGGGGTGGTACTAAATAATTATCTCCATTCAAATTGCCATCAATAAAAAGTGACAATGACATCGTTTCCTGTCCAAACATCCACCTTTTCAGGGTATTGCGTATATTATTCTCTTTTGACGATTAGCATCGCATTGAAGTGTAAAACTGCACTCATCAGAAAACAAAACATATTATAGTTGGATAACAATGTTATCAAACATCTCCATCATTTGTTAACAAAAAATGTTCTGTCAAAGTTGTCTCCTGAGTTTGTATTAATTTATTAGGGATGCACTTTATTTCTGTTTAATATTCGAAGAAGCAATGACTGGGTTAACATCCAATGTTGTGACTGCTTGTCAACTCGAAGTATGTGTCGAAGTTTTCATCAAACTCAAGCATTACTCTAATTTGGTATCAGATTAGTGCATCAGATTTTTTTGGTGTCGCCTTACATGTCCAAGCTGGCGAAATTATAAACATTTGTCATTTCCTTGGTACACGTTGATTTTCCAAAGTATATATATATATATATATATATATATATATATATATATATATATATATATATATATATATATATATATATATATATACATCATTTGTAACTCTTTTACCCCTTAGGTGTAAAGGCTTTTCCTCTTTAAGGGCATTACACATTTTTCTAACCATTAAATCTAATTTTCTTATTATTGTGGCTCTACCTATATATAGTTCATATATTTAGAATTGTTTATTATTTACATTTGCTTCAATTGCAAAAACGAATTGCCTTATAAATAACTTTAACTGTGATTTTTCATGCGCTAACTTCGCTCACTGTACCTTATCATGTGCCAGTAGCTTTGCTTCTTGTCCCATCTTGCCTTTTTCTTGCAGTATTTCTGCCATATATGCAGCTTTTCTGAGTTCTCCCTCTCTTCCTCTTTGGGGCGATTTTTGCCTACCATACTCTCTTCGCTGGTCTATTGTTGCTCATTTGATGTATATGACCCAGCCGCTGTAGTTTTTCTTATATATACATTTTACGACTGATTGCACACCCAACTCCTTCCTTGTATCATCATTTCTGGCATTGTCCTTATCCTCAACATCTTTACTCTTCTCAGATATTTCATTTTGAGAGCTTGCACTTTGCTTCTTAGCCGAGCAGAGAGTACACATGACTCTCTGTCAAATGTCAAAGTGGTCTGATATTGTAACTTGAATCATGTAATTGTAACATATTGGTGGTTTCCCAAGGTGCCTCATTCCTCCCCTTCCCTAGTTTTATATACTGTGAGCTTGGTTTTTCTCAACCCCTTTCTTTTCCCCAAGAAAGTTGCTATTCATTGCATGGTATAGTTTGACAGTGTTTCTATGCGTCTGTTTCACGGCTCCTACTTCTATGTATAATCACTTCCCAAGTATTTGAACTCCTCCACCTGTTCTAATCTTCTGTTATCGATAGTGACATTGGTGGATCTATCATCTCTTGATTACCATCAATTTTGTCTTTTCAATATTAATTTTCGTATTACATGTTTTCAAAACTTCTTTCCAAACTAGCAAGTTATTTAGGAGTGCATTTTCCCCAGGAGCAAATATCACAGGGTCATTTCCAAAGTAACGATTTAGAATTAAGAAAGCGGGCCTCAAGATGAATTATTGCTTTTTAAACATGGAAAATAAAAGGCTTGTAAGGCGCCATTAAAAACATTAAACGCTGAAACCGTTCACACCAAAGCAAACGCCAACGTGATTTACATAAGGTTAGCATACAGAAGTCCCTTTTATTGTTTACAGGTTCAACCAGCATTTGCAGTAATTATCTTTGACAAAATAAATTGATCGAAACAACGACCAGCGCATACAGGATTTTATGATTAATATTCTCACAATGGTACATAAATATGTAATAAAAGTGTTCGCCAACACATGTATTGCCCTCCTAATTAAACATAAATATCGTGTAAATACATATGCTTCAGCCTGGTACACGTATAAACGTATTTTATAATGTACGTTTATAAGAATACACTACCAGTCAGTGGTGTAGTTATACAAGAAATAAATGGTCAAAAATTGTGGGTGTCCTTATAGGGGGCTGTGGTTCCTCAAAATTCGCCACATACAATTTGGCATTGCATACAGGTACGTAAACACATGCATCAAGTAAAATTACGTGCAAATGATTTGATATTTTAATTTGTTAGATATTTATTTTGCAACAAGTGGCGTGTGATGATGCTATCTTGTATTATATAATTTTCATTTTATATATATATATATATATATATATATATATATATATATATATATATATATATATATATATATATATATATATATATGTATATACATATATACAGGTTGTCCCGTTGTATTTAAATCTTGTGAGCATATAGTAGGCTTAATTCTAAGACAAAAAACCCAAAGTGGTAATTCGATTTATATTTTTTATGAAGTTACAATCCTAACATTTTTTTTAAATAATAAGAAATGTAAATACCAGTTGCATTTGTGGTTTTGAGTTGCTGAGTTATTGCTTCAAAAATGTCTTACCAATTTTCTAGTGAAGAGTTGTTACGGTTACTTTTTTCTTTAATCATAACCGTAAACCTTTTACTGACACAATAAATGTTAGTAAAATACCCCGATACCAAAGTCGATGCTTGGATTGAGAGAATATAATAGAAGTCGACTTGTAATTACGCTTCCGTGAGGCTCCTACTGACTTTACATAATGAGCGTCAAGCATTTAATAGATCGTTTTGTTCACCTCCGTTACTCCATATTAGCCTCGCTTCAATATAAAAGAATATTAAACATCTGCAAACTGGAAGGTTTATATGTGACAAAAATGTCGTTGTATTTAAATGAATTTCCAAGTAAACAGGAAATATAAAAAATGTTCCAGAAGGTTATCGAACATTTAAGAAGACAATGAAACACTTGTGCTTTACTGACGGGCGAGCCCATCACGCGTCCTAAAGGCAAATTATCAACCCTAAGGCAAGGAGATATAACGTCGATTGTTTAGTATCTCAAGGGCACTCCAGAGCGGAAAAATGTACATCTATGGAGCTGTGCGACACATTTGCGTTCCCCTCTCATAACAGGTGAGAATGTCGTTACTGGTTTCGGTCAATGAAATTCAAAATCAGCAGAGTAAACGATTGAGGAGACATGCTCCATATAAGCAATAGTCGAAGAGGATTCGGTGGATTTTATCGAATAAGACGAAAGACCTCGCGTCTCTGCACGTATCTAGTGCACTTGCCTATTAACTTTTGTTAATGTATTTTGTTAGCAATAAATAGTGTGCGAACCCCGTTCTCAACAGTCGGAAGCGGGGTTCTTCGATTTGTTTTGTCTGTTTCCCGTATGTTTCTTTCCTGTCTTTGCCTGCTGGTATTTCACTGAGTTTTCTTGTTACTTTCTCAATGTCTACTGTTCCACTGCCTTCAATAGTTTCTTGAGAACTATCAATACTCTGAAGGACTTCAAGCTGTTGCCAACGGCGTCAGCGTGCTGCTACAAGCTTCCTGCATGCCCCCTGTGGCTAACACTGCTCTCCTTATCCAGACATCTATTCCAAGCGTTCCCTACGCTTTTGTAAATCGGCATAGGCTGCTTCTATCAAGTTTTGGTTGCTGTCGCAGAGGCCTTATAAATCACAGGGCCTAATACAAAGGCTTGACCTCACGCCATTGACCTTGATAATTCTTTCGTCACAACTGAGTTTATTTTAATTTATCGACTGCATCACAAAATTTGAGTCAGGAAAAACTTTCTTTTACCTGATAACTTTAGAAGAGGATCAAATCAAGTTAAATTATTCCGTGTTTGCACACTATAAAGAGTGAGTTTGAATATATTGACAATTTACGTAAACAATTTTTAATAGCATTAGTGATAATGATGTCTTTACAATTAATGTAATATTTCCTGAGTACTTTGTAAAATTGTTTATAACAATATGCAACGCTGATACAGGCGGTGCCGCTGCTCTTGGTAATTTCTGCCATAGTTGCCTCATGTAATAATTAGAAATAAACAAATGACTAACATCAGCCCTCAGCCAAATACAAGACTTAAATTTTTCTAACGAACAAGCAGCCTTCAATAATTATCTCTAAAGACATCTTGCCAGAGAAGCACTACAGAAAATCATTGTAGGAAATACTTTAAATACTGAAACAATGAAACTCTAAATCCTAAATTTAAATTAAGCATATATTCAAGTTGTTGATGATCTTTTTGCTTTAGCTTTTTCACCCTGTTTCTGCAAATAATTATAACATTATATGTTCCCAATCATACACTTTATAATAATAAAATCTGATATTTGTGTTTTACTCTTGCTTGAATTTTCCATGAACGTTTGTGGTCCTTTAATCGATGGCTTGCTAGTTGTTCCTTACATTCCTCCTAGAAGGTTAAATGTCACCAATTACCTGCAGTTCCTTATGGAAAATTTGCCATCACTTTTAGAAGCTGTTCGCCTGATCAAAAGAAGATGCATGTAAATTCAAATGGATGATACACTAGCACATTCCGGAATTGTGGTCCGAAAGATTATGAACAACAATTATCCACAATGAATTGGTCGAGGGGAATCTATTGCATATCTGCCTAGACATCCTAATCATAATCCCTTAAATTATTATTTTTGAGAGAAAATCAAAGATTTGCTATACGGAAAAGTTTCAAACAAGATTATTGGAATTACTGGAGTGTATTTGCCAAGCTGTCCAATAAACAAGAGAAAACCACCGTGAAATAAGGATTTTCGCTTAATCCATTGGCATCTCAGCAGAAGCTTGTCTTCAGCAAGAAAGAGGGCATTTCCAATAGATGATGGATTGAATGTTTTTGTTAAGTAGTTCAAGATTGGTTTGGTTTTAGAATTTAAATCGTGTAATAATTTCTTAGGCTTGTCACTTCGGAAGGAATCAAAATCAACTACCACTTTTGTGTTTTTTTTTGTCTCAGAGTTAAGTTTTGAATATAACGATACGGGACAACCTATATATATATATATATATATATATATATATATATATATATATATATATATATATATATATATATATATATATATATATATATATATATATATATATGAGACATACTTGGTTCTCGGGTTGAAACGCGTCCAGAATTTATGAAAACTCGACGTTTCGGCTCCTGTTTCGGAGCCATTTTCAAGAGGTAAAGAAAATATGAGGGGACACTCTAAGGCCCCAATTTGCCTACTCTTTAGAGCGGTGGACAAAGGTGGGTTGGGTTGTTGTAGCTCGATTACGGGGCCTCAATCTACCTACTCCCCAAATCTCGCCGGATATCGTCTGTGAGGTCTCAGTGTGTTCAATCCTAAGCCTCAGAGAGATCTAAAGGCCTAAGGTTGAACACACCTCTTCAAAGTGGCTCCAAAACAGGTGCCGAAACGTCGACTCTCTCAACGAATGTCGCTTAATGGTTTTAAAGTAACAATACTAAGGTGTTCTTTTAATATGACCCACCGAAAAGTCGCTGATGCAGAAAACATATATAAGCTCACGTACAATATTAAAAAAATTGACGGCCTTCAAAGAAGATTTTGCCATATCGGTGATTACTAAGTGACTGCTGCAAGGTACGTAAAATGCTCTAGGATTTGAAATTTTAATTCTTGATTGTACCTCCTAATTTGTCGCCTCTCATATTTGAACCATTGTGGTAACCATCACCTCTCATATTTTCCACTTTTCATCCATTTTCGTTCAACTATTCTAATAAAACTTGACACTATTCCTTACCAGTGTATCTTTCAATTTGAAGAAAGAAGATATTCATTAATGTTTACTTCAAAAACTTTCGATTCTGATTGATCAATAGACTCCGCTCTAGTTCAGGCAGTTTTGTAGCCCCTAAATCTTGCCGTCGTAGGCAATCGCCCACATTGCCGACAGCCTAGGGCTGACCCTGTTAGTATCGAAAAACGCAAATAAAAAATTTATAACGCCAAAGATTTTATCTATTTTTTATATTTTTCATAGGGTTTGACCTGAAGTTACGCCACTGACTTAAACGGACAAAGATTACGAGCCAAATCGTTGGGCTTTGCGAGGGGTCTCCCATCGTTATTTCGCTCTTTATTGCTAATGCAAATTCCTTAAAGGCAATTTGGGAGTCCATATATTTGACACCATAAATTCACTTCCACCTTTTGTTTATTACTTATAATCACTTATAACCACAATCGTTTACTTTTATGTGTTTCATGGTTTTATTATTAATATTATTATTATTACAATTTTTTATTAGCAGGTAAAGAAAGGTATACAGAGTGTCCAGCCGGGAATCTAGACCTTACATATTTCAGGAACCACTCAACGTTTTTTTCTGAAACTTTCCACACGTAACAAACAGAATGCGGTCTATTCAAGCAAATGATTTTTACAGTTGTGCCACTTCCGGTTAAACCATAAGTTGACACAATCTTCGTTCTTTTAAATAGAATATGTATAACTTCTGAACGTCACGACGTCTGGGATAGACATACTCCTAAGGTAAAACAGATAAGGCTATACTTCCAGACTGTATTTATTGATAAATAGCATACGCAAAGAAGAGAGGCGGATCTGCAGCTGAAGATTGTGCACGCCGCACTGGCAGGAAGCCTCTGAAGATGGCACGGGTTATATGAGCCGAAACGCGTTGGGCGTTTATCAATAAATACAGTCTGGAAGTATAGCCTTGTCTCTTTTACCTTAGAAATATGCCCATCCCAGACGTCGTGACGTTCAGAAGTTATATCTTCTCGGCTAGGCTGGCCAGCCAGCATCACAAAGTCTTATAAAAGATTGTCTTTACTCGCACTGTCGCTAAGAATTTGGTTCCTGACATACTGCATTAAGAGATACTTGTGCCCTAAATTCATTCACAACATCATCAACAAGGCCATTCCAGCCAGTTTTGTTACCAGTGGCGGCTCGAGGTTAATTTGATAGGGAGGTCAACTGTATTTACAAAAAAACGTTTTCTGAAAAAAAAAGCGCCGTAGACCGAATTTTTTTTTGCCGTCCCCCCTCCTGGATATGCCTATGAAATTTGCGACGCAATTTTCCTGCTTTTTAAATTGGAAAAATAAGCAGAAATTGCAAGGAACTTGTTAATACGTTAATAATTTTTAAAAAAACGAAAAACTTACCCTAAGGCTTTTTATGCGAGGTTCAAACAAACACTAAACATAAGGAACACTAACACTAAGACTAACAACATTTATATCGTTTTAAATTTTTTTAGTATTTTCACTTTCACTTTCATACCGAATTTCATACCTATCTACAGTTTTTTAAATATAAGGTCAATTTTTCTGTCTTTTGATTTTGCGAAATGATCTATAACTAGCTCGTTAAAATTAGGAATGTTTTTGATAAATGATTTTTCCATACTTAACATTGCCAAAGCACATAATCTGTCTTGTGCCATTGTGTTCCTCAACAAACTTTTAACCCTTTTTAAAGTGGAAAAACTTCGCTCACTTTCCACTGTCGTCATTGGTAGAGTGCATAAAATATTCAAAATTTTAACTGTTTCTGAAAAAGTAGCCGTTAAATTCAGGTTGTAAAAAAGCATTAGAAGAGCTGCTGCGCCATCGTTTTCACGAAAGTCGTCTCTGTCATAAATTACGCTCAATTCGGTTTTTAGTTTAAAAGAATCTATATTAACATATGCGTTTTTAATTAACTTTAAAGTATCGTCTGGAATTCGTTGGTTAAATTCAATATAATTTTCTTTACGAAATAGTTGTTCTAGGACAAGATGATCACAGAATTGAAATCGATTTTCAATTTCTACTACAATAATATCACATATTTCTAAAGATATTCTTTTCTTCGGTTCTTGTCCTGTTTTCTGTCGTTTATTGGGATTTTCCGTTTCATGCATTTTTTCATCGTTTGAAAGTTTCTCTCGAATTTTTTGAATGGCCTGTGTAAAATTAAGTATCAGTCTATATACATCGGTGGCAACTAATTTTCTTTTCTGCAGTCCATTAAATAATATTTCGGCGTGTGGTAAAATTAAATGAAAAATATCAAGCCAATATAAGAAGTCGCTGTTATTTAGATAGTTTAATAATCCTGTAGCTTGTTGTTCTAAATCAATGATTTTTTCTAAGCATAGTTTAATATTTTCTTTGTGTTCGAAAACTGTTTCTACACACCTGGTATTGAAGTACCATCGCGTTGTCGCGGCTTTGGGAAGACGTTTATGTACTACTTCATCCAAGACTTCCGTTCTTTTAGGAGACCTTCCAAAAAAACTTGAAAATGCGTGCAAATTAGCAAAAAATATCTTAATGCATTTTTCTTTACTTGCGGCTTTTTGTAATATTAAGTTCAGCTGATGAGCATAGCAATGAACAAAATGAGCATTTGGATATTTTTCTTTAATCTTGTTTTGAACCCCTCCAAATTTTCCACTCATTACTGAAGCACCATCGTAACACTGAGCAATTAATTTTTCTGGACCAACCCCCAAATTTTCCAATTCTAGAAAAATTACTTTTGCCAAATCGTCAGCCGTTTTTCCCTCCGGTTTTATGAATTTCCAAAACCTTTCAAAAATTATTCCTTCCAGAACATAACGAATTATTAAAACCATTTGTGTTTTATTGGAACTATCTGTGGATTCGTCTACTTGAATTCCCAAAAATGGGGCATTTTTCACTTCTTTTCTGATACATTCATGTGAGACAAACAATATCGAATCCAGTAAATCATTTTGGATAGTTTTTGAAGTTCCTTTAAATGATTTACTATTTTCCAAATGGTCTTTAAAAATTAAGTCCAACTCTGCCACAAAATTTACAAGTCCACGAAATATCCCTGGATTTTCTGAAGTCTCAGTCTCATCGTGACCTCTCAAAGCGAGTTCAAACGCTCCGCAGAATTTAATACAGTTTAATATTTTATTTAAAATGTACCGATTTTGAGTTACAGTTTCGTTAAAAACTTGCACAGATTTTTTGTAGGCACTATCGAGTTGAAGTCTAATATCCACTCTGCCAAGGGCTGAAAAACTCACCATTGACTTGATATGATCTGCAGCTAAAGTGTGTTTCCTAATTTTCTCTTTCAAATGTTTTAAATCATTTACACCTGTTCTACTCCAAACATCGGACAAAGAGGAAAACAACAAACACGGAAAGCAAAAAAACATGTCCTTGTCTTTGCAGCCACATATAAAATCACACAAATCATACATCGTTTTTTTGAAATACCTATTTACACTTTTATTTTTGTCCTGAGTCACTTGCTTTAACGTAAGTTCGGGTAAGGGCCGCCCAAGCTGTTTAAATTCTAGGCGTTTTTCGAATGATAAACTATTGCTTTCTTTCAATAACACAATTTCACAAGCAATACAACGATCCGACATTTTAAAAATTTAATGTTTAATAACTTGTTTAATATA
This sequence comes from Tillus elongatus, assembly GCA_964006375.1. Taxonomy (NCBI): domain Eukaryota; kingdom Metazoa; phylum Arthropoda; class Insecta; order Coleoptera; family Cleridae; genus Tillus; species Tillus elongatus. The sequence continues at coordinate 67,880,866 of OZ023270.1, read as the reverse complement.
GTAATTGTAATTAGTAACTATTAATTTATGAAATCTACGCTCGACACCTTGGATGACGATGACACCGATAACAACAAGTTCAACGGGAAGACTGCAAAAGTAAACAAACATATATCTAAACTGCCGAGGGAAGTGACGCCAATTAACACATTGGGTGGTATCGGTTCTGGGTCAATGCCTGAGCTCCGACGTTTTCGCTCGTTTTAACACGTTGATTTTATGATTATTCTTTCTCGCTCTCCGGTAGTCACCAGCCGCACTGGAGAAATATAGACACATTTAAACGGACAGGCATATTCGGCAAATCTCATTTTTGACCGGGACATAACGTGTGCGACTTTTAAGCTGTGTAAGTAATGTAAGGATGAAAATTGAAGATTCCATACACTTTTTTAGATATTTTTGGATGGTTTCTTGTTAAAGATACTCTTACTTTTATAGATGTTTTTTTTTAATTTTTAAATAATTTTTTGGATTGATTTGATTATTTGATTGGGAGGTCAATGACCATTTGACCCTATTGTCAAGCCGCCACTGTTTGTTACATTGATTCAGAGATTTGGAAGGTCAGCACTGAAGAGGAAAGTGAGATCCCAAGCTACATTTAAAGTAAAATTGACGTAAAATCGCCCTAACAATAGGTCCGCGACCAAATTACCACAGGTCATTTTCAAGTAAAATTTAAGTGGACTTTACCAATGTGGGGAATAAACTAAAAGTAATAGGGAAGTCGATAATAGGTCCAGCAAGGCATTTCGACCAACGCGTTTTACTTATATTTAGGGCATTTTCAATATATATTGGGCCAATGGGCGTAATTCATTGGTAAATACGTCCAACGTTTTACTTGAATCCGACATCTGGGCGTAAGTGCCGTCAAATTCTTAACAACGAACTGCGCATGTGACATTATTCTGTGGGATCTGTGGTTATGTATGTATTAACAAAGAGCAGATATTATCAACTAGGTATGTCCATCTCTGTTTACAAATGACAACATGCTGAATGATCAAAGAATATACTTTAAATATTTGAATCAATGATAAAGGTAATTCGCACTGCATAAGAAAAAAACCACTGCGGTTACGTTTTTAGTGAATTTTCTTTAAAAAAAAAATCACTAATGAGGAGATCCCGACTTTTGAATTTTGAAACAATTTCTTCAAATGAGCGCTAATTAGGCCCCTCAGAACACATATCCGGGGTCAGTTACAATTTTTATATGTTTATATATATATATATATATATATATATATATATATATATATATATATATATATATATATATATATATATATATATATATCACACCGATAACTCAAAAAATAATTGACCGATTTTGATTAAATTTGGTGAATAAATTCCTTTTGCAAATGGCTTGGATGAGTTCGTTAGCCAGGAAAATCTGCCAACGAATAAATAAAGTTATTAAGTATTCTGTTAATAATAAATAATATACACTTACCATTAATAGGTTTGTATCCAATTCCAACCTTTTAATCTTAAACTCAGCTGCATTCTGTTTTAGTGAATTTTCTTTAAAAAAAATTTCTTCAAATGAGCGCTAATTAGGCCCCCCAGAAAACATATCCGGGTCAGTTTCAATTTTTATATGTTTATATATATATATATGTATATATATATATATATATATATATATATATATATATATATATATATATATATATATATATATATATATATATATATATATATATGTATCACACCGATAACTCAAAAAATAATTGACCGATTTTGATTAAATTTGGTGAATAAATTTCTTTTGCAAATGGCTTGGATAAGTTCGTTAGCCAGGAAAATCTGCCAAGGTTTTCCCGGAAAATTTTGTATTTTCTTCCGAAAAAAATTTATATCTCCGGAATTAACAAAGTAAGGGCAACCAACACGGGTTTACGTTCTTATACGTAAGTTATCCACCAAAATTTAGCCCTGTAGCTCAAAATACAAAAAAGTTATAGGCAATTAAAGAAAAATAAATTAGGGTTTTCCTCAAAACGTCAAAGTTGCGATTTAACATGTCAAAATTGGCAACATTTAGGCAAAGAACTTGAATCTAATACGGGCTATAGAAATAAAATGTCTCAAGAAGGATGTTTTACAAACCCTGAAGTCTTAGTTTCAACCGTCATTGTCCTTCATTTTAATAAGATATTTCCAGAAAATTCATTTCAAATAGATCCTTTCTCTGATGCTTGGCAGTAGCCTTAGCTATAGAGTTTATCGTTTAATGGTATATAATTTTTGTCGAATTTTCGTAAAAAATCAATAAAGCTCAATATATCCGTTATTATACAAGATATGAAAAAATTTTGTATATATTAATTATAGGGTGTCTTGAGCTACATCTTAAAAAAATATTTCTACAATCACAGGTGGCCCATAAGTCGTTGGTGATACAAATTTTCTTTTTTTTTTAATCAAACACGCCTTATGTTATTGCATTTTTGCATTTTCCATCGAAATATAATGCATGTTTGTAAGAAAAAAATTCTGGACGCAGCAAGTGCGTTATGGTAGCGAACTTTATTTGTTTATGTAGAAATCATTGTTTGTGAAATTTTTGTAATTAGTACCTAATGTTTAATAAGTTATTGTAAAAAAAATGTTTTTGGATTTTCTCAAAAAAGTTGTTTACAATTTTTTTAAAAAGTTTTGTCGAAAAGCTTTTTGTAAATAATTATATCTTGGTAGGAGCTAAATACCTTGAGGAAGTTCGTTGGCCAGGAAAATCGGGCCAGTTTTTCGGGGATATTTTAAGTTAGTTTTCGAAAAACATTTGCCCTTTTGCCAGCAACAAAGTTATTTTGATAACATGTGGTACATTGTTCCCACTATATAGGTTATACTGGTAACCAAATTTGATGCCTGCTTTTCTGAAAAAAAGACATATTTGTTATAAAAAACATTTTAATGAAAATTCACTACCATAACGCACTTGCTGCGTCCAGAGTTTTTTTCTGTTAACATGATTATGATACTTTGATATAATTATAGCGCATCTGTAAAAAGTAAAATTAGTTAAAATTAAAATCAATTCAAAATTCTTGAAATTCTGATTTTGAGGATTGGTGATGTAAACAAAACAAAACTATCCTACCCTCATTGTATACAATTATTGTATGTTTTTTTTAGTTAAAATTTAATTACACTAGATTCAACAAAATATGGTTTTTAGTTTCTCTGTACAATCAAGACGGATACCGCAAGCACAGTTTAATATGGCTACCGTTGTAACATTATTGACCTGAAAGTTAATTTTGCCTTATTTTTTTTTACCTATAAGTCACAATTCCCAATGACAAGGCAAACTAACCAAACTTTGAAGGTATTTTGTTCTATTATGGGAATTTCAACTATATGGTAAACGAATTTAGTTAAAATTTCTTAGCAATCATACATTTTTATGTATTGAAATATATATATATATATATATATATATATATATATATATATATATATATATATATATATATATATATATATATATATATATATATATATATATATTACTTATATACGGAGAGACATATAGGAATGATTATATAGCGTTTTAGACATCAATAGAGCGAAAATAAGTAAATCAACATAAACATATGACAGTTGACCGTGTTGCCAATGCAACATAAATGGGCATAAAAAGGGATGTGTTATATTGAAGGGGTTAACGTGCTCATTTCAAATCAGTAGTTTTTCTTCCATATAGTAGTAGCCGATGAAGTTCTCATACGTTTTAAGGATTTACACAGAGACTGTGACTGAATAATAAAACTTTTATTAATCAAGTTCATCATCTGAAACACCTTCAACATTCACAAATTGATTTCACTGCTGTACATTTTGAATTTTGAGGACATTTTTATTTGAAGTCAGATTTTATGGGTATTTTCAACTTTGATATAGGCAATTTGATTTGGAAGACCATTTCTGCAGTAATTATCACTATACGGTCAATCAGAAAGCTATTTTAGGTTACTTAGTGCGCAAAATATTTCCTGTGTTGTACTACAGTTAGATTGGTAATATATATGTAACCTGGACTTCATAAGAATACCTCCAATTTACTATACCACAGAGACGTATTGCAAGTTAATATTAGGTAGTAATTTACATTAAAATATGCATTTTAGGTAATTGGAATTAGTAGCCAGTTTTCAGTCCAATTTGTGTCTCACTTCGACCTAAAAATTACCAATTGTGGAATTGAAGCACAAAATTATATTTAAGAATATTTATAGGTAAAATTGAACCAAATTTTTACCAATTTAGTTACTTGAAAGTTACTGACTCTGGAGTAATTTTAATAGTCAAAAATCAAGGTTTATAGATTAGACAGGTTGTCTGGTAACTTGGAGACGGGAGAAACGCGAGAGGACGGTAATACGTCATGTGAAGTCTAATGCCAAAAGTTTAAGTTTGGATTTGGTGCTTTAAATAATATTTATTAGATATTTAGTGAACCTTTAATGTGTTTGCTAAAAAAATTTTCGAAAACGATGAGTTACAGACATATTTTAATGTTTATTTTGTACGAAATAGCAGTTAAATCGAAACTATTATCTTAAAGACTGTATTTTATTTTTTAAGGTGTTTTCTTGTAATGTTGTAAACATAAATGTATAGAATCAACCTGAGGACAAATTGGACGTTATTTAATCAATAATTAAATTGGTAATTCATCATAATGGTAGATATGTGTTTAACTTCAAAAAATAAATTATACATACTTAAAAAAGATGCCAATAGATAACTTAACCTAAATATATTTTAGACGCCCAGTGGAACAATTTGTAATGTATCAACGTGCAAAAATAATACTAAAACGGCAAAGAAAAGTGGAGAGACACTTTCCTTCTTTTCTTTTCCTAAAGGGCCTAAGATTCAAAAAGAATGGGTAAGAAAATGTTATCGCAAAGGTGTCTGGCATGTTGCAAGTAAGCATTTTAAACCTGAGGATTTTGAAGATGAGTTGCGGGCTAGGATAATGAATACACAACCGACGCATCTAAAAAAATCAGGTACAAAGTTTGTGTTTGTTGGTTTTGATTATTTATTTATTTTGTGTAAGAGTATGTAGTACCTATGTATTATTTGAGGTTTGCCTGAGACCTATGAGTACCTATTATACCTACTTGTAGTAATAAATTAATATTTTTAGCTGTTCCCTCATTATATCTGTTAAACGGGCAAAAAAACATAATGAGAGTGAAAGGTCCAAGAGAATGATGCATAAAACAGAAAAACTATTGTGGAAAGTTTAATTAGCACGAATGAAGAACCACCATTGAACATCACAGAATCAGTTAATGACATTAAGCGTAAAGAGCATAGACTTGTCAGAAAGACAACCACTTAGTAAATAAACAGAGTATGATATCTTAAAAAGAAAATATGAAGAATTGCAAATTGAAAACCTGTGTTTGAGGAAAAAAAAAGATTACTACGAAAATCACCAAAATTTACTGCAGCAACATATTTCTGATCTAAAAAAAGGGCTAAAAGAAGCTGGCATTAATTATAAAATATAAGATGTATAATTTTTTGGCTTACAAAGTGATTGCAAAAATTATAAAACTACGATTTTTTATGTGTACAAATGGATACCTACCTAAATATTATATACTAAAATTATTTACTTATTGTGCTAACTCAGTGTATCATTTTACTATGAGTTTTTTGATTAGAAATTGATTGTAAAAATTAGAAGCCTACGATTTTGTATATGTACAAATAAATACCTACCTAAATATTATGTGCTAAAATTATTTACTTATTATGTATAGTAGCTCAATGTATTATTATTTTACAATCCGTAACAAGATGTATGGTTTTTTGCTTTGAAATTGATTGTAAAAATTATAAACCTATTATTTTGTATGTATACAAATAAATACCTCCTTAAATATTATATACAAATATTATTTACTTATTGTGCTAACTCAGTGTACTATTTTACAACCCCAAAGATTAGGAGTTTTGTGGTTGGAAATTGATTGCAAAAATTATAAACCTACTATTTTGTATGTGTACAAATATATACCTACATAAATATTATAAACTTAAAAAATTTACTTATTGTGAAAGTTTCATGTTATTAAATGAAGCTTATCAAGTAAAATAGGAAAACAATTAAGAAAAAGAAACCAAAAACCTAGATTGCAGTTTAGAGGAAGAAAATTATGTCCAATTTGAGGCATTATGAATTTATAATTTTATAAATATTATTTAATTTTTAATCCTTTTCAAGATAAACCAATTAATTGAATCCATTATTTTGAATTCGCATAATATCCTAAAACTTCAATACATTCTGTTACTATGTGAACAAAATCTTAATTGCAACTTATTACTACATGTTTAACATTGTTATAAGTTCAAAAGAACATAACTTTGTAAAGACGCACATAAAAATGCTGGCTGGTTTCTATATTCAATGCACTATTAATCCACTAGATTTAAATTCCGACTTCATGTGACGTATTCCCGCGCCACTTTCTGATTGGTCGAAAGTTACCAGACAACCTGTCTAATCTATAAACCTTGGTCAAAATAGGGTAATTAGGATCTGCATTCTCAAATTTATAGTGATTATAAGACAATCAACCCAACATTTTGGTTAATTATTACTAAATTACAACTTGGTTAGGTTATTTGGACTCGAGTGCTGGTTAATGTGTCTTAATTTATTGCTTGGGATCAGCCTACGCGAAGAAGGAGGAGACAAATATGAAGCTGAAGATTGTGCAGGACGCAGTAGCAGGAAGACCCTGAAAATGGCTTAGGTAATATGAGGCGAAAAACGTAGGGCGTTTATCAATAAATATAGTCTGGAGGTATGCCTTGTCTCTTTTACCTTAGAAATAGAATATCCACTTTTTTTATCATTACAATCGATAGCTTATGAGATTCAAATGTGACTTTATAAAACATACCATATGCCGAAATACTACGGTTTTCTGTAGATTCGTAAATTACAAATTCGGACTTGAACAGTTTCAGCAAGATGCTATAAAACTGACTGTAAATTTCCTGTTTAATCTGTTGAATTTTGTCTGTAAATTTAGACACATACTTCTTGAAATTGTAGTTAGTAAATTTTGTCTGTAAAATATCTAACCTGTACATTCTTTTCAATACCTCTTATTTTCAATAATTAATGCAGAAATTTCACGTAGGATTATATATATATATATATATATATATATATATATACATATATATATATATATATATATATATATATATATATATATATATATATATATATATATATATATATATTCTTTTTTTTTTGGAGCCTCGCTCAAAGAACTGGCCAGTAAAAGTTATTGAAAAATTAATCCAATTGATTGACAAACGTCAAATGATTTACCTAATAATTTGTGCTTGCTTTTTAGCACTAAAATACAGTATTTTATCTTACATATAAAGCTCAAGTGGCTAACATCAGTATTTTAGTAACATGTAACCATCTTCATCTTATTGTTCTGTCAATGTAAGTGAATTGAAAATTTCTTTTGCTTGAAGTTCTTGCTGTTTTTCTGATTTTTATTTGTGTGCAATTAATGTTTATTTGATATTTACCAACCATTTTTATTTCATTTTGTTTGCTATTCCAAATTTAATTTATATGAATAAATTTATATACTTTGTTACATCAACACATCTGTTTGATTGAAGAGAAATCCTTCCCTAATATCTTCTTTCTTTTGGCGTCTGTACAAACTATTTATTCTTACTAACGATTATCTAGATATCTAAATTTCCATATTACTTGGCATTGGTCTGGGGAGCCCATAAATATAGGACTCCAGGCAGTGCAAAACAAACAAGGCAAAATAATGCGTGTATCAAGCTACATACAGATCTGTCAACTTCCTGAAAGTATTGCTAATCTTACTAAATATGATAATCTGATAGATAGCTATTTTAGGGTAGGGCATTATAGGCGATCGTGACCTCAATATTGAGCAGATCTATATCCACCTGATGGTAATAACATATACCACGGTTCTGGTTTCTAAGTTTTTGTTTGAAGGAGGTAACAACAGTTAGCAACCGACGAACGAACGGCACGAATTGTTTTTGGGTATAATCGTTTCGGGGGGTAAGGGATGAATGGGGGGTGATTTAGTAAAAATTGATATTTTTTCGTAAAAACTCTAGGGTATATTTATTTAAAGTTTAAAGTTCGATTTTTTTTTTGCTAAAACGGCGTAAGAAGCCTCAAAACACATAGAAAACATTATTTCGGGAAGAATTCTTTTGTCTGTCGGCCTGTTGGTCTGTCGGTTTGTACGTTGGTCCGCTGGTAGGCATAATAACTTTCTTAGAAGAAAAATTACAGTTGCAAACCCTTAAAACAATTAGCCCCCCAAATAAACCATCAGAAAATGCATTAGGGTGAACCGACCAGTGAATGAACAATCCGATGTGTATTTATTTATATTATGAACCAATCGAGATCAATTCACATTTTCCGCTAATTTTCATCTGAAAGCGCATGTGCATCACAGTGTTCGGTAACGAACATGCTTCTAAGACAGTCAGTGCAGTTCAACAGTTGGTTTCAAAGTGGTAGATATTATTATACGGACTTTGAGCGCCTTTTTTGTCAAGGTAAGCGAACGCCTAGCTTATTTTGAATGAAGAGTTTGAAATACTTAGACGAATTACTGTGAATTCAAGTATGAAAATGATATTTCTAAATACACCACGGTTTTAAATTATGGAAAAAACTAAAGCACTACATTGACAGTAAATGTTTTTTTCACATGTTTATTCACTGAAACGCAATGTATTGAAAATCTAGTGAATGAACGGCCGTTCATTATCTGGTACTTTTGTGTACAATCTCAAAGTATACGAAAGTGAGCCTTAATATACATTAAAATAAGAAGAATCCGAGAATCAACTCGGAACTAGAAATCCTATGTTATAACCAGTAAGTGAACAAGGACTTTGTCATTCATTAACTGGATTTTGCGAAGCGTTCATTAACTAGAAACTAGCAAAAAATACAGTGCACGAATTGACTAATGCTTTATTCTCTCTTATTCTTCAGATGAGCAAGACAAAGAAACATTACCAACGTTTCCTGTATTCCGAAGAGACACTGGCCGTAGCTATTAAAGAAATAAGAACAGGAGGGGTATCTCTGAGCGAGGCATCTCGGAGATTTCAAATCCCAAAGTCGACGTTACATAATAAATTTACCAAAAAACGCCAAATATTAGGAAAATGGGACCACCACCGATATTAAGCCACGACGAAGAAGCGCGTTTGAAGAACTGGATACTTCTCAAGGCTTATTTGGGCTTTCCAATGCACCCGACGAAGTTAGAGATTCAGTGCAGAAGCTTCTGAAAATAATTGGCCGCAGCAACCGCTTCGTAAACCACAGGCTTGGAGATAAATGGCTTCATCTATATCTCAAGCAGAACCCGGATATTTCAAAAAGAAACACAGAGATAATATCGAAGTCACGAGCCGCCGTTACCGACAATTGTCTACGGGGATGGTTCTCTGAATTTCACAACTTTTTGGAAACTGGACAGTCACTAGGTATGATGGAAGATCCTCAACGCATATTTAATGCAGACGAAACCGGAGTTAGAACATGTTCAAGATCTGGATTAGTTTTAGCGCCAAAAAGCAAAAGAGTTTGTATGAAGTCGCATCAGGCCCCGAAAAAGAATCCATAACCGTTTTATGTAGTTATTGCGCTTCTGGGATATCGCTGCACCTCCCATGGTGGTATTTCTGTACAAAAGAGTTCCTAAGGAGTTGGTTCTCACTGTACCTGATGGCTGGGCGATTGGACGTTCAAATACTGGCTGGATGGCCATTGCAACATTTTTTGAATACGTTGCCAACGTGTTTCACATATGGTTAGTGTCAACAAACACCACATTCCCTATTATATTATTTATCGATGGATTACAATCTAAAACTGTATGAATTCTGCGTGGGAAAAAGGATAATTGTATATTGCTTATATCCGAATGCCACACACATACTCCAGCCTTGCGATGTAGCCATATTCAGACCATTAAAGGTGCAATGGAAGGAAGTTTGCAGGAACTTCAAACAAAAATAAAGTGCCACAATAACCAGCCACAATTTCTACCCATTGTTTAAAGAAGCGTTTGACAAAGCCAACAAGCCTACTACAATACAGAATGGATTCAGAGTTTGTGGATTGTTTCCACTGAACTCAGATGCTGTGAACTACAGTAAATGTATATCTACTAGGCGTGATGAGATTTTTTCAAAACATCGAGAGGAAAATAGTCTAACACTTTATGATTATTTTGTAGCAAACAAAGTCACATTTCCTGGGAAAAATAACAATAAAAAGTTTTGAGAATCAATTAAGCCAGGAACATACATCCAGCGATCATAGAGACATGTATTCGTTTTAGAATTTTTGTAATGCTAATATTGGAGAGACTCATGACTGTGTTCCTGAAATCGACAAGGAAAACATGTATGTCGATGACACGGCTTTTGATATTCCCGCACTTACGGACTCATTTCTTGATAATTAACCAAGAGAGATTGATGGTATTTTATTCAACCCTATTGAACGTAGTACCTTACAAGAAACTTCAATTACTGACATAGAAACTACAATTTTAGAGGCAGCCGCCACAAATACTATATATGAAAATCAAAATCAATATGATAAATCAGAGAGTGGCATTGCAGAATTTGCGAACGAAGTCTGTAACTATATCGTGGAGGCCATCTTAATTTCAGCCTTCCAGATTATGGACAACAAAAGGAACAATGTCAACGTATCTGCCACAGTTGGCAAAGAAAACAGCAAGCGAGAAAAAATTAAAATTATTTCAGATATTACTATAGGAACGGGGTCAAATTGTGTACCAGGACATGAAAATGTTTGGAGGAAGCACCTGCATTGGCCAAAACAAGCACCTGTTGTACAAAAAGCACAAAAACGTCAAACTATGCCTTTTGCTATAACATCACGAAAATGGGTGGAATATCAACAAAACATCGAAAGGCTGAAAACAGAAATGCAAGAAGCTTCACGAAAAAGAAAAATGGACAGGGACCGCAAGAAAATGGAAAAGGAAGCCAAAAAACCTAAAACAAAACCACGATCTGAATCGAGCACGGACCGAGTAGTGCCATCTTTTGTCGTAGGGGACTGTCAATTTTGAGGGCTTAAGGTATCCCGGTCTCATAAAAAATATCATTGGAGATAAATTTGAAATTAGCGTCTTACATAAGACGAGAACAAACAGATGAAAGTGGCCGAAATCTGTGGACCAAATTTGGTATGATAGCCATGAATTGATAAAGAAAATTCCTGTACCAATAGAAGAAAATGACGGAGCATTCATTATAAAAATGCAAATCAATATCATGTTTTACATTGTTTTTATACTATGTTTTCTGAATAAAGAATGTCGTTCATTTACAAGTCGTACATTTCGCTTGTGTTCAGTTACTGGTTTTCAATGTTCATTCACTAGATTTTGAGAATCTCCTTGATTTATAGGGCAATAAGCCAAATTGGAGTAAAAATATCCAAGTTTTGTTAGAATATTCAGACTGATAAATCACAACCAGGTGCAAAAGTGCTTCTCCCAAAATATTTCAACGTAAATGTGAACTGTGGTGTTATGTCAAAGTGAAAAGTTGCCTTAACTCTTCATTCACTGAATGATTCACCCTACTTATTTTGGTTTTTGTTTCTAAATATATCGTTTTGTATTTTTTTCAATTTATGTCAGGTGATTTACCATTCCATAAATATTTTTTTAAATGTGCCCCTAAAGTTTTACGCTATTTGACTGTGTACGAAAACTTTTTGTCAAAAAGTAAATCGCATAACAACAAAAAACGTTTTTAATTCTGTAACATTTAGAGTCTACATACCTGTATATAAATGAGCTTTTTACAGATTTGCAAATTCAAGATAAGTCAAAGATTTATTATACTATAGATCTAATATAATAATTAGCAAAAGTATAGATAACTTACCTTAGTATGGTATGGCCTAACTTGCCACACAACGACTTTTGTATCATTTTCCATTCGATAAAAGAATTTGAATGATCAGTTCCGTAAACTGGTTTAAGTCTTTTAAAGACCAGAGCACTTATCACTATAATAAATTTATCCGTCAACGATATCTTTTTTTATGCAATATTTAAACTCTGGCTAACATTCTAAATGAGGCCTAATTATTCACATGATTATGGACATAATGATAAAGAAGGATATTAATAGACAAGCAGAATATAGAAAAAAGTGATTAATTTGTCGCAAATGTTTTTCGCCTGATAAATTCTGAAGAAAATGTCTAACCCGAACTAGCGTATTCCATTATGTAGTATTTTCCTATTCAAGGTGAATACATTTTATTACAAAAACCATAACCCACGAGAAATAAAAATTACTCACCAAATTTATGCTGCCATCAATGTGTCGAGCTGCAAAGTAAATAAAATATGATTAATTTTAAAATATCTCTGCGAAGAAGGTAACAAATGAAAAGAATATTGTATTTGTTTATATCGTTCTTCCTATTTTTCTATTATCAAGGTAAAAAAAATCGACAAATACACGTAGTTATGCATTTAATGTTTTAAGTAAAATATTTTCCCAAGGATAAAAAATCTAAAAGTATCTTAAAATATGCGGTTATGGCATTGTACTCTCAAAACAAGAAGACCTTAACTTAAAGACTTAAAGAAAATTTTTAGAATGTGTTCGAAATTGAAACAATAAGTGGCTAAATGGAGGAAGTTCTAGAGAAGGAAGTTGCAAATTTCAATATTGTGTCTAGGACAGCGTCGTAATCAGAGATCGTAATAAAAATGCTGACAGCTTCCATGAACATTTCATCGACTCGACATCTGACCAAATAATGCTGCAAATTGAAACATAACATCCCCATAGCTGTAATAATTTACTCTCCTCAGAAAGAGATTCTCATGAAATTAATTTAGGGTCCATGACTTGACCACAAAGGGAATAGCCCTTTTTTTATATTTTTCAACAACACACGACGAGTGCTTACAGCCTAAATACTATCGTACCGTGGGTGGCGACAAGGGGGAAAGAGGCAACTTGTTAATACTGGACTTGAAGGTTTGGAGGTTCGGAGGAGAAGGAAGAACATGTGCCGGCAAGGAATTCCACAACTTGGAAGTCCTCGGTACAAAAGAGCGGGCATAACAAGATGTTCTATGTCTGGTGGCCTGGACAGTAAAAGGGCGCATTCGCTCTGTTCCCCTGGTAGATCTGTTGGGGGCAGCAGGTGGAGGAACTATGGAAGAAAGCTCCTCAGTGCCCGTGCAGATATCTATAAAAGAGAGAGAGAGAGATGTCACCAACGGCGGTCGGTGGGCAAGTGATGGCAGTCTTTGGGTGAGGGTAGGGTCACCGATGAGACGTATAGCTCTCTTCTGAATGGAGTCCAGGATAGCGAGTGTAGAAGCGGCAGCAGCACTCCAGATGTGGGAGCAGTATTCGAGGTTTGGCCTTATTTGTGAAGTATATAAGGTATAGGGATATGTCTAGAGCGACAATCTCAGGTTCACCGTGTAGTTCCATATACTTGTTTCAAGAATGGGTGACAAAGGAAAGGAGGTCGGCAGTTGATCTGCGCTGACGGAATCCATACTGCCTGTCGTGGATTAGACTGTGTTTTTCAAGAAATTTTAGTAATTCGGTGTTTATATACTTTTCCATCACTTTAGAGATGACTGAAAGGAGAGAAATAGGCCTGTAGTTGCTAGGAAGCCCTTTGGATCATTTCTTGGGGACGGGTTGTACTCGAGCAGTTTTCCAGTTAGTAGGGAATATGCCTCTATTGTAAGATGTCTAAAACAGACGAGTCAGGACAGGAGCAAGTTCTGGTGCGCATTTTTGGAGAACAATTGCTTGCTATAAAAGCTACTGCTGTTACTTTATTGGTTATGCTACTAAGGCTAGATGTACTCTCACCATAATTAGAACCGCAGACCGGTTTCGGTCTAATTAGAACTCATCAGTACGGTATACTAATTACGGCGAGAACACAACTAGAAAGTAATACGGCTATGGTAGCCAGCCCCCTAGAACATTGTGAGATGTACAACAGTGTCGCCATCTCGGTGCGGTACCAGGAAGTATCTTGCCACGACAGCTCCAAATAACACAAACTGTTATAAAATAGAGACCGTGTACAACCAATTACAATTTTGTAAATTATCAGCCTTGGCCCATTTGTTCCCTAATATAAGGACAGTGTATGTAAGGCTAGATGTATCCTCACCATAATTAGAACCGCAGACCGGTTTGGCTTTAATTAGAGATCGTCAGTATAGTATACTAATTACGGCGAGAACACACCTATAAAGTAATACGGAGATGTACGACAGGGTCGCCATCTCGGTGCGGAACCAGGTAGTATGTTGTCACGACAGCTTCAGATAACTCAAAATGTTATAAAATAGAGACTGTGTATAACCAACTAACAATTTTGTAAATTGTCAGCCCTTGCGTATTTCTTCCCTAATATAAGGACAGAGTATGTAAGGCTAGATGTAGTCTAACCATAACTAGAACGGTAGACTGGTTTCGCTATAATTAGAGCTCGTCAGTATGGTATACTAATTACGGCGAGAACACACCTATAAAATAATACGGATATGGTAGCCAGCCGCCTAGAACATTGTGAAATGTACGACAGGGTCGCCATCTCGGTGCGAAACCAGGTAGTATGTAATCACGACAGCTCCAAATAACACAAGATGTTATAAAATACAGACTGTGTGTAACCAACTAACAACTAAGAACAAGAGCGAAACCGGTCTGCGGTTCTAATTTTGGTGAGAATACATTTAGCCTTACATTGTGTCTGCATTAGGGAATAAATGGGCCAGGGCTGACAATTTATAAAATTGTTAGTTGGTTGTATATAGTCTCTATCTATAACATTTTGTGTTAATTGGAGCTGTCGTGACAACATACTGTCTGGTTCAGCACCAAGATGGCGATCCTGTTGTCGATCTCCCAATATTCTAGGAATAAATCAAAAGCTCATGCTTTGGTGGTGGTGTTATCGGTAAATATGGCTTTGGAACTTACATTCCATTGGCCGTACACTTTTAGTGAATTTTTATTAAAAACAATTGACTAATGGAGAGGTATCGATGGTGAGAGTTTGCAAAAAGTTTTTCAAACGAGAGCGAACTAGGACCCCTAGAACCCATATCTGGGGTCAGTTTCAATTTTTATATGTATATATATATATATATATATATATATATATATATATATATATATATATATATATATATATATATATATATATATAAACCGATTTTTATTAAACTCGGCAAGAATCTTTCTTTTATTAATGGCTTGGATGAGTTCGTTAGCCAGGAAAATGGAACAAGGTGTTCCGGGGATATTTGGAGTTTCCTTTCAAAAATAACTTTTATCTCCAAAAATTACAAAGATATTTTGATGAAATTTGGTTAATATGTTGCCTTGTGAAAGGACTTACTACGTACCAAAATTAAACTTTCTAGGTTTATAGAAAATTGAGTTATTTATTTGAGGCATTTAATGAAAATTCGCTACCACAACGCACTTGCTGCGTCCCGAGCTTTTTTTATTACTTTGGATATTCTAAACTAAATTATTGAGTCAGCACACAAGTAATATAATACTTTTATAATTATTGGGTAAAAGTTTAAATTTATAATTATTTGAAAGTTTATTTCTCTCTTCTTGATATTTTGTATCCATACTTACCACGTTTTTCTAGCCTTAGATTACAATTGCAAACTTCTATTTTACAGGTAGATTCTTAAACCGGGTTTTTGTACATTCTTTTAATGATAATTGTATCTTCGTTTTACCTATAGGTAATAGGCATTTGAAGAAAGGCAAAGTAATACCTACTATCCACCATTTTAGGACTTAGTCTTTAGGCGTAATTCAGGATTTCGTATGTTTATTGTATTTTTCAAAAATATAAACCTTTTATCATAACCGACAGATAATAAGCTAATTTACTATATAACCAAAGAGCTATTTTAGACCTTGTATGTAATATACCCTTCTCTAAATAGCTGTCCTCGTTAAACAGAAGGGTAATCAGTGATACCTGTGCAGGAGGTATTACTTGAATACCTCTCTTCAGATATATGTAAAAGTATGAGAAGGAATTCATAAAAAAAATACAAAATCAAGTTTATAAATTGCAAATAACTTAGAATATAGACCTCTACGCTTTTTTATCAAGTTTTTTTGTGTATAAAATAGAAAACATATGTATGCAAAAATTTGCTAAAATCGCCGTGGTGTCTAACAAGTTAACTTTTATCGATTATTTTTTAATAACCATGTAAAAAGGTTCTACACTTTGAAACTTTAAAGTAGCTTACCTTTCTTGTCGACAGCCGACACCCAACATCTTCCTACCATAAGACGCTGATATGCCCAAGACACAAATTAACACTAAAACTTCACGCATTTACTTATATTCGCGTTTCATTTTATTATTTTATACTGCTAACAAACACTACACCACACACATGAACTCAATAAGATTATGTTTATTTATAACAAGCTATAGAAACCGATATTTCACCGAAAATCAACAACTTCAAATTAAGGTTATTGATCCCTAACTCTTGAAACACAAACAAATCCAACAGGTATCAGCGCGCTCGGTAAATGTCAAATTCAGAAAATTCATATTATACATCATAGTTAGCCGTGGATCTGTATCATCACGCCACCTTCATCATTCTCATGCACATCAAGCCTGGGTAGTTTTTTGTTCTAGTTGCACCACAGCATAATCGTATGGTTGCACCAGTATTCTGCGTTCTTGTTATATTTAAAGTTTTAATTTTAATGCAATTATATTACTACAAGTAGAATATCCTTTTCATTTTCGCAATTATAAGGTGCATTAAGATGTTAAAACCCTCGGAAATATTTCAGATATTATTACCTAGATTGTCTTTGTATTATAATAGTAATATCTCATAGAGCGATAAGTCTATCTTTATTAGTTATAAGTGGTTAGATACTACATCTAGTTGCCTCTGAAATGTCAACTGCAATATTATTCGTCGGTATCTTAAAATGCCGTTTCTTTTCGGTTTGTAATTTCTAAGATGGTGCGTGTGTTTAATAGTGATCTCTAATTTCGGGTTCAACTAAGTGTTTTATTTATCTTAATTCAAGAAATCTTGCTCTCTGCATCGATATTATATGTTTTCTGTCAAATCCGTTTTATACTACATTAAATGCTCAAATAATTACGGTTTTTCAGTAATAACGAGGCTAAATTTTGATCTCACATTATTTGTTTGTTTGAATTTTATGTATTTACCATTCAAATTTTAGCTATGTCGGGTTTATTCGAGAATATATGGTAACAAAAAGTAGGTAGTTTATTACTATAACGATATAATGTTGCGATTTTTGTGTTAAAGTATAGTGAAAGTGGTTCCAAGGACAAGGTGTACTGGTGATCAAGAAATTTTCATTCAGCGTTGGGGTGAGTTAATGCCTTATATTATTATCCAGTAAAATACATATATGGCGTTATATGGCCACAGCCATGTATCAAGAGGAACAAATAGTTTTATAATATTTAATTGTTATATTTGCACATAGTCTTTTCCAGGGAAAGGTTAGGCTCTTTTAATCAACTATGATTATACAGATCTAGTTACATCTAACACGTCAAATTATAAAATATGGTCGCTATGCTGACATTCCATTTTATTAGTTTTGTGATATATATATTTCTTTAACTTAATTCTATAACATTTGCAACAAATTTAGTTATTTTTAGAGAAAAACACGTATTTTATATCAAATTAAATATTGAACTAACTGCGATTTTCGCAAGTGTTTAGCATTAATAAAGCTACATTTTGATCTCGAATCTTTTTAACGAATTTTCCTAGAAAAAATCCCCTAATGGGGAGATGGCTAATTTTGAAAAGATTTTTTTAAATAAGCGGCAATATCTGTGATCGTGCTTTATCTCCGTAACCAGTCATCTACAAAGTTGTTATTTAATGCATTTCTGTTACATAAACCAAGTTTCTGAATTGCAGCTAACTACTGTCATGCGGTTACAATCACACAGCAAGTTGCTAAGGCCAAGTGGAGATTGCAACCTGTGATGAGCACTGATAAGTACACTTTGAGAGTCCAAATCACCACAACACATTTAAAAAAAACCTGACGATCGTTTCGCTAACCATGTTAGCGTCATCGGAGTATGAATAATTCAGAATTATTCATCTTCGGATGACGCTAACTTGGTAAGTGAAATTATCGTCAGGTTTGCTAAGGCGTTTCAAACAAAATTAACATTTCCAACTATTAAGTATGTTGATAACTTTTTATGTCTCCTTTTTAATTAATTCTGTTCAAAAAGGCCAATGAAACTGTTTTTGCTTGGTTTCTTATTATCGAGAACGGAACGCGTTTAGTTATTAATTTTTTAGTGCGTTGTCAATCAGAGGAATTTCATTTTTTTTACGGTTAATTTTTCAATACATTTTAAAACCATAGCTTCTTGAATAGAAAATGAAGGTATTTTTAAATGAGGTTTTCACAAGCCCCTACTTCCTATTTAAAATTTTGGGGGTTGCAACTCGAAGGAAGTTGAATGTATGGGTCAAGCTTTCACGTTGCAAGATGTCATTTTTAGCTTTTTTTTTTTTTTTAAATTTCGCTAATGCGAAGATCTGTGTTTATATATATATATATATATATATATATATATATATATATATATATATATATATATATATATATATATATATATATCCGACCGATAACTCTAAATAATGGACAGATCTTGATCAAATTCGGTGAGTACCTTCCTTTTGCAAGTGACTTGGATAAGTTCGTTATCCAGGAAAATCGGAACAGGTTTTCCCGGAAAATTTTGTGTTTTCTTTCTAAAAAAATTCATATCTCCAGGAATAACAAAGTAAGGGCAACCAAATTTGACACACGTATTTGTATTATAAAGAGTGAACTCTGTACCAAAATTCAAGTCTCTATCTTTAAAGACAAAGAAATTATGGGCAGTTACAGAAACAAATTTTGGAGTTTTCCTCAAAACGTCAAACTCGCAATTTGAAACGTCAAAATTGGCAATGTTTAGGCAAAGAACGTGAAACAAATACGGATTGTAAAAAGAAAATGTTGCAAGAAGAGTGTTCTGCGAATCCTTAAGTTTCAGATTCAACCGTCACATCCCTTCATTTTACTAAAATATTTACAGAAAATTCATTTCAAATAGACCCTTTTTCTGATGCTTTGGCTGTCGGTTTAGTTGTTGATGCTTTCGCTGTAGGTTTAGTGAATTTCATGGTTGAACGGTCTATAATTTTTTAGCTACTTTTCGTAGAACAAATTCGTTAATGCATTTTTGCTTTTTTTATCGAAACATGATGCGTTTATAAGAAAACATCTGGACGCAGTAAGTGTGTTTTGGTAGCGAATTTTCGGTAAATTTACAGATTAGCTCCCGAACGCTTTTCAAAAAACTGTTTTCATAAACCTGCCTAGGCCCCCACCCCCTGGATCCACAAACCCCAAGAAAAATTTATTGTTCATACCCCCCAAGGAAGTTACGGGACCAGGAGTGAATAGGGGTGCTGGGCGGGGTAGGTAGTAAAAAGGAATTATGAGCAGAGAATGCGAATAAAACGGGCTTGAAAGTTGTCGTTTTCACATCTTGAAGCCATATCCCCTTAAACCCTGCCTAACCCGCACAGCACCCCTATTCCCTCAGGTGCCGTAACTTCCATGGCGGGTATGAACAAGAAATTTTTCTTGTGGTTTATGCAACGAGGGTGGTTGTATGCACGCGAGGGGGGAAGGAAAATCCCCACGGCGAAGCAGTGACCCCCCAATCCCCCAACCCTACCGCAAGAGGAAGGGGGGGTCTGCTTCGTCGTAGGCATTTTCCTTCCCCCCTCGTGTGCGTACAACCACCCTCGTTGCATAAACCACAACAAAAACTTCTTGTTCATACCCCCCCCCCAAGGAAGTTACGTGACCTGGGAGCGAATAGGGGTGCTGTCCGGGTAGGCGGGGTTTAATGGGGATATGGCTTCAAATAGACAGCTTTTAAACAGTTTTCTTTGCTTTTTATGCTGATATTTTCTTTTTACTACCTACCCCGCCCAGCACCCCTATTCACTCAGTCCCGTAACTTCCTTGGGGGGTGTGAAGAAGAAATTTTCTTGTGGTTTGTGCATCCAGGTGGGGTCCTAGTAATATTTCTGAAAACAATTTTTTGAAAAGCGTTCTGGAGCTAATATGCAAATTTACCGAATGTTCATCGAATCCTTCAAATTTCAATAAGTCAATTTGCTGTTAACGTAAGCTTTGTTGGTTAGGAAACCAACGTTTAAGTTTATCTTCGGAAAATTTTTGTATATTTTCAAACCATGAGTAATTTTGATTAAATATTGTACATTGATTGCTTCTACTACATAGGCTATACCGATAATCAGATTGATGCCTGCTCGCATTTGCTATTAAAAACATTTTTATGGAAATTCACTTCCATAGAACATTTGCTGCATCCAGATTTTGATAAATGTTTATATATTTTCAAACAATAAATATATTTCGACGAAATATGGTACATTGTTTCTACTATATAGGCAGCCAAGTTTGATGCCTGCTTTTATCAAAGAAAGACATTTGCTATTAAAAATATTTTAAAGAAAATTCGCTACCACAACGCACTTGCTGCGTGCAGAGATTTTTTTTAAATCTCAGATTGACTAGTTTCGGGATTTTTAGTGAATTTTTATTTAAAAAGTTCAACTATAGTGAGGTATGGATGGTGAGCAAACATTTTAAAAAATGAGCGCGAATTTGGGCCCCTAGAACATATTTCCGAGGTCAGTTTCAATTGTTAGCTGTTTATATATATATATATATATATATATATATATATATATATATATATATATATATATATATATATATATATATATATATATATATATATATATATGTATGTATGTATGTATCCTACCGATAACTCAAAAAGTAATTAACCTATTTTGATTTTCTTTTATTAATAGCTTGGATGAGTTTGTTAACCAGCTCAATCAGGCCGTTTCTATAAAAAAAATTGAATTTTCCAAAAAAAATTCTTATCTCAACAAACAGAGTTAATTAGATGAAACATAATAGGTCTGTTGCACTGATAAAGACTTTACTACATACCAAAATTCAACTTTCTAGGTTTATCAAAAATTTAGTTACTTAAATTTGAAGCGTTTAATGAAAATTCACTACCATACCGCACTTGCTGCGTCCCGATTTTAAAAATAAATATGCACAATAATTTATTTTATTTGGCTGTTTCACACTGTAGATAACCACTAGTAAAATTTCGTATGCATCAAGTATGTAACACAGTTCATATATATTTTTCCAATTTTCATAACTTTATTTTCTTTTAGCCTGGAAAATTTAATTTTTTATGTAGCCATATCTTTTTAAGAGAAAAATGTGTACCCAATTTCATCAACTCCACTTTATATTTTGGGAGATAAAACATTTTTTTGAAATGTTGTTAAGGATATTTCGTGATTTGATATATTTTAAAAAATCGCTACCATAACACACTTGCCGCGTATATACTTTTATCTTTCATGGGCTAGAGTTACATATGCTTAGGAGTTAAAAAGGTCTGCCCTAACAACCAAAATGGACGTGTCCAGGATGGAAAACTTTTGGTGTGCACCTTGTGTAAGGCACGCCAATTCAAAGTCCCTAACCCTCTTCACCATTTTTAAGCTACATGCTACCGCATTTCGGAAGGCAGCAGGTCGTAGGTAGGGTAAATGCACTGGTTGTGGCCACTTTAAGAGGTTTACATTTTTTAACTTAAGATAATTTGTTAACTTCAAAGCAGTTGCCAACTTTACCTGGATAAACCGAATCAACCATTGGTTCTGTATGTAGAAAAAGACACAAAATACAGATACAACAGACTAGACAGAGCTAAACTAAATAAATTATTGCCAAGTACTGTTTTGCTAGTTGTGGCCATCACTTCAGTAGATGTAGACAGGGAATGAAATGTGGCCATTGTGGTTAAAGAATATCAACATCATATTGCAACTGTTTTATTAGAAATATTGAAAAAACAAACAAATATTGCTTCAAAAATGTAGAAATTATAAAAAATCATCTTCAAACTTCAAAACATAATTAATAATTTAAATAAATAAAGCTTACATTTCAGGTATTATGTAAATGCCTCTTATATTAATAACTTTAGGTTCAGTTATTTCAAAAAGAATATCTTCTTCGCGGTACCAAATAAGATCTGGTGGATCCGGCCATTTCCAGTTCTTTCCACTTTTGCACATTGCACAGCAATAAAATTCGCGATTTTCCACACTGACAATTTTAGTCGGATAAAAGTTTCCGTCGTATCGAAGTATGACAAATGATCCAACTCCTAGTGGTTGTCCTTCGTTTATGAGGACAGCAGCCTTTTCTTCTCTATTTTTATCTGTAGTACTTCTCTCCATGGTAATATTTTCTTCTTCAATCTTTTTTTCCGTAGCCCCTTCTTCAATGGTTTTTTCCAATGTCGTTTTTTCTTTGGCAACATTTTCTTCTGTATTAGTCCTTCCTTTAGTAACTAAGGTTTAACTTATCTTTTCGGCAGAAATTTCTTCAACCCTTTCTTCCGTAGTCTGGTTGTCCGCAGTCTTTCCGGCAACAGTTTTGTCTTTGGCACCGTTATCTTTGGCAGTTTTTCGTTTCATAATCTTTTCGCGAGGCGCGACCTTTTTGTCACTCTTTGCTCCAGCTATATTTTCTTTGGCATTCTCCTTTGCTTCAAAAATTTGTACCCACTTGTCTGAGGTTACCACTGAAGGCCAGCTAGTTTTTAGCTTTTTTCTTCTGTCGAGGGAATTATTGTTTTCAGGCCATTTTCCCACATCTTTAAGGACATCGCTAACAGTCCTTTTTTTTCAACAATTTCGTTTCTGGTCCAGTTTTTTCAGCAGCTGGTTTGACAATAATTTGTTGCAGAATATTGATTTTGTTTTCATTTACGGCTGTCACGTTTTCATTGGTATATTCAGGAAATTCAAAAACAAGAATATCCTCCTCAGTACTTCGAACTGCTTCTTCGTTGATGGTCATGGTCGGGTAGGCGTCTAAAGTAATGAAATCTCCTTCAGTCTTTCCAACTTCCAAATTTAGTGGGATTGTCGTGTGAGAATCTGGTGCAATTTCTTCCTTCATTTTTCGCCAAAAATTGTAGAGTTCCATAAACCGTTTCTCACCTTGCCAGTAATAATCACTATGATAGGTATTCTCGTGCTGTCACATACTGAAAATGTTCCATTCTCTCATCACTTTTAGGTTTTTCCACTATCTTCGAATTAGAATTTGGTAAATCTCTTCTAACACATCTATCGTAATGAGGAGCATCTTCGCCAAATGGATAGAGTCCACACGTACGGAACCCAGATATTATTGCATTAGAAAAGTCTTGTTGGGTAAAAATAGAATTTAACACCGCTGGAATGTCTTTTTTCTTAATACTTCTTCCGTCGTGATCAATTAACCATTTCCTTGCAATTTTCTTCCATATCTGCTTCAAAGGAAAAAAGAAGGCCACATCTAGTGACTGCAGCAGGTGGGTTGTGTTTGGAGGCAGACAAATTAAAATAATCTCATTTGAACGACACAGATTACTTAGGTTTAACGATAGATGTGAGGCGTGTCCATCTACGAAAATAATAACTGGCCGAGGAATTGCGTTGGTGTCCTAAAAATTTATAAAAACATTGGCAAAATATTCATAAAATTATTTGCTCTGCATCCACCCAGAATCCGAAACTCCGATAGCCCAGTTTTTAGGAGCCGACTCAGCGTATATTTTTGGTAGACGTTTAAACTTGTAAATTGTGAGTGGTGGCGCAATCATTCCTGCTGCATTCACTGCAAATAACCTTGTAACGTTATCTTTGTCAGAAGTACCGACATCATAAACATTCTTGCCCTTAGCACCAACAATTAGCGTACCCTTTGGTGATAGAAATATGGCCGTTTCATCCATATTAAATATTTTATTTGGATAGTTCAAAACATGTAAATTAGGTCCCAACAATTCTCTCGTGTCATTGAACCAGCGACGTATACTTCTTTCTGAAACTGAAGCTCTAGCTTTATTGATAACTTCCGCGTGCTTTTTAGTTACTTCGGTATGACGTCTCAAAAATGAATCAAACCACTTTCTTCCTGGTGTTTCTTTAAAGAATTTTACATCGATACAGCATTTTTGTAACAGTTTTTAAATTGGGTAAATTAAGCCTTCTCTATTAATGGGAAACCCCTTTGCAGCACAACCAAGGATCCAAGTAACCAGTTTGTTTTCTATCTATGGACCTAAAGCACATTGAGGACCAACTCGTCGACAGTCATCAGAGGTTTTGCCTGCTAATCTATTTCGAACTGATGTCCTGGGAACGTTAAACAATTTACAGGCCTTGGCTACAGGCATATTTTCTTCTCTTATTGCCCTCAAAGCATCCTGCATAGCAGCGTCTGAATACTGAAATAACTTTCTGGACATGATAATTTCTGCAAAAAAGTACATTTTTTGTAACTTTTTCTATTTCAGTGAGGTTGCTGTTTACTATATTATTCTAATATATGGCCACAACTGGTTTTTCTGTTCCTTTTGTGGCCACCAAGAGGCCACAAATGGTACAGTGGTATTCATTCCTGCTCCTTTAGTGGCCACTGCAAATTTAGATATTCATAGGTTATAAATCTTCTGGAAAGTACTGCAATAACGCACTTATATCTATAGAAAAGTAAACGAAACCTTTCCAGACACTTATGACCTGAAATTTAAGAAAAATATGCTTACTACTTACCTTGCGTTCCTTAAGAAATCTGCTAAAAAATGATCTGCTCTCACAACCCTCTCTGAATATGAACTAGTTTTAAACAAATGGCAAATACGTTGAAGACCCAGAATGCGCAAGCGTCAACGGAAAGGCATCAGTGAAGTGGATAAACTAGCATGTTTTCATGGATGGCCAGAACAAGCACCATGGCCACAACCGGTGCATTTACCCTATTTGCAAAATCTTTAAATGCAACACAAGTTAGAAATAGTAATTTACGTTACAAGTCCGGAAAATACTGCTTTTTTGGACGAGTCGACAAAATTCTAGGACGAGCCGTAGGCGAGTCCTGGAAGTTTGCGAGTCCAAAAAAACTGTTTTCGGACGTGTTGCGTACACTATTTTTTCGGCAACCGTGTAGAATAACAAATCAATGAGACACATTTCTTTATTATATTTCTTTGTAGAACAAAATTTCGAACATTTTAATTCTTATTTGTATTAAATATTAAAATTGGAACAGAAGGTAGGTACTAACAGAAACATTCTAATTCTTATTTATATTAATATTTATATTAAAATTCGAGCAATTGCTAATAGTGAAAGGATTTAATTTGTTTGAAATGCTTGGTATGTTTAAATGCCTTTTGTAGTGAGAACAAGAAGGTAAAGTTTCCGTTTCATATTGATTGTTTTCATCTGAAAATTTTTGAATGGTATTGGCAATTTTAATTTTGTTTGTTAGTGAATTGTCTATATATCCTTCAGCGACATTGGTAGACTTCCAGCCACCGTGTCTCTTCAAATTTGTGATGTTTCCACCATTATCAGCAAATATTGTCGCTGAAGTTCGACGCATGCTATGGCTTGTGTAATTTTTAGGATTGGGTAAATTTAAAAATTCTGCAATTCTTAATCCGAGATTCCCAAAACTGTAGATACCAACGGGCTGAATCGAACATTTTCCTTTTTTGTAATTCACGAATAATCTGTTATGTGGAGTATGGGATGGCCGTAAAGATAAATATTGCCTATACAACAGCAGGTTTTCTTGCCCAATTACAACAAAAGTTCTCTCAATATGTGTTTTAGAATCTGGTATTTTCACAAGCAACATGTCTTCTTTGTCGTTTATTAGATCAATTGACATTTTTGTTACTCTACAAGCACCGGCTAACCCAATAATTGTTGCTACCTGAAAATGAAGCGAATTAAGTGTTTACTTTTATATCCTACAATCGTAATATTTTGTTAAAATTACCTTTAGCATTAGATATGTTTCATTATCTGCTTCTCTAATGAATTTGTTGATTTGCTCGCTGCTGAAGACTTCTGATTTCTTTGCTTTATAACCAACATTCTTCCTTTTAAGAAATGCGAATACCTTTGGGAAAGTGGCTATGTTTACATTTTTCTTCACTAAAATGGTACTTTTCAACATAGAGTACATGCTCCACAGGGTAGAGGATTTGACAGTTTCAGATTTTTGCGCCAAGTAAGCTAAAATTACATCCTCTGTAATAGTTTTGCATTTCTTCATATCCATCCATCTCGTGAACAAATCATAAACGTTTTCATACCTGGACTTTGATTTTTCAGGCAATAATTGTGCTGTAGCAGCAGCTGCTGCATTGGAAATTTCGTAAGGCACATTTTCAAACTCACCATCGCTGTTGCTTTCCATAGTTTATTGCGACAATTGCGACCAAAAACCATGCAAACTTTCGAAATAGCTGATAGCTGTCAGTCGTGATTTCGTTGCTATGGTAATGTTCAACTGCATTGATCAAAATCATACCTACCAAGATTTTCATATTCACAATGACAACAACGATGTGATTCTTCCCGGCGTAGTCCTGGAAATACGTACTTCCCGGACTAGGCCGGAGAAATGGTACTTTCTCAAAGAAAAAGCGTTAGGGAAGTGGGTACTTCCCGGTCGGTTGCCGAAAATAGTATATTACGTACTATAAACTGTAAGTGACACTTTTCATGCAGAGAATGCAGTTTGGAAAATCGAGGCCCGTAGGGCCGAGGTTTTCTAAGCATTCGAGGCATGAAGAGTCACTTACAGTTTACGGTTTAGTAATAATTTTTTGCAATACCTGCTTTAATGGTTTTTTTTTTTGAATTTGCATTCTTTTTTAATAATTACTGCGTGAAAAGATGTCAGACTGACAGCACTGACAGTCGAATTAATTAGATGGATTCTAACATACTACTTAACAACAAGTAGCTTGTGACTTGGTTGTTGTGTTGGGTTACTAAGGACGCTACGGGTAAACAAACAAAACTAAACGCTGGCTGCAGTTCAGCACAGGTCCAGGTTAAACATTAATTTGTATTTTAATTGTGATTTTTGAATTAAAATTAGTGTTGAAGTGACTTTGAATATGGAAGAATCTGACATCGAAGAAGCGGCAGGTATTGCTTGTTTGTCACTTTTACCAGAAAAGTCTAAGCAAAGGTATGAAAGTTGCTATGAGGGTTTCAAAAAGTGGTGCCACACTAAAAAGGTTGTAATACATACCAGTGAGACAGTTTTACTAGCATATTTCTTGGAAAAATCAGGTAAATATTCTGCTCCATCAAGCTTATGGTCCGAATACTCTATGTTACGATCGACAATCTCTTTGAATGACAATGTTGATATTTCCAAATATGCAAAGTTAAAGGCATTTTTAAAGAAGAAAAATATTGGATATGTTTCAAAGAAAAGTGAAGTGTTTACGATCGAGGAAATTCAGACCTTTTTAAGTGAAGCACATGACCAAATATACCTGATGAAGAAGGTGGTTGTAGTTATGGGAATTGCAGGTGCCTGCCGTAAAGATGAATTATGTAAGCTAACAATCAATAATGTTATTGATAAAGGAGACATTATTTTGGTCAGAATACTTGACGCTAAGAATCATCAATCCAGAAGTTTTACCATTGTCGACAATGAGAATGAGAAGTTTCACTTTGTGGCATTAGTGAGGAAGTATATGAACCTGCGACCAAAAAATTCAATACAGAGATTCTTCTTGAGGTATCAAAATGGGAAATGCTCTAACCAACCAGTTGGAAGAAATATTTTTGCCAAAATTCCTTCTGAAGTTGCGAAATTTCTACATTTGGAGAATGCGGAAAAATATACTGGGCATTCCTTTCGCCGAACTTCCGCTACTTTTTTGGCTAATAGCGGAGTTGACATTTTAGCACTGAAGAGGCATGGCGGGTGGAAATCCTCGGCAGTAGCTGAAAGCTATGTGGCGGATTCCTTGAATAATAAAGTACAAGTCGCTAAGAAGATATTTCATATTAGCAACCAAGAAGCCAGCTCCTCTCGCCAAATCCCTATTATTGAGGTCGGTGATTCTTCGAATACTCCGCAAGATAGTCTTGATAATTTAACATTGCTAGAAACTGAAGATAATAATATAAAGAAGAGCATGGCGTCAATCCTTACTGTTAATCATATGACTAATTGTACTTTCAATATTTCGATGAATTATAATAATTAATAAATCTTCTCAAACAATTTGTTCATTATTCAGATTTGCTATTTATAGGTTTGCAGTACTTACCGTACCTAGGTAAGGTAAGTCTTACCGTACCTAGGTATGAAAAATGTCCTGTTCTCATGGAAACTGACAAATGCTTTAAAAGTTCAACTTACATTGTCAAAAAACTGTCATTAAAAGTGAACTTACTTAACAGGTATTGCAAAAAATAAGTTGACGATCGCTTACCGAGTTTTGATTCAATTACATTTGTTCAGAGATGTTTCACCTAAAGACTCTGTATACAAATTATTTTCTATCCGAAAAGAAAACTGCAACAGAGAAAATGTCATAAAAATTAATGAATATGTCTAACGTGGCATTAGAGAGAAATATAACCTTTTTAAAATACCGTAGCCATTAAAAGTCTCCTGTTTCCGCTCATTGTGTAAATATTTGAAAATTATCGTATATACTTGCTTGTTAATCGTGTTTATTTTTGTCCATTAAAAACATCCGAGGCCACTAGATATCAATGCTCCCCTGTACTTAGGCGGCAATCCATTGTCAAATAAATATTATCCACCGCAAAGAGCCGTTGCAACAAATAATAGACGCAATGCACACATTTCATTTATTTTCACATATCTCAGTCAGTACTTCACAGGACATAAATTTTATTTTACAATCTTCCAAGTATTTGACAACTTATCACACTTAATAATGTATTATTATTACACAAAGCGTGAACAAACAACATTTACTATGTAACCATAAATGGTTGGAATTTAAAATTGTTTCTTTTCAGTGTGGCCGGAATCAAAAATCGTTCTTTTGTTATTCTATCTAACATCGAAACACATCACTTGACATAAGGTCACTTGGGGTTCTTGAATATTATTGCCATTGTTGCCGATCTATACCAACACCAAAAGTATTTTCGCAGCAAATGGTTTTGATAGCAAATTTTCATAGAAAATGAATGTGGTTGATAAATGTAAATCATAAAACCAGCCCGTTATACAACACACAGACATACGTACACACATACGAAATGAATATTTTAAAGTCAATCTCATTAACTTAATAGAATTAAACACAAAAATGCATTCTATTTGGAAAGAGTAACCGGCAAAAGAAGCATGCGGTAAAGTAAGAAATGTGTGGTAAAATGAAAAAGTAAAGAGAGCTGTACATGATAAAAATCTCTGGACGCAGCAAATGCGTTATGGTAGTGAATTTTCTTTAAAATATTTTTTATAGCAAATGTCTTTCTTTGATGAAAGCATGCATCAAACTTGGTTGCCTATATAGTAGAAACAATGCACCATATTTCATCGAAATAAATTTCTTGTTTGAAAAGTTTTGGAAGTGAATTTCCATAAAAATGTTTTTAATAGCAAACAGATTATCGGTATAGCCTATGTAGTAGACACAATGTGCTATATTTTATCAAAATTACTTACGATTTGAAAATATACAAAAATTTTCCGAAAATAAACTTAAATGTTGATTTCCTAACCAACAAAGCTTACGCTAATAGCAAATTGAGTTATTGAAATTTGAAGGATTTAATGAAAATTCGGTAAATTTGCAGATTAGCTCGCGAACGCTTTTCAAAATTTTTTTTCAGAAGTATTACTAGGACCATACCTGGATGCACAAACCACAAGAAAAATTTCAGGTTCACACCACCCAAGGAAGTTACGGGACTGGGAGTGAATAGTGGTGCTGGGCGGGGTAGGTAGTAAAAAGGAAATATGAGCAGAAAAAGCGGAGAAAACTGCTTAAAAGCTGTCTATTTGAAGCCATATCCCCATTAAACTCCGCACAGCACCCCTATTTGCCCCCAGGTCACATAACATTCTTGGGGGGTATGAACAAGAAGTTTTTCTTGTGGTTTATGCCGCGAGGGTGGTTGTATGCACACGAGGGGGGAAGGAAAATGCCTACGACGAAGCAGCCCCCCCCCCCCCCGCTTCGACTTGCGGTAGGGTTGCGGGGTTGGGGTGGCTGCTTCGTGGTGGGCATTTTCCTTCCCCCCTCGCGTGCATACAACCACCCTCGTTGCATAAACCACAAGAAAAATGTATTGTTCATACCCGCCAAGGAAGTTACGGCACCTGGGGATGCTGTGCAGGGTAGGCAGGGTTTAAGGGGGATATGGATTCAAAATTTGAAGAAGACAAATTTCAAGCCCGTTTTATTCGCATTTTCTGCTCATATTTCCTTTTTACTACCTACCCCGCCCAGCACCCCTATTCGCTCCTGGTCCCGTAAAGAATTTTTTCTTGAGGTTTGTGCATCCAGGGGGGCCCTAGGCAAGTTTCTGAAAACATTTTTTTTTGAAAAGCGTTCGGGAGCTAATCTGCAAATTTACCGAAAATTCGCTACCAAAACGCACTTACTGCGTCCAGATTTTTTAAAATAAACGCATCATATTTCGTTAAAAAAATGCAAAAATGCATTAACGAATTTGTTCTACGAAAATTAGCTAAAAAAATTATAGACCGTTAAACCATAAACTTCACTAAGCCTTCAAATAAATATCCAAAAAGGCATCAACTTAACTAAACTGACAGCCCAAGCATCAAAGAAAGGGTCTCTTTGAAATTAATATTTTGTAAATATTTCAGTAAAATAAAGGGCAATCACGGTTGAATATGAAACTTAAGGGTTTGTAGAACACTCTTCTTGCAACATTTTCTTTTCACAATCAGTATTTGTTTCACGTTCTTTGCCTAAACATTGCCAATTTTGACATTTAAATTTGCGAGTTTGACGTTTTGAAGAAAACTCCAAAATTAGTTTCTTTGACTGCCCATGACTTCGTTGTCTTTGAGGCTAGAGACCTAAATTTTGGTGCAGAGTTCACTTTTTATAATACAAACACGCGCACTAAATTGCCGTACTTTGTTATTTACGGAGATATGAATTTTTTTAGAAAGAAAACACAAAATTTTCCTGGGAAACCTGGTCAGATTTTCCTGGCTAACGAACTTATCCGAGCCACTTGCAAAAGAAGGTACTCACGAAATTTGATCAAGATCGGTCCATTATTTTTTGAGTTATCGGTCGGATATATATATATATATATATATATATATATATATATATATATATATATATATATATATATATATATATATATATATATATATATATATATATATATATATATATATATATAAACACAGATCTCCTCATTAGCGAATTAAAAAAAAATTCGCTAAAAGGCATCATGCAGATAAATGGTAAATGCCAAAGATGTGAAAGAGCGAAACAGAAGTCGTTGAGAAAACGAAATTGAGGATTGAGTGCAAAGGAATAGTTAGTGACAGTAAGCAAAAACTGGAAGCGAAACAGGCTAAAAAAGTTCGGGACGCAGCAAGTGCGTTATGGTAGTGAATTTTTTTTAAATGCTTCAAATTTGAGTAACTAAATTTCCTATACACCTAGAAAGTTTATTTTTTGTATGTAGTAAGGTCTTTCCTAAAACCACCAAATTTCATTAACATAACTTTGTAATTTCCGGAGAAAAAAGTTTTTTTCAAAATTCCAAATTTAAATAACTCAATTTTCTATAAACTTAGAAAGTTGAATTTTGGTGCTTAGTAAGGTATCTTCCAAGGAAACATATACGTTAAATTTAATGAGCTTTGTAATTTTCGGAGAAAATTTTTTTTTCTAAAGAAAACTCAAAATTTTTCAAGAAAACCATGTCCGATTTTCCTGGCTAACGAACTCATCCAAGCCATTAATAAAAGAAAGGCACTTGCCGAGTTTCATAGAAATCGGTTATTAATTTTTTGAGTTATCAGACGGATACATATATATATATATATATATATATATATATATATATATATATATATATATATATATATATATATAGATATAACAACTGGTCCAGGATATGGGTTCTAGGGGTCCTAGTTCGCGCTCATTTGAAAAATTTTTTGCAAAGTCTCACCATCGATACCTCTCTATTAGTGAATTTTTTAAAATAAAAATTCACTAAAAATGAAGAATGGTTTCGAACAAATAATAATTGAGGTGAAAATACATATTGGGGCATGGACGAGAAAGGTGTAAGAGAATACTGAAAAGGATATTCTGAGGAACTACATGGAAGCAACAGACCCTTCTGCCGATTGTGAATTAGACAGAATGTGACTGTTGAAGTACATACATGAGTTATCTTCCATTTGTAAGTGGCTCAGACAAGATAAAATCGGACCGGTTTTTCTAGGAAAACTTTGGGTTTTCTTTTCGAACATTTTTGTATGTCCGAAAATAACAAACCTATGACAACCAAATTTACACGTGTTTATATTATAAAAAGTAAAGCACCCAAAATTTAGATCTCTAAGCTAAAAGGAAAGAATTTCGGGGCGTAGCAAGAGCTTTATGGTAGCGAATTTTCATTAAATGCTTCAAATTTTTATAACTCAATTTTCTATAAACCTAGAAAGCTGAATTTTTATACGTAGTAATATATTTACGGGTGCAATATATCAACCAAATTATATCAAAATAACTTTGTTATTTTTTGAGATACAAATTTTTGCTTCGGAAAAATCAATTTGTTTTTTGAGAAAAACTAGTCCGATAGGGCTGGCGAACGAACTCATCCAAGCTATTGCTAAAAGAAAGATTTTTGCTGCGTTTCATCAAAATCGGTTAATAACTTTTTGAGTTATCCGTCGGATATATATATATATATATATATATATATATATATATATATATATATATATATATATATATATATATATATACATATACATAAATATATTATATAAACATATGAAAATTCAAACGGACTTTGGTTTCGGGTTCTGGGGGCCGAAATTCACACTCAATTGAAATTTTTTTGCAAAGTTTCACCATCGACACCTCTCTATTAGAAAATTTTTTAAAATAAAAATTCGCTAAAAAGTAATAGGCTAAATAAATTTTTGGTGCGACTGGAGCGCACAGGACGAGAATATTTGCGTGTTTAACGAAAAATCTATTAAATATTAGTTTTAATAATTAATGTTTAGATTCTAAGATTCCTAATGTCTTTCTTAATGTCTAACCAAACCTTATCTGTGGTCACCTGTTCTGTGTTTATATAAAATTGTCTTGAACGACCCCAAGACATGAAGCGAGTGTCCCGTTTTGGTGCTTAGGTTAAGGTGATAATATAAATAGTTAAAGTGTACATGGTAGCCAAATAGAAGGGCATATGTGTAATATAGGTATATAATATACTGAGGGGTATAAAATAGTCTGCAAAGAAGCCAACGAAAATATAAATAACCCTGGCTGAACGAGTTCACCTAGATGCCAGAATATACACAAAAAACAATGTATACTTAATTTTTCTTTTACTGAATAGTTACATATAAAAGTCTGTTGCTAGTGGGTTCCATCCCTGAAGCCAGTAGTCGAGGCGCACACACACACGCACACATTATTTATAGTTTCTTCATGCTCAGTACATTTCTACAGCTGACATCTCTTCGCTGAGGTTTACCTTATTTTTTCTCCCTCTGCGTATCTGATAGTTTACGTAGTTTATATATATTTATATATTTTCTTCTCTATTCTTAGCTAATGTGATCTTCCACTTAGCTAGCGTTAAATTCTGATTACATACTATCTTATCTAATCCAGGATATGTGCATTTCGATTTAAGCATATTTCTGTATATTTTAAAAAATCTTTAAAATTCCAGTGCCTTTGTGCATAAAAACGCTAAGCTCTTTACTTACGTAGCATTTTCTGTTTTATTAGATAATATTTCTTGTACAAGTTCGCTTCATACTTATTTTACAATTTACCTTTCTAATCACGAACAGTATAAGTTAAGTTTAGGATTTGGGTATGTTTCTTTATCTCGTATTGAAGTCTTCAAACATAATAACCAACTTTTAAAACAACTTTGGTGAAAATGGTTTAGTTACCATTGTATATTAAACATAAACTATGCTTTCAAATACATGGTCATTAGCTGCCTTTGGTATATTTGATAATATAATACAGTTAATAAACACTTAATAGATAGATAGGTATTAAATAACGCATGGTGATTATTATAAAGTAATCTTTTTTTTTGTAGACTTGATAAGATATGTAAGTAGGTACATTGGAAAACCCAATTAATCAAAATACAGTTTTAAGACCTGACGATCGTCTCGCTAACAAAGTAAGCGTCATCAGAGGAATGAATAAAGTAAGCAAATAAAAACTAGAACTCCTATGTACACGTAATTGACAAGCAATTGCGACAGCGTCCTCTACGAAGGTATACAGACAAACTTCCACTGGTTAGTCGAAAATGCTTGTGATTAAAATTCCTTTATCTGATTTTGTAAAACTGCGTGTCGTTATTGAATACTCCTTCTAAGAAAGAGACACTGATTATTAAAATAACAATTCGACCAATGAACTACACAGGACTGAAGCTGGCCTACTCATCGAAACATTTGTATTGAAATTTCTAATGCTTTATGTGGGTACTTTCGTATGCGTCTAATTTTTGCGATTGCCTGAAATTTTTGATTAACTTGATATTTTCTTTATCTTCATGGTGCTTAATTATGCCAAATATGCTGAGCAATTTGTGATTTATTAATAGTGCCACATTTCAGTGGCGCTAAATGTTCTTTTAATCTAGTTTTAGTAAAACCTTTAGATTGCCTAACATATTTAGGTTCACAGTCCTTACTTACAACCTATTTAATAGATTTCTGACATATCTGTGGTTTTATCTTTATTATTGTACCTACTTATTATCACAAGTTAACACATCTTCAAGTCTATAAAAAAACTTACTTTACAATAATCACCATGCGTTATTTAATACCTATCTATCTATTAAGTGTTCATTAACTGTATCATATGATCAAATATACCAAAGGCAGCTAATAACCAAGGTTTTTTTTGAAAGTTGGTTATTATGTTTGAAGATTTCAATACGAGATAAAGAAACATAACCAAATCCTAAACTGAACTTTTACTGTTCGTGAAATATTAGAAAGGTAAATTGTAATTTAGATCTCTTAGTTAAAATAAATAGGCAGTTAATGAAACAAAATGTTAGTACCACCAAAAGTCAGAGAAGACACAATACCAAAATATTGTATGTATTAAACAAAAGCTATTAAATATCAGAGACAACGTTTATTTTTTCATGACGCAAAATAGTCAAATACGAGAAAAATTACTTTGAAAATTGTTGTGAATTTTTATTTAAAAAAATCACTAATAGAAAGGTATCGATGGTGAGACTTTGCAAAAATGTTTTCAAATTAGCGCGAACTAGGGCCCCTAGAACCCATATCCGTGGTCAGTTTCAATTGTTGTATGTATGTATGTATGTATGTATATATATATATATATATATATATATATATATATATATATATATATATATATATATATATATATATATATATATATATATGTGTGTGTGTGTGTGTGTGTGTGTGTGTGTGTGTGTATGTATGTATCCCACCGATAACTGAAAAAATAGTTAACTGATGTGGATGAAACTCGGCAAGTGCCTTTCTTTTATTAATGGCTTGGATGAGTTCGTTAGCCAGGAAAATGAGACAAGGTTTTCCAAGAAAATTTTGAGTATTCTTTCAACAAAAAATTCTCCGAAAATTACAGAGGTATTTTAATGAAATTTAGTGGATTGTTGCCTTGTGAAAGGCCTTACTACATATCAAAATTCAACTTTCTAGGTTTATATACAATTCAATCATTTAAATTTGAAGCATGTAATGAAAATTCACTACCATAACGCACTTGCTGCGTCCCGAAGTTTTGTAATTTTTCTTGTGTAAATGTCAAACTGGAGATTTGAAACGTGAAAATTAGTATAACTATTGAGGTTTATGAATGGTAGATATTGCATAAAATGTATATATTAGAATGTTCTAGATTTATGTTACTCTTCTCATTTGTTAAAAAAGTTGCAAAAAATGCCTCTAAAGTAAAAAAGTTCAAGGCGCAGCAAATGCGTTATGGTAGTGAATTTTCATTAAATGCTTAAAATTTGAATACCTCAATTTTCTATAAACTTGTAAAGTTGAATTTTGGTATGTAGTAAGGCCTTATCCAAGGCAACATCTGCACCAAATTACAATATAGCTACGTTCTTAATATATTTCAGTTCTTGGTTGTACATATCTTGCTTTACCTAAGAGAAACCGTATCAATCTATTAACCAAAAAATTCAAAGGGCTGTTTTTGTGTGAATCCATCGAAATGTAACTCAAAGTAATAGCTTCCCATGGATGCCAAATTCTAAGGTGTCTCTATTTTATTGACTAATACACCAAGAAAAAGTAATTCGTTATTAACATATATTTCATGGGTGAATTAATGGAGTCAAGTTTACTGTTAAATTGATGCCAGAAATGTTAATCAAAGAAATATAGTTAAACGACTGCGAGGAAAATGTTGTTTTGATGTTAAAGCAGACAAAGGTAGTAAGGTTGTGATATTAGACAAAAACGATTATATAGATAGAGTATATAATGCAATAGAAACAGGACCGTATAAAAAACTAAATAGAAAATCCCCAAAAATGATTTCTGAAATTAAAAACAATTTAAAGAGCTGTCAAAATCTTGTTACAAAAGATTTGTCAAAACAGTTGCTAGTTTTAAATCTGAAAGTTCCTAAAAAGTATTGTCTCCCGAAAATCCAAAAGCCCGAAAAATTGGCCTATTGTTTCAGCTATGAATACTCCGAGATAGAATATAGCGAAATGGTTAACAAACGAATTTAAAGTTTTTCCTGTCAAACAAAAAAAATCAGTTTTAAATTCACTTGAATTTGTAAATAAAGTTAGAAATGTTAAATTGGTTGAAGGCAAGGTTTCAATATCGTGTGATGTTCCCTCGTTGTTTCCCAGTGTCCGCCATAAAAGAAATGCTAAACTATTTAGACCATTGATTAAAAATGAACAACGCAGACAAAGAAGTCTGAAAAGAACAAATAAACTTAACAAATCTTTGCACGAATCAGAATATTTTTTAATTTAGTAATGAATTTTTTGAACAAACCCATGGCACAACAATGGGCAACCCCTTGCAGATATTTTCATGAGTAGATTTGAAACAAACTTAGCAAATGAAAATTACTATTTTCCTAGAGTATGGTTTCCTCATGTGGACGATATTTTCGCAGTATTTAATACAAAGTAAACGATTTATTGCCAAATTAAGCAGGTAATTTGACTCCATGAGATATAAATTTTGCTATTTTTATCTATTTCATGGGTGAATTTAATGAAGTCAAATTTACTCTTAAATTAATGCCAGAAATGTTAAGCAAATAAAAATAGTTGAACGACTGCGAGAAAAATATTGTTTTTATGTTAAAGCAGACAAAGGTTATAAGGTTGGGATTTTAAACAAAAATAATTACATATTTAGATAGAGTATATAATGCAATAGAAACAGGACCGTATAAAAAACCAAATAGAATTTTTTTATCAAAAATGATTTCTGAAATGAAAAATAAGTTGAGAGATGTTAAAATCTTATTACAAAACTTTAGGAAAAAGTTGCAAGTTTCAAATCTAAAAGTTCGTTAAAAGTATTGCCTCCCGAAAATCCATAAACCGGAAAAATCGGCCTATTGTTTCAGCTATAGATTCTCCGACATACAATGTAGTGAAATTTAAAGGCATTTTAGAGGCATTAAAAGGCTTGCCTGCCAAACCAAAAAGGTTTTCGGTTTTAAATTCACTCGAATTTATTACCGTTAAAATTATTAAAGTTAAAAATATTAAAGTGGTTAAAGGCGAGGTAACATCGTTTGATGTTACCTCGTTGTTTCCCAGTGTCCCCATAATAACGTATTTAGACCATTTGTTAAAAAGGAGCAAAGTAGATGAAGAAGTCTGCAAAGAATATATAAATTTAACAAATCTTTGCACGAACAGAATAATTTTCAATTTAGTAATGATTTTTTTGAACAAACCCATGTCACAACATTGGGCAACCCGCTGTAGATCTTTTCATGAATAGATTTGAAACAAACCTGGCAAATGAAAATGACTATTTTCCTATAGTATGGTTGGTTATTAGATTCTTACGGCTTTTCTTAAATAAAGAAAGATACAATAGATAACTGGAATATATTAAGAAGGTGGCTAAGTGTAATGGTTACTCTGTCTGCTTAGTGAAAAAAAAAATGCCAATAAACATAATACAATGAAAATCTCAGCAGAATTTACGAACAATATAAGTGAAGACGTCTGCAGAGAATATTTAACTCTAACTAGCCTTTCTATAAAAAAATTTTTTTTTTCAATTTATCAATGAGTTTTTTGAACAAACTGAAGGCACATCAATGGGTAATCCGTTATCTTCTTTTATTGCAGACTTGTTTATGAGTAGATTTTAGACGGATTTAAAAAATAAAGATGGGTATTTCCCTAGAGTTTGGTTTCGTTATGTCGACGATATTTTTGCAGTGTTTGACACAAATATATGTAAGGTTGAAGAATTTTCTGAAAAACTAAATAGTCAATTTGATTCAATAAAATTTACCCACGAAATAGAAATCAACAATAAACTTTCGTTCCTAGATGTACTACTGGTTATTAAAAATAAAAATAATGGCTCGCTTGAATTCGATGTCTATAGGTAAGAAACGGCTACTATTAGTTATATTTCTAACGACTCACATCATTTGTTTGCACAAAAAACGGCTAGTTTAAATTTCTTAGTAAACAGATTGATTAAATTTCCGTTAAGTAAAAATAGATTTAATACAGAATTAAAATACATAAAAAATGTGGCGAGATATAACGGTTACTCGGATGGTTTAATAGATCGTAAGGTCTCTGAAATAAGTGTTGTGGTGATTTGGGTGTATCAAAGTGTATTTATTAGTGCTCATCACAGGTTACAGTTTTCACATAGAGAATTTGCGACTTTTAGAAAAGAGAAAACAGACAAAACCGTTGTCTGTTTACCGTTTAACCGCAAATCATGAGCCTTCTAATAACATTTTAAAGAAAGATTATTTACAGCTAACATTTTCTCCAAATAATGCATTAATAAATTTGCTAGGTAACCCATGGGATAAACATAAAACCACAGAAATCTCGGGAATCTATGAAATGGTTGTAAGGGTTGTCAATCTCAGTTTAAGAAAACAAGCGACATGGCAACACAGTGATGACGAGAGTAAAGAAGGCACAGACAATAATACCAACATAATAAAGCAGGTAATAAAGTAACGAATAGTAATTTATTAAGTAAAGAATTGCTTTATTTTATGGTAGAATGTCATTAAAGAACAAGCCGTCTGTGTCTGTATGTGTAGTATTCCGTGGATAGGTATAGTACCTTCATCCACCAGCCAGCCTTGACTGAGTTTTGTGCTAGACTTCGATCTTCGCCTGCTATGTTTGAAAGCGATTACAAAAAACCTACCATTATAAATTTAATGATACAGAAATAATGCCAGTAATGAAGTTGAAATGAATATACGGCAAAAAATACACCAGGCAGTATTTATGGTGTTAATTTGAGACATTTAGAGGGTTATCCAGTTTCATTGTTGGAATTGAGATGTATCCATTTAAGATACTGGTATTGTAAATGAAGTGATAGATAATGAGAAAATATAAGACTAATTGTAATTGCAAATGCATCGGAGGCCTGTAGCATGTTAAAACTACTGTAAAACACAGAGAGCCAGGTTAAAATTAAGTTGATTTAGTTATTTAGCATATCTGTATATGGCGGTTGTTTTTTTGCCCTGTTGAAATATTGAAGATAGGGAAAAATTTATATAGAATTACCAAACTTAACCAAGTCTAAAAAATAGAGTAAGGTTTTGTTTGAGCAGAAACACTTTTAATAAAGAATTAAATGTTGAACAAGTATGCCTATAGTCTAGTCAAGATAGTCAGACTTGCAGAAAATAATTTACCGATTTTAATCAAAGTTCGCAAGTATGTTCATTTTGTAAATTTATTGGACGAGTTTGATTATCAGGTCCACCGGACCAGTTTTTCGCGAAAAAACAAAGTTTCTATAAAAAATGATTCCAATAATAATAAAGCTGTCTTGATGAAATCTGGCATACGTGTCTGTACGACAATAGGCATGGATGAAAAATGATGTTTTGTATCCTCCTACTATGTCGAAAAGCATCACTATTGGACAATTAATAGTCTCTTTATTAATCTTATTTTTAAAGGGGTAGACATTGGTCCAATCCAATCTATAGTAGGTGGTAGTGGAATTTTCCTTTGCATAATAGTAAAGGATTTTTTTCACGCCCGAGGAGGTATCACCCCATACATCAAGGGGCCGGTGAAGTCCCAACGAAGGTTACCGGTTCTGGTGTATGAGTCGGTTACCCTTATAAGCAAAAATGATGGTGGCTCCTCCTTGTACAAAATATTCCGGAGGTAAAATACCGCTCCATTCGGATCTCCGGGAGAGGGGTGTACAGGGGGCGCAATCAAGATTTAACATATCCGTTTCGAATATATGTGGCCTAAATTCTAACCTGAACTCCGTCCACCATTTCCTCCAGGCTAACAGGCCCCAACTCCTCTTCCTCACCGAAACCCAAATCAGTGCCAAAACAGCCACTAATCACCTTAATTTCCCGGGGTATGAGCTCCTTACTTCCTTTAGATTGCAAGGAGGTGTGTGCGCATACGTCCGTAGCAAGCTAACCTGCACCAGGCTCCCCAATTTAGAAGCTGGAAGAAAAGACATACTATGGATAAAACTCTCTCTCAGGGCTGCAACTAAATTCATCTGTTGCATTTTCCGGTCACCTTCTGACAACTTTGTCCAGCTCTTTGACTACCTTTCTGAAAAAACCTACTGATCTGATTTCTGAATATCCTTCCTCCGAGGTCACTATTCTTGGTGACTTCAATGTCCATAATAAGGAATGGCTAGGATCTTCAAAAACCGATCCACAAGGGAGAGCAGCAGAGGCCTTTGCAGTCAGCAATTCTTTAGCCAATATGGTTCAGCAACCTACTTACTTTCCTCGTATCCGAACACAGAGCTCAAATCCCTTGGACCTCCTTCTTACTACAAGAACTGAATGCTATAAGATATCAGTCACCGCCCCCCTTGGTCGCTCAGACCACGGCATGGTCACTGCTTCCTGTGCAATGCAACCCGAGGTCACACAGTCATCACACCCACATATCGTTTGGCACTACAACTCCGCAAACTGGGACGAAATGCGGGATTACTGCTCCTCATTTCCATGGGCGTCTGTCTGCTTCTCTCATCCTGACCCTTCTGATATCTCACAAAACGTCACCGAAATTATCCAAGCTGCCATATAATAATTTATTCCAGGTACACAGAAAACCTCTTCAGCCACTCAAAAGCCCTGGTTCTCTAAATCCTGTGACAAGGCCAGACTTGAAAAGGTCAAAGCTCACAAAACGCTTCTACACAATCCCAGTCAAGAAAATCGTCAAGCATTTAACGACGCAAGAAACCGCTATGTCCGCATCCTTTCTGAGGCAAAAAACTGGTTTAATACCCACATCAAAAACCAAGTCCTCCTAAGCTCCAACAGCGGCAAGCCCTTCTGGACTCTTGCTAAATCTATTGGGAATAATTTCTGCAAAAGCACGTTCCCACCTCTTGTCTCAGGGCATGAAATTGTTTCTACCGCCCTGGGCTAGGCTGAACTTTTTGCTTCGTTGTTCGCCGGAAATTCTACTCTCAACCCACCTCCAAATATTTAACCACCAACAGTCCCCAATGTCGCGCATAAAATGACGGATATCATTTTCAAAACTAAAAAGGTACGAAATATGCTCTCTTCTCTTAATACCAGGAAAGCCTCTGGCCTTGACGAGATCCCAGCAATTGTTTTAAAAAAATGCGCACCAGAACTTGCTCCTGTCCTGACTCGTCTGTTTCAGATATCTTACAATAAAGGCATATTCCCTAGTAACTGGAAAACTGCTCGAGTACAACCCATCCCCAAGAAAGGATCCAAAGCGCTTCCTAGCAACTACAGGCCTATTTCTCTTCTTTCAGTCGTCTCTAAAGTGATAGAAAAGTATATAAACACCGAATTACAAAAATTTCTTGAAAAACACAGTCTAATCCACGACAGGCTGCATGGATTCCGTCAACGCAGATCGACTGCCGACCTCCTTTCCTTTGTCACCCATTCTTGGAACAAGTCTATGGAACTACACGGTGAATCCCAGATTGTTGCTCTAGACATATCCAAAGCATTTGACCAGATCTGGCACGCAGCGCTGCTTAATAAACTTCTGTCTTATGGCCTACCACCAAAACTTTGTACCTGGACAGCAAATTTCCTCTCCAACAGGAGCATTTCTGTTGTTGTGGATGGCCATTCCTCTAAACTGTATCCAATTAATGCAGGAGTTCCTCAAGGTTCAGCTTTAGCCGCTACTTTGTTTCTTCTCCAGATCAATGACCTCCTCTCTAGCACATCCAACCCAGTTCACAGTTACGCGGACGACAGCACCCTCCACTCAAATATACAATATTCTAAGCCTGTCTCTTTAGCCCAATTAGATGAGGATCGCAGACTCATGGAGGGTTCTGTATCTGTGGATCTCCAAAAAATATTAGACTGGGGAAGTAGAAATCTTGTACAATTCAACCCCACCAAATCTCAGTCTTGCTTTCTTTCTCATAAGAGATACACAAAGCCCTGGACCCATTACAATGAACAACCAAATTATTCAAAGTAATGAGTGCTTTTCTCTTGTTGGCATTTCTGTGGATCGAAATCTTAATTGGCACCAACATGTCACATCAATTGCAGAAGCGGCCGCTAAGAAATTAGGTTTCCTACTCCGGGCTCCAAATACTTTTCACCAGCTAATCTCTATACCTTATATACTTCACAAATAAGACCAAACCTCGAATACTGCTCCCACATCTGGGGTGCAGCTGCCGCTTCTACACTCGCTATCCTGGACTACATTCAAAAGAGAGCTATACGTCTCATCGGTGACCCTACCCTCACCCAAAGGCTGCCATCCCTTGCCCACCGACGTGCCGTTGGTGACCTTTCTCTCTCTTTTATAGATATCTGCACGGGCACTGCTCAGAGGAGCTTTCCTCCATAGTTCCCCCACCTGCTGCCCCCAACAGATCTACCAGGGGAACAGAGCGAATGCACCCTTTTACTGGCCAGGTCACCAGACATAGAACATCTTTTTATGCCCGCTCTTTTGTCCCGAGGACTTCCAGGTTGTGAAATTCCTTGCCGGCACATGTTTTTCCTTCTCCTCCGAACCTCCAAACCTTCAAGTCCAGAATTAACAAGTTGCCTCTTTCCTCCTTGTCAACACCCACGGTACGATAGTATTTAGGCTGTAAGCCCTCGTGGTGTGTTGTTGAAATAAAATAAAAAATGGTTCGAGTAGTCGGTCGCTAAAATGCCACACTAAATATTATATTTGAATTGATGCTGAAAATGTCTTTCTTTAATAGCATGCGGATTTTATACTTCCCAGTAATAACGGTGT
The DNA here is from genome assembly GCA_964006375.1 of Tillus elongatus. Taxonomy (NCBI): domain Eukaryota; kingdom Metazoa; phylum Arthropoda; class Insecta; order Coleoptera; family Cleridae; genus Tillus; species Tillus elongatus. The sequence continues at coordinate 67,836,908 of OZ023270.1, read as the reverse complement.
CTCCAATTAAAAATCCTGCGCCTAGTGAAAGTTGCTTCATTAGTAAACAAAATATTCTTAATCAAAATTCTGTCAGTGTTTGCTTGTTCAAAATAAATTAACAGAACTGTAATTGTCATGGAATATCTCTTGGAAGTAAATTTTGTACTGGAGTGAAGCGATAAGGGTAGAAGTTATCTTTTCTTACAATTCTAATAATATATGACTCGTCGTGAACTTATTTCATTATTATCTTCTCCTCGAACCAAAATTTCATCTTCTTAAATGGGGTTATTTGTTTCGGATGACCTCCCTGATTTTTATTGCGAAATGGTCCTGTTTCGCCCAGACGACTATATAGATTCGCAAAAGTTTTATGATTTGGTAGCCTTCTGTTTGCATATAACAACCCATACCTTCTGGCTGTTGATCCGGCGACAAAGTTTTCTTGTGCGTATACACAAATTATATCATGCATTTGGTCATCGATAAAATGACTATGCCGTGACATTTCAATGGAAAAAGTAACGAAAACTTGTTTAATGCTCTTTCAAAATACAAATAAATGAAAATAATGCATTCACTATCAATTTCATTAACTTTTTTTTTGGCGTATGCGGTTACAGTACGATACACGTGACAGAAGTACACAAAATATACAAAATACACAAAATACAAAACACATATAAACAGAGAAATTTCAAATATATAAGGACAAACATAACTATTATGACAAACTATATATCTACATCCAAATTGCTAAGCCATTCGATTGCCTTTGGTGTGGCTTTCATAAAATCTTCGAGGTCTCAAGCGTAGGAACGGTTAGGACATTCTGATCCGATGTGGCGGATAGCTTGCCGCGGAGATCCGCAATCACATTGTGGGGATTCTGCCCTGCCCCATTTGTGTAAGGAGTCAGCCCATTTCCCGCATCCTGTTCTAACTTGGCTGAGCTTTGACCATAGTCGGTGTGGCAGGTCGGATCCGTTGAAACAGTGTGTTGGATCATCTAGTTGAATGTAGTGGTCTCCTGCAGTTTCTGTCCATATGGTAGTCCATTTATTGGTCGCATGAAACTCTTCGTTCGATTCTAATGCTGATCGGATGGCTGGATGTCTTGATTTGAGCCGATGATATTGCCCCACCAGGTATGGGATATCGGTATGGATTGGTAGGGCTGCGTTAGCCATGATTTTTCTATATTCCCTGATTAGAGCTGCAGTTCGTCGGATATCTGGTGGTGTGATATTACTGAGCACTGGGAGCCAGCACGATGGTGTTGTCCGTATGGTCCCAGCAACCAGTCTCATTGTTTGGTTCAGTTGCACATCTACTTTTGTGGTGTGTGCATTGTTGATCCAAAGCTCGATTAAATATTTAACGGCCGGTTAGTTAATCAGGGCTTCGGGTGACCAATCACAGCTTCAAAATATTTGGTTGTCATGGCAATAACCCAAATTATAGTCTGTGATTGGTCGTCTAAATCACTGATTAACTAACCGGCCGTTAAATATTTAATCAAGCTTTGTGAAACTGGGCAAATATCTTTTTTCACAGCAACATTTTCAAATCCTCATATTTTGGTCCAAATAACCCGCTTACTCTATTTCCCAATAGTTATGTCATTATATATATATATATATATATATATATATATATATATATATATATATATATATATATATATATATATATATATATATATATTTATTTATTTATTTATTTATTAATTTATTTACTACAAATACTCAACGGGAATTATCCAAAATTAAGAGTATGAATGCAATACATATCATACACTATAAAAATTAACATAGTAAAGTTCTACTAATTACCAAGCAGCGATGCAACGTGTCTCATCTCAGACTCACCACAACACAATATGTCTATTGACTGATGCACGCTGTTATAAATGGAGCACGATCTGTAAATCGGTGAGTTAAGCCTAACATTGGTCCTAGGTGGCGGTAGATAAAAGAAGTCGTGTCTTCTAGAGTTGACTCTAGGGGTGTGAAAAAGCAGAGTGCGCAACAGTTCAGGACAGACGATCCTACTGTGCAGTAAATTATGTATCAGGGAGAGAGCAGAGTAAACACGCCTAGCCTGCAGAGACTCCAGTGAGAACCTCGACAGTAAATCGGCCTGTGGTGTACCGGTAGCGGGATACACCCGATCCGCTCTGTATGCAAGGAACTTTACAAATCTCCGTTGGACACCCTCAAGAGCCCCTATATGGACGTCATACAGAGGAGACCAGACCACACAGGCATATTCCAGATGCGGCCGCACATAGGCACAGAACAGGAGCCTCAAGGTGTCTGCATTATGAAACGAACCGGAATTGCGAATAAGAAATCCGAGTGTCTTCGATGCCCTAGCAATAGCATGTTCACAGTTCTCCACGAATGAGAGTTTCGAGTCAAAGACGACACCAAAGTCTTTAAAGGTTGCAGGTCTTAGAAGCGGCTGTCCATCCATGGAGTATGGGAACTCGATTACACGGCGGTTGAGCGTATAAGATTTTACAACACATTTTTTAATATTCAGTGGGAGGTTGTTAATGGAGCACCAGCGTTGAACTCTACGCAAACATCTCTCAAGCACTGAACAATCGCAGAGACCAGCAACGGATGAGAAGATTTTTATATCATCCGCATACAGAAGATGGGGTAATTCGATAACATCCGAAATATCGTTGATAAACAGATTGAACAGCAAGGGTCCCAGAACAGATCCCTGAGGAACACCTGATTCAGCCAAGACCTCCACGGACTGACACCCATGATAGTGGACAACACTAACTCGATCACGAAGATATGATTCCATAAACTTCCGCAAGTTCGGTGAGAAATCAATGTTATCCAGTTTCCTCAAAAGAATATCGTGATTTAATCTATCAAAGGCCCTGGAGAGGTCCAGGTAGATAACATCCGTCTGCGACCCCTTGTCCATGGCAGCAGATATATATGCAGTTATGCTGATTAAGTTAGTGGTCGCGGAGCGGCCCCTCACGAAGCCATGCTGAGCGCTGCTAATCACATTTTTTACCGCAAACGAAATTATCTCATGCAGGACAATCTCGAACACTTTTTTTTTTTTTAATGTCAACAACACACCACGAGGGCTTACAGCCTAAATACTATCGTACCGTGGGTGTTGACAAGGAGGAAAGAGGCAGCTTGTTAATTCTGGACTTGAAGGTTTGGAGGTTCGGAGGAGAAGGAAAAACATGTGCCGGCAAGGAATTCCACAACTTGGAAGTCCTCGGGACAAAAGAGCGGGCATGTTCTATGTCTGGTAACCTGGACGTTAAAAGGGTGCATTCGCTCTGTTCCCCTGGTAGATCTGCTGGGGGCAGCAGGTGGGGGAATTATGGAGGAAAGCTCCTCTGAGCAGTGCCCGTGCAGATATCTATAAAAGAGAGAGAGGTCACCAACGGCACGTCGGTGGGCAAGGGATGGAAGCCTTTGGGTGAGGGTAGGGTCACCGATGAGACGTATAGCTCTCTTTTGAATGGAGTCCAGGATAGCGAGTGTAGAAGCGGCAGCTGCACCCCAGATGTGGGAGCAGTATTCGAGGTTTGGCCTTATTTGTGAAGTGTATAAGGTATAGAGATTAGTTGGTGAAAAGAATTTGCGAGCCCGGAAGAGGAAACCCAATTTCTTAGCAGCCGCTTCTGCAATTGATGTAACATGTTGGTGCCAGTTAAGATTTCGATCCACAGTAATGCCAACAAGAGAAAAGGACTCATTACTTTGAACAACTTGGTTGTTCATTGTGATCGGTCTAGGGCTGGTGTATCTCTTGTGAGAAAGAAAGCAAGACTTAGTTTTGGTGGGGTTGAATTGTACAAGATTTCTACTTCCCCAGTCCAATATTTTTTGGAGGTCTACGGAGACAGAACCCTCCATGAGTCTGCGATCCTCATCTAATTGGGCTAAAGAGACAGGCTTAGAATATTGTATGTTTGAGTGGAGGGTGCTGTCGTCCGCGTAACTGTGAACTGGGTTGGATGTGCTAGAGAGGAGGTCATTGATGTGGAGAAGAAACAAAGTAGGGGCTAAAGCTGAACCTTGAGGAACTCCTGCATTAATTGGATACAGTTTAGAGGAATGGCCATCCACAACAACAGATATGCTCCTGTTGGAGAGGAAATTTGCTGTCCAGGTACAAAGTTTTGGTGGTAGGCCATAGGCCGGAAGTTTATTAAGCAGCGCTGCGTGCCAGACCTGGTCGAATGCTTTGGATATGTCTAGAGCAACAATCTGGGATTCACCGTGTTGTTCCATAGATTTGTTCCAAGAATGGGTGACAAAGGAAAGGAGGTCGGCAGTCGATCTGCGCTGACGGAATCCATACTGCCTGTCGTGGATTAGACTGTGTTTTTCAAGGAATTTTAGTAGTTCGGTGTTTATATACTTTTCCATCACTTTAGAGATGACTGAAAGGAGAGAAATAGGCCTGTAGTTGCTAGGAAGCGCTTTGGATCCTTTCTTGGGGATGGGTTGTACTCGAGCAGTTTTCCAGTTACTAGGGAATATGCCTTTATTGTAAGATATCTGAAACAGACGAGTCAGGACAGGAGCAAGTTCTGGTGCGCATTTTTTGAGAACAATTGCTGGGATCTCGTCAAGGCCAGAGGCTTTCCTGGTATTAAGAGAAGAGAGCATCTTTCGTACCTTTTTGGTTTGGAAAATGATATCAGTCATTTTATGCGCGACATTGGGGACTGTTGGTGGTTGAACATTTGGAGGTGGGTTGAGAGTAGAATTTCCGGCGAACAACGAAGCAAAAAGTTCAGCCTTGCCCAGGGCGGTAGAAACAATTTCATCACCTGAGACAAGAGGTGGGAACGTGCTCTTGCAGAAATTATTCCCAATAGACTTAGCAAGAGTCCAGAAGGGTTTGCCGCCGTTGGAGCTTGAGAGGACTTTGTTTTTGATGTGGTTATTAAACGAGTTTTTTGCCTCAGAAAGAATGCGGACATAGCGGTTTCTTGCGTCGTTGAATGCTTGACGATTTTCTTGACTGGGATTGTGTAGAAGCGTTTTATGAGCTTTGACCTTTTCAAGTCTGGCCTTGTCACAGGATTTAGAAAACCAGGGCTTTTGAGTGGCTGAAGAGGTTTTCTGTGTACGTGGAATAAATAATTCCATGCCAGCTTGGATAATTTCGGTGACGTTTTGTGAGATATCAGAGGGGTCAGGATGAGAGAAGCAGACAGACGCCCATGGAAATGAGGAAAAGTAATCCCGCATTTCGTCCCAGTTTGCGGAGTTGTAGTGCCAAACGATACGTGGGTGTGATGACTGTGTGACCTCGGGTTGCATTGCACAGGAAGCAGTGACCATGCCGTGGTCTGAGCGACCAAGGGGGGCGGTGACTGATATCTTATAGCATTCAGGATTTGTAGTAAGAAGGAGATCCAAGGGATTTGAGCTGTGTGTTGGGATACGAGGAAAGTAAGTAGGTTGCTGTACCATATTGGCCAAAGAATTGCTGACTGAGAAGGCCTCCGCTGCTCTCCCTTGTGGATCGGTTTTTGAAGATCCTAGCCATTCCTTATTATGGACATTGAAGTCGCCAAGAATAGTGACATCGAAGGAAGGATATTCAGAAATCAGATAGTCGGTTTTTTCAGAAAGGTAGTCAAAGAGCTGGACAAAGTTGTTGTCAGAAGGTGACCGGTAAATGCAACAGATGAATTTAGTTGCAGCCCTGAGAGAGAGTTTTATCCATAGTATGTCTTTTCTTCCAGCTTCTAAATTGGGAAGTCTGGTGCAGGGTAGATTGCTACGGACGTATGCGCACACGCCTCCGTGCAATCTAAAGGCAGTAAGGAGCTCATACCCCGGGAAATTAAGGTGATTAGTGGCTGTTTTGGCACTGATTTGGGTTTCGGTGAGGAAGAGGAGTTGGGGCCTGTTAGCCTGGAGGAAATGGTGGACGGAGTTCAGGTTAGAATTTAGGCCACATATATTCGAAAAGGATATGTTAAATCTTGATGTTGGCGCCCCCTGTACACCCCTCTCCCGGAGATCCGAATGGAGGGGTATTTTGCCTCCGGAATATTTTATACAAGGAGGAGCCATCATCATTTTTGCTTATAAGGGAAACCGACTCACACACCAGAACCGGAAACGTCCGTTGGGACTTCACCGGCCCCTTGATGTATGGGGTGGTACCTCCTCGGGCGTGAAAAAATCCTTTACTATTACATAAAGGAAAATTCCACTACCACCTGCTACTTACCTACCACTTTCGCAAAGTTGTCCATTATAGCAATTTGTCTATGGTTATATATATATATATATATATATATATATATATATATATATATATATATATATATATATATATATATATATATATATATATATATATATATACATACATATATGTATGTATGTGACTAATATAGTAATAATAAAAGTTGTATGAATTCAGCACCTCCCTGTGATTTATTGATCGACCACTTTACAAAAGATGTCGACAAAAGCGCAGGAATAAAAATAATTGAATTCTGATAGAGGGGCTTTCCGATAGACAAGCAGCAAAAGTTTATTTGTTTGAACCACCCTCAAGCGTGTAGCGCCGAGTACTGGCACAGAATATAAACCCAGTTGTAGTCGTCAGACGTTTATAATTTTTCATCCTCTGATGACGCTTACTTGGTTAGTAAAACCATCGTCAGGTTTTTTAAAACTGTGTTGCGGTGATTTGGGTTCTCAAAGTGTACTTAACTATCTGTAATTACTAATTACTTCGTGAATTGTAGTACTTTGTTATATTATCCTATTAGGAAATTATCGTAAGGAATTTCCTGTGATGCCAACTTTTTTCAGGTGTATACGCCTGGCATATAAAATTCCAATCAATATTAATTATAAAACCAAATAGTGAAGACGTAGCCATGCGTTACACGGATGGGCGTGTGATGCAACCGACGTTCTTACCAGTCTTACAAGAGAACTCCTAAATAATGATTAATTTCCACAATTTAGAAAACACAAACAGATTCACGCATGACCGGCTCAACACCGCCCAGATTTACACAGTGTTGTTACCTACCGAAAACATAAGAGCACGGTCAAGCACATAATCGGCTGGTCACATCAATTCTTCACGATAATAAACTATAATTAATGTTGGTCATTTCTCCTCTTCCTCACTTTCCTGCTGCCTCTGTGCGGTTTCCTCTAACTACGACACGTCCAGGTGTGGTTTGTTGATGTACTCAAGGCGTTGGATGTTTTAAAACGTGGTTGCTTCACGCACATAAACTTACAGCTTGTATTTTATTTTATTTCATCTCTTTTAATGAGACTTAATAAATCGTTGACATTTGGAGGACAGAAGGCTTTCTAATTTTCTAATCCAATTTTTTTTTGCTTGAGATAGCTAAGTTTTGTAAATAAGAACTCAGCTAACACTTTATATATTGGATATGGGAGACATTAATTTTAATCTCAAAATAGTCTGGACGCAGCAAGTGCGTTATGTTAGCAAAATTTCATAAGTTTTGCAATTAATAACGCAACTGGACCTTTTGAAACTCATTTATGATAAATTTAGTCTGTGGATGATGGATAGATAATCTTCCAATGCCACCCCTTTTTTTGCACACACACCCACATATATGGCGGCGCATTGAAAACGAATCAGACCGATTTGCGTCCAGAGAAATCTTTTTTAAGAAACGCTGAAACACGTCAATTTTAATATTAAGGGGGAAATATTTTGACATAAAACTCAACTTTGGCACATCAACCCCTTAAGGGTGGTGATAACAACCCTTATATTTTAAATACGGAACATGGGTCGAGTGTTATATCATTTGAAAGCTCTATCTTTTCTGAATTCAGCACACGAATTTCTTTGGAAGTTTTATCAACTCGTTTAAAAGTTATTCACAGTTGAAGATGCAAAAACGCGTATCACTCATTCCGATAAGAAATGTGCTGATAGTCAATGTTTTGTTGGTTTGTAAACAAAAAATTGACTATCAGAACATTTCTTATCGGAATGAGAGAAATGTGGTTTATTATTTCAGTTTATCGGTCGGTTTGATACTTGATAGTACTACCGAAAATTAATTTCACAATGGTGTATTCTGTAGAAGAAAGAGTTGAAATAATTAGTCTTTTTTTAAAAAACGAGAACTGTGCCAACCGTACCGCAAATTTGTTTAATGAACGACATCCGGACAGACATGTTAACAGAAAATACATTTTGGAGTTAGTTGCAAAGTTTTGACAAAGTGGTTCAGTAGCCAACAAAAAACGGGATCCTGAACGTGAATTTCTGATTAGAAATGAGACTACTGAGATTGAAGTTTTAGGACAAATTGCTGCAGACCCAACTTTAAGCACGAGAAAATTGGCCACTGTTTCAAACATCAAAAGAAGAACTATTCAGCAAATACTGAAGCATCATAAATTTCACCCGTATAAAATTTATTTTGTACAACAACTGAATGAAGATGATTTTGATCGGCGGCTGGAGTTTTGTGAAGTTATGACTGCACTAATAGCTGATAACGGAAACTTTCTGTTCAATATCTGTTTTTCAGACGAGTGTACGTTTTTATTAAACTCTACAGTCAATCGTCATAATTGTCGTTATTGGGCAGATAATAATCCACGAAATTTTCACGAAGTCCACACTCAAACTGCACAGAAATTGAATGGCTGGAGTGGCATTTTTGGAGACCGTTTAATCGGATCATTTTTTCTTGATGGCAATTTGAGTGGCGAAACGTATTTGGAGTTACTAGAAGATATCGTTTACCCTCTACTAATTGACATTGTTGAAAATGATGATAGCTATCAAGAAAATCAATTAGTGTTTCAACAAGATGGTGCTCATCCGCATTTTTCACAACGTGTTAGGGAGTTTTTGAACAGATAGTTTCCAGAGCAATGGATTGGGTGTAGAGGTGCTATTCAGATCACCGGATTTAACTCCTTTAGACCTCTTTCTATGGGGCCATTTAAAGAGTAGAATTTACGCAACAGAACCGGAGTCTCTGGAAGAATTACGACGACGCATTGTTGAAAAATGCCGTCTAATAACTCCACAAATGCTCCAGAATATCAGAGCTCGTTTTGAACAAATTTTTTACTTTTGTATGGAAGCTGGTGGTCAACAATTTGAACACTTACTTAACTTAATAAACATCTTCGAACGTTTGGTTTTGTTATTTGGTTTTTTTTAAAGAGAAATTGACTAATTAGTGCATTTTTTATCACAATGAATGAAATACGTTCTTGCAACTCCAACTGTGAATAACGTTTTAACGAGTTGATAAAATTTCCAAAAAAAAAAATGTGCTGAATTTAGAAAAGAAAGGGCTTTCAAATGATGTATCACTCGACCCATGTTCCCTATTCAAAATATAAGGATTGTTATCACCACCCTTAAGGGGTTGATGTGACAAAGTTGAGTTTTATGTCAAAACATGTTCCCCTTAATATTAAAATTGATGTGTTTCAGCGTTTCTTAAAAAAGATTTCTCTGGACGCAAATCGGTCTGTTTCGTTTTCAATGCGCCATTCTGTATATTAAGTTAAATTAACTGAATTTTATATAATTCACTTAAAAGCATCTGAATGTTTTCTATCTCTCAATTGAATACATCAAAAAAACAAATTGTTTCACTCTGTTGATTAAAAACTCGTGAATGTAATGTAATCTATCCATCTTTGTATATGATCTTTAAGTTTATAACAAAGTATATTAGAGCGTCGGGGGTACAGTGGTAAGATCGTGTGCGTCTGAAGCGAAGGGTACTGGGTGCAGTCTCAGGGTTCTCCGTTCACTTTTTCAATAGATACTGTAACATTAACATCAACGGAGGTTGTGGTATTGTATTTGAGCAAGCTAAATGTCGGTCTGGTGTCCATGCGGTGTTGGGCACGTTAAAGATCCCTACCCTCCTTACAGAAAGGCAGGGGTTCGGCAAATTTTCCAGGATAGTGAGGTGAAACTGCTCCGTGTCGTCGTGGAAATAGACCGACGTTAAAGAAAACACAGAATATCCTTTTTTAACAGCAGGGAATTTATTATTATTTATTTGGCGGGCTTTTCAAAATTATGTTAAATTTAGTTCTGGAAAACATGAATTATATCTATTCAACTAAACTGAATCTTATGATATTAAATCTGTAGTTTGATTGCCATAGATGGGTTAGATTTTGTAAAAATAAATTGAAGAGTTTCAAAGATTTAGCATCTTCCGCAAGAAAATTTGAATTTTTCCATGGAATAGCTAAATTTTCAGAACTAGATAATGAACTTAGCATCCAGAAAAAGATTATTATGTAATAAAATAAATCGGAAGGTCACGTAGAAGTTTCGAAAACCATGGTGCAGATGGTACCATGTTCCCGCTTTTATAAAGTTAGGGGTGACGTTCTCCTGTTATACATTTTCATTCGCTAATAAAAAGATATCGATGGTGAGACCAAACATTTTTTCAAATGAGCGCGAACTAGGACCCCTAGAAACCATATCCGGGGTCAGTTTCAATTTTTATATGTTTATATGTTTATATATATATATATATATATATATATATATATATATATATATATATATATATATATATATATATATATGTATGTATCCAACCGATAACTCAAAAAATAATAATTAACCGATTTGGGTGAAACTCAGCAGGTACCTTTCTTTTATTAATGGCTTGGACGAGTTCGTTAGCCAGGAAAATCGGACAAAGTTTTCCGGGAAAATTTAAAGTTTTCTTTCGAAAAAAATTTTTTTCTTCGAAAATTACAAAGCTATTTTAGTGAATTTCCGTATAAACAATTCACAAATGGGGAGATCCCAACTTTTGAATTTTGAATTTTTGTGTGTAAATAACCGCGAATTAGAACCCATATCCGGGGTCTGTTTCAATTTTTTATATGTTTAGATATATATATATATATATATATATATATATATATATATATATATATATATATATATATGTATATATATATATATATATATATATATATATATATATATATATTGATTAGACTTTTGACTTTGAGAACTGGCTTATTCAGTCACCGTCAATCTTTAAAATGAACAAGGATGCATCTGACCTTGCTTTTCACAATGGCAAAACCTGTCTTAAGAAGGTTAATCCAACAAGCTCTTTAACTTTTTTCTTTTATCTTCTTTTATCTCCCTATATACTTGCTGTTTACTAAAAATATATACTAAAATTAAAACTTACACACATATCCACCCACACACGTGCGTAAGCGCATATACACTCATGTATACGCACCCACGTCAATAGGCTTTATACGACCAGTACTTAACACTAGGTGCAGGACAGAAAATGCACATTATTTCTTTATGTGCACATACACACACATAGGTACATATGCATGCACACATCTACGCTACAAGTTGTTGCAGGAGAAACACTGGGACACTTTTCACACCAATGGAGCCTGTTATGGTGACTTTTTAACGTACTGGGGAGGCTGCGGTCAAAAGAGGTCAACACAAGGAAAGAAACAAAGGAACTTACTTTTATCTCTCTGACTTTACATTAATCTGCTAAGTTTATTTAGTATCCCTTAAGACTATATAGTATATTGCCACTGCTACAATATTTATTGGAACAGTCCAATTTTCAGAATATCATCTTTTTACTAAGAGCTATATAAACCTAGCTAACTTAGAGTCTTTAACAAAACACATGAAAGCTACCATGACACTTTTATTAGAAACAGCTTCATACATAAGTAATGTCACATCAAGTGGAAAGAAAACATTGTATTCTATCAAATTACAAAATAATATTTTTCTTTGTTCCTGATGTATAATACAGGAAAAAATTACATGATTTAAATCAGCTGGGCTGGTATTGTCGCATGAGCAAGATGAATTATCTTCAACTTTTATTTTATACAAATGAGACTGAAAAGCACCATGGCTTATGATAATTCTGTTAAGTGTCGTAGACAAGTACCTAGGAAGCAACAGTTCTTTGTAAATGGGCTGTTTTCTTAGATTAGGGATGATACTACTGAAGTGGTTGTTACTGCTACTTTTCAACTTATTCCAATGATCCTGCCATCTTATATTACACACATGTTTTACTTGCGGAAGTAGATCTCTGTTACTGTAAAAGTCATGTTTAAAACCTGTTATCGTTGCTTATTTATCAAAATAGTCGGCCTTTTCATTACCCTCAAGCTTTGAGTGCCCTTTTACCCATATGAAAGTAACTCTTTTGTGCTGTTGTTCCAAGACCTCTAATTAATAAGCAATATCACATATTACTCTGGACCGACATATAGCATTTTGAAGATTCGATAGAGTTCTTAATAGTGAAAGGGAATCGGTCAAAACAACAAAGCTACTCATATTTTGGTTACAGGCTAGTACTAACGCTTTTTATATGGCAACAGCTTCAGCAGTGTAAATTGAAGTGAACTTTGGCAGACTAAATAGCTCAACATAATCTAATGGTTTAATGTACACTGCGCATCCCACTGAATCTTGAATTTTTGACCCACCAGTATACATTTTGACCGCTTCTTTATATGGTTTTAACGCTTGTTTCAATATACAAGTATTTATATCTGGTATGTTGGTAAATATGGGTATAATAATGTGAGGTTTTATCAGTTGTATGTTATAAGAGAAATCAAATCTAAAATTAAGGATTACTTTCGCATACCATTGAGAATTTTCGATTTCCAAAGAAGCGTCAAATAATGGTGGTGAAGTTTTGTTTCTCCAATAGTTGTGCGTAAGATGGATCACAGCTAGCTGTTGAATGTTCATGAACGTGTCCTGAGAGTCTGAGCTAAAGTTTTTTATAGGAAATTTACAGGAAACAAAAATCTTCTCACAAAAAGTGGTTGTTCGTTTGTTAAAACTTAAAGAGACTGTACAGGAGAAGTTTTGATTGCACCTGTTATGATTCTAAGAGCTTTATATTGGATTCTGTCAATTTTTGTTAGTAGCGTGTTAGAAGCAGATCCATAAAATATAGAGCCATAGTCTAAGATAGACCTAGTGTATGCTTGTGCAAATTACGTATATAGGTTCGTTGGCCAGGACAGTCAGATTAGTTTTTTTGGGAAAATTTAAAATTTATCTTGGGAACATGTTTGTACTTTCTCAAACAAAAAGGTTACACTATCTATTAAATTTCATCTTTCCTAAAAAAACATATTTAACATTGAAAACAGTTCTATGAAAATTCGCTACCATAACGCATTTTCTGCGTCCAGACTTTCATTGTAGGTACTTATTATAATAAATATTACTTACCCCAGCACCACGGATTCTAGTAATGCAATACTTGAGCCTTATTTCTAGAAAATTTTCTCCTTTTAGTGAATTTTCTTTAAAAAAATTCACTAATGAGGAGATCCCGACTTTTGAATTTTTAAAAAATTTCTTCAAATGAGCGCTAATTAGCCCCCCCAGAACACATATTCGGGGTCAGTTTCAGTTTATATATATATATATATATATATATATATATATATATATATATATATATATATATATATATATATATATATGAGACATGCTTGGTTCTCGGGTTAAACCGCGTCCAGAATTTGTGGAAACTCGACGTTTCGGCTCCTGTTTTGGAGCCATTTTCAAGAGGTAAAGGAAATACGTAAAGACACTCTAAGGCCTCAATCTGCCTACTCCTTAGAGTGATGGACAAAGGTGGGTAAAGGAAATATGTAAGGACACTCTAAGGCCTCAATCTGCCTACTCCTTAGAGTGGTGGACAAAGGTGGGTAAAGGAAATATGTAAGGACACTCTAAGGCCTAAATCTGCCTACTCCTTAGAGTGATGGACAAAGGTGGGTAAAGGAAATATGTAAGGACACTCTAAGGCCTCAATCTGCCTACTCCTTAGAGTGGTGGACAAAGGTAGGTAAAGGAAATATGTAAGGACACTCTAAGGCCTCAATCTGCCTACTCCTTAGAGCGGTGGATAAAGGTAGGTTGGGTTGTTGTAGCTCGATTACAGGGCCTCTCTGAGGCCTAGGGTTGAACACACTGAGACCTCACAGACGATCTCCGGCGAGATTTGGGGAGTAGGCAGATTGAGGCCCCGTAATCGAGCTACAACAACCCAACCTACCTTTATCCACCGCTCCGAGAACCAAGCATGTCTCATATTAAAGACCGCGGAAATCTTTCTGAACATATATATATATATATATATATATATATATATATATATATATATATATATATATATATATATATATATATATATATATATGTATCACACCGATAACTTAAAAAATAATCACCCGATTTTGACTAAATTTGGTGAGTTCCTTCCCTTTGTAAATGGATTGGATAGGTTCGTTAGCCAAGAAAAGCGGCCCAGGTTTTCCCGGAAAATATTGTGTTTTCTTTCGAAAAAAAAATATATCTCCCGAATTAACAAAGCAAGGACAACCAAATTTAGTACGCCGGTTTATATCATTATATGTAAGTCACCTACCAAAAGTTAGCTCTGTAGGTCAAAAGACAAAAAAGTTATAGGCATTTGAATAAAAATTAATTGGGGGTTTCCTCAAAATGTCAAAGTTGCGATTTAAAACGTCAAAATTGACAACATTTAAGCAAAAAACTTGAATCTAATACGCGATATGGAAAGAAAATGTCTCAAGAAGAATGTTTTACAAGCCCTGAAGTCTTAGTTTCAACCATCATTGTCCTTCATTTTACTCAAATATTTCCAGAAAATTCATTTTAAATAGACCCTTTCTCTGATGCTTGGCAGTAGCCTTAGCTATAGAGTTTATCGTTTAATAGTATATAATTTTTGTCGAATTTTCGTAAAAAAGCAATAAAGCTCAATATAACCGTTATTATACAAGATATGAAAAAAATTGTATACATTAATTATAGGGTGTCTTGAGCTACATCTTAAAGAATATTTCTACAATCACATATTATCTTTTTTTTAATCAAACACGTCTTATGTTATTGTATTTTTGCATTTTCCATCGAAATATAATGCATGTTTGTAAGAAAAGAAATTCTGGATGCAGCAAGTGCGTTATGGTAGCCAATTTTGATCAAATGCTTAATATTTGAATAGCTCAATTTGCTATTAATCTATAAGGTTGACCAAGAAGCGAGTTTTTTCGGGAATATTTTAAGTTTACTTTCGGAAATTTTTGTACATTTTCAAACAATAAAGTTATTTTGATGAAACATGGCACATTGTTTTTACTATATAGCTTATACTGGTAACCAACTTTGATGTCTGCTTTCTTAAAAAAAACACACACACACACATATTTGCTATTAAAAACATTTTTATGAAAATTCACTATCATAACGCACTTGCTGCGTCCAGACTTTTTTTTTGCGAGAGGAACATGTATTACATGGGATGAGGTTTAATTTGAAATAACCTCTACATTTGAAATGTTGTGTTTTTAAATTTGTATCCCATAAACGTTAATAAAATTTAAATTTATATTTGAAAACATATTTTTGTCTCCTTTATTTATAATCACAATTATAAAGTTGAAATATGCGATAGCATTATAGCATTCCTGCAATGGAATAGCTTTAATTACAAACTCATGAAAATGCAAAGAAACAAACAATTCCCCTTTACACATTACATCTTTCTTAGCTAATTGATTTTACAAAAAGCAAAACATCGTTTCTTAACACGTTTTTGCCATCCCAACAAAGTTAACAAATAACGTAATTTAATGTAAATATTACACGAAACCAGGAGCAATAAATAACATTCGAGGCAAATGAGTGGAGGTTCACAATATTTATTATCAGGACTGTATTTGTACGTATGCAAATATATACTTTAGCTAAGTTGTTAATGTCTATATAATCCAAGAAGGCCATATTTCATATTCCACACGTCAGAACTCGAATATAACGTATTAAATTTAATATACTAATAGGCCTATGTATGAATGTATGTGTGTATATTCCATATGTGTTAGTGTGTATAAACGTTCTAAAATAATCTTATTGTGGACTGAAAAAATTCAACGTCAGTTTGCGTCTTAATCGAAGTGTGCATTGACTGGAAGTTGACTAATATCTTCCTGGCTTTATTTCACCTCTGGAATTTGTAGGCAAATCTACAGAGTGATTCACGTAAAAATGTTGAATCTAGTAGCAGTTGAGAGCTAGGCTTTCAGTTAAGTACCAGCACTTTTTATTAATTGTTGTTGCTCTTACTTGGTGAATTTATTCCATACTAAATACAGATTAAGCCATATTTTCTCTGGCTTCAGAAGTGCTTCTTTTCTTCTCTGCAACCCCGTTTTATGGCAGCGACAATCAGAAAACAAATCGATGCTGCGTTGCGATATTTTGATCAAAAAATTCCTAAAAATAAAATAAAATTGTGGACGCAGCAAGTGCGTTATGGTGCTGAATTTTCATAAAAATGTTTTTAATAAAAATATTTCTTTTTTTTAATGAAAGCATGCATCAAATTTGCTTCCCAGTATAACCTATATAGTAGAAGCAATATACCATATTTCTCAAAATAACTTTATTGTTTGAAAAAGTAGAAAAATTTTCCGAAAACAACTTAAAATATTCCCGAAAAAACTAGTCCGATTTTCCTGGCCAACAAACTTCTTCAAGCTTTTTACCCAAGTTTTTTTTTAAATAATTTTAACAACACACCACGAGGGCTCACAGCCTAAATACTATCGTACCGTGGGTGTTGACAAGGAGGAAAGAGGCAACTTGTTAATTCTGGACTTGTAGGTTTGGAGGTTCGGAGGAGAAGGAAAAACATGTGCCGGCAAAGAATTCCGCAACTTGGAAGTCCTCGGGAGAAAAGAGCGGGCATAACAAGATGTTCTATGTCTGGTGACCTGGACAGTAAAAGGGTGCATTCGCTCTGTTACCCTGGTAGATCTGTTGTGGGCAGCAGGTGGGGGAACTATGGAGGAAAGCTCCTCTGAGCAGTGCCCGTGCAGATATCTATAAAAGAGAGAGAGGTCACCAACGGCACGTCGGTAGGCAAGGGATGGCAGCCTTTGGGTGAGGGTAGGGTCACCGATGAGACGTATAGCTCTCTTTTGTATGGAATCCAGGATAGCGAGTGTAGAAGTGGCAGCGGCACTCCAGATGTGGGAGCAGTATTCGAGGTTTGGCCTTATTTGTGAAGTATATAAGGTATAGAGATTAGCTGGTGAAAAGTATTTGCGAGCCCGGAAGAGAAAACCTAATTTCTTAGCAGCCGCTTCTGCAATTGATGTGACATGTTGGTGCCAATTAAGATTTCGATCCACAGAAATGCCAACAAGAGAAAAGAACTCATTACTTTGAATAACTTGGTTGTTCATTGTGATGGGCCTAGGGCTGGTGTATCTCTTATGAGATAGACAGCAAGACTGGGATTTGGTGGGTTTTAATTGTACAAGATTTCTATTTCCCCAGTCTAATATTTTTTGGAGATCCACGGAGACAGAACCCTCCATAAGTCTGCGATCCTCATCTAATTGGGCTAAAGAGACAGGCTTAGAATATTGTATATTTGAGTGGAGGGTGATGTTGTCAGCGTAACTGTGAACTGGATTGGATGTGCTAGAGAGGAGGTCATTGATGTGGAGAAGAAACAGAGTAATGGCTAAAGCTGGACCTTGAGGAACTCCTGCATTAATTGGATACAGTTTAGAGGAATGACCATCCACAACAACAGAAATGCTCCTGTTGGAGAGGAAATTTGCTGTCCAGGTACAAAGTTTTGGTGGTAGACCATATGCCGGAAGTTTATTAAGCAACGCTGCGTGCCATACCTGGTCGAATGCTTTGGATATGTCTAGAGTAGCAATCTGAGATTCACCGTGTAGTTCCATAGACTTGTTCCAAGAATGGGTGACAAAGGAAACGAGGTCGGCAGTCGATGTGCGCTGACGGAATCCATACTGCCTGTCGTGGATTAGACTGTATTTTTCAAGAAATTTTAGTAATTCGGTGTGTATATACTTTTCCATCACTTTAGAGACGACTGAAAGGAGAGAAATAGGCCTGTAGTTGCAAGGAAGCGCTTTGGATCCTTTCTTAGGGACGGGTTGTACTCGAGCAGTTTTCCAGTTACTAGGGAATATGCCTTTATTGTAAGATATCTGAAACAGACGAGTCAGGACAGGAGCAAGTTCTGGTGCGCAATTTTTGAGAACAATTGCTGGGATCTCGTCAAGTCCAGAGGCTTTCCTGGTATTAAGAGAAGAGAGCATCTTTCGTACCTTTTTAGTTTTGAAAATGATATCCGTCATTTTATGCGCGACATTGGGGACTGTTGGTGGTTGAACATTTGAAGGTGGGTTGAGAGTAGAAGTGCCGGCGAACAACGAAGCAAAAAGTTCAGCCTTGCCCAGGGCGGTAGAAACAATTTCAACCCCTGAGACAAGAGGTGGGAACGTGCTTATGCAGAAATTATTCCGAATAGATTTAGCAAGAGTCCAGAAGAATTTGCTGCCGTTGGAGCTTGAGAGGACTTTGTTTTTGATGTGGTTATTAAACGAGTTTTTTGCCTCAGAAAGAATGCTGACATAGCGGTTTCTTGCGTCGTTAAATGCTTGACGATTTTCTTGACTGGGATTGTGTAGAAGCGTTTTGTGAGCTTTGATCTTTTCAAGTCTGGCCTTGTCACAGGATTTAGAGAACCAGGCCTTTTGAGTGGCTGAAGAGGTTTTCTGTGTACGTGGAATAAATAATTCCATACCGGCTTGGATAATTTCTGTGACATTTTGTGAGATATCAGAGGGGTCAGGATGAGAGAAGCAGACAGACGCCCATGGAAATGAGAAAAAGTAATCCCGCATTTTGTCTCCAATTTGCGGAGTTGTAGTGCCAAACGATACGTAGGTGTGATGACTGTGTGACCTCGGGTTGCATTGCGCAGGAAGCAGTGACCATGCCGTGGTCTGAGCGACCAACAGGGGCGGTGACTGATATGTTATAGCATTCAGGTTTTGTAGTAAGAAGGAGATCCAAGGGATTTGAGCTGTGTGTTAGGATACGAGGAAAGTAAGTAGGTTGCTGAACCATATTGGCTAAAGAATTGCTGATTGCAAAGGCCTCCGCTGCTCTCCCTTGTTGATCGGTTTTTGAAGATCCTAGCCATTCCTTATTATGGACATTGAAGTGACCAAGAATAGTGACCTCGGAGGAAGGATATTCAGATATCAGATAGTCGGTTTTTTCAGAAAGATAATCAAAGAGCTGGACAAAGTTTTTGTCAGAAGATGACCGGTAAATGCAACAGATGAATTTAGTTGCAGCCCTGAGAGAGAGTTTTATCCATAGTATGTCTTTTCTTCCAGCTTCTAAATTGGGGAGTCTGGTGCAGGGTAGATTGCTACGGACGTATGCGCACACGCCTCCATGCAATCTAAAGGAAGTAAGGAGCTCATACCACGGGAAATCAAGGTGATTAGTGGCTGTTTTGGCACTGATTTAGATTTCGGTGAGGAAGCGGAGTTGGGGCCTGTTAGCCTGAAGGAAATGGTGGACGGAGTTCAGGTTAGAATTTAGGCCACATATATTCGAAAAGGATATGTTAAATCTTGATGTTGGCGCTACCTTTACACCCCTCTCCCGGAGATCCGAATGGAGGGGTATTTTACCTCCGGAATATTTTGTACAAGGAGGAGCCATCATCATTTTTGCTTATAAGGGAAACCGACTCATACACCAGAACCGGAAACGTCCGTTGGGACTTCACCGGCCCTGATGTATAGGGTGGTACCTCCTCGGGCGTGAAAATAATACTATTACGTAAAGGAAAATTCCACTACCACCTGCTATGGATTGGATTGGATCAATGTCTACCCCTTTAAAAATAAGATTAATAAAGGGACTATCAATTGTCCAATAGTTATGCTTTTCGACATAGTAGGGGGATACAAAACATTATCCATGCCTATTGTCGGTATAATAAAACAAAAGCCTTTTCGAGAGAACTTAGAAAAAAAATTGCAAACAATTTTTTCACGAAAATCCAAAAAAAAATTTATAATAACTTATTAAACATTTATTAGCAGTTACCAAAATTTCACAATTTTGTAGAAACAATGATTTCCACAGAAACACAAAAAAATTGTATACGGCACCTTGATTTTTTTCTACGAATAATATAAACAAAAACTTGTCTGAATGCGCCATTTTCATGGGACTCTGCTATATATCGGTAAACACGCCGTATATATTTGGTGTGTGCCGAAAATGTGAGGCAATTAAAATAACTAGAAAACGATGAACACTATTAATTTTGTTACAAAAAGGCATTATAATTCGATGGAAAATACAAAAAATGCAATAATATAATAGGTGATCTATTGAAAAAAAGAAAATTTGTATCACCAATGACTTATAGGCTACCGTGTGCTTGTCGAAATAATTTTATACGATGCAGCTCAAGACGCCCTATAATTAACTTATAAAACTTTTTCTAGTGTCTTGTATTATACGGGCAATATTGAGCTTTGCTGTAGAAATGCGTCACCTTGTATATATGTAACAGTAGCGGCTCGTGCCTTAATGCATTGGGAGTGCGCAAGAAAAAAAATAAAGGGCTGGCCTCTTTTTCCCCACAAACTGTTCTAAAACTATATAATACTAACACTATATTTTAGAATATATTTAATTATCGTTGTTTCAATTACGTAATATTTACTGTATACAAATCAACAATAACATTGCTTTAAGAAAGATAATACGGTCCTGGCGATAAAATGAGCGTTTACGCCTGTGATTCGAGAAGAGCATAACTGTATGCCTAGTCCCACCCTGGTCCGTTAACCTGGAGCGATGTGGGCAAGGTCAAATATTCTATTCTCACAACATCAAAGGGCCGCCCTACAAGATTCAGTGCTGGGTCTTATTATGCCCTGCTGCAAGTGTGGAATTATAAATCGCACAACGGGATTGCTTATTCGGTCGCTTTTGACGAAGATAGTCGATTATTTTGCATTGAAGTTTCTTATTTAGTTAGAGCGCCGAACAATACACACCGACGCGGGACTCAGTGTATATGGATGTATATAACGTCGGCAACCATTAATACACTATACTTCTTCTGATTCTGTCTTAATGGCTGCTGACTCTGCGATTCTCGATATAATACTTTTGTTTGTATTTGTAGAATGCAGGAGGTAAAAAAATAAAAATGTATTAAAATATAGCATAGCAAAAATATTATTTTTTCCCAGGCAGGCGGCAGCGCGCGCGCACGGGCGCACTTATTGAGGAGCCGCCCCTGATATGTAAACAGATAAAAACTGAAACTGACACCGCATGTGGGTTTTGGGGGGTCTAGTTTGCGCTCGTTTGAAGAATTCTTTTTGAAATTCAGAAGTCGCGGTCTGCCCATTAGCGAATTTTTTCTGCGAAAATTCGCTAAACATAATAGAGTATTAAACCATAAGGTCTATAACTAATACTACTGCCAAAGCCTCAAGGAATGGGTCTATTTAAAATGCATTTTCTGCAAATATTTTAGTAAAATGAAGGACACTGACGGTTGAATCTGAAATTTCTTGAGGCATTTTCTCTACATAACCTGTATTCGTTTCAGGTTCTTTGCCTAAATGTTGCCAATTTTGACGTTTAGAATCGCGACTTTGACGTTTTAAGAGGAAAAACTATGAAAATTTCAAAATAATTTGTAAATGTAAAATACATAGGTCACTAAGTAAATATTTCAGCCTGTGATAAGCATTGATAAGTACACTTGGACAACCCAAATCACCACAATATATTAAAAAAAGACCTGACGATGCTTTCTTTCACTGATCAAGTTAGCGTCACCAGAGGATTAAAAGTTCTGAAGAATGAATTTTTCATCCTCTGATGACGCTAAGTGGGTTAGTGACCCCATCGTCAGGTCGTTTAAAATGTGTTGTGGTGATTTGGGTTCTGAAAATGTACTTATACCTAGGTCAGCAAATTAATCCGGAGGCACAAGAGTCTTCTTCTTGCGTGATCGCAACATAGAGGTTTTCCTTTTTTCCGTAGTTAACTAATTTTACTGAAAAATCAATTTTGTATGGAATGAAGAACAAAAGTATATTATTTATATTATTACGTTGTTTAATCTGTATTCCGAGCTTCTGTTCAAAAAGGCTCTTGAGAAAGCTAATTAAGGTATAAAAGTAAATGGCGTTCGAATAAACACTATTAGATACGCCGACGACACCGTATTAATGGCAGATACGGATACTGGCTTAAAAAAAATTCTAGATCAGCTAAATGAGACCTGTTCGGAATTTGGAATGCGGATCAACGAGAGGAAAATGAAAATAATGGTAACGCAGAGGAGACAGAATGTACCTATACCCTTCATTACACATGATAACATATTACAACAGGTCAACCATTATACATACTTGGGATGCTGGATAGACAGCCAGTTAAACCCAGAAAAAGAAATAAATTCCAGAACTGCACAAGCCAAAAGCAACTTTACAAAAATACGAAGCCTTCTTTGCGATTCGTATCTCGACATAAACCTAAGGTTAAGGTTAGCAAAATGCTACATATGGTCAGTCATTCTGTATGGAGTAGAGACATGGACCTTAAAAATAACGAGCATGAATAAACTGGAAGCTTTCGAGATGTGGGTCTATCGGGACATACTTAAAATACCATGGACAGCAAGAGTGCGAAATGAAGAGGTCTTACGCAGAGTGAATAGAGACAGAGAGCTTCTCCAGGTTGTCAAGCGGAGGAAGACAGGAGATCTGTGCCACTTATTGAGCAATCCCAAATATTATATCCCCCAGCTCATAATTAAAGGTAAACTAGAGGGGAAAAGAAGTGTAGGCAGAAAGAAACTGTCATGGTTGAGAAACATAAGATATTGGACAGGTCTGGGCTTTGAGGACTTGATGAGAGCGGCGGAGGATAGATGAGTTTACTGTTGTAGTCGCTAACCTCTATTAATGGACATGGCACCCAAAGAAGAAGATATTGTTATGCCATAAAATGTTAATAACAAAATCAATGAAATGCGTTATTGGTATCAACAGAATTTTTGATAAATTTAGGACTTTCTTTAAAACTATCAGAACGAATTTCCCGAAAATGCGTTATTTTAACGCTAACTTAACGCCCTAGGAAGTATGACTCTAACCTACGTTCTATTTGAAATTTTAGAGTTGGGTTCCATCCTTTCCAGGGCGTTGAAGTGCAGTGTTAAAATTCGTCATCGAAAATGCCCCCATTGGCATATAACATGACGTGTTTCATCGGTCTTCGAAAAAAGTAACGTGGAATGAGCTGTTGATAATGGGACACTCAATACCAATCATGTACGCTGGAACTGATGATGGTACACTTTTACCATGTTATGTGGTCTATTGGTCAGATAATTTCTGGCGTCTTTGGGTTGAATGAGGACCACCAGGAACCAGATATGGGAGAACAAAGTTCGCTTTGTTTGATGCAGCTAACTTTGAGGAATGGTTTTTGCGCATTTTTCTTCCATGGGCAAAACAACGTCCAGGGAAAAAATGTGTGATCGGTGACAGCTTGAGTTCTCAGATAAGTGGGAAAGTGATTCAGGCATACCAGGAGGAAAATATAAATTTTGTATTATTATCACCCAACTACACTCATAATGCCCGGCACTGGATGTTTCTTTCTTTGCCCCTTTAAAAAAAAGGGAGGGTACATCCTAACACAGTACAAGTTGCTCAACGCTAATTCTGAAACGTTGGAAAAGTCCTCATTTCCTCGCCTATTACGCCAACTGCTAGACGGCATTAATTCTGGTGCAGCAGAAAATCCGAATTCTGACTTCAGAGCCTGTGGAATTGTTAACCGCAACCAAGTGCTGAAACGAATTCCCGCAACCAATTCCAAACAAAATTAGTTCATATTTACAACATAGGTTTATTTATACCATTTCCAGCTAGATATAAAGTTTCATATAAGTGATTCTAATACTTGCAAAAATATTGTTCTATGGTTTTGGGGAAAAATGTCCGTGGTAGCTAATTTACGAACTCGTCGGCGGTCTTAACAAAATGAAGATATGTGCCAAGTTTCATTCAATTTTTAAGTTTTCGATCGGATACATACATACATACATATATATATATATATATATATATATATATATATATATATATATATATATATATATATATATATGTATGTATAAACATTTAAAATTCAAACGGACTTTGGATATGGATTCTAGGCGCCCTAATTCGCGACACTCATTTGCAAAAGTTTTCCGAAAGTCTCACCATCGTTACCTCCCTCTTAGTAAATTTTCTTAGTAAAAATTTACTAATATAACAAAAAAGATACATAACGGAAACTACAAGGCAAACTCTAAGCTTGTTGATAATATTTTTTCTTACGGACGGTCCATTTTTACATTGATACTTTTCTTGAATCGCTCTGTATCATACTTATAGGAGACTCGTGAAGAAATATAGGAAATTTGATATATTAAAACATCAGCTAATGTCTTTAATGTCTCGCGATTTGCTCACCTACTTATTTATCGCTTATTATATAAGCTTAGCGAAACGTTACTTTATAGATGGCAGATATCGTTATTTGAATCGTGAATGTTTGTTTTATTTTATACACGATAAACTTAGATTGTATTGCTTAAAAACCAAATGACAGTCTCCGCGAGATAAATATTCACGACTTGATGGGTGAAAATAATGCATGGGGTGATTTCATGGGAGTGTCTGTTCAACTATCTATTGCTATAGCCGTAAAAATTTTGAATGTAAAATGTGGTGAGTGAAGATTGGAACCTGTGATGAGCACTGACAAGTACAATTGGGGAACCCAATACATCACAATAAATCTAGAATTTAGTCCCCAGGATCTCTCTCTCACACGGCGCAACTGCCAGTGGGTCGCTACTTCCTTTGTCACTACAATTTCTATTTGCGTTCGCTAAATATAGAATGATAGGCAATTGCCAAATGTTTGACACATTGACAAATACCAATACTCAATTGAAAGGAACGACACCTACTTATGCCTGAGAAAATTTGTCACATAATTCTGATTTTATTACTTGTTTGGAACGACAATTCTGGTTACAGATCTACCTATAAGTCTTCATTTATCTCCATATCTTAAGTGACTTTCATTTAAGAATGGGTACATTTGTATGAAAATTCGCTACCATATTGCATCTGCTGTGTCGCGATTTTTAGTGAATTTTCTGACAAAAAATTCACTAATGAGGAGATGCTGACTTTTGAATTTTAAAAACATTTCTTCAAATGAGCGCTAATTAGGCCCCCTAGAACACATAGCCGTGGTGGTCAGTTTCAATTTTTATATGTTTATATATATATATATATATATATATATATATATATATATATATATATATATATATATATATATATATATATATATATATATATATATATATAATCACACCGATAACTCAAAAAATAATGGGCCGATTTTCATTAAATTTGGTGAATACCGTCCTCTTGCAAGTGGCTTGCATAAGTTGGTTAGCCAGAAAAAACAGTCCAGGTTTTCCTGGAAAAGGGCAACCAAATTTGGTGCGCGAGTTTATATAAATATAGGTAAGCTAGTTACCAAAACCTAGCCTTTTAAGTCTAAAGGCAAAAAAGTTATAGGCATTTAAAGAAAAATAAATTGGGGTTTTCCTCAAAACGTCAAAGTGGAGATTTAAAATGTCAAAATGGGCAACATTTAGTAAAAGAACCTGGAACTAATACGGGCTATAGAAAGAAAATGCCTCAAGAAGAATGTTTTACAAACCCTGATGTCTTAGCTTCAACCGTCATTGTCCTTCATTTGACTAAAATATTTCGAGAAAATTCATTTCAAATAGACCCTTTCTCTGGTCCTCGGCAGTAGTCTTACATATAGAGTTTATCGTTTAATGTTATATTACTTTTGTCGAATTTTCGTAAAAAATCAATAAAGTTCAATATATTCGTTATTATACAAGATACAGAAAATGTATACATTAATTATAGGGTGTCTTGAGCTACATCTTAAAAATATTTCTACAATCACAGGCTAGCCCATAAGTCGTTGGTGATATAAATTGTCTTTTTTTTAATCGAACACGCCTTATGTTATTGCATTCTTCTATTTACATCAAAATATAATGCATGTTTGTAAGAAAAGAAATTCGGGAGGCAGCAATTGCGTTATGGTAGCGAATTTTCATTAAATGCTACAAAATTGAATAGCTCAATTTGCTATTAACCTATAAGGTTAACCAAGAAACCGGTTTTTTCGGTAACACTTTAAGTTTACTTTCGGAAATTTTTGTACATTTTCAAATAATAAAGTTATTTTGATGAAACATGGCACATTGTTTCTACTATATAGGTTATACTGGTAACCAAATTGATGCCTGCTTTAAAAAAAACACACATATTTGGTATTAAAAACAATTTTATGAAAATTCACTACCATAACGCACTTGCTGCGTCCAGACTTTTTTTATTTCGAACCACAATTTAACTACCAAGAGAAATCTTAAGCTATTTTAATTTTAATACACGAGGTACCATCATTAAAAATTTCGTACAGTGGATACCAAGAATGAGTTAACAAGACCACATCTCATGCTGCCCGTCTCACCTTTACGGTGGAAAACTACACGTGTATTTCCGAAAAGAGACGGGCACAGGTTCGATTTCCGCCGAATTTCATCATTGGTGGCATTGCTGCGTACAATTTGTGCGGCATTTAAAGTAGGTTACAGCCAAGAGAGATGCATAACTCGATGTGAACTCGTCGAAACAATGCCTTTATGATTGTTAATTAGTATCCAAAAACAGAATACGCCGCATAGTTCTCTGACTACTGAGCGGTTCTGTTTGGAACGACGACGACGGGCATCTGCCCCGCGCATGATTTTGGTCAACATTTAAAAAATTCCAGCGGCGTTGACAAAAAACGATCGGCAAGTCCATAGACCACGTGATTCGGGGAAAGTCAACGGTGTAACCCAGACAGGAATCTGATATGCCGGCCGTGTATCGGGGGGGTTTTTGTCGCGGCTAAATGAGCGTCCAGCGAGCATACTAATGTCCTTACAGATATAAATGAATGCTGACAAATATTTAGCCGGTTTTCTCAGAGATAAATAGATGTTTATTGACCAAAAAACTATAACCTTAATTGCTGACCAACAGAATTCTTCATAACTAAGAGTTCGATGTGCGCGATGCGTCAAATTCAAAGGGCTGTCGCTTTGTAAGCTTGCTACGACGACTTCAAAGCTGTGTGTCTAGTTATTATTAGTGAATTTTTATTTAAAAAAAATCACTAATAGAGAGATATCGATCGTGAGACTTTGCAAACATTTTTGCAAATGAGCGCGAACTAGGACCCCTAGAACCCATATCCGGGGTCAGTTTCAATTTTTATATGTTTATATATATATATATATATATATATATATATATATATATATATATATATATATATATATATATATATACAATTTATTGGGTTTAAATTCGTGGAAACTTTTTCATTTTTTGACAAAATTAAAACAACATTTGTGTTTTTGATGTAACGACGTTTCGCCGCCTCATGCGCGGCTTCTTCAGGTTTTTTATTTATTTATTTCATTTTATATTAATTTATTAACATTGCACTTTTACGGTTGAGAGCAGTATGTTACACCATCACTCAATTGTACTTGTAGGAAAATATACCTTAGTTACTATAGTTAATTTTAATTTCTAATCTTTAAGTGCGTTATTCTGTTTAGAGAGGACATTTTGTATACAAATACAATACTATTTCGCCTTCGTCATGTTCGGGAGTACTGAAATAATGAATAAATGTTAACATAACACCTAGACTATGTAACAATGAAACTTACAGCACTGTAACTAATTGAAAAGCAAAGCCAAAAACATAAAAACAGAGAAATTCTGCCGCAAAAAGAGGAAGTGTAATAACCATTTTAAAAACTACATGTAACTTTACGCAAACATTTGTATGTTAAAAACATTCAAAGCCATTAATTAAACAACATAAAAAAGAGTTAACAAGGTTAAAATAATTGTGCGGTATTGGTGTGATACATACACACACACACACACACACACAAATATATATATATATATATATATATATATATATATATATATATATATATATATATATATATATATATATATATATATATATATATATAAACATATGAAAATTGAAACCGATCTCGAATTTGGGTTCCAGGGGTCCTAAAACGGTAAAGTGATTTTTTTTAAAGAAAATTCACTAAAATATATACAGGATGGTTGAAAAGTTATGTGAGGCAATAAATGAAGGGGCAAAATTGATAAAAGACCTTGTATCTCGGTAATAAGCGGCCAAGGACTAACCAACTATAGGTTATTTGTAACCACCTCAGCGACTCCTATCCAAAGTTAAAGTTTTTATCTTTCCCAATGAAACAGTCTGTATATATATATATATATATATATATATATATATATATATATATATATATATATATATATATATATATATATATATATATATATATATTCGTGTGCATCATCACACCGATAATTCAAAAAATTTGTTCAACTTTGGTGAGTACCTTCCTTTTGTAAATGGGTTCGAAATGTTCGTTAGCCAGGAAAATCGGACCAGTTTTTCCGGGAAAATGTTGAGTTTCCTTTCCGAAAATTTAGTATCTCCGGAAATAATGAGGCTATCGAAATCAAACTGGGTGTGAGTGAAACAAATCGCATAAAATGACTAGTCAAGCTCCTATATCCGTGTCTCTGCTGTTATATTCCCTAATTTGATCAAAATATGTGCAAAAAATCAATTTGAAATAAAAATTGTTTGCTATAAATAATAAAGACCGTGGAATATTAACATACTAGCTTACATACCCGTTAGTACACTACATCTGTCATGTTAAGCGTAGCTCAGTGATTGAAACGTTTACCGCCAGATAATATAGTCGAGTCCTAATCCTAAAGTATTGACTTCTTTTTTTTAATTTTTTAAATATTTTATTTCATTTTACTGTTATCTGATCAAATTGTGTAATTCCGATGATTTTTTTTTGTAAAAAAATTCAGTAAAGAGGGGATGAAAACTTTGTTAAAATCTTATTTAGATGGCTACGGCTATTTACCATTCGTACATTCTTCCCCGCTCCTAATGTTAGTTACATCAATGGTATTCCTATTTAAAGTTTATTAACGCTGACTTGGTCAGACCATTAAGTTTTACATCTATTTTTAGTTATGTAGACATACATACAGACAGACAGTCTTACTATTATAAACTGGGGTACACAGGGACACACGCTCCATGCCTTAGGGGTATAGGCAAACCCTGTGGACAATTGTCACAGGGGATGAAACTATAGTTCTCTACTATGATCCTTTATGCAAAAGGGTGTCGATGGAATGGGGGCGTTAAGGAGAAGCACCACCAAGAAAGTTCAGGGTCTGTCAGTCGACAAAAAAAGCGATTGCTACGATTTTTTGGGATTGTGGGGGTATTCTTTTCATATACTTTAAAGAACGCAACACCACAGTCAAGGAGGGCATATTATACTATACTCCTGCATAAATTACGAAAAAATATTCGAGAGAAAAGACGTGCAAAACTGACCAGGGGCGTGCGTTTGCTCCATGACAATGCACCCGTGCACACTGCTAGAATGACACAAGCCACAATTGGTGACTGTGGTTTCGAACAAACGATCACGCTTCGTATAGTTCAGCAATGGCCCCCAGTGACTATTACGTATTTGGAAATTTGAAAATGGACCATCGTGGGCGCCATTTCAATGACGACGAAGAGGTGAAAGCTGCAGTTTGGGCACTTTTTGAGGTCAAATCGGATGTTTTTTTAGGGGTATCCAATTGTTGCTGAAACAATATAATAAGTATATTGGTAAGTAAAATTTGGAGAACTCACTTCATCACAATACAGTTTTTAGCCCTGAAGATCGTTTCGCTAACAATGCTCGCATCATTAGAAGTTTAGTTTATTCACCCCTCTCATGACGCTAACTTTGTTAGAGAAACGATCGTCAGGTCTAGAAAATGTATTGTAACGAATTGTGCTCTCCAAATTGTACTTAGCAGTGATCATTACAAGTTCCAATCTTCACTCATTGAAGTACATTGATGTTCGGGAGGGCGATATTGAAAAATAAAATTTAATTGTGAGTCTACGTCGTTTTTTTCATAGTCAGTCCGGGAAATTTTGGCGCTTACCTCGTATATTCTATCTACTTTTAGCAAATGAAAGTGATAATTCAAATAAACCTTTTAGCAAATGAAAGTGGTAATTCAAATAAACCTTAAGCTAGAAACACATTGAGTGGCCGATAACACATTATTTCTTTTTTGTTTTTATTGATTATAGGTTTGTATGCGTTTCTAACAAATTCTTGAAAATTAACCATACCTTCTTTTAATTTCAGACCTATGCAGCCTATGGATGGATGCGGTAAGTTTTTTCCATGATTATTTAGTATTTACTTTTTAGAACTTTTTGACCGTTCCCATCAACTACTGTGGTTTATAGGGGAGGGGTTTGCACGCTTGAAATTTCATTAGACCCGGACGGCGTCCCAGATCGGTAACACATCCTGGATTTCATCTCGTTATGATGTTTCTTAACTTATATTACCTAGGTAACGTCTGTACGTATCCGAACTACGCAGCCGAAGTAGCTTGTAACATCTACTACGTGACAGCTGGGTTATGTTTTTCGTGTGTAGATCTATGTGATTTTTTATTCCTCCTTAGCATCAGAACGACTAAATGGATTTTACTAAGTGTAGTCTGATTAGGTTCATCTTAATCCCGAGAGTGATATAACGGGGTAATAGTAATATTTATTGTTACTAATTTTACAGCACATCATTAGACAAATAAGTCTTAGACTTGTTCTTGCCCAAGGTGTAATTTTGCAGCTCAAAAAATTGATATATGAAGTGTTAAGAAACATAATATGGAGGTTATTAGCCGCCATAAATAGTATGTGTAGATTTTTCCAAAAGACGTATACGTAACACAATACAAATAACACTAAAAAGGCTCATTAAAAAAAATTCTAGTCAAAACAATTTTTAAAAAATCGACTGTGAACAGTGAATTAAAAAGGTGGAAACAAGATGAACAAGAACAATTTTTAAATCAAAACTGTTAATAGATAATGTGCACTTTTAAATTTCATCTTGTTTCCATCTTTTTCTTTTGCTGTTAACTCAGTCAAGTTTTGTATTTCTTAAAATTAACTTTTTTGTATGTTACTAATTAATTTATTAATTCACATTTTTAACAATCTTATGTTTAAATCTAAAAAGTTTAATTGTAGCGATTTGTGGATTTATTTATTGTATTAGGCAACAAATGTGGACGAGTCACGTTCTGAAGCTGAGTTTAATAAAAAAGTGTATAAACAAAAAATATTGGTGCTGGAGAAAATTATTATTAAAACAACTTTCAAACAAAATTTCAGGTAAGGTTTCAAGGGGGATTTAACAGTTGAACCATTTGGAAAATACTGCTTATCAAAATCATATCATTTTTACATAATAAAGCAGGTTCTTGTATGTAAGACACTATGTATAATTGTAAAGCAGATAAATAAATAATAAATAAATAAATTTAATCTTATTAACGCTTAAAAACTAATAGCGTAATTCATCACAACTTTGTCCATCCCTTTGACTACCTTTCTCAAAAAAACGACCATCTGATTTCTGAATATCCTTCCTCCGAAGTGACTTCAATGTCCATAATAAGGAATGGCTAGGATCTACAAAAACCGATCCACAAGGAAGAGCGACGGAGCCCTTTGCAGTGAGCAATGCCTTAGACAATATGGTTCAGCAACATACTTACTTTCCTCGCATCCCAACACACAGCTCAAATCCATTGGATCTCCTTCTTACTACAAATTCTGAATGCTATAAGATATCAGTCACCGCCCCCCTTGATCGCTCAGACCACGGCATGGTCACTGCTTCCTGCGCAATGCAACCCGCGGTCACACAGTCATCACACCCACGTAGCATTTCGCACTACAACTCCGCGAACTGGGACGAAATGCGGGATTACTTTTCCTCATTTCCATGCGCGTCTGTCTGCTTCTCTCATCCTGACCCCTCTGATATCTCACAAAATGCCATTGAAATTATTCAAGCTGGCATGGAATTATTTATTCCACGTACACAAAAAACCTCTGCAGCCACTCAAAAGGTCTGGTTCTCTAAATCCTGTGACAAGGCCAGACTTGAAAAGGTCAAAGTTCACAAAAAGCTTCTACACAAGCCCAGTCAAGCATTTAACAACGCAAGAAACCGCTATGTCTGCATTCTTTCTGAGGAAAAAAACTCGTTTAATAACCACATCAAAAACAAAGTCCTATTAAGCTCCAGCGGCAGCAAACCCTTCTGGATTCTTGCTAAATCTATTGGGAATAATTTCTGCAAGAGCACGTTCCCACGTCTTGTCTCAGGGGCTGAAATTGTTTCTACCGCCCTGAACAAGGCTGAACTTTTTGCCTCGTTGTTCGCCAGCAATTATACTCTGAAACCACCTCCAAATGTTCAACCACCAACAGTTCCCAATGTCGCGCATAAAATGACGAATATCATTTCAAAACTAAAAAGGTACGAAAGATGCTCTCTTTTCTTAATACCAGGAAATCCTCTGGCCTTGACGAGATCCCAGCAATTGTTCTCAAAAAATGCGCACCAGAAATTGCTCCTGTTCTGACTCGTCTGTTTCAGATATCTTACAATAGAGGCATATTCCCTAGTAACTGAAAAACTGCTCGAGTACAACCCGCCCCCAAGAAAGGATCCAAAGCGCTTCCTAGCAACTAACGGCCTATTTCTCTCCTTTCAGTCGTCTCTAAAGTGATGGAAAAGTATATAAACACCGAATTACTAAAATTTCTTGAAAACACAGTCTAATCCACGACAGGCAGTATGGATTTCGTCAGCGCAGATCAACTGCCGACCTCCTTTCCTTTGTCACCCATTCTTGGAACAAGTCTATGGAACTACACGGTGAATCACAGATTGTCGCTCTAGACATATCCAAAGCATTCAACCAGGTCTGGCACGCAGCGCTGCTTAATAAACTACCGGCCTATGGCCTACCACCAAAACTCTGTACGTGGACAGCAAACTTCCTCTCCAACCGGAGCATTTCTGTTGTCGTGGATGGCCATTCCTCTAAACTGTATCCAATTAATGCAGGACTTCCTCAAGGTTCAGCTTTAGCCCCTACTTTGTTTCTTCTCTACATCAATGACCTCCTCTCTAGCACATCCAACCCAGTTCACAGTTACGCGGACGACAGCACCCTCCACTCAAATATACAATATTCGAAGCCTGTCTCTTTAGCCCAATTAGATGAGGATCGCAGATTCATGGAGGGTTCTGTCTCCGTGGATCTCCAAAAAATATTAAACTGGGGAAGTAGAAATCTTGTACAATTCAACCCCACCAAATCACAGTCTTTCTTTCTTTCTCATAAGAGATACACCAGAGATACACCCATCACAATAAACAACCAAGTTATTCAAAATAATGAGTCCTTTTCACTTGTTTGCATTTCTGTCGATCGAAATCTCAATTGGCACCAACATGTCACATCAGTAGCAGAAGCCGCTGCTAAGAAATTAGGTTTTCTCTTCCGAGCTCGCAAATACTTTTCACCAGATAATCTCTATACCTTATATACTTCTATGGAGCTTTCCTCCATAGTTCCCCCACCAGCTGCCCCCAACAGATCTACCAGGGGAACAGAGCGAATGTACCCTTTTACTGTCCAGGTCACCGGATATAGAACATTTTGTTATGCCCGCTCTTTTGTCCAGAAAGCTTCCAAGTTGTGGACTTCCTTGCCGGCACATCTTTTTCCTTCTCCCCGAACCTCCAAACCTTCAAGTCCAGAATTAACAAGTTGCCTCTTTCCTCCTTGTCGACACCCACGGTACAATAGTATTTAGGCTGTAAGCCCTCGTGGTGTGTTGTTGAAATAAAAATAAAAAAATAAAAACACGTACCTCGGCAATATTCTTTACCAAACTTCCTATATTAAGATGAAAAAATATCAAAGTTTCACCCCCCACATGATACGACCGCCTCGCTGTAATCCTCCATATTATCGACTATTTTAGTATCAACCGTTTCAGTCTGCAGATCTGTAATACACTGGTCCATCCTCATCCACGCACACTCCCTTTTTACTGTATAAGAAATTACCATGCAGGTCTGGACTTCCCATCCTGATAAGTTTCCCGCCTTTCTAGTCAAGATCTGCGCTGTTTTAGTTATAAAGTTTTATTTTTAAATTGGGTTACACTCTTCAACATCCATTGAGGCAATTTGGGCATTCTGCGTTTTATATATGCCGCCTGGTGTTTTCCCTTTGACTACACATAAGGTGCGATATTTATCAAGCCCAAATTCCACAAATGTCAAAATCTTTGGAAAACCATTACACGATTTTAAGGAGTTTTTCTAGGTGTTTTTTTTTTTGCGGGGGCCATCAGCTTAAGATCATCAATACACAGCAGATGATTTAGCTTGATGGATCCTATGCCTTTTGTACCAAAACCATATCCAGTAGAGTTCAGACGGTTCGATAGTGGATTAAATGCGAGGTAGAGCCACAATAAGCTTAGCGAGTCACCCATTCTAATTCATATTGTGTTAATTACGATGTATCACGCGTTTGTACCCGTGGCTAAATTTATATTCTCCAGGTAGACAGAGTGTGTCCTAGGAACCTCAGGATATACATGTCGATCTTATAGATCTTCAGCACACTTACAAGCTTTTCGCGTGGTACTAAATTATAATTAATATTAAGAGCAATAACACGATTTATAATGTTATCATCTTGCACAACGCAGATTAAACGTCATGCTTCTACACTTGGTCGTTTCTCTTCAGCATTCAGGCATTTAGGGATTCATTGTGCAAACATTTTCTTCATATCCAAATCGAGTGTCCAGAACTCTTTGATGAACGTACTCAGATCATATATTTAGTGCCCCAGCTCAATTTAACTGTTTAATAAGGACATGTCCTCCAATTCACGAATATTTTTGGTCACTGTCACAGAATTGTTTCTTCCTAGCTGCTCTTTACCTTTGTTAATCATGTTACCTTCTAACCCTTTTAAGCCAAGATGGCCACAATAAAATGTGCCATAAAAGAGTATTGACCAAGGAGTGATGAACAAGTAAATTGTCATATAGTCGGATAGGCAAGCAGGCTTAAGCAGTTCCATGGAGATCGATTCAAAGATAGTATGGGACTGTCTGACAACCATAATAGGGCTAGGAAGTTAAAACAAAGTGACACTGGAGCGCACTACAGCATATGGGGGTTATAAAGAAAACGAAGAGGTAGGTGGACTGGTCATGTCAAGGTTTACAGACTCCTGATAGATCCCGAACCTTCTTGTGGCGTAGCCAAGTCGAGCATAAGGAGATGAATCAATAAACCTTTACCAAAATTTACGAAAGAGCTACTAGACATACCATTCGGGCAATGGTAGGTCTATTAGTAGAACACTGTGGACTCAATATGGGCCAAACGAGCCCAACAGACGAAGATATGCGCATATTTTGTCAAGAAGACGGGACCTAACTCCATGTATTGTGCTAATATAAACGACTTTGCGACGGTGAGGTTTCAGAGACAGACAGAAAAAAAAAAACTTGAAACTGAAAGCTACACGAAAGAATCCCTGTCGAAACTATGGAACCCGATGAAGGTAATGGAGCTGGTCAAAGTACTGTAGACGTTTGCGTGGGAATGTCACAATAACCGCTTGCATGGCCAGCTCCCTCGCCCCTCTTTAATCTTATAACCCCTTTAAATATGAGCATTTCATGATGGCTCGATACTAAAAGTTTTTGATCTTCACTATTTCGATATGCATATTTTTTTATTTTACTACGAAGCTAGGTATGCGTTGGCCTTAATATGTGAAATTTCATGCTTTAAAAAAAGTTACTGTGTATTTTTTTTCTCTCTCAGGGCTTGTCCGCGTCTTTGCCGCCCCGATAGCACTGCAGCCTTTGGCTTATTGTGCATGCCTTTAGTTTTTTCTACTTCACCCATTCCAAAATCACTGTGCCTTGAACTATCCTTATTTAGCAGCTACACAGCTCTCTTTGAACTGGGTTCGTAAATTACTGACTTCCTATGTCTGAGCCCTGGACAGTCTGCCCAGTACATCTTGTGTTCGTTTCTGACCCAGGATTTAATGGATCCCCTGTCCGTGCTCTTTGTCACGGCCAGAACCGGTTCTGTCCCCATAAATGGTTCTGCTGACCCTTTCTTCGCGAGAGTGTCAGCTTGTTCATTGCCTTTGACCCCCGAGTGACCCGGCACCCAGATGAGGGTGACCTCATTCTGCCCAGCCAGGTTGCTCGTCTCGTCTTGGCACTCACTTATCAGCCTGGAATTTACCCGTGGGCTACTTAGAGCCTTAAGGGCTGCCTGGCTCTCTGTGATCATGAGGAGCCGCTTGTTGGTGTAGCCCCTCCTCTTGTTCTCTCGCACACAGTGTAGGATGTCGTACATTTCGGCCTGAAAGTCCGTTGCATGGCTCCGAGGGAAACACTGCCCCCGTCCCACGCTCCCCGCCGAATACGTCCGTGAACAAGACGAGCGCGTCCCGTGGTAAGCCCGGCGTCTCCTCTCGCCATGCCTCGCGGTCGGAGATTTCCACTGTAAAATTGTTTTCCCTGCAGACTCGCGGGCTCGCGAGGTCTGACCTCATTTCAAACATGGGTTCCTTCACGATCTCCTGAATTTGCAGTGGCTCCTAAAGCCTGGGTTGATCTACAGTCGGCCATTGCAGGCTAGTCTGTATAGTCCTAGCCTGGCCCCACACATGATAACTAAGTGTAGGGGAGGCAGATCCAGCAACACCTCCATGGCGGCTGTTGGGTCATGACCCCTGTGTTGCCCAGGCAAGCCATCCTTTGGATCTTGCCTAGTTTTTGTTTGGCACTGGATTGTGTCACCTTAGGCGACCAGACCAGTGCCGCGTATGCTAACGATGGTCTGACCAGCCTTGTGTACAGCCAGTGGGTCATAATAGGTCTCAGTCCCCACGTTTTTCCATCTAGCCGCCTAGTGACGGCTAGGGTCATGACTGCCTTACGCTGTATTTTTTCAACATGACCATTTCAGGCTTGGTTAGAGTCCAATACGACCCCAAGATATTTTACCTCCCTGGCCATTGGGATGTTTCTACCGTATAGAGTGAGAGTTATGTGGCTCTCCCACTTCCTCCTCCTCATAAACGGTATGACGGTTGCATTCTCGGGGCTCACCCCGAGACCTTGGTCAACCGTCCACATTTCCACCACTTTCGGTGCTGTCTAAATGCGCTCCCACACCGACTGTGTAACGTTCCTCGGACTATGATGACAATGTCGTCCGCATAGCCCTGCACCCTGTACACTCCCCCTCCCGCCGACCCTCGCCAGCAGAGTCCCTCCCGAGAGAGAGGTGAACACCGCCCTGTCTCTGAGCATGAAACCTATCCACCTGCAGCAGATATCCTCTATTCCACGCTCCCTGACAGCTGCTAGTACCGATCCGAATGAGGTGTTGCTGAAGGCCCCCTCTATGTCTAGGAAGGCCCTGAGCGCCACCTCCCTGTTCTCCAGCGTATTCTCCAGTTTTAGCACCAGTTGGTGCAGTGCTGTTTCTGTTGAGACTCCTGCCCTGTATGCATATTGTCCGCAGTGTAGGGGATATGCTTCCAGTACACCGCCGCTAATGTGCTAGCTAGGTTTGCTTTGGCCTTAATATGTCAAATTTCACGCTTTACAAAAATTTACTGTGTGTTGCTGTGGGATCGAAATATTTTGTTTGTCCAGGGAAACAGTCAAGTGTAACTGAATATAAATACACACTCGTAAAAACTATAGCAAATTGCACTGAGATTTGATATGTTCTATACATGACTTGTATATTTTTTCTAAAGGTCCTAATTCGCCCTTATTTGACGACATTTTCTTTTGAAAATTTAAATGTCAAGACTTTTTCGGGGAAAAATCCAAAGCCCTTAATTTTATTATTATTGGGAATATTTCTTACAGTATATTTCACGTCAGGGAACGAAGTGCTTTGAAATTAACACAATTTTATGTACCCAGATAAGACGCACGCTTCTGAAAATTATTTTGCATAAGTTACCTTGTATAAATATCAGATACGTATTTATAATATGATATAGTAGTAATAAATTATGAAATCGGTCTGGTCCGGCAATTGTGCTAACAGAATGCTCGGGTTGGAGGATAAATTCTGATTCGTTAAAAATAATAGCCATATTCGCGTCTCGTTCTTTCCGTGCCAATCAAGCTGGCCTCTTTAAACAAGCGAACGTCGATTGCGTTTAGAAGAGTTATTACGGCATAGAATTTTTATCATTATAGCATGACCGATGCTCATATTCAACAATTGGATTTGGATTTATACTCCCCCTCTTTTCGTTCGCAGCGGTGTAAATGTAATTTTTTATACTGATTATTATATTTATGTATTATTGTGTCTGTCGATTTTAACAGTTTTTTATTTTCATGTTTTTATCGTTTTTTATTCATTGTGGTATTCGATTATGGCAGAAGACATTAATATGAGTTTAGTGGCACTTTATAATGTGAGAGATGACTTGAGAATGATTTTAGTGAATTTTCATAGAAAAAATTCACAAAATTCACTAATGGGGAGATGCAGACTTTTGAATTTTAAAAAATTTTTTGCAAATGAGCGCGAACTAGGACCCCAAGAACCCATATCCGGTGTCAGTTTAAATTTTTATATGTTTATATATATATATATATATATATATATATATATATATATATATATATATATATATATATATATATATATATATATATATATATATATATATATATATGTATGTATATATATGTATCACACCGATAACTCAAAAAATAATGGGCCGATCTTGATAAAATTTAACATCTACCTTCCTTTTGTAAATGACTTGGATAAGTTCGTTAGTCAGGAAAATCGGACGAGGTTTTCCGGAAAAATTTTGAGTTTTCATTAGACAAAAATTTTTATCTCAAAAAATAATGGGCCAATTTTAATAAAATTTATCATGTACCTTCCTTTTGTAAATGGATTGGATAAGTCGGTTAATCAGGAAAATCTGACGAGGTTTTCCGAAGAAATTTTTAGTTTTCATTTGAAAAAAAATTTTATCTCAAAAAATAAAAAAGCTATGAAAACCAAATTTGGTAGATAGGTTTACTATATGAAAAGTAAACTATACACAAAAATTTAGATTTCTATGTTACAAGAAAAAAAGTTATAATAAAATATTTTGTGCCAGATCATTTCTATGAAAATTCACTACCATAACGCACTTGCTGCGTCCAGGCTTTTTACGTTTAATAATATATACCTTATACACTTCACAAATAAGGCCAAACCTCGAATACTGCTCCCACATCTGGGGTGCAGCTGCCGCTTCTACACTCGCTATCCTGGACTCCATTCAAAAGAGAGCTATACGTCTCATCGGTGACCCTACCCTCACCCAAAGGCTTCCATCCCTTGCCCACCGACGTGCCGTTGGTGACCTCTCTCTCTTTTATAGATATCTGCACGGGCACTGCTCAGAGGAGCTTTCCTCCATAATTCCCCCACCTGCTGCCCCCAGCAGATCTACCAGGGGAACAGAGCGAATGCACCCTTTTAATGTCCAGGTCACCAGACTTAGAACATCTTGTTATGCCCGCTCTTTTGTCCCGAGGACTTCCAAGTTGTGGAATTCCTTGCCGGCACATGTTTTTCCTTCTCCTCCGAACCTCCAAACCTTCAAGTCCAGAATTAACAAGCTGCCTCTTTCCTCCTTGTCAACACCCATGGTACGATAGTATTTAGGCTGTAAGCCCTCGTGGTGTGTTGTTGACATAAATGTCTAACAATTTTGTCAGGTGTATTACTAAAGAAAACCCTGACCCAGCAAGTGCCTTTTGGTAGTGAATTTTTAGAATAATTGACTTAATAAAAATAGTTTCATTCAATTAAGACATCAAGTAATAAAAATTATTTTAGCCCAAAGCCGTTGTATAAAATTATTAAGAGGAAGAGAATTGTCAAGTGCGCATTGTGTGACTGGACAAGTGCAAAAATTAACAGTAAAAAAAGTAACTCGTCTGATTGACGAACTTCGATACAACACACTAAAATAGTGCTGCAAATTGAATCATAACTTCCACATAGCGGTGATAATTTATTCTCCTCAGAAAGACATTGTTATGACATGAATTTAGCGTCCATGACTTGACCACAGATAAAATATTCATTTTTCGGTACCCATAAACTTCTGAAACGTTATATTACTCGAGTTTTAACGAAAAAACGTCAATTTTCACCAAATCACCTCCCATTCATCCCCTACCTCCTGGAGCGATTTTACCCAAAAACAATCAAAACCGTTCGTTTGTCGGGTGCTAACTGCTTCCCAAATTTGAAGACGATATCTCAATTCGTTCTAAAGTTATGGTGGTTAAATACATGTTGGCAGCATTATCGTCTATGAAAATATCTTCTAACGTTAATCAACAATTGAGGCGCAATCGACCTAATCGCAATCGTCAGCTAAACTGCCTGGTTTAGTCTTGTGTGCCATACTTTTCACATTTCCTCAGAAAAACAATGCTGCAAATTAAATAATAACTTCCACATAGCTGTAATAATCTACTCTTCTCAAAAAGATATTTCCATAAAATGAATTTAAGGTCCTTGAGTTGACCACAAAGAAAATATTCAAACAAACGTTATATTACTTGAGTTTTAACGAAAAATTGTCAATTTTTCCTAAATCACCACTCATTTATCCCCCACCCCTGGAAGTCATCTTACCCAAAAACAATTCAAAGCGTTCCTTGGCCGGGTGTTCACTGTACCAAATTGGAATATGATATCTCATTTCGTTAGAAAGATATTGCGCCTGCTAACAGACAGACGTACAGGCCGACACACTGACCGAGTGACAGACCGACAAATAAAAAAAAATTCGTTGAAGAATCAAGTTTTCTATATGTTCTGAGACTTTTTACGCCGTTTTAGCAACAACAAAAAAATAGAAAGTTCTGTCACCGATATTCCACCCCCACACATTCAACCCCTAATTTAATTTCCGCAAAGATTACCAGATGTTTGATTAAATTGGAAGTTTTCTAATAAACAAACCCTAAAACGTTATATTACTCGAGTTCTAACAGAAAAATGTCAATTTTCACTAAATCACCTATTTATGCCCTACCTCCTGGAGCGATTTTACCCAAAAAGAATCCGAACCGTTTGTTTGTCGTATGTCAACTGTATACCAAATTTGAAGACGATATCTCAATTCGTTCTAAAGTTATCGTGGCTACAAGCAGACAGACATACAGACCGGTAGACACAAAAAATTTCATTCCCAAATCATTTCTTCTATATGTTTTGATACTTTTTACTACGTTTAAGCGAAAAAAATTGTTTTGAAATTTTTGTCGCCGATACCATACTTCCACACGTATTGGCGATCTGGAAGTAATAAGTATATAATAAGAACGTGGGATCGGGTAATCTTGCTGGCCATTCTAACGATCCTTGCCTCACCATCCAGCGACTTGGAAATATCAAGTCGAGGTACTGCCGGACATTAGTTTTTGGTAATGTGCTGGTGCTCCATTCTGATAAAATCATTTCACATTCGCTGAAGTTTGTGGGTTTGCTCGAACAGGATATGAGTTTTCCAGAGTTGGCACGACATTATTTTGAAGCAGTGCTAAATATTTATCTCCATTCCCATTGCCATCAATGAAAGGGGAACCAATGACATGGTTTCCAACTATTTTCGCCTAAACATTAACCTTCTCAGGGCATTACATATGCTGTTCTGTCATCCAGTGTGGATTTTCTTGAGAGTAGTAGCCACATGTTTGACGATTAGCATGACCGTAAAGTGTAAAACTACACTCATCAAAAAACAAGCCAAGTTCTAGTTAAATAACATTCTTATCTAATAGGGATATATATATATATATATATATATATATATATATATATATATATATATATATATATATATATATATATTTATTTATTTGTTTAGTTGTTTAAATTATACAGTACGCTAATACAATAAGACTTGTGCTGTACACTAACGTAATTTAATATATAATATTATATCCAAAAATCCTTAGAGTGGTGGACAAAGGTGGGTAAAGGAAATATGTAAGGACACTAAGGCCTCAATCTGCCCACTCCTTAGAGTGGTGGACATAGGTGGGTAAAGGAAATATGTAAGGACATTCTAAGGCGTCAATCTGCCTACTTCTTAGAGCGGTGGACAAAGGTGGGTTGGGTTGTTGTAGCTCGATTACGGGGCCTCAATCTGCCAACTCCCCAAATCTCGCCGGAGATCGTCTGTGAGGTCTCAGTGTGTTCAAGCCTAGGCCTCAGAGAGATCTGGCAGTTCGTTGTAAGTCTTGTCTTATATATGTCGTTCCGTCTACCTGCTTCGTTATCAGTGAAAGTAGTGGGGTCACCGTCAATTAAGTGGGGGGCTTTGGTCACGGTACTTAGAGGATGAGGAGGATTAAGAGGGTCACCGGCATTTGTTGAGGCAGATAATGAGGCAATAAAATTATCTGTGGAATTTATTTTCTTTTTGTGTGTTTATAAAGAAGATATAATAGGTTTCCAAGTAGTCGGAAGGCGAAGACCATCATCTCTCTTATTTAAACAATCGGGACGTTTTTCAATCTCGATTGCTTCGCGGATAATTCTCAGTTTGAAGTTGTAAACCGGTGCTATTGCTTTTGGCATTATCGAAGTCTATTTTGTGCCCTGTATGAATATGATGCATGGCCAGCGCCGATGAGGGGTCGGATTTTCTAACTGCGAGGGTGTGTTAATATATTCTATTGTGGATGTGTCTATTTGTTTGTCTTACATAAGTTCGGGAACAGTCGGAACAAGGAATTTCGTAAACTGGGATTCGTTTGGAATCGTATCCTTGGGAGTTTTTGTCAGATTTGACAGTTTTTGCTCTGTTGTGAATACGGTTTTGATACTATGGGTTCTAAAAATTTTGCTGATTTTGTCGGTGACAATGTTTGGTAGTATGTGATTGTTATCGTAACCGTTTTCTAGCAATGTCTGTCTTAAAAAGTTTAATTCTGTCTGTTTGTTGTTGTTCGTTAGTCTAAGGGATCGTGTTATTAGTGTTCGAACCACGAAATTTAGTTGCGATGGGTGATGGTGAGATGGGACGTTAAGATAACGATTAGTGTGAGCTGGTTTTCGGTAGACAGTGTAAGAAAATACTCTGACTGGGTTTTTAGTGATGCGTACATCTAAGAAAGGCTAAGAAAAATTCTTTTCTATTTCCATGGTGAACTGGATTTGGGGGTTGATGTAATTTAGGTAAGAATGGAATTCGTCTAGAGATTCTTTGCCGTGTGGCCAGACAGCGAAAATGTCGTCAA
Source organism: Tillus elongatus (assembly GCA_964006375.1). Taxonomy (NCBI): domain Eukaryota; kingdom Metazoa; phylum Arthropoda; class Insecta; order Coleoptera; family Cleridae; genus Tillus; species Tillus elongatus. Next base: position 67,793,363 of record OZ023270.1, on the reverse strand, counting down.
CGTATCTTAACCAACAGGTTGGTTTAAGTTAGGATGAATATTTCCTTTACCTCTTGAAAATGGAGCCGAAACGTCGTTTTCATAAATTCTGGACGCGGTTCAACCAGAGAACCAAGTATTTCTCACATTAAAGACCGCGGAAATCATTCTGAACATATATATATATATATATATATATATATATATATATATATATATATATATATATATATATATATATATATATAGAGCGCGCTCATTTGACATTTTTTCATAATTCAAAAGTCGCAATCTCCCCATTACAGACTTTTCTAAAAGCCTTAATTATCACTGATTTTCAATCAGCCATATAATAGTCACCCGTGCAATACTAGTCACCCAGCAATAAATAGTATAAGGCACATGATATACTCGTATGATAATTCCAACATCATCGTAGCATGCGAGGCAATGAAACCGTTGTCCAACCAGCAAAATCTCTGGAACACCATCAAGATATAAGACTACCCCACACAGAATTTATCTTTAACATAAAGAATAAGGTCAGTATTATTTGGGGGAAGAATGGTACACACACGTACAAAAAACAACAAACAAAAATAAATTTCTTTGCTCTAATTTACTACAAAAAAAATCAAAATGAAAGGTCGTTTAGTTTGCAAAGAAAAATGCTCACTACCATAATAAGGCTAAGAAATAACCACCAACAAATATATATATATATATATATAGATCCAAGCTATACAGAATTGGAATAGATCCGATACCTAACTGCGGTTGTAATGGACAATCTGTTTGTGACTTATTTTCATGCAAAAGTAGTGCTGCAAATTGAACCATAACTTCCACATAGCTGTGATAATTGATCCTCTTCAGAAAGACATTCTCATGGAATAAATTCAGGGCCCATGACCACAAAGAAAATATTTGTATTTCTGTATCCATAAACTTTTGAAACGTGATGTTACTCGAGTTGTATTCAAAAAATGTCAATTTTCTCCAAATCACTCCTTATTTATCCCCTATCCCCTTAAGCGAGCTTACCCAAAAACAATTCGAAGCGTTCCTTGGTAGGGTGCTAACTGGATACCAAATTTGAAGATGTTATATCAAATCGTTCGAAAGTTATTGCGCCCATTAGCAGACAGACCGATAGACCGATCGACCGACAGATCGACAGACAAACAAGTTTTTGTTTCAGAATCAAGTTTCCTATATGTCTTGAGACTTTTTACGCCGTTTTAGCAAAAAAAATTCGAAATTTTTGTCAACAATATTCCACCCCCACACATTCAGTCCCTAATTTCATTTCAGCATAGAATACGAGATGTTTGATGAAATTTAAAGTTTTCTAATACATAAACCGTTAAACGCTATATTACTCGCGTTTTAACGAAAAAATGTTACTTTTAACCCACTCAGCCCCATTCATCCCATGTTCCCTAACACGTTTTTTCCCAAAAACAATCCGAACCGTTCGTTTGTCGAGTGCTAACTGTATGCCAAATTTGAAGACGATATGTCAATTCGTTCTAAAGTTATCATGGCTAAAAACAGATAGATATACAGACGGACAGACAAAAAATTTTTGTAGCAAAATCAAGTTTTCTATACGTTTTGATACTTTTTATCACCCTGGAGCGAAAAGAAAATAAATTTTTCTTGCCGATGCGAAGCTTCCAGACGTTGTGACGATGTGGAAGTAATTACGATACCCTGAGATTGCAATTATCTGGAATCATGTTAGTCGTGGAAATACGACTTCCTTTAAACGTAAACTATGTTCTTAGCTTTCAAAACATACATGTGTATAACTTACTTTTTAGATTTTTTTTAACTGTAGGCCTAATTTTATAGAAAAAATGTAGAGGTAGAATAGATATCCCAATGTTTGTTCTTTTGTATATTCAGTCCTTCCATGGCCTAGTTTAGTGTGTCTGTGAGTCTTGGTGGGTACCTAGGCATTTATGTGTTCCTGTATATCTTCAACAGTAAAATAAAAAATAAAAAGTCTGGACGCAGAAAGTGCGTTATGGAAGTGAATTTTCATAAAAATGTTTTTAATAGCAAATATATATCTTTAATGCAAGCAGACAACAATTTGGTCACCGGTATAACCTATACAGTAGGAACAATGTAAATTTTTTTATCAAAATAACTTGTTTGAAAATGTACAATAATTTTCCAAAAACAAACTTAAAACGTTTCCGAGAAAACTCGTTTCCTAGTTGACGAACCTTAGGTTAATAGCAAATTGCGTTATTGAATTTTGAAGGGTTTAATAAAAACTCGCTACCAAAACGCACGTACTGCGTCACAATTTTTTTTACAAACATGCATCATATTTCAATAAAAGATGCAAAAATGCAATAAGGAATGTTCGAAAAAAATTGTAGGTAACACCAACGACTTATGGACCAACATATGATTGTCAAAATAATTTTATAAGATGCAGCTCAAAACATCCTATAAGTAACGTATTCAATTTTTTCTCGTATCTTGCATAATAACAATTATATTGAGCTTTACCGTATAAATGCGTCACCCTGTATATATGTAAACAGAAAGTAAACCCGGATATGGATTCTAGGGGGCCTAGGTTTCGCTCATTTGAATAAATCTTTTTAGAATTCAAAAGCCGCGGTCTCCTCATTGGACGAATCTTTTCTACGAAAATTAGCTAAAAATTATAGACCGTTAAACCATAAACTTAACTAAAACTACTTCCAAAGCATCAGAGAAAGTGTCTATTTGAAATGAATTTTCTGGAAATATTTTATTAAAATGAAGAGCAATGCTGGTTGAAGCTGAAACTTAAGGGTTTGCAGAACACTCTTTACATAATCCGTATTTCTGTCAGGTTCCTTGCCTAAATGTTGCCAATTTTGACGTTTCAAATCGCGACTTTTTATGTTTTGAGGAAAACCCCAATTTTTTTCTTTAAATGCCACTAACTTTTTTGTCTTTAAACTTACAGACCTAAATTTTGGTAAATTGTTCACCCGTTATATATATATATATATATATATATATATATATATATATATATATATATATATATATATATATATATAAAATTGAAACCGATCCTGGATATGGGTTCTAGGCGGCCTAGTTCGCGCACATTTGAAGGATTTTTTTCTAAATTCAAAAGTCGGGATCCCTTTAGTGATTTCTTTTAAAGAAAATTCACTAAAACAAGCACTTGTGAAGCCACGGGAAAAGTCTACGAGTGTATTAAATATGGAACGGTTTCAATAAGTTAGGGCAAGAACAAACAACCAGATATGCTATTCAAATTGAATTAAGCCTTAAAACTTTCATCTCCTCTTTATCAAATTAGTTTTTATACAAAAACTTGCTAAAAAATTCATCGGAATAACAACAATCTGATTAGATAACGGTAAAGTGAAATGGGACTAAAAAAAATGATAAAAAGTAGAGTCACTAACTAGGATTAGAACTCGTCATGCAGGAGTCGATTATCCGATGTACAGGGACTTAGCCTACTGAGCTACGCTCGACATGTATGTACTAGCAGGTATATCCCATAATACGTGTTAATTGTTCAACGTTTTGCAATTTACACAAAGCCATTTTGATTTACAATGGAGTTTTTGGTCATATTGTAACGAAATCAAGGAAAATAACGACTTAGACACATATCTAGGAGCTTGTTAGTCATTTTTTGTAGTATTTTTCACTTACATGCGTACTCAATCAATTTTGACGTTTTAACTTTCTTGAATCAGATTTAACTAATTAAAAATTAATTTACCTCTACCTTTTTTGTGTTTTAAGATAGAGATATGAATTTTGGTACATAGGATACCCTTTATGACAAAAACCAGCGTACCAAATTTGGTTGTCCTTACTTTGTTATTTCCAGAGATATAATTTTTTTTGAAAGAAAACACAAAATCTCCGGGAAAACCTGGGCAGATTTTCTTGACTAACGAACTTATCCGCGCCACTTGCAAAAGGAAGGTATGTGCTAAACTTTATCAAAATTGGACTATTATTTTTTGAGTTATCGATGTGATAACTGCATATATATATATATATATATATATATATATATATATATATATATATATATATATATATATATATATATATATATATATATATATATATATATATATATATATATATATATAAACATATAAAAATTGAAACTAACCCTGGATATGGGTTCTACAGGGCCTAGTTCGCGGTCATTTGAAGAAAGTTTTTCAAAATTCAAAAGCCGGGATCTCCTCATTAGTGAATTTTTTAAAAAGAAAATTCACTAAAAAAAAGAATTAGAAAAAAAAAGAAAAGAAAAAAAAAAGAAAAAAGAAGGAAAGAGAAAATTCATTTAGTTTATAAGTACAATTAATTACACTACAGTAAAAAAAGATATGTATGAATATTATTCTAATGATTGTGTTTGCGTTAAACGGATGCATCTATACGCAAGTCTAAATTTAGACAAATAAATATTAAATCTATGTATGTATAACTATTATACTTCATAGAACGGGTCGAAGTATAGGATAAAAGTCTGTGGTTGATAAAAATTCAATTGAAAACCATCTCGTCGACACGCTACAGACACACACACACACCCATACTATATGTTGGGACAAGCTAATATTTCGGAAATATTACAACGGCTTTTCCAAACGACTGAATTATTTAGTTTTAACTTTTAAATACAAACATAACAATATATACTAGACCATTTAAAAATGTTTCTATGATTTGGTAAAGCAATCGACATTAGCAGTGGAGTACTTTGTCACTTAAGGTTCAAATTAACTGACAACTAAATGTTGGGACAACTTGAGAATAAAGCTAAATTTAATATGGGGTCACATCACCCTTAGCTTTAACAACTGCTTGGACTCTTTCCGGCATTGTATTGACCAAAGATTGACATTTCAACAGAAAAATTGTCCCAGATTTCTTGTAGTTTTGTCCGTAAATCAGATATTGTACGTTGAGGGTGGTTTCTTAAATACTACTTCATTTTATGCCATACGGTTTCTATCACATTTAAATCCGGACTGCTAGCTGGATGGGATAAAACCTTTACATTATTGTCACCCACTTTTTTGTTGATTTTGCCGAATGGCATGATGCTCCATCTTGTTGAAATATGAAATCATTGTCGGGAAACAATTTTTGAATACTAGGCAAAAGTGTGGTTTAAAGTATCTCTTGATATTTTTAGGCATTTACAGTGCCCTCTATAAATTTTAAAAAACCTAAACCCCTTGCCGACATAGAGTCCCACACCATAATTCCCTTTGGGAACTTAACAACTCTTTTCAGGCAATCTTTATGGAAGGCTTCTGTTTTATTCCGTATTACTCATTTACGGTGGTCTCCAACGCAAACATCAAATTTAGCCTCATCACTAAATACTATTTTATTCCACTTATTTTCTCTCCAGAGTAGTTTAGATCTTGCCCAATTATATCGGTTTTTCTTCTGAACTTCTGTTAAAAGCGGCTTTTCTTTTGCCTAAATAAGACATTTTATGAGACTTTTGATACTGGATGAACCATTCAAAAGTAAACTTATCTTGTAAAATCCCAGACCGCATTTACGCATGTATTTTCGACAACATTCTCTAGATATATTTAATCCAGTTACCGTGTTCCATTTAGCAGTTATTTCTCGAAGGGTGCTTCTTCTTGACGTCTTGCATATTTTGACCAAATTTCGCAAATCTCTTTCAGAAACGAGTTGCGGTCTTCCCGAAGTTCTACCCCGAACATCCACATTAGCAGTCTCACTGAATTTTTTTATTATATTGTACACTGTAGATTTTGAAATAGTTAAATCACTAGCAATTTTACGCATTGTTTTACCCTTATGGTATTGATGAATAATAATTTCACGTAATTTTTGGTTCGTAGCCTTTCCACGACTCATTATTTTAACTAAATTAACAATAAAGTATGTTAACAATTACTAACATCACTACTTGACGTTTTACATTAATGGCCAACTGCCAATGGACAAATAAAATAATTTTGGCGTTTTTACCAACGCCGCCCGTAACTAATTGTCCCAACTTTTAGTTGTCAGCAAGTTTGACCTTCTAATGACAAATTACGCTATTATTAATAGAGACTACTTTACCAGGGCATGAAAAGGTTTTTTAATAATATAGAATTTACTGTTATGTTTGTATTTAAAAGTAAAAACTAAATAATTCAGTCGTTTGGAAAAGCCGTTGTATTATTTCCGAGATGTTAGCTTGTCCCAACATATAGTTGTTAGGGCTCATATATATATATATATATATATATATATATATATATATATATATATATATATATATATATATATATATATATATATATATATATATATATATATATATATATATATATATACATATACATAACTTATTTGCTGCTCCAAATAGACAACTGCCTTAAGTGATTAAATTCAACCGTGTTAAATGTATTATTGTGATAATAATTGTTCTTTCATATTTTATGTAAACACAGTGTGAGTAATGATGCCAGTTAAGCTCATAGAATTTTATGTTGTTCATTACATATTTTAATTTCCATTCATTTACCCCTGTTCGTTTCACTGTTCAGATATTCAAAGCAGACATCTAATTGGGACACCTGCCAGCATTATGTACAGATTAGTATGTAAATTATGCACGTATTTGTTTATACGTCGTGAAATTTGATATGTATTCCTCAAATGTATTCTTGAAAAATGATCTTGATCATTTCAACTACTGCACATAAAAAAAGTCCATAACATAAACTTGACTTCTATAGCTGACAATGGATACAAGGTACCAGTCGACTTAAATATGCATCGATAAAATTTCTGTTTGGAGTTTTATTTGGATATATGTGCAACAAATTTCTACATGTTTTATTACTGTCATATTTAATTTAGTTTGCAAAGGTCACTAGGTAAAGTTTGTAGTAGGCGGTGACATTCAAATCCACCTTTACTTCATAGAAATGAAAGTTTTACAGTTTTCTCTTGCAGATTCAATCGAGTAGTGCTTTCCAACAATTTTCAATAGAAGCTTCTGAATAGTTTCTTTAATGATGTGGCAACGTAAGACCATCGCAGTGAAGCAAGCGGGACAAACGTATCATTTGCTATTACGTTCTTTGGGGTTTTTTACTCCCTCTATTTTGACTAACAAAACAGAGCTTTTAAAATTAATATTAAAGAACCTCGGTGGTTCAGGGGTAAGAACGTGTGCCTCTGAACCGAAGGGTACTGAGTTCGATCCCAGGGTACTCCTTTCACTTTTTCAGTACAAACTGTAAAATTAACATCAACCGAGGTTCTGGCATGGTATTTGAGCAAGTTGAATGTCTGCACGTTCCGCCCTTCGGAGGGAGCGTAAAGCCGTATCCATGCAATGTTGGGCACGTTAAATATCCCTACGCTCCTTACAGAAAGGCAGAGGTTCGGCAAAATTTCCAGGATAGTGAGGTGAAACTGCTCCCTGGCTGGCGTCGGTGATTGGCCATAATCACGGAAATAGGCCAACGTTAAAGAAACATAACACACACACACAAATTGATATTACTATTAGTAACTGGAACTCATATTCGGAGTCAGTTTCAATTTATAAATGTTTATAAAAAAATAATGGGTCGGTTTTGATGAAATTTGGCAGGTACCTTACTTTTCTAAGTGGCTTGGATAAGTTCGTTACCAAGGAAAATCAGACCAGTTTTTCTGGGAAAATTTGGTTTTTCTTTTGAAAAATGTTTGTATTTCCGGAAATAACAAAGCTGTTTCAATCAAGTTTGGTACGCAGCTTTACACTATAAAATCCGATCCACATAACAAAATTTACGTCGCCAACAGAAAAGCAAAAGAAGAAGATCGGGTTTAGAGGTTTAATACAAGCTCATGTGAAGAATTTCTCTCCTATTATCAGAAATTTTTTAATTCTTGTGTTGTAGCTCTATTTAAGAAAAAAACTTTAAATGCCTAAAATTAAATTTTCTATGACGCTAGATATTTAAAATTTGGTGAATCTAGATACTGTAAGTCTTTTTAAAAGAAACTTGTATTACAAATTTCATTAGAGTTACAAAAGCTTATCAGAAAGAAACTTAATTCACACAGTTAATTCATTATTTAAATAACTTACCTACTTGAACAATTAATCAACAAATATTAACGTTAATATTATTATTCTTTGATTCCCATACAATCATTTAATATTTAACCTCAAAACAGAACTGTCAAACCATGATAAATAAACAAAACACGTTAATATTATTTAGTTTCCAATTTTAAAAGCATAATATAGGTACAAGATATATATATATATATATATATATATATATATATATATATATATATATATATATATATATATATATATATATATATATATATATATATATATATATATATATATATATTGTGTGTGTGTGTGTGTGTGTGACATACGTGGTTCTCGGGTTGAACCGCGTCCAGAACTGTTTTTGAGCCATTTTCAAGAGGTAAAGTAAATATGTAAGGACACTCTAAGTCTTCAATCTGCCTACTCCTTAGAGTGGAGGAAAAAGGTGGGTAAAGGAAATATGTAAGGACACTCTAAGGCCTCAATCTGCCTACTCCTTAGAGTGGTGGAAAAAGGTGGTTAAAGGAAATATGTAAGGACACTCTAAGGCCTCAATCTGCCTACTCCTTAGAGTGGTGGACAAAGGTGGGTTGGGTTGTTGTAGCTCGATTAAGGGGGTCAATCTGCCTACTCCCCAAATTTTGCTGGAGATCGTCTGTGAGGTCTCAACCCTAGGCCTCAGAGAGATCTGGCAGTTCGTTGCAAGTCTTGTCTTATATATGTCGTTCTGTCTACCTGTTTCGTTATGAGTGAAAGTAGTGGGGTCACCGTCAATTAAGTGGGGGGCTTTGGTCACGGTACTTAGAGGATGAGAGGGATTAAGAGGGTCACCGGCATTTGTTGAGGCAGATAATGGGGCAATAAAATTGTCTGTGGAATTCATTTTCTTTTGGTGTGCTTGTAAAGAAGATATAATAGGTTTCCAAGTAGTCGGAAGGCGAAGACCATCTCTTTTATTTAAACAATCGGGACGTTTTTCATTCTCGATTGCTTCGCGGATAATTCTAGTTTTGAAGTTGTAAACCGGTGCTATTGTTTAGACATTATCGACGTCTATTTTGTGCCCTGTATGAATATGATGCATGGCGAGCGCCGATGACGGGTCGCATTTTCTAACTGCGAGGGTGTGTTTATATATTGTATTGTGGATTAGTCTATTTGTTTGTCCTACACAAGTTTGGGAACAGTCGGAACAAGGAATTTCGTGGGATTCGTTTGGAATCGTATCCTTGGGAGTTTTTATCAGATTTGACAGTTTTTGCTCTGTTGTTAATACGGTTTTGATATTATGGGTTCTAAAAATTCGGCTGATTTTGTCGGTGACACCTTTAATGTATGGTAAAAACGCTGTGTGTTGTTGTGTGGACTCCGTTTGTTCTTGTTGTGGTGTAGTGGTTTGTTATTGTGCGTTTCTAATGTTTCGTAGTATGTGATTGTTGTCGAATCTGTTTTCTAGCAATGTCTGTCTTAAAAAGTTTAATTCTGTCTGTTTGTTGTTGTTGTCCGTTAGTCTAAGGGATCGTGTTATTCGTGTTCGAACCACTGAATTTAGTTGCGATGGGTGATGGTGAGATTGGGCATTAAGATAACGATTAGTGTGGGTTGGTTTTCGGTAGACAGTGTAAGAAAATCCTCTGACTGGGTTTTTAGTGATACTTACACCTAAGAAAGGAAAAGAACAATTATCTTCTATTTCCATGGTGAACTGGATTTGGGGGTTGGTGTGATTTTAGGTAAGAAAGGAATTCGTCTAGTGGCCAGACAGCGAAAATGTTGTCATATATATATATATATATATATATATATATATATATATATATATATATATATATATATATATATATATATATATATATATATATATATATATATATATATATATATATATATATATATATGTATCACACCGATAACTCAAAAAATAATAGGCCGATTTTGCTAAAATTTGGCATGTTCCTTCCTTTTGTAAATGGCTTGGACAAGTTCGTTAGTCAGGAAAATTGGACAAGGTTTTCAGGAAAAATTTTGAGTTTTCATTTGAAAAAAATTTTTATCTCAAAAAATAAAAATCTCGGGACGCAGCAAGTGCGTTATGGTAGTGAATTTTCATAAAAATGTTTTTATTGCAAATATGTGTGTTTTCTTTTTAAGAAAGCAGACATCAATTTTGGTTACCAGTATAACCTATATAGAAAAAGCAGGCATCAAATTTGATTACCAGTATAACCTATATAGTAAAAACAATGTGCCATGTTTCATCAAAATAACTTCATTGTTTGAAAACGTACAGAAATTTCCAAAAGTAAACCAAAAGTGTTACTGAAAAAATCCGTTTCCTGGTCAACCTTATAGGTTAATAGCAAATTGAGCTTTTCAAATATGAAGCATTTAATCAAAATTCGCAACCACAACGCACTTGCTGCCTCCAGAATTTCTTAACTTACAAACATGCATTATATTTCGATGGAAAATGCAAAAAAATAAGGCGTTTTCGACAAAAAAAAAATTATTTGTATCACCAACGACTTATGGGCCACCCTGTGATTGTCGCAATAATTTTTTAAGATGTAGCTCAAAACACCGTATAATTAATGTATACAATATTTTTTCATATCTTGTATAATAACGAATATATTGAGCTTTATTGATTTTTTACGAAAATTCGACAAAAATTATATACCATTAAACGATAAACTCTATAGCTAAGACTACTGCCAAGCATCAGAGAAAGGGTCTATTAGAAATGAATTTTCTGGAAATATTTTAGTAAAATGAAGGACGATGACGGTTGAAACTAAGAGTTCGGTGTATGTAAAACATTCTTCTTGAGACATTTTCTTTCCATAGCCTGTATTAGATTCAAGTTATTTGCCTAAATGTTGCGAATTTTGACGTTTTCAATTGTCACTTTGACGTTTTGAGGAAACCCCCAATTTATTTTTCTTTAAATGCCCATAACTTTTTTGTCTTTTGACCTACAGAGCTAAATTTTGGTAGGTGGCACACCTATAACGATATAAACCAGCTTACCAAATTTGGTTGCCCTTACTTTGTTAATTTTGGAGATATAAATATTTTGCGAAAGAAAACACAAATTTTTCCGGGAAAACCTCGGCGGATTTTCCTGGCTAACAAAATTATCCAAGCGACTTGCGAAAGGAATGTACTCACTAATTTTGACGTTTAAAATCGCAATTTTGACGTTTTGAGGAAAATCCAAATTTATTTTTCTTTGAATGCCTGTAACTTTTTTATCCTTTAACCTACGGAGCTAAATTTTGGTAGGTAACTTGCCTATAATGAAATAAATCCGCATATGAAATTTGGTTGCCCTTACTTTGTTAATTCCGGAGATATAAATTTTTTTCGAAAGAAAACACAAAATTTTCCGGGAAAACCTGGACCGATTTTCCTGGATAACGAACTTATCCAAGCCATTTGCAAAAGGAATTTATTCACCAAATTTGATCAAAATCGGCCCATTATTTTTTGAGTTATCGGTGTGATACATATATATATATATATATATATATATATATATATATATATATATATATATATATATATATATATATATATATATATATATATATATATATATATAAATATATATATATATATATATATACATATATATATATATATATATATATATATATATATATATATATATATATATATATATATATATATATATATATATATATATATATATATATATATATATATATATATATATAAACATATAAAAATTTAAACCGACCCCGGATATGTGTTCTGGGGGGCCTAATTAGCGCTCATTTGAAAAAAAATTTTCAAAATTCAAAAGTCGGGATCTCCTCATTAGTGAATTTTTTTTAAGAAAATTCACTAAAAAGCTATGATAACCAAATTTGGTAGGTAGGTTAACAATATAAAAATAAACTATACACCAAAATTTAGATTTCTATGTTACAAGAAAAAAAGGTATAATCAACTATTTTGTGCCAGATAATTTCTATCAAAAATCACTACCATAACGCACTTGCTGCGTCCATGCTTTTTATATCTTCATCAACCCAAAATATGTTTTGTATTTCATTTAAAGCATTACATAGATTTAGTAGATATTACTTGTTATTCAAAAACATATTTCGCTATTCTCCAATTTGCAGATTGTATTTGAAAATAAGTCACAAATTCAGTGAAATTACTAAAAATGCCAATATCTAGAAAACACTCGGTATATATGTATATTTGGTTAATTTGGTTTCAAATGTACCATACTATCGACCCTTTTCGGGTCAGCATTGCCGAACCAAACACCTTCTATATGTAAACAGAAAAAAAGGAAAAATGTGGACCAAGGGGGAATACTTCTGGAAAATCTGGTGGAACTGATGAAGTGTAAAAGTCACAGTCAAATGAAGAAAGCTGTTGGCAACAGAGAATCATACTTGCGATGACAAGGCGACTTCGCGTTTAGATTGAAATGATGATGGTGAGTTTAGTTAGATCATTCCTGCTCTGATCATGCTAACTTTGCCAACGAAACGATCACCATGTCTTAAAAACGTGTGGTGGTGAATTCGGTTCTCCAAACTGTGCTTATTAGTGCTCGTCACAGATTCCAATTTTCACTTAGTAAATTGTCAAATAAATTTAGATCTAAGTAGCCTAACGCAGTAAAATATCTGCATGGCTATAATTTAGTATGGTAAAATTAACTAATATAGGTATTAATTGGTACTTTCTTCTATGTTTCCTCTGGTGCGCCACTGGCTTTTCAAATCACTAACGTCGACTCAAACTCGTTCCTTCTACTTCTATGCAAGAGAGATCTAGTCATCCAGCAAGTATTCCGTATCCCACTGAGATGTGGAGACAAGGATTTTAGATACGTGTTTTATAAATATTCCACTTTGACCAAATATTAAATACACAGACAAACACACTGGCCGGCGAATATCACTATAAATAAAAATTAATATACACGAAGCTTTTTATTAAATTCTTTACGGGCCCGAATACACTATAAATTCGTTTTAATAAAACGCCACGTTCTTTGTCTACCAAAGTGTTATTGGTGGCAGTAGAGTGTTTTCATTGTTGGTAGTCGAAATTTATACATAAAATTAGGGTAGCTGAAAACAAGCAATGAAAAACATTGATTGTATTTTGGGTATTAACGATATAAAATTAGCTAATTTGCCTAAAATTATATTCCACTGGTGCAGATTATTTTTGATGAACTTCTTTTTGGCCAAATGTGATAGGTACCCATTATATTTATTGGTAGTTGGGGTCTTTTGTTTTGAAATTGCACTTCTGCCATGACAAAGGAGTCCAGAAAACGCAAAATTAACCTGATATATACAGACTTGTCCAGAAGTAATGGCAAACAGACCAGCAGTAGATTCTTGGCTACAAGATATTAATTTTTACCCAAACTTACCTCACGGAACAAGTCAAAATTAAAAGAGTTAGAGTCAGAAACTGAATTTCGATTTTCCTTGACGTCCAGAAAAGTATTTGACGTAGTGTCTAGGAAATTGATACAGATGGGTTTTTAAGTGATAAAATATAATCCTACATACAGACTTAGAGACTACTTCTCTGGCTTCACTGTTGGTTTTCGTTGGTGAAGGACGTAGCCAGCGCGTAAGCTAACTGGAGCAAGTGGCCCTTACGAATTCTGGATGTTCTAGGATGTTCTTCAACGTTTCTGTGACTATAGTTTCGCTGCTTGACAGCATTCTCAGACAGATTAAAATTGAATTAGTACGAAATCATGACAACTACAAATAAAGATCTGTTGCTATGTTATGATATGATGTTTTGATCAAAAAATTTATCAAAATGTTGTATAGAGACTACTTTTATACTGTTATTGTTTAGTTATTTTATTTTTGTAACTGTTATCATAATTATTATAGGCTAGTTCAATTTTTATGTTAAATATTGACATACATCACGTAGACATTTTGAAAGCCTCATCTGTCATCTGTGCGTCATTTTTTATTTTCATTTTGATAAATTTTTTGATCAAAACATCATATCATAATTGTTCCTAAACGTCAAAATATTTGGGGTTGACATCGTTGGGTGATGAATAGAAGGCCTTTTCTTTCCAAACAAATACTTTATCCTCCCGATACCAATGGATCAATCCTATAACAACAGATGAAGCATGTTCCTTGGGCATTCAACTGTATAGCTTTTAGTCCTGTTTAACAAGACAAGTAAATTCCCCTGAAGATGACCTGTTAAAAAGGGTTGAAACGCGTCGGGACAGGAATAAAGTATTTGTTTGCAAAGAAAAGGCCTTTTATTCATCACCCAACGATCATATCATAACATAGCAACAGATTTTTATTTGTAGTTGTCATGATTTCGTACTAATTCAATTTTAATCTGTCTGAGAATGCTGTCAAGCAGCGAAACTATAGTCACAGAAACGTTGAAGAACATCCTAGAACATCCAGAATTCGTAAGGGCAACTTGCTCCAGTTAGCATACGCGCTGGCTACGTCCTTCACCAACGAAAACCAACAGTGAAGCCAGAGAAGTAGTCTCCAAGTATGTAGTATGGACAAGTTTCACCAAGTAAGGGCAACAACAATCAATGAAAATATAATCCATTCCCAGTTTGACTCTAACAGATAGCGGTCGCTGCTTACGGTACCCTTCAAATTCCTAAAAATACTCACACTTTTTTTGTTCGCATCGATGGGAAAGTTTTGATGAAAAAGCAGTATTTTTGCATTTTGCACTATCGTAACAGAAAATATATACTCGTTGAAGGATGCTAAAATCAACAGTTTTCGAAATATTTGCGATTTGAAAGTAACTACATTAATTCATACTAGCCACGTTTAAGTGTTTAATATACGACAAATACAATACCTACTCATAAGTACATTTGGGGACCCCAAATCACCACAACACATTGAAAAACCTGACGATCGTTTCACTAACCAGGTTAACGTCATCAGAGGATGAATAATTCTAAATATCTTACATCTACAACTCTGCTTATATTCTTGTGCAGAGGTAGTCGGCCGATAACGATTGAGGGTAGCCTACAACACAATTATCATCCATTGGACGTGCAAATAATTAAGGTATTTCCGCCAAACGACATATGTTAATTGTTGTGTTGTTGGACCACCCTCAATGGTTATCCATCGACTACCAGCACAAGAATATAAGCAGAGTTGTAGATGTAAGAGATTTGGAATTATTCATCCTCTGATGACGCTAACTTGGTTAGTGAAACGATCGTCAGATTTTTTAAATGTGTTGTGGCGATTTGGGTCCTCTAAGTGTAGTCATCAGTGCTCATCACAGGTTCCAATCTTCACTTAGTAACAATACCTACACATTAAATTGTTTTATTTTCGAATTGTAAAGGAAGAAAAACATATTAATTAAAGAAATTTCGGGACGCAGCAAGTATGTTATAATAGTGAATTTTCATAAGAATTTCACACTATTAGTACGGCATATTTTAATTTAAACAGATGTCGAAGATCTGGTTTAGAGGTCCTAATACAAGCTCATTTGAAGAATTTTCCTTTTTCTGTTATCATAAAAAATATACAAATCTTGTGTTCTAGCTCCATTTAAGAAAAAATTTTGAATGTCCAAAACTCAATTTTCTGTGACGCTAGAAAATTAAAATTTGGTGAATTTAGGTACTATGTCTCTTTAAACGAAACTTGTATTACAAATTTCATTAAAGTTACAAAAGTTTATCAAAAGGATACTTAATTTATACCCAATAAGTCCATTCATTATTCAAATAACTTACCTATTTGAACAATTAATCAACAAATATTAACGCTAACATTCTTCCTTTTTGAGCTACATACAACCATTTACCATTTAACCTCAAAACAGAACTGTCATACCATAAATAAACAAAACGTTAATGTTTCTTAGTTTCCAATTTTAAAAGCATAATTTAGGTACAAGTTGTTATATCTATTTCAATTGCAATCATTTACTACTTAACCTCAAAACAGAACGGTCAAATCGTAATAAATAAACAAAACATGTTCTTATTCTTTAGTTTCCAATTTTAAAAGCAATATACAATCATCTACTTGACCTCAAAAGAACTGTAAAAGCATAATAAATAAACAAAACACACTATCCCATCTGGTTTTTACTTCAAGTAGCTGATATAAAACTTCCTTATTTTCCACTACACACCCGCGCATCCGAATATACCCAAAGACTGTCATTGGGGCGAAATCGCCACAGTTCGGTTATGAACGTTATCGTTGCATTGTGATGTATGCCTGTAGTATATGTGTCAATCTATGCAGGGCAGGTGACTAGTCTGTCTTTGTCTGGCATCATACTTTAACCACTTAAGTTGTTTCAATTCATCTCTTTCAGATTTTATTTTTAATTGGGGAAACACTCAAAATTTTGTAAACCAATTTTCTTAAAATTCACAATAGAGGTTTACTCACTTCATTTCTAGCTACATGTAAAGTCTCATTCCAGTTACTTTAACACTTTCAAAAATATAGCGTATTCAAAAATATGTTTAAATACTTTTTTGGGAAAAAAATATTTCCGTTAAAGCTGATTGACGAACACGTCATCGATTGTAACGAAATTAAGGCCTGTGCCAAGCTTCGTCCAAATCAGTTCAGTATTTTTTGGGTCATCTCTCGGATACACACACAATATATATATATATATATATATATATATATATATATATATATATATATATATATATATATATATATATATATATATATATATTCAATCGAACCTTGGACATGAGTTCTAGGGGCCCCAATTCAGGTTCATTTCAAAAAAAATTACGAAAGTCTTACCATCGTTACCTCTCAATAAGTAAAGTTTCTTAATAAAAACTCACTAAAATGGCAGGAACAATAGTAAAATATTATGACTATTAGCTTTTATTATTACAAAACTAAATAAGTAATTACTTAATCCGGCAGTGGTCGCTAGGCCGTTGGTCGGCGTGGGAGACTTTCTCTCACATTGCTAATTTTGATATAAAACTTGATGCATTTTAAAATATATACTTTAAACAACAATATTTCAGAAAAATGTTCATATTTTAGTTGAAATCAACAAAAAGTAATACAGAAAAATAATGATTCATGAAAAAAATTGTTGAAATTATGAATCCAAGCATCAAGTTTTAGTTTTCTTCGGAATATTCAGCCGCGCCCACATAATTGGGATAAGTGTGCCTAGTATGTACTGGACAAATAAATCTATGGTAAGAAATGCAAGTCTTCTTAGCTTTTCTGTTTTTCCTGCGAGAACATAAATAACAGAAGTTTGTTGCTTCATTCGAGGTTGGTGGTTGATTTACATTTTCAAGTGGAATTCCAGCCACCCTTGCTCTTGTCGTACGAAGCGTCAGCGAAAGATTTTGGATTTGTGTACGCTTCACAAGATGTGGATATATATATATATATATATATATATATATATATATATATATATATATATATATATATATATATATGGTGCCTGGGATTCCACTTGAAAATGTAAATCAACCACCAACCTCGAATGAAGCAACAAACTTCTGTTATTTATGTCCTCGCAGGAAAAACAGAAAAGCTAAGAAGAAGATATATAAATATTAGGCCGATTTTGATAAAATTTGGTAGATACTTTCCTTTTGCAAGTAGCTTGGATAAGTTCGTTAGCCAGGAAAATCGGCCCAGGTTTTCCAAGGAAAATTTTGTGTTTTCTTTTGGGAACAATTTTGTATCTCCGTAAATCACAAAGTAAAGGCAATCAAATTTGTTAGCCGTGTTTGTATTAAAAAGAGTGAGCTATGTACCAACATTTAGGTATGTTAAAGACAAAAAAGTCATAGGCATTGAAAGAAAAAAATTGGAGTTTTCCTCAAAACGTCAAAGTCGCGATTTGAAACGGCAAAATTGCCAACATGTGGGCAAAGAACCTGAAACCAATACAGGTTATGTAAAAAAAAATGTCGCAAGAAAAGTGTTCTGCAAACCCTTAAGTTTCAGCTTCAACCGTCATTACCCTTAATTGTACTAAAATATTTCCAAAAAATTCATTTCAGATAGGCCCTTTCTCTGATGCTCTGGTTCTAGTTAAGTATATGGTTTAATAATTTTAAAAAGATTTTTTCAAATGAGTGCAAACTATGCCTTCTAGAATCCATATCCGGGTTTAGTTTCAATTTTCATTTGCTTACATATATACAGGGTGGCCCATTGATACGGCAAAGCCAAATATAATTGTTATTATGCAAGATACGAGAGAAAATTGTATACGTTAATTATAGGGTGGCTTGGTGGGCTGCATCTCATTATAAAATTAGTTTGACCATCACAGGTTGGCCCATAAGTCGTTGGTGATACCTACAATTGTTTTCAAACATCCCTTATATTATTGCATTTTTGCATTTGTTATCGATATATGATGCATCTTTGTAATAAACAAAATCTAGACGCAGTAGGTGCGTTTTGGTAGCGAATTTTCATTAAATGCTTTAAATTTCAATAATCCAATATGCTATTAACATAAGGTTCGTTGGCTACGAAACCAGTTTTTTCGGAAACATTTAAAGTTTATTTTGGGAAAATTTTTGTACATTTTCAAACAATAAGTAATTCTGATAAAATATGGTACATTGTTTCTATTATATAGGTTATACCGGTATTGATTGATACCTGCTTGCATTAAAGATACATATTTGCTATTAAAATTGCTAAAAAATTCACTTGCATAACACATTTACTGCATTCAGACTTTTTTCCTATACATGGAGCAACAACATGTTTCAGCTATTATGTTTGCTCATCTTTTCCGAGGAACTTAGTGACATTAGCAGCCACGAAGGGATCTTCGTCTCTAGCTTTCACGTCAACTCCATCCACTGCTACAGCTTGTTTTGGATCGATGTTGTGTAAGCTATGCTCACTTTCGGCATCACTATCTGGATTGTCAATTTTCTCAATCTGATCTCCAAGAGTAGGTGGTTCATTTTGGCGCACATCTGTATGTGATAAATTGTAAATTTCAACAATTTCACCATATTTTATGACCTAGCTCCATTTCTATCTTGTTCCAACTTCAAAAGATCCAAGCTTATAAGCAATCGCCCACGTCTCTTTTTTATAACACAAGCGTTTCGAAAATAACTCGCAATCAGTTGAGTGGTCATGCAATGAGAAAAAGTCTCACGCAGAGCGCACGTCCTAAACAAATAATTCCGCACAACTAAATGAATAGTTGTTGCTAGTGTTGTGAGAATACGTAATAAAATATTCGTCGAATCCGAGTATTGAAATATTCGTATCAATCCGAATATCCCTGGCAGCGTGATACGTAATACCGAGTCGTATATAGTAAATATAGTGTACATGTACGATACAAAATCTTTATGATACGTAATACGGAATCGTATATAGTAAACAGAATGTATGTGTACGATACAAAATCTCTCTGATCCGAATGACGTATATTGCAGGATCAGCCAGCCAATAACAGGAGCAATCGAATAAAACGGTTTCGGTATTCGTATTCGTAATTCGTAATAACAAATATTAATCTAAGCCTGATTAACCTCTACATACCCCGTACCCGCAATATTGTATAACGGTAGTCGAACTTTTTCTTATATTCCTAGAATGGAATGTATTCTATTCCGTTATATCCTGCTTATCCATTGTTAATTGTGTCAATTAGATTACACAGGGGTTTGTTGAAACGGGAAGTTAAATTTAAAACAGATGTTTTCTGCTGGTGCAGCTATAAACTGAAATAATGAACACCACATAATCTTTTTGGTTTAGTTATTGGTCACCATTATATTTTATTAATTACAAAAAACTTAACACGAACTTATCCTATATATATATATATATATATATATATATATATATATATATATATATATATATATATATATATATATATATATATATATACAGGCTGTTTCAAAAAACATGCACCATCGCTCGTGGGGCAATTCCTTACTAAAAAATAAGAAAAAAAGTTACTGTGCACATGGGCCCGGAAACGCATAGTTTCCAATATACAGGGAGTTGAATTTTAATTTTTTTTTTAATTTTTTATAAATAATTTCAAAACCACTGGATTGATTTTAATGAAACTTGGAACTTGAAAGTGTATTATGAAAGTGCATATTTTCAAGTGAAAATCTGCTTACAACTGCGTCAGTGGCGTGCGTACGGGGCAACTGTAAAAATTCATTTGGGGAAAAATATGTGCGCCACTGTGTTTTTCCAATTTTGATACATCAGTTATGAAGCTTATTACATAAGCCACAAAAGCTGCCTCTTGGTATTTTTTCGTTCAGGGTATCCCCTAGGAGATATGATTAATTTTATAAAAAGGGGCAAAGTACCGATTAGTCGGCGTAATAATAATAATAATAATATATGTTTACTGCAACCATAAGAATATGAAAAACAAAACATACAGTAAACATTACAGCAATAAACGTGCAAATAACTAACCTACGTAAAACTTATTGGTGATAAACATTGAAATGAATATGACAAACATTGATAAAAAATGATAAATAAAAAATAAAAATAAAAAATGAAAAAAGTTATCGTAAAGACACCATGATTTTTCCAAACTCTTGTTTTTTGTACATTACTCAATTGACTTTAATAACAAAGCTAAAGAAAATGTTGAAAGTGACCACCATTAGCGTCATTACAATTATTTAACCTTCTGCGCAAAGATCTTCTTACTCTTCTGCAAATATTTTGATCTTCTCTAATGCTGTCAAATGCATATTCTATTCTTCCCAACAATTCTTCTCGTGTATTTACTGGTGTTTTATACACTATTTCTTTTAAATGACCCCACAAATAAAAATCGAGAGGATTCAGGTCCGGAGATCGAGATGGCCATGGCACCGGACCTCCACGACCAATCCATTGGTGACCGTATGTGTTGGCTAAATATGTTCTTACAACTGCTGCAAAATGTGCGATCATGCTTGAACCACATTGTACCATTTCTCATAAAAAGCGGTAGTAACAACGGCAAATCATTTTGTAAAAAGTTTAAATATGATTCATGGTCAAGACGATTCGGTAGAACAACAGGACCAATTATGTGATTTTCAATAATAGCAGCCCAAATATTGATGGAAAATTGATACTGCGAATTTGCAACTCTTAGAGAGTGTGGGTTTTCATCGGCCCATGTATGTAAATTGTAAAAATTTACGATACCTTTTCGCGTAAATGACGCCTCATCAGTAAATAGTACACGTTTAGAAAAATGTTGGTCGTGCCTAAGTTTGTTTAAGAACAACTGACAAAACATTACCCTTGGTTGAAAGTCTCTAGGTAGAAGTTCCTGGACACGTGTAAAATGATAGGGATATAAACTTTGATCCTTCAGAGTTCTGTGAACTGATGATGCCGAAATATTACCCAGTTCGGTGGCAATAATTCTCGTACTTGTACTAGGATCACGTTCAACTCTATTTAATATTGCCTCTTCAACTCGTACAGTTCGGCGGTATCTTCT
This sequence comes from Tillus elongatus, assembly GCA_964006375.1. Lineage (NCBI taxonomy): Eukaryota > Metazoa > Arthropoda > Insecta > Coleoptera > Cleridae > Tillus > Tillus elongatus. Next base: position 67,771,723 of record OZ023270.1, on the reverse strand, counting down.
GCGTCCAGAGTCAGATTTTAAAGGTTTTAAAGAACCAGTTTCTCTCAAATGTCTTACAATACGTGGGAAAATATTTTTGTCAGGAATTCTTCTTTGCGGATAAGTTTCCTGATACACTCGCACAGCTTGTCTAGCATTTTGATTTGTTTGTCCATAAATTAACAACATATCAGTCAAATCCGCTGAAGTATACTTAATGAAAACCATCTTGAGAGGAGGAAATAATATTAATGAGCAACTCAGTATCAACAAATAACTAAAAACGAAAATACTGCACCGTATCAAAATTTAAATAATAGCACGAAAACTCTTTTGACGCCTACAAAGCACTCCAAAATTGTGGAATTTAGAGAACTGTCAAAAATTATAGTTTCATGGCACTTTACGATTACTATTTTCATTACTCCAACGAATCGCTACTTTGCCTCTTTTAGTGAATTTTCTTAAAAAAAATTCACTAATGAGGAGATCCCGACTTTTGAATTTTGAAAAAATTTCTTCAAATGAGCGCTAATTAGGCCCCCCAGAACACATATCCGGGGTCGGTTTAAATTTTTATATGTTTATATATATATATATATATTTATACAGGGTGTTCAAATAAGGGCACGGACCGGCTATATCTCGAAAACCGTCACAGCTGCAGCTTGCGGAAAAAAATTAGCATAAGTAAAGTGGCCATGAGAAAATGTTGGAAATTATTTTCAGCTTCCTAAATCTGCCGCTAGGTGGCGAAAATGCCATGGCATACCTAAAATCATTAATTTCTCGAAAATCTTGACGCATAACATAAACTGGTTTTAGGTAATTTGTAATGAACGTTCACATATCTACAACTTCTGTTAAAAAAAAATTTCCTTATAAACCAGTGGCGGAGGTAAGGGGCGAGGATTTTTTTTATAAACAAATGCCTATAACTTGATAACCAGTAAAGATAATTTCAAGATTTTTGGCTTGTTGGAAAGAGATCTCATAAGAAATTCCACGTATTAGTATTTTAAATTCACAGTCACACATGCACAAAATATAGAGGGCGTTAGAGTAGACGAGTCTAGTTTTATTTAATTTTATGAAAAATTTCAAATGGCAGCATAGTATTATAATATAACTTTCGAAAAGTAGATGAAGTTAGAAAGAACTCAGTGAAAACCCAAAACGAATATGTTTTTCCGTTTCAGAGAAAACTCGAATTTTATGTATTTTGGTGCTTATTATGCCATTTCTCAAAATTAAATATGACTATAGAAAAATCTCTATAGAATATTTGTTTTCGGGCATCGTTATACAAATTAACATAGTTACCAATAACAATTAATCACTTTAATATGAAATATATTTATCACCTTATCACAAAACTAAGATACAAGAGCCAATAATCGAATTTAAGGTTATATTCGTAAATTAAGTGATTGTATTATGAAAACGAAACTATATGAATGTAAAACACCTAAAATTTAACTAACATATAATTATTTACAAATGTTCAAACTGCTGTCCGTTTTTATGTATACATTTAACTAATCTCTGATGAGTAGAGGCTACCGCCGTTTGAACTTCAGCCGTAGATATGCTATTAACAGCAACTTGTATCCATCATATTTTCTCTAGTCGTTTTTAGAGTTTTATATACCAAATATTTCACTCTCCCCCATAAATAAAAATCTATGCAAGTCAAATCAGGTGATCTGGGTGGCCATGGAAATAAGCTTCCTCTTTCTATCCACCGATTTGGAAATTGAACATTAAGATATTCGCGTACAATTTGCGCGAAGTGTGCTGGACACCCGTCATGTTGCAACCACATTAATAATCTTGTTTCTAGACAAATATGTTCCAATAACATTTTTAAGCTTTGAGTTAAAAAATTTAAATACAGATCTCCGTAAAAAAATATGGTCCAACAAATTTCCCTTCAGGTATACCACACCATACGTTTAGAGTCCATGGATTTTACCGATCTAATTCTCTCATCCAATGGGGTTTACTGTCCGATCAATAGTGCATATTATGGAGATTTACTTATCCACAATTTGAAAATGTTGCTTCATCTGTCCATAGTATTTGGGATAGAAATCGTGGTGTTTCTTCTAGGATGCTCAGCATCCAATGGCAATAATTCAGTCTGTGGTCACAATCAGCTTCATTTAGCGCCTGATGCAATACTATGTAATATGGGTGCATATTATGGTGTTTTAAAATATTGTATACAGATCCTACGGTCACACCTAAGTTTCTAGAAATTTGTCGTACACTAATATGTGGATTTGTGGTAACAAGAGCAATTACATTAGTAATGTTTTCTTCATTTCTAATCCTATGAGCTCTGACTTGTCTCCCGGTGTGCCTTACAGATCCAGTTTCCCGCATATATCTTGCAATGCGACTAGACACCTCTCTTGAGTAATGTCTCTATGGGGGTACCTTAATACATATTCTCGTGATGCGATAACAGAATTCCGAAAACATTGTAAATAAATTTTAAACATATCAGATGCTTCCTCGTTGGAATAAGACATCCTGAAAACGTAAAATACTAACTATCAATAAAAAACACACAGAAACACTACAAATAATTAATAAGATCAGTAATAAATTGAACATAAGATTTTGACGTCTATAAAACAAATTCTTTCAATTGTCTTACCTTCGCTGACAACACATGCACCACATTGATTGAAGTACAAAACTGCATATGAATTTTACATGTGTATTAACAAGTGTTTAAATGATTGTAGACAATGCTTGTATTTATTACTATATTATGATAGAGACATGTATGGAATGAATTTTCAAAATAAATACTTAGCATTTTCTCTAAACGCCTAATGAAAAGTGTTTCGTTTCCATAATATTAATTAATTTTTTCATGACTTCTGCATTACTTCTGTATTGTAATTTTAATAAAGTAATAAATTTATTTCATTTTAAAGTGATATAAATGCTATTGGTAAGTACGTTAATTTGTATAACGATTGTAATGAAGTTTGAGTTCATTCCGTGCCCGTGTCCACTTGGCAGACATGGTATTCTAATTTAAAGTAGATACCTTCAGGGATATAATCAAATAATATTTATCGTATTTTGCTTTAGTGCGTAGGGTGTATAGATGTTAGTTAAATTTTAGGTGTTTTACATTCATATAGTTTCGTCTTCATAATACAATCACTTAATTTACGAATATAACCTTAAATTCGATTATTGCCTCTTGTATCTTAGTTTTATGATAAGGTAATAAATATATTTCATATTAAAGTGATTAATTGTTGTTGGTAACTATGTTAATTTGTATAACGATGCCTGAAAACAAATATTCTATAGAGATTTTGCTATATTCATATTTAATTTTGAGAAATGGCATAATAAGCACCAAAATACATACAATTCGAGTTTTCTCTGAAACGGAAAAACATATTCGTTTTGGGTTTTCACTAAGTTCTTTCTAACTTCATCTACTTTTCGACAGTTATATTATAATACTATGCTACCATTTGAAATTTTTCATAAAATAAATAAAACTAGACTCGTCTACTCTAACGCCCTCTATATTTTGTGCATGTGTGACTGTGAATTTAAAATACTAATACGTGGAATTTCTTATGAGATATCTTTCCAACAAGCCAAAAATCTTGAAATTATCTTTACTGGTTATCAAGTTATAGGCATTTGTTTATAAAAAAAATTCTCGCCCCTTACCTCCGCCACTGGTCTATAAGGAATTTTTTTTTTAACAGAAGTTGTAGGTAAGTGAACGTTCATTACAAATTACCTAAAACCAGTTTATGTTATGCGTCAAGATTTTCGAGAAATTAATGATTTTAGGTATGCCATGGCATTTTCGCCACCTAGCGGCAGATTTAGGAAGCTGAGAATAATTTCCAACATTTTCTCATGGCTACTTTACTTATGCTAATTTTTTTCCGAAAGCTGCAGCTGTGACGGTTTTCGAGATATAGCCGGTCCGTGCCCTTATTTGAACACCCTGTATATATATATATATATATATATATATATATATATATATATTATATATATATATATATATATATATATATATATATGTATCACACCGATAACTCAAAAAATAATGGGCCGATTTTGATTAAATTTGGTGAATAAATTCCTTTTGCAAATGGCTTGGATAAGTTCGTTAGCCAGGAAAATCGGTCTAGGTTTTCCCGGAAAATTTTGTGTTTTCTTTCGAAAAAAAATTATATCTCCGGAATTAACAAAGTAAGGGCAACCAAATTTCATATGCGGATTTATTTCATTATAGGCAAGTTACCTACCAAAATTTAGCTCCGTAGGTTAAAGGATAAAAAAGTTACAGGCATTCAAAAAAAATAAATTTGGATTTTCCTCAAATCGTCAAAATTGCGATTTTAAACGTCAAAATTGGTGAGTACATTCCTTTCGCAAGTCGCTTGGAGAATTTTGTTAGCCAGGAAAATCCGCCGAGGTTTTCCCGGAAAAATTTGTGTTTTCTTTCGCAAAATATTTATATCTCCAAAATTAACAAAGTAAGGGCAACCAAATTTGGTAAGCTGGTTTATATCGTTATAGGTGTGCCACCTACCAAAATTTAGCTCTGTAGGTCAAAAGACAAAAAAGTTATGGGCATTTAAAGAAAAATAAATTGGGGGTTTCCTCAAAACGTCAAAGTGACAATTGAAAACGTCAAAATTCGCAACATTTAGGCAAATAACTTGAATCTAATACGATCTATGGAAAGACAATGTCTCAAGAAGAATGTTTTACATACACCAAACTCTTAGTTTCAACCGTCATTGTCCTTCATTTTACTAAAATATGTCCAGAAAATTCATTTCTAATAGACCCTTTCTCTGATGCTTGGCAGTAGCCTTAGCTATAGAGTTTATTGTTTAATGGTACATAATTTTTGTCGAATTTTCGTAAAAAATCAATAAAGCTCAATATATTCGTTATTATACAAGATATGAAAAAATATTGTATACATTAATTATACGGTGTTTTGAGCTACATCTTAAAAAATTATTGCGACAATCACAGGCTGGCCCATAAGTCGTTGGTGATACAAATAATTTTTTTGTTGTCGAAAACGCCTTATTTTTTTGCATTTTCCATCGAAATATAATGCATGTTTGTAAGTTAAGAAATTCTGGAGGCAGCAAGTGCGTTGTGGTTGCGAATTTTGATTAAATGCTTCATATTTGAAAAGCTCAATTTGCTATTAACCTATAAGGTTGACCAGGAAACGGATTTTTTCAGTAACACTTTTGGTTTACTTTTGGAAATTTCTGTACGTTTTCAAACAATCAAGTTATTTTGATGAAACATGGCACATTGTTTTTACTATATATGTTATACTGGTAATCAAATTTGATGCCTGCTTTTTCTATATAGGTTATACTGGTAACCAAAATTGATGTCTGCTTTCTTAAAAAGAAAACACACATATTTGCAATAAAAACATTTTTATGAAAATTCACTACCATAACGCACTTGCTGCGTCCCGAGATTTTTTATAAAATTAATCATATCTCCTAAGCGATACCCTGAACGAAAAAATACCAAGAGGCAGCTTTTGTGGATTATGTAATAAGCTTCATAACTGATGTATCAAAATTGGAAAAAGACAGTGGCGCACATATTTTTTCCCCAAATGAATTTTTACAGTTACCCCGTACGCACGCCACTGACGCAGTTGTAAGTAGATTTTCACTTGAAAATATGCACTTTCATAATACACTTTCAGGTTCCAAGTTTCATTAAAATCAATCCAGTGGTTTTGAAATTATTTATAAAAAATTAAAAAAAAAAATTAAAATTCAACTCCCTGTATATTCGAAACTATGCGTTTCCGGGCCCATGTGCACAGGAACTTTTTTTCTTATTTTTTAGAAAGGAATTGCCCCACGAGCGATGGTGCATGTTTTTTGAAACAGCCTGTATATATATATATATATATATATATATATATATATATATATATATATATATATATATATATATATATATATATATATATGTATATATATATATATATATATATATATATATATATATATATATATATATATATATTTGTAAAAATACCTTGGTATTCCCTGGACAATAATAATAAAACAAAATTATATTTAGCACGTGTATGTTATGGCGCTCTAGTTAATACCATGAAAAGCAAACTATATACTAAAATTTAGATCTGTAAGTTGAAAGACAAAAAAGTAATATGCATTTAAAGAAAAACTTTGTGCTTTTCCTCTTAAAACACCAAAGTCGCAATTTAAATGTAACAGGAGGCAACATTTAGGCAAAGAAGCTGAAACGAAGCTGTTTTTGCGTATTCATTGTTTGTAAAACTTTCGGTAAATTTCGGTAATTAGTAATACATGTTTAATAAGTCAGATTTTCGTGAACAAATTGCTTGCAAATGAATTTTTTTTGTAAGTTTCATCGAAAAGATTTTTGTAAATAATTATATTTTGCTTGGTGGGTAAATAGTTGGCGAGGAAAATCGTTTTTTTTTCGGGAACATTTTCAGTTCATTTTCTAAACAATTTTGTACCCTTTTAAACAATATAGCTAATTTGATGAAATATACTACATTGTTACCGATATATAGGTTATACTGGTAACCAAATTTGATGCCTGCTTCCATTAAAAAAAAAACTCTGGACGCAGCAAGTGCGTTATGGTAGTGAATTTTCTTAAAACTATTTTTTAATAGCAATAATGTGTGTTTTTTTTTTAAGAAAGCCGGCATCAAATATGGTTACCAATATAAACTATATAGTAAAAACAATGTGCCATGTTTCATCAAAATAACTTTATTGTTTGAAAATGTACAAAAATTTCCGAAAGTAAACTTAAAGTGTTCCCAAAAAAACTAGTTTCTTGGTCAACCTTATAGGTTAATAGCAAATTGGGGTATTCAAATATTAAGCATTTGATCAAAATTCGCTACCATAACGCACTTACTGCGTCCAGATTTTTTTTCTTACAAACATGCATTATATTTCGATGGAAATGCAAAAATGCAATAACATAAGGCGTGTTTGATTAAAAAAAAAAGAAAATTTGTATCACCAACGACTTATGGGCCACCCTGTAATTGTATAGATAATTTTTTTAAGATGTAGCTTAAGACACCATATAATTAATATATACAAATTTTTTTCATATCTTGTATAATAACAGATATTTAGAGCTTTATTGATTTTTTTTACGAAAATTCTACAAAAATTATATACCATTAAACGATAAACTCTATAACTAAGACTACTGTCAAGCGTCAGAGAAAGGGTCTATTTGAAATGAATTTTCTGGAAACATTTTATTAAAGTGAAGGACAATGACGGTTGAAACTAACACTTCAGGGTTTGTAAAACATTTTTCTTGAGACATTTTATTTCCATAGCCCGTATTAGATTCAAGTTCTTTTCCTAAATGTTGCCAATTTTGACGTTTAAATCGCAACTTTGACGTTTTGTGAAAAACCCCAATTTAGTTTTCTTTAAATGCCTATAACTTTTTTGTCTTTTGATCTACAAAGCTAAATTTTGGTATGTAGCTTACCTATAAGGATGTAAACATGCGTATAAAATTTGGTTGCCCTTACTTTGTTAATTCCGGAGATATAAATTTTTTTCGAAAGAAAACACAAAATTTTCCGGGAAAACCTGGACCGATTTTCCTGGCTAACGAACTTATCCAAGCCATTTGCAAAAGGAATTTATTCACCAAATTTAATCAAAATCGGCCCATTATTTTTTGAGTTATCGGTGTGATACATATATATATATATATATATATATATATATATATATATATATATATATATATATATATATATATATATATATATATATATATATATATATATAAATATATATATATATATATATATATATATATATATATATATATATATATATATATATATATATATATATATATATATATATAAACATATAAAATTTTTAACTGACCCCGGATATGTGTTCTGGGGGGCCTAATAAGCGCTCATTTGAAGAAATTTTTTTAAAATTCAAAAGTCGGGATCTCCTTATTAGTGAATTTTTTTAAGAAAATTCACTAAAAAGTTTGCTATCAAAAACATTTTTATGAAAATTCACTACCATAACGCACTTGCTGCGTTCAGACTTTTAAAAGTTTGCGACACTTTTATAGGCGTTCAAAAGTTTACTCACCGTAGTTAATGTGCAGAAGTAGTGAACCATATTCAGTAAAAAAATCTCGGGACGCAGCAAGTGCGCTATGGTAGTGAATTTTCATAAAAATGCTTTTAATAGCTAATATGTGTGTTTTCATTTTAAGAAAGCAGACATCAATTTTGGTTACCAGTAAGTATAACCTATATAGAAAAAGCAGGCATCAAATTTGATTACCAGTATAACATATATAGTAAAAACAATGTGCCATGTTTCATCAAAATAACTTGATTGTTTGAAAACGTACAGAAATTTCCAAAAGTAAACCAAAAGTGTTACTGAAAAAATCCGTTTCCTGGTCAACCTTATAGGTTAATAGCAAATTGAGCTTTTCAAATATGAAGCATTTAATCAAAATTCGCAACCACAACGCACTTGCTGCCTCCAGAATTTCTTAACTTACAAACATGCATTATATTTCGATGGAAAATGCAAAAAAATAAGGCGTTTTCGACAAAAAAATTAATTATTTGTATCACCAACGACTTATGGGCCACCTGTGATTGTCGCAATAATTTTTTAAGATGTAGCTCAAAACACTGTATAATTAATGTATACAATATTTTTTCATATCTTGTATAATAACGAATATATTGAGCTTTATTGATTTTTTACGAAAATTCGACAAAAATTATATACCATTAAACAATAAACTCTATAGCTAAGGCTACTGCCAAGCATCAGAGAAAGGGTCTATTAGAAATGAATTTTCTGGAAATCTTTTAGTAAAATGAAGGACAATGACGGTTGAAACTAAGAGTTCGGTGTATGTAAAACATTCTTCTTGAGACATTTTCTTTCTATAGATCGTATTAGATTCAAGTTATTTGCCTAAATGTTGCGAATTTTGACGTTTTCAATTGTCACTTTGACGTTTGAGGAACCCCCCAATTTATTTTTCTTTAAATGCCGATAACTTTTTTGTCTTTTGACCTACAGAGCTAAATTTTGGTAGGTGGAACACCTATAACGATATAAACCAGCTTACCAAATTTGGTTGCCCTTACTTTGTTAATTTTGGAGATATAAATATTTTGCGAAAGAAAACACAAATTTTTCCGGGAAAACCTCGGCGGATTTTCCTGGCTAACAAAATTATCCAATCGACTTGCGAAAGGAATGTACTCACCAATTTTGACGTTTAAAATCGGAATTTTGACGTTTTGAGGAAAATCCAAATTTATTTTTCTTTGAATGCCTGTAACTTTTTTATCCTTTAACCTACAGAGCTAAATTTTTGTAGGTAACTTGCCTATAATGAAATAAATCCGCATATGAAATTTGGTTGCCCTTACTTTGTTAATTTCGGAGATATAATTTTTTTTCGAAAGAAAACACAAAATTTTTCGGGAAAACCTGGACCGATTTTCCTGGCTAACGAACTTATCCAAGCCATTTGCAAAAGGAATTTATTCACCAAATGTAATCAAAATCGGCCCATTATTTTTTGAGTTATCGGTGTGATACATATATATATATATATATATATATATATATATATATATATATATATATATATATATATATATATATATATATATATATATATATATATATATATATATATATATATATATATAATATATATATATATATATATAAACATATAAAAATTTAAACCGACCCCGGATATGTGTTCTGGGGACCCTAATTAGCGCTCATTTGAAGAAATTTTTTCAAAATTGAAAAGTCGGGATCTGCTCATTAGTGAATTTTTTTTAAGAAAATTCACTAAAAGGCAAAAATTAACTACCTCGTAAAAGAGAAAGAGAAAAATTTGGGTTACAAGTGTAAAGAATTTTTATGACTGTAGCAATGAAGTTAATCGTGGGTGGCAATTTCCAAATGGTGATTTATTCACAAAATAAAACTTTACTACCTGACCTGTTTCGACTAATATAATCTTAAACTTTCTTGTTAGAATTTGCTAAATTAAGTCAGTTCAGTATCTCAGGAGCATTGTTCTGTTACTTAGTTTAGTTTCGATAAATAACAATGTCACCATAAAGTAGCCCCGATTTTGATATTATTTTCATATAAAATTTTATGGCAACATAAAATCACACAATATTTTTATTGCACAAATGTTTTGCATATAGAAGTCATTATATTTCTACCGGGAATCCTATTTTTATACGAGAATGACAATTGAGATTTAACCGTAAAAATTTTAAGGTGAGAAGCTTTTGCACTTTTTATTTCGTTCAGATTTTTATCTGTTGTTTCAAGAAAGTTTTGTTTTTTCAATTTCTTTTTATCATAATATATGTATGTTTAAACGTTGAACAAAGAATGTTATAGTGGACGATGATCTTAGCACTTTTTCTGTAAATGAATATAAGAGGTCCGGACGCAGTAAATACGTTATGGTATCTACATTTGAAACCCCAAATTTATTGCAAACATTAACAGTAAAAAAAGAAATTCTTCTGATTGACGAGCTTTGCTAAGACACTTAAAAATTAATAACCAATCGCGTTCCATTCTTGATAATAAGAAAAAATAAAAAACACATCAATCTTAAGGTAGGAGCTGTTCAAAATGCATGCTGAATGTCTTCGCAGCATCCTAGATTAGATTAGATTCAATGTGAATCCATACACGCAACGTTAGGTCTATTGTGGCTCACATCTAATTGCTTAAATTTTACCCAACAAATCGAGCTCCCCGCAGGAGGTGATATTTTTTAGTGTGAAAGTTGGTTTGACATGTCTCGAACAGCGTTTAAGCGGTGTCGTTAGCCCGTTTCGAAGCTCACAGAGGAGACCTTAATCACCAGGTGTAATCCACCCCAAGAGACCCCAGCTCTCCTACGGCTTCCACTAGACCCGGTACCCGCCAGGGCTTGCATAAATTTCACCCAACAAATTGAGCTGTCGGCATGAGGCGATATTTTTGAAAGTGGGAGTTGGTTTGACAGGTGTACTGCCATCTGAGTGAAGTCGCTTGCCCGTTTCGAAGTTCAAAGAGAGATAACCTGTCTCCGAGTTCGTTTTGACCCGATATACGTCAGTGTTTGATTCGAGGCGGGACCATAAAGAAAGTCCCGTACCCGAGCAGCTCCCAAGCGAGATCGTTTGCCTGTTTCGAAGCTCACAGAAGAGACCTCAATCTCCAGTTGTAATCCAACCCTGACATCTCAGCTCTCCTTCGGGTCCGTCTAGACGCGACATATGCCAGTACTACACTCAGGCCGACATCCCACCAAGACCCGCTCCCGAGCATCACCCAAGCGAGGTGGTTTGTCCGTTTCGAAGCACACAGTGGGGGCCTCCAAATCCAAGTGTATACCACTTCCCAGAGATCTAAACCCCCTTCGTGTAGTTTGGAGACCCGACACCCGTGAACACTTAACACAATACATCTGGAACCCCGCTCCCGAGTAAGAAGGTGGAGGTCTCCAAATTCGGGTGTATATCACTCCCCAGAGATATCCGCCTCCGTACAGGCTTGTATATATATATATATATATATATATATATATATATATATATATATATATATATATATATATATATATATATATATATATAAAACATATATTTTCTTTCATTTGTTTTTCTCTCATTGTCTTTATTTTTCTCTGTTCGTTCCACTCGACCCAGGTAATTTGTCAACTGGTCTAACGTTTTAATATTTTGGATACATATAGATTCGGATATCTGGTTCTTGTACTGTCTGGCTATATCTAATACTATTTCTTCCCCCGTCATCCTTGGTTGAAGGCGTTGAGCCATATTATACATTTTTAGTGCATTATTTACCAGATCTTTTAGTTGGTTCCTATCGTGTTTTCCAAAATATAGCTGTTTTCTCACTACTGCTTGCTGTGGTTCTCCCCAGAAATGCTGTAAGAGATTTTCTTTGAAGTCGTCCTTATTTTCAAACTGTTTTTCCTTACTGACGAACCATATTGTTATGCATTTTACTAATCATACAAAAACTTTAAGACTGAATAAAGATATAATACTTTATTTCAAACGAATGCCAGACGACCTGTCATGCTGAGCACGTTACATGTTCATACGTCACACATGGCTGTCACCTTAACTTGAAAATCCTAAAAGCAAATACTATATAATTACAATACGGGACACTCCTATGCTTCAGCATTGGTGATATTTGTGACAAGTACACTAGCGCCACCTCGCGTGAAGTACTGCCAACTGTGCGAATAATTTGAATTGTATATTTACCTGCATATTCTTAATTTAGACAATTGGTTTATTATAGATGAATATAAAAACTTGTACATGACAAAACAGTGAAAATTTTCAGATTATATAGTTATCAATAGAATTTGTATCAACAATTAGCTTGAAACATAAATGAATTCAGCATGGATAATTCTGCAAATTTCTCTTACCCATAATCTTATTTCATCATAATTTAAAGTACTACCTTGAAACCGTCGTTAAACTACTATTTCAAGGATAGGTATAGGAATATACTGAAAGCTGTTTCTGAGGATATTAAGTTACAATCTGTACTTACCTATAAATAATTGTTCTAGGTATAAATGGTAGCACAGTACTCAATTTGCTATATCTCTACATGAAAACTGTCTTATTAATCTAATATTTTAAAATATGTAACTGATATACTTAGTACATAATTAAGAAATTGTGCAGATGAAAGGTGAGACTAACTCTTACTTCCGTGAATAAATCTATTATAGGGCTGAATCTGCTATTTCTACTTGTCTCTTTAAAAACTTGTCTTGGGGAGATAATTAAAAGCCTTTACCAAGTGAAATAATTTTAAATGTGAAAAAATGTGACAATTTATGCCATACTGAAATAAAAAAGGACACAGAAGCATATATAGAAAAACAGTTTTCTTATACCATTTATTATTAATGCAAAACTTTTTTTTGCCTTCATATTTCCTTTTTTTTTTGATGCACTGGAAGACAAGTTATGATTGAAGCCTTTAAACCACCAGTTTACGAAGTTTATCTTTAAATAGGTACATGATGGTAAATATTACACAATAAATTATCTTCTGTGAACTGTACATATTGGCATAAAAGTGATTCTGAATTTGTCTTCTGCCTCAAATCATATTCACGTTTCGTCATCCTTTGGAAACCTCTGAAATGTCTTTGATAGATTTAGCACGTTATAGTTCGAACAATTATAGATTGCACACACCCAACCACTAACACTCATTGTAAAAACACAGCAGAAACTTAATTATACACAGTTAAACACCAGCAATTGCTAGTGTTACACGTTCTCGAACGACGTAACATCAGTACTATTCTTGAAACACGAAATTAGCCGGAGTGTGCTGTATTGTCATTATATAGTATTTGGTAAAAGCTACTAGAGTATTGCCAACTTAAAGGATAAAACATAACTAAAAATAAAAGGATAACAATTAAAACCAAATTAAAGTGAAACTGACGTCGAAAATGGGTTCCTACTTCCGGCTTATTTTAAAAAACATTTCAAAAAGTTTCGTTAGCAAAGTGAGAAAAACTAATTACGTGCCTATATATTATTTTAAGGTTATTTTTTAAACAAACTGCTACGTTTTGATAACTCTGTACTTTCATTCTACTTTATTTCCATTATTTTGAAGATACTGTATCAATTTTCTAAACAATTCATTATTATCTTAATTAATAATAACAAATAAAATAAGGTTGTGTCAGCATGTAATAAAATTCTGTGCTTACCTTACACTTTCATAGATTTAGCACAACCTAATCAACAGTTGCTGTGGATTTAGTCTGGATTCCTTTTAACAATGTGGAAGTTGCATATAATTTACTTTTGATGAAAAACGTATTTTAAGTACAGCAAAATACTCTAAAAATATATGTCTACAAGTAAACCCCCCTTAAAGTGAACCACTAATTAGTAATTAATTCTTAAAATATTGAATATAATTCAAAAAGACAGGGTACGCGATCTGATTGGTGAAGAGGTTTGTGACGTCACGATCCGGTATATCTGCGTTGTACGCCGGCATCACCATTTAACGTTGTCTTGTTTTCGTTTGTGTTTGCATCGAATTCTGAGCAGTTTTATCATAATTTTAAGTAGTTTTGGTGTTTAGTGTATAATATAGGTTCAAAGGTAGTAAGTTGTGTTTAATCTAGTTTAGTGCGTTATGGTAGTGAATTTTCATAGAAATGATCTGGCACAAAATATTTTATTATAACTGTTTTTTTCTTATAACATAGAAATCTAAATTTTGGTGTATAGTTTACTTTTTATATGGTAAACCTACCTATCAAATTTGGTTATCATAGATTTTTTATTTTTTAAGAAAAAAAATTTTTTCAAATGAAAACTCAAAATTTTCCCGGAAAACCTCACCCGATTTTTCTGATTAACGAACTTGTCAAAGCTATTTACAAAAGGAAGGTACGTGCCAAATTTTATCAAAATCGGCCTATTATTCTCTGAGATAAAAATTTTTTTCGAATAAAAACTCAAAATTTTCCCGGAAAACCTCGTCCGATTTTCCTGACTAACAAACTTGTCAAATCCATTTACAAAAGGAAGGTACGTGCAAAATTTTATTAAAATCGGCCCATTATTTTTTGAGATAAGAATTTTTTTCGAATGAAAACTCAAAATTTTCCCAGAAAACCTTGTCCGATTTTCCTGACTAACGAACTTATCCAAGCCATTTACAAAAGAAAGGTACATGCCAAATTTTATCAAAATCGGCTCATTATTTTTTGAGTTATCAGTGTGACACATACATACATTATATATATATATATATATAATATATATATATATATATATATATATATATATATATATATATATATATATATATATATATATATATATATATATATATATATATATATATATATATATATAAACATATAAAATTGAAACTGACCCCGGATATGGGTTCTAGGGGTCCTAGTTCGCGCTCATTTGCAAAATTTTTTTCAAAATTCAAAAGTCGGGATCTCCCCACTAGTGAATTTTTTCTACGAAAATTCACTAATATACCATAACAAGTAACGGAACAATACAATTTTATGTTATTCTGAAAAAAGTTTTTGCAAATATGAAAAAATGTACTCTGTGGAATACCAAATTAAATTGTGTTTGATGGTTTCTTGTTGAACCTACTAACGGATTATATAGTTTTATCTTTTAGTAGTCTAAATGCGTCTGAACTGAACAGTATTTATGATGAAATTTGGCTTTTCTAATGTTAAAGATTAGGTACAGCCTTTTGATAAATTTAAGACGTTTATAAAAATATGAAACGTTATCAACTCTCCTGCATGCTATTGTTTCTAGATGTATTATAAATGAAGGCAATGAGTAAAAAGAAAACACTACACCAATGAAGCAGCAGATTCAGAATCACAATACGAGAATGCGAAAGACATAACAGCGCCTGGACATAAATATTATAAGTGCTGGATAGTGCCCAAATGTACTTCCATAACAATAACTACCCCCAACAAATTATTCTTTAATGTACCTAAGGATGAGAAAAGCAGGAATAAATAGTGTATATTTTTCTTGTATATTATTTGAGTGGGGAACATTTTCATGTTATGCTTTTATTTACATTATATTTTATAAGAAATTACCACATAAAATCCAACAAAGGTATTTACAGGATAAAATAAGGTTCATATCTGACACATACCTCCCAGCTTTCACTCTTTTTAGCTCACCACCCATGAAATTGGGGTTGTTTCCTAAAAAAGGCAAACATTGCTAGTAAGTACATACATTTTTGGTAAATTATAAGATTGTCCTTGGACAAATTCAACTTCTGTAGTCATACTATAAGACTGACTGTACAGTTTTTAAAATAATTAATACGAGTATATAGATACTAACAATAATATAAGTTGATAACAATAACTACCCGGCACACGTAAGTCGCATAAACACTAATGGTGAGATGAGGATCTCTGTGTGAGTAAGCGAGACTCCTTTGGCCGATACCGGATCGTGACGTCACAGTAGGCCGTCTTTGTTTACGGCTGCGTTTTGGCACGGAGACAATAATTTTGATTTTCTACATTTTTTACAGGAAAACTATTAGTTAAAAATTTAAATGTTATATGGCAATTGGTTTTATACAATGTGGGGAATTGAATAAGAGGGGAATAAAGAAATGTGCAAATTCCTCATTCACCTACGTCACTGTGATTGTATAGCAACCTGCCTCTCCTCTAGCAAATCACTTAGCTAAACCAAATAAGTTACCAGCGGAATTATGCAGACACAAGTATCCGCCGATTAACATCTTAACAGTAAAAGGACATTACTTACCTTATAAAATTGTAAAAAAAAATGGCAAAAACCACTGCCCGACTATGTCAAAGCCAGTTTAACGGTGCTGGGTACATGGTACCCGATATCAATGCTCATTACGTCGGTATTATACCTCCATAAATAGTTTTTATCATCGACTTATTTAATTATTTACTATTATTATCCTTTATTTACTAGTACTAAGCGTTAACATACTTAAGCTAATAAGTTGTTCGGTAAAGCAGCTATCTAATCTTCCAAGTAGAGTGTGTTTCAGACTTTCATGATATTCGATTTACATGTTACGTGAGAGGATGTGAGATACTTTGTTTGAGCAAGATCTTTAAGTAAAATGGTTTTAAAACAATACAGTCCTGCAGCATTTTAGCGATTTTTTTTTAATTCGCTGATGAGGAGATCTGTGTTTATATATATATATATATATATATATATATATATATATATATATATATATATATATATATATATATATATTATATATATATATATATATATATATATATATATATATATATATATATATATATATATATATATATATATATATATATCCGACCGATAACTCAAAAAATAATGGACCAATCTTGATCAAATTTGGTAAGTACCTTCCTTTTGCACGTGGCTTGGATAAGTTCGTTAGCCCGGAAAATCGGACCAGATTTTCCCGGAAAATTTTGTGTTTTCCTTATATAAAAATTGATATCTCCGAAAATAACTAAGTAAGGGCAACCAAATTTGATACGCGTGTTTGTATTATAAAGAGTGAACTCTGTACCAAAATTTAAATCGCTAGCTTTAAAGACAAAGAAGTTAAGGGCAGTTAAAGAAACACATTTTGGAGTTTTCCTCAAAACGTCAAACTCGCAATTTTAAACGTCAAAATTGGCAATGTTTAAGCAAAGAACGTGAAACAAACACGGATTTTAAAAAGAAAATGTTGCAAGAAGAGTGTTTTGTAAACCCTTAATTTTCAGATTCAACCGTCATTGCCTTTCATTTTACTAAAATATTTACAAAAAATTCATTTCAAATAGACCTTTTCTCTGATGTTTCGGCTGTCGATTTAGTTAAGTTGATGCTTTCGCTGTAGGTTTAGTGAACTTTATGGTTTAACGGTCTATAATTTTTTTAAGATAATTTTCGTAGAACAAAATCGTTTAGGAATTTTTAATTTTTTTATCGAAATATGATGGACGCAGTAAGTGCGTTTTGGTAGCGAATTATCGGTAAATTTGTAATTTAGCTTCCGAACGCTTTTCAAAAAACTGTTTTCAGAAACCTCCCTAGTGCCCCCCTGGATCCACAAACCCCAAGAAAAATTTCTTGTTCACACCCCCCAAGAAAGTTACGGGACCAGGAGTGAGTAGCGGTACTGGGCGGGGTAGATAGTAAAAAGGAAATATGAGCAGAAAATTCGAATAAAACGGGCTTGAAAGCTGTATTTTTCACATATTGAAGCCATATCCCCCTTAAACCCTGCCTACCCTACACAGCACCCCTATCCCCCTAGGTCTGTAACTTTCTTGGCGGGTTGGAACAAGACATTTTTCTTGTGGTTTATGCAGCGAGGGTGGTTGTATGCACGCGAGGGGGAAGAAAAATCCCCACGACGAAGCAGCCACCCTCTAACCCCTGCCACAAATCGAACCGGGGAGGGGGGGCAGCTTCGTCGTAGGCTACCCCCCCTTGTGTGAATACAACCACCCTCGTTGCATAAACTACAAGAAAAACTTCTTGTTCTTGTCTGGACGCAGCAAGTTTGTTATGGTAGTGAATTTTCATAGAAACATTTTTTTAATTAAATACCTATTACTTTTTATAACGTAAACCTACGTACCAAATTTGGTTCAAAAGAAATTCAAAAATTCCTCGTCCGATCTACCTGGTTAACGAACTTGTCCATGCCACTTACAAAGGGAAGGTACCTGCCAAATTTCAAATCAAAATTGGCACATTATTTTTTGAGTTATCGGCGTGACACATACACAAACACAAATATATATATATATATATATATATATATATATATATATATATATATATATATATATATATATATATATATACAGTGTGTCCACGGATTGAGTGTGGGTAAGGTATAAGGGACAAAAATTTTTTGAATTAGATTATGATATTCTTGAAATCGCTCCTGCTTTGTCTTAAACTAAGATGTTCAGGAAATGAACAAAATAAATTAATATACAGGCTAGTCTAGAACTGATTTAATTAAATGTGTTAAGAGTAAACTACCTTCGTTTATAAAGATACCGCTAAAAGTTATTAACAAAACTTTTTAGAATTAAAATTTATGACAGGCTCTCAATTTTTAGTCAGATCAGCCTACTTTAAATTTTCAAGTAAATTATTAACATTTTTTCCCTTTCAACATGGAGCTTTTTACCTGTGGTTTTCTGAACGCAGGTGCGCAAAGTAAGTAACCATGCAATGTTAAATAATAATTTATTAGTAAAATACAAAACGCTTATTACTAACAAAAATCAAAACGAACAACGAAAAATAAAGAAATTATTCAAATGTGCTGCCACCAACCGATATACATAAGTCAGCCCGTTTAGTAAATGCTTTGTAGGCATTTTGAATATGTTGAATTGGAATACCGTCAATTGCCTCTCTCAACCTGAGTTTCAACAAATCAAGATCGTTGTTTAATGGAGCCGCGTAGACTTTCTATTTGAGATAGCCCCATAAATAAAAGTCCATCAAGGTAAGCTCGGGACTTCTGGGAGGCCAAGGTATTGGCCCATATCGACCAATCCACCGCCCAGGAAATTTGCGATCAAACATTCTCGAACGATTCCTGTTGCATGTGCTGTGTGGCCGTCATGCTGAAAGTATGCTGTTTGTCTATCTTCTAGTGACATGTTATGCAAATGGTCTTGAAGAATATTTTCCAGCATTTCCAGATAACCGTACTGGTTCATATTCCGCTCTAAAAAATATAGTCGAATTATCTCACTGTAAGAAACAGCACACCACACATTTACTTTTTTATGGCATTGTCTTCTGCAATTAACTCTATAATTTTGATTCTCCATAGACCAATGCCGTGCAATTTGGGAATTTACCACCCCATTAGTGGTGAAAGTGGATTCGTCCGAAAAAATAATACTTCTGCCAAAATTTTGATTTTGTAGATATTGCTCGCCGTACCATAAACAAAAATCTAATCGTTTTGACTCGTCATTTTCTTCCAAAATGTGTATAAGTTTTGCTTTGAGAGGTTTCACCTTGTTGATACAATAAATTTGTTGCAAATGGGATTTGCTAATATTGCCAATTTCTAATGCCCTTCTTCTTACTGATAATTTCGGAAAACGCCTAACAGAATCCATAGCTAATGTAGCTGCAGCATTGTCTTTTTCATTTAGGTCGGATTTTGTCTTCTTAACATTTAAAACACTCCCAGTACGCATAAATTTTGTAACAACTTTTTTTACACCAATAGCGGAAACCGCATAATTTGGCCAGCGTTCAAGGAATTTTCTTATCACTCCCTGATAAGAATGTTCTTCATCCAAACCATAGCACTGCACAATAAACACGTTTTGTTCTGTTGTTAACATTTTTAAATACAGAAGCTTGCCGTTCGTGACAAATAAAATGGACGTTTCAATTTTCCAAATAAGTAGTATCCCGCGAAACGAACAAGGCAGAGCTCAAGTAGCCATGCAACTCGTCAATTATTGCTTCGAATGTCCAATTGTGCGGTTACTTTACTTTTTTTTTATTGGTTGAGATGACAGCAAACCTACCCCAAGTTTAATTATGGTAAATACTTTTTTAATACAGTTTCAAGTATTTTTTAAAGTACACCTAATCACAGAAGCCGTCGAACGTCATTTAAATAAAGTCGCAGCTAAAAAAAAAATCATAGTAGGCTGATCTCGTTGAAAATTGATAGCCTATAATAAATTTTAATTATAAATAATTTTTGTTAATAACTTTTTGCGGTATCTTCATAAAATAAGGTAGTTTACTCTTGATACATTTCATAACATCAGTTATAAACCACCCTGTATATTAATTGATTTTGTTCATTTTCTCAACATCTCAGTTTAAGACAAAGCAGGAGCGATTCCCAGAATATCATAATCTAATTCGAAATTTTTTGTCACTTATACCTTACCCACACTCAATCCGTGGACACACTGTATATATATATATATATATATATATATATATATATATATATATATATAACTTCCTGTGATTTTTTATTTGTTTCCTTAGACAGCAGCTTCGAACCTTCCCGGCTCACCATTAACACGCCGCTGACTCTGGTCGTTCCTGTGTGTTCTATGTCTAGACTAAGTTGTACGTGACGCCTGCGTGTTGAGCTTCTATGGGTCGGTTTACAGTCGTTTGATTGGCTGTGTTTTCGGTCTGTGACGATTGTTTCGGTTTCCTGTTTTCATTATTGTGGTATGATAATTTGTCTATTTGTATAGCTTTTATTAAGTTTTGTTAAAATGTTTACACTTGGATTTGTTCTGGGATGAATCGTTTCTTATTTTTTGTTTATTGAATGTAGTATTGTTCCCAGATATCCATTTTTTTGTGGTCTTTAGTATGTTTTATTAGTTGTAATTCGTTGATATCTGGTTTTTGATGTTTTCTGTTGTGAATGTGTGTAGCTACGATTGATTTGTAGCTAGGTATGTGGATTTTATCTAATCTTGTTATATGTTCCTTGAATCTTGTTTCTGTTGATTTTCTGTCATTCCTATATATTTTTTATTGCATGTGTTACATTCTATTTGATATATTCCGCCTAATTTATGTGGGTTGTCTTGTTGTTTTTTTATTGATTTTGTTTATTGTTTTGTGATTGGTTTTGTAGCTCATTTTTTGATCATACGGTTTGAGTGTTTGTGTCACATTTTTAAGGTGGTGGTTAAAAGTGAATGTTGTGTATTTTATGTTTGTTTCTGTTGTTTTGTTTTCTGTTTTTTGATTTCTTTGTTTTTCTCCATCTGTATTTATTACAACTGTTTTTAATACATGTTTTATACATTTAATTATAAAGAAGAGTTTCCAAGAAAGGAAAATGCATCAAATCAGTCTCTTCATTTAAATCAAGGCAGTTTCTGCTGTATATGAGCTTTTATGTTTACAAAGCTTCAAAAAAGTTTGCATTTGCCATTAAAAATTCGATGAGGTTTTATTACTGTGGGCCTATATTGAGTATTGATAATATGTTCTGGAAATGTAGATCTGTCTCAGCGTGGTTATTTAAGTGCAGAAATATGTTCCTTGTATCTGGTAAGTTTGACCGATGCAGACTGTGTCTAACGGGAATGTTTCGTTTGTGAATTTTTGAATATCCATACATTACTGGTGGTGGCAGAATTATATATAAGAGATATTTATTTTCTTATTCACTAAACAAAGATGTACTTGTGAGTTCATTTTTAGTTTCGTAAGCAAATAAGAAATATCTTTTATATAAAAATCTGCAACCAACAAATATGTATGGATATTTAGAGCTTCAGAAACCAAATATCCCATAACGACCAATAGTTAGTTATCTTAATATGCCTAATCATAAGATAGCCAGCAGATTAGTTTCACTTATTAAAGAATACAATAGGGAATTTGCAGAATTTTTCTTACGTTTTCTTATTGTACGCAATAAAAGGAACATTTTGATATATCACAACTGCGTCATAGAGATAGTTTAACTTTAGAAAATAAATATCTGAAAATTAATACATGTATCAAGTTTGAAACGTACGCGCATGCAGTGGCGTCATTTGGTCCAAAACAAAGAGCCAACTATCAAATGGTACGCCAAACGTATAGGATAAAAATAATGGTTATAGCGGTTTGTGGGTATGTGAAGCTGCTTATTTTACGTTTTTCTTGGTTCTATTTTATTAATTTGATAATAGTACCGATTTTCAAAAACGTGCTTATCTAACCTTGCTTTTGCGTGACTAGGTGAATCATCTGACGTCACAAAAATAGACGGAGCGTTTATGGTCACGTGACAAAATTTTAAATAATAAGGATTTTTAAACACGTATAAAAGCTTCAAAATCAAATTTTTCCTATTTATTTTTGATTATTGATATTTACTATAACATTAAGTTAGAAAAAATTTAAATTTTATGTAAATTCCCTATTACATTACTAAATATTCAGTTAATTTTTTTCTGGATTACCTAACACATAATTTGAATAACAAAATTTTTCCTTCAAACAGTAAATTAGTTTCGTTTGATATTTGTGGCATGTATTCTAAAATACCTCCACGGGAATGCTTACCTTCATTATAAAAGATTTTACTAGAAAAGAACCTGAATGCCATAAAAAGATAAGAAATAATGAATCTTTTTAACGAATGCATAAAACAAAACTATTTTAGATTTAATACTAATATTTATGTAAAAAATGAGTGCCTCTCTACAGGTGGTCCATTGTCTCCTTTATTAGCCAACATATTATGGACATTTTAGAAAAACAATGTTGAACATCGAAAGGTTCACATATTATTTGTCTTTTGGTACATATATGCAGATGATAGTCTGGCGTGTTTTTGAGGCAGCTCTGCACAATTAAATACATGTTTAAATTTTATTAATAACCTCCTTGCAAATATCAAATTCACTTTAGAAGAAGAATCTAACAATAGTATACGTTTCTTAGATTTAACCATTGAAAAGTTAGAAAATAATTTCAATATACAGGAAACCTACTTTCACAGACACAAGTATACAATTCATGTCACCTATTTTCACAAAAGCTTCCTATCATTCAATGATACATTGTGCGCTTCCAAAACCTATGTCTGAAACACATTTTGAAAGAGAAATTTCAATAATCAAACAAATAGGATTTATAAATTGTTCCTCTGCTAGAAAACTATACATATAAGATTATAGACAGAAAATATAAATCAGCACTTAATTTACTTGTAACCTTAAGTAAATAGGTTAAAATAAAATTATGTAAAAATAATTTTAGAGGACCTAATGTCTTCCCTCCCGTGGTCCCCACTTTTCTGTGGCTCAGCCTTGTCTTGTCTATTAGTCTGGAAGAATCCTTAGGCGGCAGTGTGCCCTTGTTACAATCCCAAATAATTGAGAATTAAAAAAAGAAAGTACGGACGCAGCAAGTGCGTTACGGTAGTGAATTTTCATAGAAATGATCTGGCACCAAACATTTTGCCTTGTTTTAAATGAGCAGACTGATTTGATGGATCCCTTCTCTTGGAAACTCTTCTTTCTGGTTAAATATATCAAGGAGAATACATCCAGCTATACTAAAACTAGTTGTAATAATGTAATAAGTTGATGTATGTCAATATCTTCATTATATAGAACCTGCTTCTCTTGCTGTTACTGTTAATTAGCTATTTACTATTATAATTGTTGTTATGGTTATAATTAATACACACTGATTTTATTTTAATGTTGTGTGTGTGTTTTGTTTCTTTAACGTTGGCCTATTTCCGCGACTATGGCCAATCACCGACGCCAGGGAGCAGTTTCACCTCATTATCCTGGAAATTTTGCCGAGCCCCTGCCTTTCTGTAGGAAGGGTAGGGATATTTAACGTGCCCAACATCGCATAGACACAGGATCGACGGCTTTACGCCCCCTCCGAAGGGCGGAACGTGCAGACTTGCTAAAATACAATGCCAGAACCTCGGTTGATGTTAATGTTACAGTTTCTACTGAAAAAGTGAAAGGAGTACCCTGGGATCGAACCCAGGACCCTTCGGTTCAGATGCACACTATTTTAATGTTAAATATCAACATACTTTACATAGACATTTTAGAGACGTCATCTGTCATTTATATTTTACCTTTTAAACAACAATTTTTGATCAACATTGCAACTGTATTTCTATTTATAACAGTTGTCAGGAATGCGTATAAATAAATTAAATTTTCTCTGTCTGAAGATGCTGTAAAGCGGCGAAACCGGTTACAGAGAAGAAAGTAAACAATTGTAAAGCCAGAGAAAAGGTCTCTACGTCTGTATTTAGTATGGAACAATTTCACTAAGTAAACGCAACAACAATTAATGAATAAACCAGGTGCTTGAAATTCAGACACGTTCAAATGCAACCACACCCTGCCTAATGGAGCTTTAGAAAGCTCTGGGTCTACCCTCTACACTAAGTGAAGATTGGAACCTGTGATGAGCACTGATAAGTACACTTGGAGAACCCAAATCACCACAACACATTTTAAAAGACCTGACGATCGTTTCACTAACCAAGTTAGCGTCATCAGAGGATGAAACATTCTAAATACTTAAAAAACTAACATCAACTTATATACCGGATCTCAGGTAAAGAGATTGAACTGAGATGAGACACTAGTCGTAGGCAAATTCCACAGTGTATTGTATTTTTATCGCCGGACAAGGTCTTTGCGCTATCCCTACTGCTTTATCTAAAAAGTGTCCATCTTTAATAGTTTTGAGAAGGTTCAACGACAGCTAAATTAACAACGATTCCTTTGGCGGCAATAACTGTATACTTATGTTATCAGTAGAACGTGCCGATCTGTTTCAAATCTGCTCATGGAAAGGTTTGCAATAAATGGCGATAGCGGATTGCCCATTGCCGTGCCTTGTGTTTGTTGAAAAAATTCATTGTTGAATTGAAAAATATTTTTAAAAACTCAACTTACAGCTAACATTTTCAACAACAAATACCTTAAAAAACTTGCTAGGTAACCCAAAAGACAAGGATACCGCGGACAAAATGTCGGGAATTTATGAAATACGTTGTAAAGATTGTAATCTTAAATACGTCGGACAAACAAAAAGATCAATTGGAATTAGATTCAAAGAACACTTATCTCAATTACGTTACGGTACTGTAGATAAGTCTGCGGTCGCCCGACATATTTGGGATAATAATCATCACGTTGATAAAGATAATCTGAAATTAATAAAAAATGTTAGAAATCCAAGACAGCTAAATGGGTTCAAAAGCGTATATATTGCGAAATATAGTTACAACAAAAAATGTATGAACACTTCACCAGCGCCAATTACGAGTCACTTGATCGATTGCTTTGCTAAATAAAATTCCCACGTTTTCGGCACGTTCTACCTATTAACATAAGTATACAGTTATTGCCGCCAAAGGAATCGTTGTTAATTTAGCTGGCGTTGAACCTTCTCAAAACTATTAGAGATGGACACTTTTTAGATAAAGCAGTAGGGATAGCGTAAAGACCTTGTCCGGCGATAAAAATACAATACACTGTGGAATTTGCCTACGACTAGTGTCTCATCTCGGTTCAGTCTCTTTACCTGAGATCCGGTATAAAGTTGATGTTAGTTTTTTAAGTATTTAGAATGTTTCATCCTCTGATGACGCTAACTTGGTTAGTGAAACGATCGTCAGGTCTTTTAAAATGTGTTGTGGTGATTTGGGGTCTCCAAGTGTACTTATCTACCCTCTACGCTGAAAAATACATTTTAGCGCCGTTCACCATAATTCTCATATAGATTTGTCCATCGATAAGATAATCTCTACTGTAATTTAGAGATCCGTATCTTTTTAAATAGTGGTTTTATTTATATGAATGCGTCTAACGTCGTTTGTTTAACAAATGTGTACGCCATTATCTTGTCAATTATACAAGTTATGCTCGGATAGCTGATGTTATAATCGAATTTGGTTGGGAATGAAAAATATTCATGAAGTGAAACGGGTTCTCTTGGTGCGACTGTGTGCTTTTGGAGGCGATGAAAACCAATCTCGTCAAACGTGGACGGTACTGTAGCGATTCTGGCGCTTGTGATGTCTTTCCTTCAGTTTTTTTTTTCTGTGTGGGAAAGTTTAAATGTGTGTCAGAGTAAGGAATAATTTAATAAGACAAACATGTTAACTATAATTTGGTTACATTCGTGCGTTACTAAATGTCCAGATATCAAATTGACCTCACATCTACTTAGAATTCTATTCGAATACGGAATTGTTAGTTCCTTAAACTTTTTATGACATGTGTAAACTTAGTTACTTATATATTTTTATTTATCTATTTCTATCGGGTAATCCATTATAGTACAGTCAAATAAAGCAAAAAAAAACCTGCGTCCAGCAAGTGCGGTTATAGTAGTGAATTTTCATATTTTTAATAGCAAATATGTGTGTGTTTTTTTAAGAAGGCAGGCATCAAATTTGGTTACCAATATAATCTATATAGTAAAAACAATGTGCCATGTTTCATCAAAATAACTTTATTGTTTGAAAATGTACAAAAATTTCCGAAAGTAAAGTTAAAGTGTTACCGAAAAAACTTGTTTCTTAGTCTTATAGGTTAATAGCAAATTGAACTCTTCAAATATGAAGCATTTGATAAAAATTCGCTACCATAACGCACTTGCTGCGTCCATAATTTATTTTCTTACAAACATGCATTATATTTCGATGGAAAATGCACAAATTCAATAACATAAGACGTGTTTGATTAAAAAAAAAAGATAATTTGTATTACCAACGACTTGTGGGCCAGCTGTGATGATAAAAATATTTTTTAAGATGTAGCTCAAGACACCCTATAATTCATGTATACAATTTGTTTTCATATCTTGTATAATAACGGATATATTGAGCTTTATTAATTTTTTACGCAAATTCGACAAAAATTATATACCATTAAACGATAAACTCTATAGCTAAGGCTGCTGCCAAGCATCAGAGAAAGGGTCTGTTTGAAATGAATTTTCTGGAAATATTTTAGTAAAATGAAGGACAATGACGGTTGAAACTAAGACTTCAGGGGTTGTAAAACTTTATTCTTGAGACATTTTCTTTCCATAGCATGTATTAGATTCAAGTTATTCGCCTAAATGCTGCCAATTTTGACGTTTTAATACGTAACTTTAACGTTTTGAGGAAAACCCCAATTAATTTTTATCTAAATGCCTATAACTTTTGTCTTTTGACCTACAGAGATAAATTTTGGTAGGTGTCTTACGTATAATGATGTAAACCCGCATACCAAATTTGGTTGCCCTTACTTTGCTATTTCGGTAGATATACATTTTTTTCTGAAGAAAACACAAAATTTTCCGGGAAAACCCAGGCCGATTTTCCTGGTCAACGAACTTATCCAAGCCATTTGCAAAAGAAAGGTACTCACCAAATTTAATCAAAATCGGCCCATTATTTTTTGAGTTATCGGTGTGATACATATATATATATATATGTATATATATATATATATATATATATATATATATATATATATATATATATATATATATATATATATATATATATATATATATATATATATATATATATATATAAACATATAAAAATCGGAACTGACCCCGGATATGTGTTCTGGGGGTCCTAATTAGCGCTCTTTGAAGAAATTTTTTCAAAATTAGTGAATTTTTTTAAAGAAAATTCACTAAAGGCCGAGCCTAGGAATAAAATATAATAAATTGAAAACTCGTATAGTCTTTTGTTTCGATATTCTAAACACTCCGTCTAAAGTCACATATAATCTTGAGTATGCGTCTTGAGATATTTAAGCTCAAAGGTCGCGAAAATCGTTTTTTTGTGTGTGTAAATACATCGTTTCCTATTTGTCAAACGTTTTTAAAAATATTATAAAATTTGCAGGGCATGGAATTCTCTATAATATATTATTACTAACAATTTTTATCAATCTTTTGTCACAACCGTTTTTGAGAAGTCGTGCAGAGGGTGGGAGTCCGTATCCGATATAGGTCAATGCAATGTCAAATACACCAGTGTTAAAAAATAGAGACTGTATACAACCAACTAACAATTTAGTAAATTGTCGGCCCTGGCCCATTTCTACCCCAATATAGGGACAAAGTATGTAAGGCTAGATGCATTCTCACCACAATTGGGACCGTAGACCGGTTTCGCTTTAATTAGAGCTCATCAGTACGGCATACTAATTGCTGTGAAAATACACCTATAAAGTAATACGGCTATGGTAGCCAGCCTTCCAACACTAAGTGATATATAAGATACGAAGCACGTGCCGCCACATCGTTGCGGAACCGGAAATAACAAAGTGAGGGCAACCAAATTTGGTACGCATATTTGTATTATAAAGAGTGAACCATGTACCAAAATTTGGGTCTCGAAGTTTGAAGACAAAAAGTTATGGGCAGCTAAAGAAACACATTTTGGAGTTTTCCTCAAAACGCCAAACTCGCAATTTAAAACGTCAAAATTGGCAATGTTTAGGCAAAGAACGTGAAACAAATACGGATTGTGAAAAGAAAATGTTGCAAGAAGAGTGTTCTGCGAACCCTTAAGTTTCAGATTCAACCGTCATTGCCCTTCATTTTACTAAAATCTCTACAGAAAATTAATTTCAAATAGGCCCTTTCTCTGATGCCATGGCTGTCGGTTTAGTTAAGTTGATGCTTTCGCTGTAGGTTTAGTGAAGTTTATGGTTTAACGGTCTATAATTTTAAGCTAATTTTCGTAGAACAAATTCGTTACTGCATTTTAGCATTTTTTATCGAAATATGCATGATTGTAAGAAATAAATCTGGACACAGTAAGTGCATTTTGGTAGCGAATTTTCATTAAATCCTTCAAATTTCAATAACTTGCTATTAACGTAAGTCTTGTTGGTTAGGACACCAACACTTAACTTTGTTTTCGGAAAATTTTTGTATAAACGCGGCAAGGGCGTTTTGGTTGGGAATTTTCATTAAATGTTTCAAATTTCAATAACCCAATTTGCTATTACCCTAAGGTTCATTGGCTAGGAGACCAGTTTTTTCAGAAACATTTAAAGTTTATTTTCGGAAAATTTTTGTACATTTTCAAAAAGTTATTTTGATAAAATATGGTACATTGTTCCTACTATATAGGTTATACCGGTAACCAAATTGATGCCTGCTCGCATTAGAGAGATATATTTGTAATTAAAAACATTTTAATAAAAATTCACTTCCATAACGCACTTGCTGCGCCCAGAGTTTTTAATAATTAGAATGTTGCAACTGTCTCTCGAAGGACATTTAATGTAGACGTGAAGTTTTCATGTTGCCGTACCTATGTCATTTTTTAATCTAAAATTCAATCTTTCCGTAATTTTAGTGAATTTTCTTAAAAAAAATTCACTAATGAGGAGATCCCGACTTTTGAATTTTGAAAAAATTTCTTCAAATGAGCGCTAATTAGGCCCCCCAGAAAACATATCCGGGGTCAGTTTCAATTTTTATATGTTTATATATATATATATATATATATATATATATATATATATATATATATATATATATATATATATATATATATATATATATATATATATATGTATATGTATATGTATCACACGGATAACTCAAAAAATAATAGGCCGATTTTGATCAAATTTGGTGAAAAAATTCCTTTTGAAAATGGCTTGGATGAGTTCATTAGTCAGGAAAATCTGCCCAGGGTTTCCCGGAAAATTTTGTGTTTTCTTTCGAAAAAAATTTATATCTCCGGAATTAACAAAGTAAGGGCAACCAAATTTGGTACGCAGGTTTACATCATTATAGGTAAGTTAGTAATTTAGCCATGTAGGTCAAAAGACAAAAAAGTTATAGGCATTTAAAAATAAATAAATTGGGGTTTTCCTCAAAACGTCAAAGTGGCGATTTAAAATGTCAAAATTGGCAACATTTAGGCAAATAACTTAAATCTAATACGGGCTATAGAAATAAAATGTCTCAAGAAGGATGTTTTACAAACTCTAAAGTCTTAGTTTCAACCGTCATTGTCCTTCATTTTACAAAAATATTTGCAGAAAATTCATTTCAAATAGACCCTTTCTCTGATGCTTGGCAGTAGCCTTAGCTATAGAGTTTATCATTTAATGGTATATAATTTTTGTCGAATTTTCGTAAAAAATTAATAAAGCTCAATATATCCGTTATTATATAAGATATAAATAAAATTTGTATATATTAATTATAGGGTGTCTTGAGCTACATCTTAAAATAATATTTCTGCAATCACAGGCTGGCCCATAAGTCGTTGGTGATACAAATTTCCTTTTTTTTAATCAAACACGCCTTATGTTATTGCATTTTTGCATTTTCCATCCAAATATAATGCATGTTTGTAAGAAAATAAATTCTGTACGCAGCAAGTACGTTATGGTAGCGAATTTTGATCAAATGTTTCATATTTGAACAGCTTAAATTGCTATTAACCTATAAGGTTGACCAAGAAACGTGTTTTTTCGGGAACACTTTAAGTCTACTTTTGGAAATTTTTGTACATTTTCACACAATAAAGTTATTTTGATGAAACAAGACACATTGTTTTTATTATATAGGTTATACTGGTAACCAAAATTGATGCCTGCTTTCTTAAAAAGAAAACACATATTTGCAATAAAAATATTTTTATGAAAATTCACTACCATAACGCACTTGCTGCGTCCAGAGTTTTTATAGATATGCGCAATAATTAAGATGGTAAATTTATTTCACTTGGCTGTTCCCCACTGTATAACCACGTTTACCGTACTCATATAACATATAACCTAAAAAGGACATATTTGTCCGTTGTAGTCGCAACCTCCCAAAGTAAGTGAACCCTAAATAGGTTATTAAATTAATTATTCACATAAACATACATTCAGCGTCTGTTTATTTTTTTTTGTCGGTGCTTGTTGTTTCATTCTGATAATAATTATTCATAATATTATTGCAAATAATAATTATCATTGCCATTTACAATACGATAATTGTGCACCCAAGCCGCATAATAAACAAGTAATTTATGAATGCAAATACGTCAGATCGTGGTGTTTTTTCAGTTTTTATTTAAATGGTATTTTTACAGATATAATTATGTGTTGAAGTTCAGACTTGAGGACCTTGTGTTCACCATTGGAAATGTCTAGTTTCTTGATCAAGCAGGCGCCGCGTTTCTAACACAATTATTCTAATATTGTATCGGTATGTGGATTTTTTACATCCGTGAATACAATATACAACTTATAGTTCAATTAACTAATCTATGCAACAATCGAGCTAGAAAGTTACTCATTTCAGTCAAGGCTACAGGGACTTTTGTGTGAGCTGATAACAAAAGGTGGTGCTGGGAGTTTGTACCGTACGGTCATTCGGCTTTGTCTGTTTAAGGTTGGTATTTTTGAAACAGTTTTTAACAGGAAGCATGATTTTATAACGTATGTCTACTTGCTTGTATGGACACATATTCAGAAGCGGCTCATTTGAACATTTATTACCGTATTCCGGTGAAACAAGGGTCTGTTTTCTTACTAATACGTAGTATATTTGTAT
This sequence comes from Tillus elongatus, assembly GCA_964006375.1. Classification (NCBI taxonomy): domain Eukaryota; kingdom Metazoa; phylum Arthropoda; class Insecta; order Coleoptera; family Cleridae; genus Tillus; species Tillus elongatus. Next base: position 67,739,934 of record OZ023270.1, on the reverse strand, counting down.
GGATGCAAGGAAATAAAAATCTCTGGACGCAGCAAGTACGTTATGGCAGCGAATTTTCTTAAAAATATTTTTTATAGCAAATGTCTTTCTTTGATGAAAGCAGGCATCAAACTTGGTTGCCTATATAGTAGAAACAATGTATCATATTTCATCGAAATAAATTTATTGTTTGAAAATATATAAACATTTTTCAAAAGTCTGGATGCAGCAAATGTGTTATGGAAGTGAATTTACATAAAAATGTTTTTAATAGAAAATGCGAGCAGGCATCAATCTGATTACCGGTATAGCCTATGTAGTAGAAACAATGTACTATATTTTATCAAAATTACTTATGGCTTGAAAAGATACAAAAAAATTCCGAAAATAAACATAAATGTTGGTTTCCTAACCAACAAAGCTTACTTTAATAGCAAATTGAGTTATTGAAATTTGAAGGATTTAATGAAAATTCGGTAAATTTGCAGATTAGCTCCCGAACGCTTTTCAAAAAATTGTTTTCAGAAATATTACTAGGACCCCACCTGGATGCACAAACCACAAGAAAAATTTCTGGTTCACACCCCCAAGGAAGTTACGGGACTGGGAGTGAATAGGGGTGCTGGGCGGGGTAGGTAGTAAAAAGGAAATATGAGCAGAAAAAGCGAAGAAAACTGCTTAAAAGCTGTCTATTTGAAGCCATATCCCCATTAAACCCCGCCTACACGAGGGGGGCAGGAAAATGCTTACGACGAAGCAGACCCCCAGCTTCGACTTGCGGTAGGGTTGGGGGTGGCTGCTTCGTCGTGAGGATTTTTCTTCCCCCCTCGCGTGCATACAACCACCCTCGTTGCATAAACCACAAGAACAATTTCTTGTTCATACCCGCCAAGGAAGTTACGGCACCTGGGGGAATAGGGGTGCTGTGCGGGGTAGGCAGGGTTTAAGGGGGATATAGCTTCAAGATGTGAAAAAGACAACTATCAAGCCAGTTTTATTCGCATTTTCTGCTCATATTTCCTTTTTACTACCTACCCCGCCCAGCACCCCTATTCACTCCTGGTCCCGTAACTTCATTGGGGGTATGAACAAGAAATTTTTCTTGGGGTTGGTGCATCCAGGGGGAGGGGGTAAGTTTCTAAAAACAGTTTTTTGAAAAGCGTTCGGGAGCTAATCTGCAAATTTGCCGAAAATTCGCTACCAAAACGCACTTACTGCGTCCAGATTTTTTTCTTATAAACGCATCATATTTCGATAAAAAAATGCAAAAATGCATTAACGAATTTGTTCTACGAAAATTAGCTAAAAAATATAGACCGTTAAACAATAAACTTCACTAAACCTGCAAATAAATATCCAAAAAAGCATCAACTTAACTAAACTGACAGCCAAAGCATCAAAGAAAGGATCTATTTGAAATGAATATTTTGTAAATATTTTAGTAAAATAAAGGGCAATGACGGTTGAATATGAAACTTAAGGGTTTGCAGAACACTCTTCTTGCAACATTTTCTTTTCACAATCAGTATTTGTTTACGTTCTTTGCCTAAACATTGACAATTTTGACGTTTAAAATTGCGAGTTTGACGTTTTGAGGAAAACTCCAAAATTTGTTTCTTTAACTGCCCAAAGCTTCGTTGTCTTTATAGTACAAACTCGCGTACCAAATTTGGTTGCCCTTACTTTGTTATTTACGGAGATATGAATTTTTTTAGAAAGAAAACACAACATTTTCTGCGAGAACCTGGTCCGATTTTCCTGGCTAACGAACTTATCCAAGCCACTTGCAAAAGAAAGGTACTCACCAAATTTGATCAAGATCGGTGCATTATTTTTTGAGGTATCGGTCGGGTATATATATATATATATATATATATATATATATATATATATATATATATATATATATATATATATATATATATATATATATATATATATATATATATATATATATATATATATATATATATATATATATATATATATATATATATATATATATATATATATATATATATATATATATATATATATATATATATATATATATATATATATATATAGATCTCCTCATTAGCGAATTAAAAAAAATTGCTAAAACTAAAATTTCACAAAAAGGACGATCGGCACAAGCTTACCGGCGGGTAGGAAGACAACAATATAAACCATCACAGGGATCTCAGATACGAAAGAGCCTGAGCTGATATGGTGCCCTTTCCAAGTTGTCGAGCCTTGAACGACAACGCGACCCCTCCTCCTTTCCGAGAAATCTTCGGACGGTGTGGGCAGTTGCAAGTATTACCACTTTCTGCATAACTTTATAAATGTGTTCTCCAACGCCCAGTCTCTTAATGTTCTCTCGAAGCTTCTTAGGTACCACACCAGCTGACGACATGACTATCGGGATCACTTGGACACTATCTGACCTCCACTGTCTCTTTACTTGCAACTCGAGATCTCTTTAATGATTTTCTCGTTGTACTATAGATTAATGGTATTCGGGATGGCCACATCAATCAGCGTCACTTATTTGCAGACCTATTATTACATCTGGCCTGTTGTGGAAACTGGTTGGGTTATGACCATAGTGCGATCTCAGTACAACATGTATCCTGAGTTCTCTACAATATAATCAGGAGTGTATCTATACTAGGGCATCTTACTTATTTTCAGAGCTAGTTCTCGATGGAGTATTCTTGCAAGTGCGTCCTGCATCTCTTTGTACTCTGTTGTAGCAAACGCTTGACATCCGCAAGCGACGTGCTGGTTAGTCTCTGATGACTGACGCCCAAATCTGCATTTGTCATCTTGGACCGAGTTATTTCCAACTATATACTTCAAGTAGTTTCTTGTTGGAATGACCTAATCTTGCATGACCAGAGAAAAACGCTATGCCTCTGGAAACATCTGCGCGGCCACCAATCAGTAGCTCGACGCCTATTTACCGACATGTACATGGGAGATCTCATTCAGATGTCGGCCATGGAGATGTTTATGTATCCAAGATTCCAGTTTCTCCTGTTCAGTCCCATTGTGGTGCTCGCACCACCTGCTCAGCTTGTTCCGTAAACTCATTTGTTAGAATGATCTTCATTTCTCAGTGGTTTATTTTCCTCGTTTGCTGTATTCTCAGGTATTTGTAACACTCTTCTACATCTATTGAGGTAATTTGCGAACCATTCTGCATTTCATATACATCTGGTTATAACTTCTCTCTGAATACACATAGGGTGCGACATTTGTCAAGACTAAAATGCATGTCAATATCTCTGGAAAACTGTTCCACGATTTTGAGGATATACAGCAGATGATTTAGCCTCATTTGCTCCCTACCATTGGTTTTTATACCGAAGCCTATCTGGTAGAGTTCAGGCAGTTTGACAGTGGATTCAATACGAGGCAGAACCACAATTGACTTAGCGAGTCGCCTTGAAATATACCTCTTCTAACTAGTATTGTGGTTGTTACGATGTTGTCACCAGTTTGTACCCGAAACTGCATTTTGGTTCTCCAGGTAGACAATGTGTGTTCTAGGAACCTCAGGACATAGGTATCGATCTTGCAAATCTTCAGCACACTTATAAACAATTCGTATGAAACTGAATAAAATGCCTTTTTGTATTCCACGTAGGCAGTAAAAAAATTATTCGTCCATTGTAAGCTCGAATCAATGATTCGATGTTCTTTGCATCCCATAGATCCTTTGCCACACCCTTTTTGCTAGATCTCACTTATGTTGTTTCGTTCGCAGTGAGAATATATGAGTGTCTCAAGGCAGGATGTGAATATTTTATAGAGGGTTAGAAGACCAGTTATTGGCCGGTATCTCTCGAGGTCTGCAGAACACGACTTATCCCTTGGCAGAAACTACGCATCTCCTTGTGCGAAAGCGAAAAACAATGACCTCTTCTTTGGGCCAAGTGTAACATCATGTATTAAAACCGTCAATAGATCATGTATACACCAAAATTTCTTCAGCCAAAAGTTTTGGACGCCATTAGGCCCGGGTGCCTTCCAATTATAAAGCCCTTTAATAACCTCGGAGACTTCATCTGTCGTAAGCGGTAATGATGCATCTGTGACAAGCTCGGTGTCCTTAGTTAACCCAGGTGGTGCCAATATTGCTGGAGACTGATGTGGCTAGTTGACTTTGCCAGAACTCTTCCATATGTTCCGTATTTTGAGAATTATTGGTGGCTGCATTCGTAGCCGAACTAAGCTAACGTTGGAAACTCTTTCCATAACGCTCAAACATGGTATTGTGGCTTTTTCTATGTTATTATTATTATTCTATTATTATTATTATTATTATATTTATTATTATTATTTATATTATTAGGTATTGTTATAAATTCGTTTTATTTTCATGGTAAATACTGGTATATATGACATAGATATATTTTTTTTTAATTTCAACAACACACCACGAGGGCTCACAGCCTAAATATTATCGTACCGTGGGTGTTGACAAGGAGGAATGAGGCAGCTTGTTAATTCTGGACTTGAAGGTTTGGAGGTTCGGAGGAGAAGGAAAAACATGTGCCGGCAAGGAATTCCACAACTTGGAAGTCCTCGGAACAAAAGAGCGGGCATAACAAGATGTTCTATGTCTGGTGACCTGGACAGTAAAAGGGTGCATTCGCTCTGTTCCCCTGGTAGATCTGTTGGGGGCAGCAGGTGGGGGAACTATGGAGGAAAGCTCCTCTGAGCAGTGCCCGTGCATATATATATAAAAGAGAGAGAGAGAGAGGTCACCAACGGCACGTCGGTGGGCAAGGGATGGCAGCCTTTGGGTGAGGGTAGGGTGACCGATGAGACGTACAGCTCTCTTTTGAATGGAGTCCAGGATAGCGAGTGTAGAAGCGGCAGCGGCACCCCAGATGTGCGAGCAGTATTCGAGGTTTGGCCTTATTTGTGAAGTATATAAGGTATAGAGAATAGCTGGTGAAAAGTATTTGCGAGCCCGGAAGAGGAAACCTAATTTCTTAGCAGCCGCTTCTGCAATTGATGTGACATGTTGGTGCCAATTAAGATTTCGATCCACAGAAATGCCAACAAGAGAAAAGGACTCATTACTTTGAATAACTTGGTTGTTCATTGTGATGTGTCTAGGGCTGGTGTATCTCTTGTGAGAAAGAAAGCAAGACTTAGTTTTGGTGGGGTTGAATTGTACAAGATTTCTACTTCCCCAGTCTAATATTTTTTGGAGATCCACGGAGACAGAACCCTCCATGAGTCTGCGATCCTCATCTAATTGGGCTAAAGAGACAGGCTTAGACGTCATGGATCATTTTACTTTTATTTTTAAAGAATTTTTTGAACAAAATACCTTGACGTAGCAATGGATTTTTATTCATAGTTCTCATGAAGCTTCAATTTTCTTATGCATGAGGATGACGTGAAAGGCGAAATCGGTTGCAGAGAAGGAAACAAGGCCTTTTGGTGAATTTTCGTCGAAAAAATTCACTAATAGGGAGATCCCTACTTTTGAATTTTGAAATTTTTTTTGCAAATGAGCGCGAACAAGGACCCCTAGAACCCATATCCGGGGTCAGTTTCAATTTTTATATGTTTATATATATATATATATATATATATATATATATATATATATATATGTTTTCATTCGAAAAAAAAATTATCTCAAAAAATAAAAAGTCTGGACGCAGCAAATGCGTTATGATAGTGAATTTTCATAAAAATGTTTCAAATATCAAAAGTGTGTTTTTTTTTTGAGAAAGCAGACATCAAGTTTTGTTACCAGTATAACATATATAGTAGAAAAAATGTACCATATTTCATGAAAATAACCTTAGTGTTTAGAAAATAAACTTAAAATGTTCCCGAAAAACTAGTTTTCTGGCCAACGAACCTTATAAGTTAATAGCAAATTCAGCTATTTAAATTTGAAGCATTCAATAATTCGCTACCATAACCATAACGCACTTGCTGATTCCCGAATTTATTTCCTTACAAACATGCATTATGATTTCGTGGTCGAAATTCCATACATTTAAGGTCAGGTCAGAACTAATACTGACCGGGGAATCCGTATGTCTAATAAATAAATCATTGTTTAATCTATTTCAACTGAGTAGATTTTCCTGGCTAAGAAATCTATCTAAGCCAATGGAAAAGGGACGGTAGTCACCAAATTTGATCAAAATCGGCCCATTATTTTTTGAGTTATCGGTGTGATATATATATATATATATATATATATATATATATATATATATATATATATATATATATATATATATATATATATATATATAAACATATAAAAATTGAAACTGACCCCGGATATGTGTTCTCGGGGGCCTAATTAGTGGTCATTTGAAGGAATTTTTTCAAAATTCAAAAGTCGGAATCTCCTCATTAGTGAATTTCTTAAAGAAAATTCACTAAAAAGCTATGATAACCAGATTTGGTAGGTAGGTTTACGGTATAAAAAGTAAACTTTACACAAAAATTTAGATTTCTATGTTACAAGAAAAAAAAGTTATAATAAAATATTTTGTGCCAGATCATTTCTATGAAAATTCACTACCATAACGCACTTGCTGCGTCCAGGCTTTTTTTCTTTAACGTCAGTCTATTTTCGCGACTATGGCCAATCACCGACGCCAGATAACAGTTTCATCTTATTATCCTGGATATTTTGCCGATCCCCTGCCTTTCTGTACGGAAGGTAGCGATCTTTAACGTGTCCAACATTGCATGGACACGGGACCGACGGCTTTACGCCCCTTCCAAAGGACGGAACGTGCAGACATTCAACTTGCTCAAATACAATGCCACGAACTCGGTTGATGTTAATTGTACAGTATGTACTGAAAAAGTGAAAGGGAAACCCTAGGAATCGAACCCGGTACCCCTCGGTTCACAGGTTCAGAGGTACACGTCCTTACCACTGAACCACTGAGGCTCCAAAACAAGGGCTTGTAAAACCAGATAATATAGCGTTATTTTGTAGGCCAGTGATTTTGGTTTACTAGAAGCGAGTGATTTAAATGAAGATCGTGTGTCTTCACAATCAAACAGGATACTGTGAGTAGTCATACGTGTGTGTTCATAACATACTAACATTGTACAGTTACTTATGCGAATTATAAGAGTTAACAATTGCCTTGTAATATGCGAAAAAATCTTACAAGCATTAATTTGGTTATTTCGATTCCATCTGACAACACACGATCACATTTAGTGTAAATATAACTAGGTTATTCGTGCAGACAATAGTGCCAATATAAAGAGAACTATTAAGATACGATCTGACACAGTTGTGTAGGCAGAACAGTATTTACTGATGTTTATATTATACAGTCATTTATTTATTATATATTCATAATATGTGCATTCAAATTTCCTGGACAGCCCCGAATGCGTTTCAGTCATTTTTAAACGGATTTCTGTCTAAACTAACTGCCTACGTATCGAGGAATTTTCGAAGTGAAGATAAATCTGGTTTCGTTAGAAAAGAAAGGAGGCAAGTAATGTTTCCTGACCTTTCTTATGGTAATATTTTATTAGAAATTATCACTTTTTAATGCAAAAAAGACTACTAACTGGTTTAATAAAAGAGTTGTACACGCGAAAAGTATAATTTTCTGTCAACGATTATTAGTTTTATTAGTGTGACAGAAGATAATAGCAACATATAATAATTTGCGGATTATATTGTGACAGTGGATATCTAATATTTAAATAAATTCACTGCTTGTTGGTTGATTGTGGTATCGATGACAGAAATATCCAAAAGCAGCTCTCTGAAGTGACATAAACACCATATTCTTTAATTCCTTGTTATTAAGGAATTTTCGTAGAAAAAAATCACTATTGAGGAGATCGCGACTTTTGAAGTTTGAAAAAAATTCTTCAAATAAGCGCGAACTAGGCCTCCTAGAACACATATGCGGGGTCAGTTTGAATGTTTATATGTTTATATATATATATATATATATATATATATATATATATATATATAAACATATAAACATTCAAACTGACCCCGCATATGTGTTCTAGGAGGCCTAGTTCGCGCTTATTTGAAGAATTTTTTTCAAACTTCAAAAGTCGCGATATATATATATATATATATATATATATATATATATATATATATATATATATATATATATATATATAGGATGGCGCATTGAAAACGAAACAGACCGATTTGCGCGCAGAGAAATTTTTTTGTTAAGAAACGCTGAAACATGTCAATTTTAATATTGAGGGGGACATGTTTTGACATAAAAGTCAACTTTGTCACATCAGCCCCTTAAGGGTGGTGATAACAACCCTTATATTTTATTTAGGGAATATGGGTCGAGTGTTACATAATTTGAAAGCTCTTTCTTTTCTGAATTCAGCACACTAACTTTTTTGGAGGTTTTATCAACTCGTTTAAAAATTATTCACAGTTGAAGATGCAAAAACGCATTTCACTCATTCCGATAAGAAATGTGCTGATAGTCAATGTTTTGTTGGTTTGGAAACAAAAAATTGACTATCAGAACATTTCTTATCGGAATGAGAGAAATGCGGTTCATTATTTCAGTTTATCGGTCGGTTTGATACTTGATAATACTACCGAAAATTAATTTCATAATGGTGTATTCTGTAGAAGAAAGAGTTGAAATAGTTATTTTTTTTTCAAAAACGATGACTGTGTCAACAGTACCGCAAATTTGTTTAATGAACGACATCCGAACAGACATGTTAACAGAAAATACATTTTGGAGTTAGTTGCAAAGTTTCGACAATGTGGTTCAGTAGCCAACAAAAGACCGGATCCTGAACGTGAATTTCCGGTTAGAAATGAGACTACTAAGATTGAAGTTTTAGGACAAATTGCGAGTGTACGTTTTTATTAAACTTTACAGTCAATCGTCATAATTGTCGTTATTGGGCAGATAATAATCCAAGAAACTGTCACGAAGTCCACACTCAAACTCCACAGAAATTGAATGTCTGGACTGGCATTTTTGGAGACCGTTTAATCGGACCAATTTTTCTTGATGGCAATTTGAGTGGCGAAACGTATTTGGAGTTACTAGAAGATATCGTTTACCCTCTACTAATTGACATTGTTGAAAATGATCGCTATCAAGAAAATAAATTAGTGTTTCAACAAGATGGAGCTCCTCCGCATTTTTCGCAACGTGTTAGGGAGTTTTTGAACAGAGAGTTTCCAGAGCAATGGATTGGGCGTAGAGGTGCTATTGAGTGGCCCCCTAGACCACCGGATTTAGCTCCTTTAGACTTCTTTCTATGGGGCCATTTGAAGAGTAGAATTTACGCAACAGAACCGGAGTCTCTGGAAGAATTACAACGACGCATTGTTAAAGAATGCCGTCTAATAACTCCACAAATGCTCCAGAATGTCAGAGCTCGTTTTGAACAAAATTTGTACTTTTGTATGAAAGCTGGTGGTCAACAATTTTAACACTTACTTAACTGAATATACATTTGTGAACGTTTGGTTTTGTTTTTTTGTTGTTTTTTTTAACGAAAAATTGACCAATTAGTGCATTTCTTATCACAATGAATGAAATACAGTCTTGCAATTCCAACTGTGAATAATTTTTAAACGAGTTGATAAAACTTCCAAAAACAGTAGTGTGCTGAATTCAGAAAAGAAAGCTTTCAAATGATGTAACACTCGACCCATGTAGCCTATTTAAAATATAAAGGTCGTTATTACCACCCTTAAGAGGTTGATGTGACAAAGTTGTCAAAACATGTCCCCCTCAATATTAAAATTGTCGTGTTTCAGCGTTTCTAAAAAAAAAATAATCTCGGGACGCAATATATATATATATATATATATATATATATATATATATATATATATATATATATATATATATATATATATATATATATATATGGGTTTTGTCTTCGAAAAAAATTATATGTTCGGAAATAACAAAGCTACGGCAAGATTTGGTACTGAGGTTTATATTACAAAAGGTATACTCTACACCAAAATTTAGATCTCTAAGTTGATAGAAAAAAAGTTGCTGGTATTTAAAGAAAAAAAGTTTGGGTGCCACTGATGACCAGAGAAACGCATAAAACCAAAATGTTTTGTGTGGAGAACAAAATCTATTGTATATTACAGACAAATGTGAAGTCTATTGGCGCAAAAAGGTCACGAAATACCAGAAAAGTCATTTTCAAAACTTTATAGTTTTTTTTAAAACGTTATAGTCGCGATTTAAAACGTTAAAATTGGCAACCTTTAGGCAAAGAAGCTGAAACGAATATGGGTTATGTAGAGAACATGTCGTAAGAAAAGTGTCTAACAAACATTTAAGTTTTAGCTTCAAGCGTCATTGTCCGTCATTTTATTAAAATGTTTCCAGAAAATTCATTTCAAATAAACCCTTTCTCTGCTGCTATATCATTTGTAGCGAATTTTTATAGAAAATATTTCTTTAAATGACCGCGAACTAGGCCCCCTAGAATCCATATCCGGGGTTCGTTTCAGTTTTTATCTGTTCTCATACATACACGTGACGTATTTCTACGGTAGACATCAATATATCCGTTATTATACTAGATACGAGAACACATTGTATACGTCAATTATATTGTGTCTTGAGCTGCATCTTATAAATTTATTTTGACAATCACAGCATGGTCCATAAGTCGTTGGTGATACAAGTTTTCTATTTTTTTCGAACACCCTTTATATTTTTGCATTTTCCAACGAATTATAATGCATGTTTGTAGGGAAAAAGAATTTGAGAGCGATCATCGTTTTTGAGTTATTCCATTATTCCATTTGTTTTGGAACTTTTCACATTTTTGGCACCTGTCAAAAATGACGACACGGCGTTTTTACCAACATATAGCAGAGTCTCACGTAAGCGATGCATTCAAAGAGGTTTTAGTTTATATTATTCGCCGAAAAAATCGAGATGGCGCTTTCAAATAGTAACTGAATTTGAAAAAATTGAAACTGCCGTAGCTTTATTTTTACAAATGTATTCTGTGTTTCAGAAGCGAAGGGCACGCCCTCTGCTTAAGTTTTGTATACCACTCGCTATAGAATTTTATATATTTCATCGTTTTTGAATTATCTGAGTTGTTTTGCAACTTTTCAGATTTTTGGCAGATATAAAAATTGTGAGACGGCGTTTTTACCAATAGCCTGCAGAATCCCACGAAAGCGACGCATTGAAAGAGGTTCACCTTTATATTATTCGTCGAAAAATCGAGATGCCGTATACAGGGCGCTTTCAAATAGTGACTGAATTTGAAAAAAAAAATCAAATTGCCGTAACTTACTTTTTACGACAGTATTTTGTATATCAGAGACAAAGGGCATACCCTCTGCTTCAAATTTTGTATAACACTCCCTATACAGACTGTAGTTTCGGACATATTTACTTTTAGAAACGCATACCATGATTCGATTAGATTATGTGATTTATTTATATGTATTTAGAAAATTTTGTAAAACAAATATTAAAATTTTTATTTAAATTAACTTAGGTACAAAAAAGTAAGGAATAATTAATTTTATAGGATTATCTACGTTCACATTTTCAATAAACTGTTTTCACAAATGTCAAATGAAACTTTAGAGTGGCAAATGTATGTAATGTTCTTATTTCTGACACCTTGTGGCTTGAAAATATGAGTATTTTTCCACTTATATTTTTCTTTGCTTTTACTAGTCCAAATTTATGTGAAAAGTTAAAAAAAATGTTTTTTTGTTATCTTGATTACAGATTAGGTAGGTATATAGGTTATTTGAGTAGCCATTCTCTTTTCGCAGAATTTTCTTTTTGTTTCCGTAGAAATCATTGTTTATATAATGTTGGTAATTATAAATAATAATAATAAAAAATAATAAATGTTTAATAAGTTATTGAAAAAAAAACATAAAATTGTGATGGCCAAAAATAAATATGAAATTAAGAAGAAGAACATGCCTATATTTGTATTACATATGTCAGAAAACAAAATACGTATTTACATGTCACTTTGAAAGTAGATCTGGCATTTGTCAAAATAATTTGTCAGTTGAATATGACATGTACTGTTGCCATGGACGATTATGCACTATTGTATTACGCCTTATAAGAATCTTGTTTTTTTTTTGGAGTACGAAAGCTTATTTTACTGTTTTAATATTTTTCGATCCCTTCACCTGAAAAGGTTTTTGTCTCATTTAACGTTGTTTCATTATAGCGTCGTAGTTTGTTGTAGGCTAATGTATCCTTTAACGTTGAAACTGAGTCGGTTGTTATTCGAAAAAAAGTCCAAAATAGTAGGTTAAAAAAGAGTACAGAATACATACGTAAATCAATACTGTTTTTTATTCACTTTGCAGTCACAAATATGTACATAATTATGTGCATTATATTCATTCCCAATGATTCGTTTTACGTCGTTTCACTTAACGTTGCATACCTAGAATAAGTTTTATTTTCCTTCAATTATAAATGACAATTTTAAGAAAATTCCTATATTTCCTGTGCCCAATGTGCTGAACGGATGCGAAACGGGAGAAGAAAATTTCATTTAAAGTTAAAATGTCGAAGATAACTTTATTCGAAACACGAGCGTTTGTTTCAATTTTATTTAATATTAATAACATTTATAGGTAAATTAACTAATTAGCGCATTGTTCGTTAAAAAAAATCAGAAGCATGCTTAGAGGAACCCCTTTATGCATTAAACATCGGACAAATGCTGTGATCTCAACTCCACAATACAGTTAAGAGACCTAAAGCAAATTTTAGGTTCTGTGCAATATAAATATGCTACAACGGAGCTAGAAATGCAAACTGTAAAAAGCTCACCTTACAGAAATCCATAGAAAAGAGACACTCCTTACCAATTTTTCTGGCTAATGTACTTATTCAAGCCACTTGCGAAAGGAAGGTACTCACAAAGTTTTATCAAAATCGGTCCATTATTCATTGAGTTATCGGTGTGACACATAAATATATAAACAATAAACATATATATATATATATATATATATATATATATATATATATATATATATACATATATATATATATATATATATATATATATATATATATATATATATATATATATATATATATATATATGTACAGTGTGTCCACGGATTAAGTGTGGCTAAGGTATAAGTAACAAAAAAATTTCGAATTAGATTATGATATTCTGGGAATCGCTCCTGCTTTGTCTTAAACTGAGATGTTAAGAAAATGAACAAAATCAATTAATATACAGGGTGGTTCAGAACTGATTTAATTAAATGAGTTAAGAGTAAACTACCTTCGTTTATGAAAATACCACATAAAGTTATTAACAAAACTTGTTTAGAATTAAAATTTATGGCAGGCTCTCAATTTCAGCCAGATCAGCCTACTTTGAATTTTCAAGTAAATAATTAACATTTTTCCCTATCAACCTGGAGCTTTTTACCTGTGGTTTTCTGAACGCAGGTGCGCAACGAAGTAACCATGCAATGTTAAATAATACTTTATTACTAAATACAAAACGCTTATTGCTAACAGAAATCAAAACGAACAACGAAAAATAAAGAAATTATTCAAATTAATGTGCTGCCACCAACCGATACACATAACTCAGCCCGTTTAGTAAATGCTTTGTAGGCATTTTGAATATGTTGAATTGGAATACCGTCAATTGCCTCTCTCAACCTCAGTTTCAACAAATCAAGATCGTTGTTTAATGGAGCCGCGTAGACTTTCTGTTTGAGATAGCCCCATAAATAAAAGTCCATTAAGGTAAGATCGGGACTTCTGGGAGGCCAAGGTATTGGCTCATATCGGCCAATCCACCGCCTAGGAAATTCGCGATCTAACCATTCTCGAACGATTCCTGTTGCATGTGCTGGGTGGCTGTCATGCTGAAAGTATGCTGTTTGTCTATCTTCTAGTTACAGGTTATGCAAATGGTCTTCAAGAATATTTTCCTGCATTTCCAGATAACTGTACTGGTTTATATTCCGCTCAAAAAATATGGCCCAATTATCCCAGTGTAAGAAACAGCACACCACACATTTACTTTTTTATGGCATTGTCTTCTGCAATTAAGTCTATAATTTGGATTCTCCATAGACCAATGCCGTGCATTTTGGGAATTTACCACCCCATTAGTGGTGAAACTGGATTTGTCTGAAAAAATAATACTTCTGCCAAAATTGTGATTTTGTAGATATTGCTCGCCGTACCATAAACAAAAATCTAATCGTTTTGACTCGTCATTTTCTTCCAAAGTGTGTATAAGCTTTGCTTTGAAAGGTTTTACCTTGTTGGTACGATAAATTTGTTGCAAATGCGATTTGCTAATATTGCCAATCTCTAACGCCCTTCTTCTTAATGATAATTTCAAAAAAGGCCTAACAGAATCCATAGCTAACGCAGCTGCAGCATTGTCTTCTTCATTTAGGTCGGATTTTGTCTTATAAACATTTAAAACACTCCCAGTACGCATAAATTTTGTAACAACTTTTTTACACCAGTAGCGGAAACCGAATAATTTGGACAGCGTTCAAGTAATTTTCTTATCACTCCCCGATAAGAATGTTCTTCACCCAAACCATAGCACTGCACAAGAAACACTTTTTGTTCTGTTGTTAACATTTTTAAATACAGAAGCTTGCCGTTCGTGACAAATAAAATTGACATTTAAATTTTCCAAATAAGTAGTATCCCGGGAAACGAACAACAAGGCAGAGCTCAAGTAGCCATTCAACTCGCCAATGATTGCTTCGAATGTCCAATTGGGGGTTTACTTTACTTTTTTTATTGGTTGAGATGAAAGCAAACCTACCCCAAGTTTAATTATGGTAAAGACTTTTTTTAAATACAGTTTCAAGTATTTTTTAAAGTACACCTAATCACAGAAGCCGTCGAACGTCATTTAAATAGTCACAGCTAAAAAAATCCTAGTAGGCTGATCTGTTTGAAAATTGAGAGCCTGTCATAAATTTTAATTCTAAACAATTTTTGTTAATATCTTCATAAACGAAGGTAGTTTACTCTTAATACATTTCATTACATCAGTTATAAACCACCCTGTATATTAATTGATTTTGTTCATTTTCTCAACATCTCAGTTTAAGACAAAGCAGAAGCGATTCCCAGAATATCATAATCTAATTCGAAATTTTTTTGTCACTTATACCTTACCCGCACTCAATCCGTGGACACACTGTATATATATATATATATATATATATATATATATATATATATATATATATATATATATATATATATATATATATATATATAAAGTTTGAAACCGACCTCGGATTTGGGTTCCAGTGGTCCTAAATAGCGCTCATTTGAAGCAATTTTTTCAAAATTCAAAAGTCGCATATCCTCCTTAGTGATCTTTTTTTAAAGAAAATTCACTAAAAGGTAAAAGATAGAGGCTGGTTTATTTAAAATAACGAAGTTAAAGGCAATTTCCGGTATAGCGGGCAGTGCCATCGAAATGAAAACATTTTCATTTAAAAATCAGGACAGGTTACCTAGGCCAACAAATTTTTTGGAAGTGAATGCCACTCTATGTACCTAAACGGAGGTTACATACTGGTTAAAAAATATATTTCAAAATACGAAACTTCACATGATCGATTCCATTTGCAAATAAAAGTATGGCTCAATATATAGGGTGGCGCATTGAAAACGAAACAGACCGATTTGCGCCCAGAGATTTTTTTTAAGAACGCTGAAACACGTCAATTTTAATATTCAGGGGGACATGTTTTGACATAAAACTCACACACACACATCAACCCCTTAAGGGTGGTGATAACAACCCTTATATTTTAAATAAGGAACATGTGTCGAGTGTTACATCATTTGAAAGCTCTTTTTTTCTGAATTCAGCACCCTAATTTTTTTGGAAGTTTTATCAACTCGTTTAAAAATTATTCACAGTTGAAGATGCAAAAACACATTTCACTCATTCCGATAAGAAATGTGCTGATAGTCAATGTTTTGTCGGTTTGTAAACAAAAAATTGACTATCAAAACATTTATTATCGGAATGTGATAAATGCGGTTTATTATTTCAGTTTATCGGTCGGTTTGATACTTGATAGTACTACCGAAAATTAATTTCACAGTGGTGTATTATGTAGAAAAAAGAGTTGAAATAGTTACTCTTTTTTCAAAAACGATGACTGTGCCAACCGTACCGCAAATTTGTTTAATGAACGACATCCGAACAGACATGTTAACAGAAAATACATTTTGGAGTTGCAAAGTTTCGACAAAGTGGTTCAGTAGCCAACAAAAAACGGGATCCTGAACGTGAATTTCCGGTTAGAAATGAGACTATTGAGATTGAAGTTTTAGGACAAATTTCTGCAGACCCAACTCTGAGCACAAAAAAATTGGCCACTGTTTCAAAAATCAAAAGAACTATTCAGCGAATATTGAAGCATCATAAATTTCACCCGCATAAAATTCATCTTTTACAACAACTGAATGAAGATGATTTTCATCGGCGGCTGGAGTTTTGTGAAGTTATGACTGCACGAACGCGAACTTTCTGTTCAATATCTGTTTTTCAGAGTGTACGTTTTTATTAAACTCTGCAGTTAATCGTCATAATTGTCGTTATTGGGCAGATAATATTCCAAGAAATTTTCACGAAGTCCACACTCAAACTCCACAGAAATTGAATGTCCCGACTGGCATTTTTGGAGACCCTTTAATCGGACCAATTTTTCTTTATGGCAATTTGAGTGGCGAAACGTATTTGGAGTTACTAGAAGATATGGTTTACCCTCTACTAATTGACATTGTTGAAAATGATGATCGCTATCAAGAAAATCAATTAGTGTTTCAACAAGATGGAGCTTTTGAACAGAGTTTCCAGAGCAATGGATTGGGCGTAGAGGTGCTATTGAGTGCCCCCATGGATCACCGGATTTAACTCTTTAACTTCTTTAGACTTCTTTCTATGGGGCCATTTAAAGAGTAGAATTTTCGCAACAGAACCGGAGTCTCTGGTAGAATTACGACGACGCATTGTTGAAGAATGCCGTCTAATAACTCCACAAATGCTCGAGAATGTCAGAGCTCGTTTTGAACAAAATTGTACTTTTGTATGGAAGCTGGTGGTCAAGAATTTGAACACTTACTTAACTGAATATACATTTTTGAACTTCTGGTTTTGTTTTTTAGTTTTTTTAACGAAAATCTGACTAATTAGTGCATTTCTTATCACAATGAATGAAATACGTTCTTGCAACTCCAACTGTGAATAATTTTTTAACGAGTTGATAAAACTCCAAAAAAAATTTGTGTGGTGAATTCAGAAAAGAAAGCGCTTTTTATATGATGTAACACTCGACCCATGTTCCCCATTTAAAACATAAGGGTTGTTATCACCACCCTTAAGGGATTGATGTGACAAAGTTGCGTTTTATGTCAAAACATGTCCTCCTCAATATTAAAATAGACGTGTTTCAGCGTTTCTTAAAAAAATTATCTGGACGCAAATCGGTCTGTTTCGTTTTCAATGCGCCATCCTGTATAAGTACATTTGGCAAACTTAATTCACCACAACATATTTTTAGAACTGACGATTGTTTTGCTAACAACGTTAGCATCATTGTTCATCGGCTGAGGCTTACTTTGTTAGCGTAAGGATCGTCAGAGCTTAAAAATATATTATAGTAATAAATAATGTTAAAAACAACAAAAATAAATCAATATTCGCTATTATGATTACTGGAAAATACGTTTCTCTCCTAAGGAAAGATTTCAAATGTAAAACAAAATTTGGGCTGATAAACACCGCATGTTTGATGGATAAGCAAGATTTAAAAAATTGCAGTCGTGGCACACTTATTGCATCGGATATATTGGTCCTATTGAAACTATCGTCTTAAATTCAGGGCACATAAGACACAAGTGATATCAGTACAGCTTGTATGTACTGAAATGTTAGAAGGTACAGTTTCTTCTGCGCCTTTTCAAATTTATTAGCGACATTTACGATGCAACGTGTTGGATATTATATAGATACTCAATTAGTGGAGTGGATTTGTTAGTTTATAAATCCAAGATATATGTGTGTTGATCAATTATTAGTGACTTTATAGAATTATAATGAACAATAAATATAAAGTTTAGTATTATATTTCGCTACAGCCACTCATTAGATATTAGAGAAGCTCATAAATCCCAAACAGATCTTTTAAAGAAAAATATGCATAATCTGTGTTTTATTAGCTGAAACGGCAGTCGCTGGGATTATATATTTTTGCACACAATGAAAGTTCAGAATTTTGAAGATTTTTTGGCAAATGAGCGCGAACTAGAACCCATATGCGGGGTCAGTTTCAATTTTTATATGTTTATATATATATATATATATATATATATATATATATATATATATATATATATATATATATATATATATATATATTGAATCTAATTTTATACTGACCCAACTGTAATTATATATATATATATATATATATATATATATATATATATATATATATATATATATATATATATAATAACTGATGCTTGCGTAAAATTAAGAACAATGTTACGAGTAAACTTAAATTGTAGATAGGACAATATTCCACTGACAGCTACAAACTTTCCTGATAATTAATTTCTTTATCTTCCTATTTATTTTCTTCATAGTACACAAACAATTCCCGCTCTTCCTCAACACAAGGGTTCCATATTTCAACCAATGCCAGAAAATAGAGCAATTCTTTGAAGGAAACATAATTTGGACATTATTTATTTATAACGTAATTATGAGTGTAACAATAAACGACTAACGTACCTATTTTGTTTTTTATTTATTTTGTTATTGAATTATTATTTTTTTTTACGAATTTTCCGTTAAAAATTTACTAATGGAGAAGTATCGATGGTAAGGCTTTGCCCAGCGTGATTTATGGCCCCTATAACCAAAATTTGCGGTCCGTTTAAATTTGTTATATTTATTATATGTATAATATATAATTTGTTATATATATATATATATATAATTATATATATATATATATATATATATATATATATATATATATATATATATATATATATATATATATATACACAGTGTGACCCATTTGTTTGCGAGTCAGCCTGTAAAATCTTTATTTAATATAGTGCGATTTTAACCGGATTTTCTTTGAAGTGTAGATCTTAATGAACTGTATTTTTGGAGCAATAAGCGCCATATTTTTTACAAAATCCAAGGCCTACTTCGTCAGTGTGCAGGAGTAAAATTTTTAGAATCCTTATTATGGATTTTTTAATAAGAAATCTGTTCACACCAGTGGATTCACCATCCTCCAAAACTGCCCTGTGCTAAGTTTCATAAGAAAAAATTCAAGTGGATTAGCAGTAGTGACGAGAATATAATGCCTAAGAATTTTGTGAATTTTCTGTTTTTTGTTTTAATTTTTTTTTGCTTTTAGGTTTCTATTATTTGTCAAAACTATGCATTAGAATATTTACACCATGTTACTATCAGTTTAATCTTTTATCAATGTGTTTCATGGATAACTTGGCAGAATAAATTTATGAAAATGATGTATTATACTTTTGTAATTTGACTACCAAATCGTTCCTACACGGCATTTTTCGATGCAATTTAGTACAGTACCGTTTTAGGGGATGACGAATCCAGTAGCATGAACAGATTTCTTATTAAAAAAAAATCCCTAATAATGATTCTTAAAATTTGACTCCTGAAAACTGACGAAGTAGGCACTGAATTTTATAGAAATATAGGACTTATTGCTCCAAAAATACAGTTCATCGAGATTTACAATTTAACCAAAATCCGGTAAAATCGCGCTATAAAGATTTTACAGGGTGACTCAACAGCTGTACTAGTGTTTCATGTCCAAAGCCCACCCATTGTAAATTATCAAATTTAAATAAAGCGCAGATTAGATTAATGAAACGTATTTTTAGGGTTTCATACAGAAACGGAAACCCATTACTAATAAGAGTAGATCCGTCCGTCCTACCGTTAAAGGGCTGTATCTTTGAACCATGTTCTCTTAACTGTTTATCATGGTGTTGCTTATGTCTGACTTGACAATCATCGTAACTTTTTTGTCTCCATCGCCTGCTACGCATTGAAAATTGTTGAAAATTTAAATAATGCAAAAAACAACATAAGGAACGTATCGTGCTATACATCATTTAATTTGCAATGAAATATGCTTTCTAATACAGCGTGTACTTATTTTAACGGCCATATGAAAAAACAAAGTTGATGTTTTCTTCGAAACGAAACGTTGTACTGAGAATATGTTTACTACATCTTATAGAGTAGAAAAAGTGGCATTGAAGAAGTGCCTTTCGTTTTTTATGTCGTTTCAAATAACTTCAGTAAAAAATAAAAGTCTGGACGCAGCAAGTGCGTTATGGTAGTGAATTTTCATAAAAATGTTTTTAATAACAAATATGTGTGTTTTTTTAAGAAATAATAATCAAATTTGGTTACCAGTATAATCTATATAGTAAAAACAATGTGCCATGTTTCATCAAACTAACTTTATTGTGTGAAAATGTACAAAAATTTCCAAAAGTAAACTTAAAGTGTTCCCGAAAAAACACGTTTCTTGGTCAACCTTATAGGTTAATGGCAAATTGAGCTGTTCAAATATAAAACATTTAATCAAAATTCACTACCATAACGCACTTGCTGCGTCCAAAAATTCGACAAAAATTATATACCATTAAACGATTAACTCTATAGCTAAGACTACTGCCAAGCATCAGAGAAAGGGTCTATTTGAAATGAATTTTCTGCAAATATTTTAGTAAAATGAAAGACAATGACGGTTGAAACTAAGACTTTAGGGTTTGTAAAACATCCTTCTTGAGACATTTTCTTTCCATAGTCCGTATTAGATTCAAGTTATTTGCCTAAATGTTGCCAATTTTGACATTTTAAATCTCCACTTTGACGTTTTGAGGAAAACCCCAATTTATTTTTCTTTAAATGCCTATAACTTTTTTGTCTTTTGACCTACATAGCTAAATTTTTGTAGGTAACTTACTCATAAGGATGTAAACCTGAGTGTCAAATTTGGTTGCCCTTACTTTGTTAATTCCGGAGATATAATTTTTTTTCGAAAGAAAACACAAAATTTTCCGGGAAAACCTGGGCAGATTTTCCTGGCTAACGAACTCATCCAAGCCATTTGCAAAAGGAATTTTTTCACCAAATTTAATCAAAATCGGCCCATTATTTTTTGAGTTATGTGTTTATATATATATATATATATATATATATATATATATATATATATATATATATATATAAATATGTATATATATATATATATATATATATATATATATATATATATATATATATATATATATATATATATATATATAAACATATAAAAATTGAAACTGACCCCGGATATGTTTTCTGGGGGGCCTAATTAGCGCTCATTTAAATAAATTTTTTCAAAATTCAAATGTCGGGATCTCCTCTTAAGTGAATTTTTTAAAAGAAAATTCACTAAAAACGGAATTTACATTATTCGGTTTTTTCGTATATCTTCGGAAGTATTCCGAAATTAGTAATTAATTTTAAGATGGCATGCTACAAGGCCCATAATTGCGCATATTTGCCTCAATTTAACCCATCCTGTATCTCTTACGGTTTAGAAAATACCCATGGTGAGCCTCGAATCTGTAGTACCCTGTATATATATATATATATATATATATATATATATATATATATATATATATATATATATATATATATATATATATATATATATATGTATGTATAAATACACACAAATATATTTAAATTGTGGAATAGCCGTCAGTTGCAAAATAAAAACTCTTTATTAAATCGCCGAGCTTTCCGAATGATTTATTCCATTGTCAAGGCGACAACACGGAAAGAAATAAAACACAATTTACACAGGGAAGATACAAAAGTTTTAAATACTTTTATATAAGAGTAATTTATATGTAATTTCAAAGTCTTCTAAATTAGGTACTTAACAAACTCAAAGAAACATAATAATTTTTTAAAAGGCTACTTACCACATTATATTTCCTTGACAAAAAAAAACAAGCAAATTTAAACACATAATAGTTAGCTTGCATATCATGTCAGATTAACTGTTATAGACTTCAACCAAATTTCACAAAAATGTTTTTCAGGTTTGTTATTTAGTAATTTTTTCAAGTTGCATTTTAAAACTGGCTTTATATCTGAGTATTTTAAACTTTTGTGTTGTTCATATGTAAATTATAATTCTTTTCCTTCCACGTTGTGGCGTTGATAATGGAATAAAACATGCCAAAAGCTCCGCAATTTAATAAAGACTTTTTATTTTGCAAATGATGCCTATCCCACAATTAAAAACAATAGTAATATTACCGTCACAAAAGCTGAATATTATATATATATATATATATATATATATATATATATATATATATATATATATATATATATATATATATATATTAGTGTATGTGTGTGTGTGCGTGTACGTGCGTGCGTGCGTGTACGTGCGTGTGTGTGTGTGTTCAACCAACAATCTAAATAATAATTAACCGAGTTCGTGAATCTTGGCACTTGTCTTTCTGCTGTTAATAAATAATATTAAAAGAAATTATTATTAATATTTATGCACATGAATTATACAGTGCTAAACATTGAATGAAAGGCTTCTCATCAGACAACAAATTTATTCATTTAATTACTTCCCAACGCGTTTCGACCTCCAAGAGGTCATCCTCAGGGGATTAATTTGAACAATTCTCAAAAATTGTACTTGAAACTATACAAAAGGTTCAACAGCAACCTGCGCCGTTGCCCCCGACCTGTTCAGGGTAGAATAATGGCTGCCCCTCAATGATGCTGTTGATCTTTCTGATTGATTTTTGTTTATAGACAAATTTTCTGGCGAATTCAGATGTAGTGTTGCAGGGCAGTACAAAGGAGGAAGTTTTGGCCTGTTGAACCTTTTGTATAGTTTCAAGTACAATTTTTGAGAATTGTTCAAATTTATCCTCTGAGGACGACCTCTTGGAGGTCGAAACGCGTTGGGAAGTAATTATATGAATAATTTTGTTGTCTGGTGAGAAGCCTTTTATTCAATGTTTAGTGATATCTATCCCAGATTGTGTGACGTTCAGAAATGAAATTATACAGTGCATTATGTGACAAATAAGTTATAAATTTGTGCTTGTATACCCACTGCAATTTTGATAGCCATTGATTCCAATAATGTTATGGCCAACACCTTCAAGGTAACATTTCAAAGTTGAATTTTGTCAAAGCAAAATAGTAAAATTTTGGTTACTAGTTTTATTCATTTCACATATAATTTTCATCACTGTCTGTATTCCCACGTATCTACTTGACACTAATCTACACTACTTTTATTTCTTCTCTATTTCTCCAGATAAATTTAAATGCTACATACAAATTTTGAAAGGATAACTTCGTAAATAAGCCCAATCGGACGAGTTTAAAAGAAAAAAATTTTGGAATCAAATTTCTTGTATGTCCAAAAACAACAAAGTTAATTTGATCAAATTTGTTATACAATAGAAGCCTTCCTATATCACTACATTTAAAATTTCTAGGATAATGAAAAATTCAATTATTGAAATTTGAAATATTTTATGAAAAATCGCTATAACGTACTTGCTGCGTCAAACTTTTTTTATTGAACAATTAAAATAAGCTAACTTGACTAATTTAGACAATTTTGTGGACATTTGTGTTTTCTTTTGGATGCTAAGGATTTCAAAATAAAAAGATCAATGATTTTTAAAATTTTGTTTATTTTAATTAACTCATATATATTATTTACAGTATTTACATAACGCTTCTATACATTCTATGTACAATATTTGGTCTTTAAAGACTAACTCACTCAAATATACAATTCGTACAAAATAATATTACAATAGCAAATTAGTATCTACTAAAAAAGTATCACATTCGATCAGTTTATGATTTACTAATTTCTAAATCACTTTTGTAACCAACAATAAAAGGTCATCTAGGTATCTTTAACAGTATAGGAATAGAATATACAGCTGTACATAAATTAATGAATAAATTCGATCAAAATTCAGGGAATTTTCTTTCACAAAAATGCGGTCACGTATCTTATTATTTCTTAACACGCATTTTTTGAGAAAAAAATTAAATATACAGATGTCTCAAAATTGAGATACGACCCTCAAGTTGAAATTTTAAAATGAGAACCCCCATTTTTTTGTTGTATTTATGGATTCTACGTAAATTTCTGACTATTTTTTATGTAGCATACCCTATGTCGATATTCAGCTGTTTTCGAAAAAAATGTCGTTTAAAAAATACTACTACAACTACTACTATTTTATCTCTGGTAAAAGATAACACAGTTTTATCGGAACATTGTAATAAATAAGGAACAATAATTATTTACTTAATTAAATGCTGAAACTGCAACCCTTCTTGTGCCTGGCTGTATTCCAAGCTGGACCCTATTTATTTTTTCTTGACTAATGTTAGAGCACATTTCCTTCTGATTATAGTTTTTAAGTCGTTAATCGATTCAGGTTTAGCTTTATATACAACATTTTGGAGATGACCCCACAAAAAATAATCCAAATGATTGAGATCTGGAGACCTTGGTGGCCATTCAATTGATCCACGCCTTCCAATTCACTTGCTGGAAAATGCTACTTCATCGAGATATTGCGTAACCTGAACTGCAAAATGTGGTGGTGCACCATCTTGCATGAACTATAAACGTTCGTCATATAACATCGGGTTATTAGCACTGGGAAATAAATTTCTTAAATTGGGGATGATATATTGGGGATAAGATATTGTTGTAAGACATCAAGATATGTTGAACCGTTCAATGTCTCTTCAAAAAAGTAGAGCTCAATGATTTAATTTCTGACAATTCCTGCCCAAACATTAATTTTTTCAGGATATTGGGTGTGTTGTTTTCTCATCCATCTGGGCTTTTCTTTTGACTGGTACCGACAGCTTTGTCTGATAACTTGCCCCGT
The DNA here is from genome assembly GCA_964006375.1 of Tillus elongatus. NCBI lineage: Eukaryota > Metazoa > Arthropoda > Insecta > Coleoptera > Cleridae > Tillus > Tillus elongatus. The sequence continues at coordinate 67,714,891 of OZ023270.1, read as the reverse complement.
TAATGTAAAAGTTGATTCGTCCGAGAACAAAATATTTTCGACATGATGAGGGAAATTGTGGCACATATCCATTAGGGTTTGAGAGAATTGCATTCGTCAGTCTGGGTCGTCTTCATTTAATTTGTGCGTCATGTGTATTTTATAAGAACGTCACTTTTTTAATCGTAAAACCGTATGTACAGATGAAGGAATGTGGATTTCTTCAACAGCTAGTATTTAATTTTTCTCCTCTTGATCGGAGGGCGTCAATCCTTTGGCTTATCTTCTAGATAACCAGTATCTCAAAACGTCCTCTAATTTTGCTGACTACTGACGGGTTTATTGGTCTGTCCGGATATTTGTTATTAAATTAAACACACATCGATGTTAAGTTCGCACTCTATCACCATACCCAATCATCTTAAGGATTTAAAATTTTTGTGTTGTCGATAGAAGCATTGTAATATTACTCTTCTTTCAAATAAAGTCAAACAGAAACTGACTAATTAGGTAATTCAAAATTTAAGACCTTATTGGAATGTGGTTTATTTAATGAATGAAACTAGAATTGCTATGGAAACAAATTGACAAAACTTCCGACTATGTACAAAATATCAACTCGATCTGCATCGGGGTAGCTTATATTTTATCATAAATATTTCTTTTTTTCAACCGACATTTCTTCGAGAACAGCTGAATATTGACATAAGGTATGCTACAAGGAAAATACTCAGAATTTTACGTCGAATCCATAAATGCAACAAAAATGGGAGTTATCATTTAAAAATTTCAACTTGAGGGTCGTATCTCAATTTTGGGACAGCTGTATATTTAAATTTTATCTCAAAAAATGTGCGTTAAAAGATAATAAGATCGGAGCATTTTACTCAAAGAAAATTCCCTGAATTTTAATCGAATTTTTCCTTATTTTATGTACACAGTGTATAGGAATTTCTGTGTTAAATATTTTAAGTGACTAAAAAATAACTGCTTTTAAAATTAAATTTTAGTTAACCGGTCCATCTACAAATTTTTAGAGCTTATATAAATTTAATATAAAAGGCAAGATTAGATAGGAAATCAAACCAATTGTGTAATAAATAAAATAAATAAATAATTTTTCATTATTAAAAGTCTACACAAAAATCCATGTAATAAATTTCAATCTTAAAATGTTGAGAATAGAGAATTAACACCCAAGAATATTAATATTGAATTCCTGCAGCTTTTTGCATATACATTTGCATAAAAATAAACATAAATTATTTAGCAAGTTTTTCTGAAGCGTATAAATCAGTGAAAAAGCCAAAACAGTTTACTGGCCACAAAAGAGAAATTGAAATAACTTTTTAATAAATTCAACCAAATAAATTATTATTATTACATGGATTTTAAGGTGATGTATTCGGTTTTAGCCTACAATTTGAAAATCCTAAATGAACTTAGGCGATCTTAAGTTAAATATTGCTTTGAAAATATCGACTCACATTTCAGGATTTGGCTATACACCCTGTCGATTCGCTCATTCAGAATTTTGACACTTTTGTCGGGCAACGTCGGTAGGATGTCTTTGATAACGTCACTGTTCTGCCTCTCAAACATGTCGCGCAACAATTTTCCAATATTTCCTTTAGTTTTCAGTTTCTTAATTACGTCGGCCGTTGATTTCCTGAAGATACACAAATTGTCGAGTAGAATAGAATGGTATGCCTCGTACTTCTTCAACAACCTGTAGCCGTGAAGCAGGCCAGATTCATTGTCAAGGAAAACCAGCAAATCATTATCGTTTCTCTTGGCTAAGTTGTGAGCCGGCGCATCCATAATGTTGACATTCCACTGGTAGTTGTATAAATTATTGACGATTCTATCCAAGTTGGCTGTTAAATAATCGAAAATTATCAAGTCTGACCACTGGGCGAGTTCGATGAAGTTCTTCAACAAGTCATTGCCGTCTAACACCTCGTTACTTGTCATATTTATTATGTCCAGCTTGTTAAGGTGTCTCTCAGTTGGTTTGAAGACGGCTGGAATGTTTGCTGTACCCAAATTAGATAAAAACTGTGTCACCACAATCGCCCGATTCGAGTTCCATTGAGCTGAGGCGATATCGTTCCTCAGGTTCTGCCAGAGGGGATTTTTGAGGTCCACAACGCTGACGGCACTTGGGGCTAAATTGGGCAACTTCAAAATTTGAGCAAGATAAAAACTGAACAGTTCACCTTGAATCTGGTCGGTGTTTTGTCTGTACCTTACGCAACCTTTGAGGCCGTCTTGAAATGTAACCAGACGGTTTTGCATGCGTCCACAGCCAACTTCGAGTTTGACGGCGACGGCGTTTTGCATGTAGTTAGACCAAACGTCGTGTTTTTTGGGGCGATAGCCCTCCGGCAGGGCATTTTCCACTTTTGGACCCCAGTAAATTCCGTTTCGTATGATTCCTTCGTCAGGGTTTTCGGTGATGGTGTTATCGATGAAACTAACTGAATTGAAAACGTGTCTTTTGGTATGGTTTTTCACACTAAAACTGTTGTTTAAAAAAATAGTCCTAATCACTGCTTGATTTGTTTGACTAAAGTTTGTTGAGATGGTGTTATTTACAGTTTGTTTTAGGTAAATAAAAGGGATGATAATTCCTATTGATAATCCAATGGTAAAAGCGAGAAAAACACTAAGATAACAACATTGTTTATACACTGGTTTAGTCTTCATGTTGTTTTTCTGGGTGAGGAATTCTTGAGGTGGCCACATTAACTTGAAATTTTTACTGGTATTATCACTGAAACTTTTATACGGCATGTTGTCTCACTTATCGTTTGAAACACTAAAAACTGTTTTTTTATGTTTTCCGTCTACGAAAAGAGTCGTACACGATTTTTATCGCCCGGTAATTTACATGTAAATTTATTAGATGGTATTATAAAGAAGTGTCCCGGGCATATTTTAACTATTTAAATCTGTATAATTTATACCGGTCAGACATTATAGTTGTTAAACACAAATAATACCTTGTTGGACAAGCGAATAAAACCGCTCGAGCACCCAAATTACTTATCGATGCACTTGATTTTTTATTCTGCGCCGTTTGTGTTTTGTTTATATATGACAGTGCAGCGAGAAGAGCAAGGCGACTGCGATATTTCAAGTTTTGCAAGATGGGGCATCCATACCGCACACATACACATATATATTTATATACACATATACACACAATGCCCGAGAAGTCGTTGTATATGTATGCAGAACCGCTGTGTTCGATGGTCTTTTATATACTAAAACTCGACATCAACTTCTTTCCATTTGAGATCTTGAAGCTTAACAATACGTCTAGAGTCCGAGAGTGGGACGAATAACTTGAATAGTTTGCCTGAGTGAGACCGACTATTATACCTGGTAACGCAGCAGGCAAAACGGAGATGGAGATAGCGAATTCAATGGCAAAGCGAGATAGCAACTTTTATAGGGATAGCTTGATTGAAAAGAGATAAGCTGTATATGTATAATATGTTTTATTGTGTATATATGGTATTTTTTTCGGGCGAGGGGGGCATTTATGTGGAAACAGGGGAAGATACGCTACTAGGAAAACTGTGTTCATTAAAGGATTTTAATTTATAATTGTTGAGTTCTTGAGATTATTTTGATTGTTTTATTCGAAAGGAATTACTGATCCCCTGGAATTGACGCGAGAGTATTTAAAAGCTTTGTTGGTTTATTTAGATCGGTAATTTTGCTAAGTACGACATTTTCGGGAAATGTGAAGAAGATAGCTTGTGTCTACATACATATGCTTATATTAATTCATTGTAAATTTTAATCATACATTAGGTATGTCTAATAAATATTAAGCTGTGCTTGTGTCAACCTATTTTTTTAACGTCCGCCTCTGAAATCTATAACTGTCCAAATTAATAATTCCCTCACTTTCTAAATTTATGAAAACGTCACCCCTTCTGCAAGTTCAACTGTTACCTATGCTTCTACTACCTCCATGGCTATTTGCATTCACTTTACTTTGGAAACCATCATTTTTGTACAACCAAACTGTTATAAAAAAACTCTGGACGCAGCAATTGCGTTATGGAAGTGAATTTTCATAAAAATGTTTTTACTGACAAATAAATCGCCCTAATGTGAGCAGGCATCAATTTGGTTACCGGTATAACCTATATAGTAGGCACAATGTACCATATTTTATCAAAATAATTATTTGAAAATGTATAAAAATTTTCCCAAAATAAACTTTAAATGCTTCCAAGAAAACTGGTCTCCTAGCCAATGAACCTTAGGTTAATAGCAAATTGAGTTATTGAAATTTGAAACATTTAATTAAAATTCGCAACCAAAACGCCCTTGCTGCGTTCATACAAAAATTTTCCGAAAATAAAGTTAAAGGTTGGTTGCCTAACCAACAAAACTTACGTTAATAGCAAATTGAGTTATTGAAATTTGAAGGATTTAATGAAAATTAGCTACCAAAACGCACTTACTGCGTCCAGATTTTTTTCTTACAAACATGCATCATATTTCGATAAAAATTGCTAAAATGCAGTAACGAATTTGTTCTACAAAAATTAGCTAAAAATTATAGACCGTAAAACCATAAACTTCATTAACTTTGTTGTCCTTAAACTTAGAGACCTAAATTTAGGCACATGGTTCACTCTTTATAATACAAATACGCGTACCAAATTTGGTTACCCTAACTTTGTTATTTCCGGCGATATGAATTTTTTTAGAAAGGAAACACAAAATTTTCAGGGAAAACCTTGTCCCAAGATCGGTCTATTCTTTTTTGAGTTATTGGTACAATATATATATATATATATATATATATATATATATATATATATATATATATATATATATATATATATATATATATATATATATATATTAATTATAGAGTGTCTTGAGCTACATCTTAAAAAATATTTCTATAATTACAGGATGGCCCATAAGTCGTTGGTGATTCAAATTTTCTTTTTTATGGAATTTTCTTAAAAAAATTCACTAATGGGGAGATTTTTATATATATATATATATATATATATATATATATATATATATATATAGATATATATATATATATATATATATATATATATATATATATATATATATATATATATATATATATATATATATATATATGACTTATGGGCCATCCTGTAATTATAGAAATATTTTTAAGATGTAGCTCAAGACACTCTATAATTAATGCACAATTTTTTTTCGTATCTTGCATAATGACGGAAATATTGATATTTAAAGATTTTTTACGAAAATTCGACAAAAATGATATACCATTAACCGATAAACTCTATAGCCAACACTACTGCTAAAGTATCAGAGACAGGGTCTATTTGAAATGAATTTTCTGGGAACATTTTAGTAAAATGAAGGACAATGACGATTGAAACTAAGACTTCAGGCTTTGTAAAACATTCTTCTTGAGACATTTTCCTTCCATATCTCATATTATTTTCAGGTTCATTGCCTAAATATTACCAATTTTGACGTTTTAAATCGTGACTTTGACGTTTTGAGGAAAACCCAAATTTATTTTTCTTTAAATCCCTGTAACTTTTTTGTCCTTTAACCTACAGAGCTAAATTTTGGTAGGTAACTTATCTATAATGATCTAAATCCCTGTACCAGGGTTGCCCTTACTTTGTAAATTCCGGAGATATAATTTAGTTTCGAAAGAAAACACAAAATTTTCCGGGAAAGCCTCGGCGGATTTTTCTGGCTAACGAACTTATCTAAGCCACTTGCAAAAGGAATGTACTCATCAAGTTTTATCAAAATTGGTCCATTATTTTTTTAGTTATAGGTGTGGCACATAAATATATATATATATATATATATATATATATATATATATATATATATATATATATATATATATATATATATATATATATATATATATATATATATATATATAAAGTCTGAAACCGACCTCGGATTCCAGGGATCCTAAATAGCGCTCATTTGAAGAAATTCGTTAATTTTTTTAAAGAAAATTCACTAAAAAGGCTGGGCACAGGAAGTTCGTTATGGTAACGAATTTTCATAAGTTTTGTAATGCATAACGTAACATACATTCTATCATTGAAACTGCTTAAACGTATTTACGCTAAATTTAGTCTGTGGCTGATGGATAATCCTAACGTTATCCCTTTCCCTGCACATACATACACACACGTTAAGTAGCTGACTTTTATAAACAATTTAGTCCAAATAAGCGTCTGAATGTTTTCGTTCAAATTAATATGTCACTCATGTGACATTCTGTTGATTAGGAAAGCTAATCTCAACGACTAAATCATTTCATATATCCATCTTTAAATACCCTATTTAACTTTGGTGTCCTTTTCTAACAACAATGAATATCATTAGCGACATTTTACAAATTATTAAAATTTGATTCCGGAAAAACTACAACAAAAATAAATTTTGGAACATTAAATGTTAATGGCAATATATAAGTTGAATTTCGTACAAATAAATTGATGAGTTTCGAAAATATATAATTTTTTAGATACAAGTTTGCAATTTTCCATGGAAAAGCTTGACTCTCGGTAGTGGGCAATTAACTTAGCCTCCGGAAAGAATTTTCCAGTGTAACGGAAAAAAATCAGGAGGCAGCAAGTGCGATAGGGTAGCGAATTCTCATTAAATTCTTCAAACTGGAATAAATCAATTTTCTCTAAACCTAGAAAGGTGAATTTGGTGTGCAGTAAGGCCTTTAAAAGGTAAAGGCCTTACGCTTACTGGCAATTAGGCCAATGCGGACCCTTTTTGCTCATCTAAACTAACCTACCCTCCACCTTAAGCTCGATCTCAACGACAGAAGTGAATTGAAAAATTATCCGCTGCCGGGAGTCTCTAACCGTCATCCCCCGAGTCCGAATTGGGAAGTTTCAGTCGGCTTTCCAACACGGCCACGGCGGCGCTCTCAGTAAGGCCTTTACTGGGACAATATGGCAATATGTCAAGCAAATTTCGTCTAGATAACTTTGTTGCTTTTTGAGATACACATTTTCCCGGATTATTTTCTTTTAGAAAAACCGGTATAATTGTACTGGATAACGAACTCATTAATAAAAGAAAGGTACTTGCCGAGTTTCATCAAAATCGGTTAATTACTTCTTGAGTTATCGGTTGGATACATACATACATACATACATACATACATACATACATATATATATATATATATATATATATATATATATATATATATATATATATATATATATATATATATATATATATATATATATATATACAGGGTAGTTTATATTCGAGCCTCACCATTGGGATCTTGTGAAGCGTAAGAGTAACGAGGATGGTTACATTGGAGCAAAGTTGCGCGGTTGCGTGTTTCTGTGGTGATCAGTTATCAAATAGAAAATCTGAGGTGTCATTTTTAGTTTTTTAATGTTCGATAAAAATGGAAATTTCCAATTTTAGTTTTTTTTTAAATTATTAAGTGAGAACCGAGATAACCAGACTTTTTCAACTATGTCATTGTTAGGGTACTTTTTTATGGGTAATCTCATTCTGTCATCATATTTTCCAAGGCGTTCTTGATACAAGAGTTACAATACCTTACTTTGATTTTGCTTATGGGCATCATATTGTATTTCTCCATTTCTAAAAATTCTTTTGTGCATAGAGTGCTTTGGTTTCTGCTCGCTTCTCTCGGGCAGCTTTGGACGCTTATGCTTGTGTGGAAGTTGCTCTTCGTAGTCGGTGGCACTACGGAGAAGAGCATTTGGGTGAGAAGCGGCTTTTACGAACTATGTTGTGGATAGTTGAGTTATAAACTCAAGTATCGAAGGCATTTCCAGATCAGAGTGAATCTGACTGTTTCGGACAAACCATGGCGCTCCGGTAACCATTCTCAGAATTTTGTTCTGGATGATTTGAAGGGTCTTGATGTGTGTTGCGGCCGCGGTGGCCCATGCAGGTGATGCATAGCTCAAGGCTGGTCGGATAATGACTTTGTACATGAGCAACTTATTGTTCATGGACAATTTGGAATTTCTATTTAGAAGTGGGAACAGCTTCGAGATGAACATCGAGGCTTTCTTTCGAGCGTGATCGACATGGGGGCGCCATGTTAAGTGTTTGTCGAGGAAAACCCCGAGGTATTTGGCGGAATCTTGCCAGGGGATTAGACGGCTGTCTAATGAAACGTGTTCGTGAGGTGTGTGTCTCCTCTTGGAAAATAGGACAGCTGAACATTTATCGGCGTTTATGGCTAGAAGGGATTTCCTATACCATGCTTGCAGCTCGACTACGGCGCTTTGAAGTCCTTCGGTTATTATCCTCGACTGAGTGGAGCTGCTGAGGATGGTAGTGTTGTCTGCGTACAGTGCGTATGCCACGTTTACGGGGGCTGTCGGAATGTCTGCGACAAATATATTGTACAGCAGAGGGAAAAAAATACTAGGGCTTGGAGAGCAGCTTTATAAGGTTATGAAGACGGCAGTAACATTCGCAACCGCCTATATTGTGAGGAGATTTCTGGGAAATGAAGATGTATCGCGTTGTCCTTTAGGACCCGACAACTTGGAAAAGGCTCGCCTTTGGTATCTGAAATACCTGAGATGAGTGAATGTTTCCCTTTAAGGGAGTGTAAAAGCCCACAGGGTAAAGTCAATAGTAATAATAAAAATAATAAATCTATTGTATCTTTGGATCGACCACACATAAAGGTTATTGCTGTTACTTGTTCTCTGAACATATTCCCCAGTAGAAATATGGTAACCAAGGAACCTTTGATTTTCGAGTGAACCATCCTAGAATACTGTCTTTGCTCATTCATTTCTTCGGTGATCCACTGAATTTATCAGTTTGCTTAATGCACCAAGTTCTATTATTTCTCCGGTTGTTATATGACCACGTAGTTTTGCCACTTTTTTTTGTTTTGATTAGAGTTTTGACTTTGAGAACTGACTCATTCAGTCACTGTCAATCTTCAAAATGAACAAGGATGCATCTGTATTGAGAATGTTAATCTAACAAGCTCTTTAACTTTTTTCTTGTAACTTCTTTAATCTCCCTATACGCTTGCTGTTTACTAAAAATATATCTTAAAATTAAAACTTACATACCCCACTCACACACATGCGCGAGCGCATATACACTCATGTATACGAATTCACGTCAATGGGCTTTATACGTCCAGTACTTAACACTATGTGCAGGACAGAAAATGCACATTATCTCTTCATGTGCACATACACACACATACATATTCATGCACACATCTACGCTACAAGTTGCTGCAGGAGAAACACTGGGACACTTTTCACACCAATGGAGCCTGTCATGGTGACTTTTTAACATACTGGGGAAGCTGCGGTCAAAAGAGGTTAACACAAGGAAATACACAAAGGAACTTACTTTTATCTTTCTGACTATACATTAATCTGCTAAGTTTATTTAGCATCCCTTAAGACTATATAGTATATTGCCACTAGTACGATATTTATGGAACAGTCCAATTTTCAGAATGTAATTTTTTTACTAAGAGCTATATAAACCTAGCTAACTTAGATTCTCTAACAAAACACATGAAAGCCACCATGACACTTTTATTACAAACAGCTTCATACATAAGTGACGTCACATCAAGTGGAAAGGAAACATTGTATTCTATCAAATTACAAAATAATATTTTTCTTTGTTCATGATGCATAATACAGGAAAAAATCAAATGATTTAAATCAGCTGGGCTGGTATTGTCGCATGAGCAAAATGGATTGTCTTCAACTTTTATTTAAGTGAGACTTAAAAGCACCATGGCCTATGATAATTCTGTTAAGTGCCGTAGACAAGTACCTAGGAAGCAACAGTTCTTTGTAAATGGGCTGTTTTCTTAGATTAGGGATGATACTACTGAAGTGCTTGTTACAGCTACTTTTCAACTTATTCCAATGATCCTGCCATCTTATATTACACACATGTTTTACTTGCGGAAGTAGATCTCTGTTACTGTAAAAGTCATGTTTACAACCAGTTTTAGTTGCTTTTTTAGCAAAATAGTCGGTTTTTTTATTACCCTAAAGCTTTGAGTGCCCTTTTACCCATTTGAAAGTAAATTTTACTTACTGGAATTATTTTTTTTTGGGTAAGTAGGTAGCAACATACTCTCGTACATCAAGTAATAGCAATTACCAAGGTCAATTCTGTCTATCATCATTGCAAATGCAAATAACCTCCAATTCAGTCATGTCTTCGTGAAATTAAAAAGATATACATATCAATTTAACATGTAGTCTATTTGCTTCCTCTTCGCCAATTAAGAATCAATAAAAACCTGAATTACAACATCAAAGAAGTAAGGAATTTTGTAGATTTTTAAATTAACTATAAATATTTTATGTAATAATTCACATTTCATTATCCAATTTTGTACAGTCTACACACTATGTAGGTAGCTTAATTAATTAGAGATATAACTCACAGTATCGATTTCGATTGGCGACAAGTTATTTACATGCTTCTATCAATAATTATTTTAATTAAAGATTATTAATGATATTAAGCTATTAAATTTTAGAGCTAACTTTATTAAAAGTGTCCAATCTTGGACGTGAAAGATGGGAGTTTTAAATTTATTAAATCTAATTTTTTACACGTCGTTGTAGCTATTTAATATTGTCACTGAAAAATATCAAACTAACCAAGGTATGCTGATTTTTCTCTGTAAACATGTCCATGTAGTACGGAAGAGCCAAATGAAATAAATTTAGTACTGTGTGTGTATATTTATAAAAAGTCTGGACGCAGCAAGTGCGTTATGGTAGCGAATTTTTTTAAAAGGAAATATGAGCAGAAAATGCGAAGAAAACTGCTTGAAAGCTGTATATTTGAAGCTATATCCCCATTAAACGCTGCCTACCCCGCACAACACCCCCTATTTGCCCCAGGTCACGTAACTTCCTTGAGGGGTATGAACAAGAAGTTTTTCTTGTAGTTTATGCAACGAGGGGGGGAACGAAAATGCCTACGACAAAGCAGACCCCCCTGGCTCAACTTGTGGCAGGGGTGGGGGGTTGGGGGTGGCTGCTTCGTCGTGGGGGTTTTCATACAACCACCCTCGCTGCATAAACCACAAGAAAAATGTCTTGTTTCTACCCGCCAAGGAAGTTACGGCACCTGGGGGGATAGGGGTGCTATGCGGGGTAGGCAGGGTTTAAGGGGGATATGGCTTCAAGATGTGAAAAAGACAGCTTTCAGGCCCGTTTTATTCGAATTTTCTGCTCATATTTCCTTTTTACTACCTACCCTGCCCAGCACCCCTTCTCACTCCTGGTCCCGTAACTTGGGGGGGGGGGGGGTGAACGAGAAATTTTTCTTGGGGTTTGTGGATCCAGGGGGAGGGTCTAGGCAGGGTTCTGAAAACAGTTTTTTGAAAAGTGTTCGGGAGCTAAACTGCAAATTTACCAAAAATTCACTACCAAAACGCACTTACTGCGTCCAGATTTTTTTCTTACAAACGTATCATATTTCGATAAAAAGAAGCAAAAATACATTAACGAATTTGCTCTACGAAAATTAGCTAAAAATTATCGACCGTTAAACCATAAACTTCACTAAACCTACAGCGAAAGCATCAACTTAACTAAACCGACAGCCAAAGCATCAGAGAAAGGGTCTATTTGAAATGAATTTTCTGTACATCTTTTAGTAAAATGAAGGGAATGACAATTGAATCTGAAACTTAAGGGTTTGCAGAACACTCTTCTTGCAACATTTTCTTTTCAAAATCCGTATTTGTTTCACGTTCTTTGCCTAAACATTGCCAATTTTTACGTTTAAAATTGCGAGTTTGACGCTTTGAGGAAAACTCTAAAATTTGTTTCTTTAACTCCCCATAACTTCTTTGTCTTTAGCTAGGGACCTGAATTTTGGTACAGAGTTCACTCTTTATAATACAAACACGCGTGCCATTGCTTTGTTATTTCCGGAGATATGAATTTTTTTAGAAAGAGAACATAAAATTTTCCGGGAAAACCTGGTCCGATTTTCCTGGCTAACAATCTTATCCAAGCCACTTGCAAAAGGAAGGTACTTACCGAATTTGATCAAGATTGGTACATTATTTTTTGAGTTATCGGTCGGATATATATATATATATATATATATATATATATATATATATATATATATATATATATATATATATATATATATATATATATATATATATATATATATATATATATATATATATATAAACACAGATTTCCTCATTAGCGAATAAAAAAAAATCGCTAAAAAATTGCGAAACATAAATTTTAGGTTAAAATTAAATCCTGCAACGTTAAAATTTCACCCTTACATTCAACCCCCTTCTAGTAACAATTGCAACCTCTAAATTTTAAACAGGAAATAGGGACTTGTGATACTTCATTTAAAAGATCTCTTCATTCTTTATTTAAAAAGACTATGGTTTTAACATTTATTGTAATAACACACTAAAAAATTAATCTAATAACTAATCGCGTTGTAATCTTGATAATGAGAAAAAATAAAAACTCATAAATCCTAATGTAGGAGGTGTTCAAAATGCATGCCTTGAACATCACGGCAGCATGCTAGTCGTTAAGAAAATGTCTTCTAATATTAATTAGCATCTAAGGCGTGACCGATCTAATCGCAATCGTTATTCTTCTTCTTAAGTCAGCTAAGTAGCGTGGTTTAGTTTTGTATACCATAATTTGCAGATATCCCCATAAGAAGTTTAATAGCCCAAGATCGGGTAATCGTGCTGGCCATTCTAACGATCCCCTCCTCCCTATTCACCGATTTGAAAACATTGAGCCGAGATACTGCCAGACATTAATTTGGAAATATGCTGGTGCTCCATCCTGCTGGAACCATATCACATTAGGTCGAACTTCTGAGTTTACTCGATCAGGACATAAGTGTGCCAAAGTTGGCACGACATCATTTTGGAGCAGTGCTAAATAATTACCTATATCCAAATTTCCATCAATGACCAAGGGGACCAATGATATGGTTTCCAACTACTCCGGCCCAAACATTAACCTTGTGTGGATTATTTTTTTAGACCACTAGCGACAATTTTTGCCACTAGCGTAACGGTGAATTGTAAAACTGCACCTTATCAGGAAACAAAACATGTTCTAGTTAGACAATATTGTTATCTAACATTTCCATCATTAGTTCACAAAAAGACGTTCTCGCATGAAAAATCGTCTTTAATGAGCTCCTGAGTTTGTATCATTTTATAGTGATCCATTTTCTTTTCTTTTAATACTCGAATAATCGATGAATTGCTAACATCCAATGTTGTGGCTGCTTGTCGACTCGAAGTATGTGGGTGTTCCTCAAACCCAAGCATTATATACAATTTGGTATCATTACTCAGGGCATTAGAAGGTTTTCTGTACCTGCCTTACATGCCCCAGCTTGCGAAATTGCTTTTCAATTTTACTAATTGTTTCTTAGGATATAGGCAGTAAATCGGTAAATTCTCCTTGAAACAGGCAAACAACTTGGATCTGTGATGGTATTTTATCTCCATACCCAATCATCTGTAGAATTGTTATTTTATGCATCTCTTTTACATAAACCATGTTTCTGAATTGCAGTTAAGAACTAACAACTATTGTCATGCGTCATGCGCTTAAAATCACACAGCAAGTTGCTAACGCGTTTTAAACAAAACTGACACTGCGAACTGCGAAGAATTTTTATACATTTATTTTTAAATCAGTACCCTCTAAAAATGACACTGAAATTGTTTTTACTTGCTTTCTCCTTATCAAGTCAATCATAAAACATTAGTAATTTATTTTCTAGTGTGCTGATTAATCAGGAGAATATATTTTTTTACTGTTAATTTTAGCAAAAAAATTTTAAACCATAGCACTTTTCAATAGACAATAAAGAGATGTTTTAAATGGGGTATCAAAAACCACTACTTCCTATGTAAAAATTAGGGAGTTGCAACTGTCACTCTAACGTTGATTAAATTATCATCCTGAAATGTTTCCGAAACTCCTTGATTCCTGTAAAAAAAGAGTGAGGGTATTTAATGTGCTTAGCATCGCATTGTACACAGTACCATGGCTTTAGACTCCCTTCGAACAAAGGAACACGCAGAAATTCAACTTGCTCATACACAGTGCCACAACCTCGGTTGATGTAAATTCTTCAGTATGTAATGACGCTTCTACTAGGAATTAAACAGACAACACTTGGATTCACAGGCACATGTTCTTACCACTGCACTTTCGAGGCTGCTGCTTATAATTTGCACCAACTTTTCTTACCCTTGATATTAATTAAAACATTTGCCATATTCAGGTAGCAAAGCTTAAAATAAGCAATATAGATACTAATTAAATATAACTAGTTGACACTAGTAAAATTAAACAGATAAACTAAGTAGCGTAAACAAAAATTTCCTTAATTGGTGCTATAATTACAAATTAAAAGAGTATCAAGTTAATAATGGATAAATTAACGCTAGTATAAATATTACTAATCGGGTGTTAAGATAACACAACGTTCTACTAATTTCTGCTTCTAATGGTAATTTTATGAAAATAGCATCGACTAGCTTAGCCAAAGGTTCCGTTCTGTTCCTCATATGAGAAATCTTGTTTGTGTTTTGTTTATTTTTAGATGTTTATATACACCGTGGTCTGTTTCAACGTATTAGTTCAATATATCTGAACTGGTGTGTTAAAAAAGTAAAACTCTGGACGCAGCAAGTACGTTATGGTAGTGAATTTTCATTAAAATGTTTTTATTGCAAATATGTGTGTTTTCTTTTTAAGAAAGCAGGCATCAATTTTGGTTATCAGTATAACCTATATAGTAAAAACAATGTGCCATGTTTCATAAAAATAACTTTGTGTGAAAATGTACAAAAATTTCCAAAAGTAAACTTAAAGTGTTCCCGGAAAAACTCGTTTCTTGGTCAACCTTATAGGTTAATAACAAATTGGGCTATTCAAATATGAAGCATTTGATCAAAATTCGCTACCATAACGCACTTGCTGCATCCAAAATTTCTTTTCTTACAAACATGCATTATAATTCGATGGAAAATGCAAAAATGCAACAACATAAGGCGTGTTTGATTAAGAAAAAAAGAAAATTTGTATCACCAACGACTTATGGGCCATCCTGTGATTGTAGATATATTTTTTTAAGATGTATCTCAGACACCCTATAATTAATATATACAAATTTTTTTCATATCTTGTATAATAACGGATATATTGAGCTTTATTGATTTTTTACGAAAATTCGACCAAATTATATACCATTAAACGATAAACTCTATAGCTAAGCCTACTGCCAAGCATCAGAGAAAGGGTCTATTTGAAATGAATTTTCTGGAAATATTTTAATAAAATGAAGGACAATGACGGTTGAAACTAAGACTTCAGGGTTTGTAAAACATTCTTCTTGAGACATTTTATTTCCATAACCCGTATTAGATTTAAGTTATTTGCCTAAATGTTGTCGATTTTGACGTTTTAAAGCGTTACTTTGACGTTTTGAGGAAAACCCAAATTTATTTTTCTTTAAATGCCTATAACTTTTTTGTCTTTTGACCTACATAGCTAAATTTTGGTAGGTAGCTTACCTATATGGAAAACCTGGGCTGATTTTCCTGACTAACGAACTTATCCAAGCCATTTGCAAAAGGAATTTATTCACCAAATTTAATCAAAATCGGCTCATTATTTTTTGAGTTATCGGTGTGATACATACATACATATATAAATATATATATATATATATATATATATATATATATATATATATATATATATATATATATATATATATATATATATATATATATAACACATAAAAATTGAAACTGACCCCGGATATGTGTTCTGGGGGGCCTAATTAGCGCGCACTTGAAGAAATTTTTTCAAAATTCAAAAGTCGGGATCTCCTCATTAGTGAATTTTTTAAAGAAAATTCACTAAAAGTTGCCGGAAAAGCTTTTGTATTTCTCAAGCTTAATAACCTAAAATTATTTTCAATTAAACAGACTGTCCCATAAATGCATGGCAGCATTCATCATAGTTTTTTCAAATAAAACACCCTGCATATTATACAATATTTGGATATTACATAAAATTTTGATTACAATTTATTAAAGTACCATATGTCCGAAATCAATAGTTTTTTAAATATTCGACTTTTACGGAAAATTTCATTCCGCGCAATCACATTCACAAAAATTAACATCTAATTTGCTAATTAATTTTTTTTTGTTGAGATTTAGCACGTTCCATCTTTAAACTGCACTGTAAGATCTGATGATGTCGAAATTTACAGGAAATTCATAATCATGGTTACATTTTAAAAAAGTTCAGAGTAAATAATCTCAATATTTTCAAATACAACATCCTGTATATTATTAAACTGCCGAATGCAAAAATAGATTCTCTTTTTAAAAGTATTAGGGTACCATATATATAAAGTGAGCTATTTTTGAGTTATTCAACTATTTACGAAATTTGTTACTACTATGCTGACCAATGCCCTGATAGCGTAACAAACCAACAATCCTGAAACTAGTCAAAGACAGTTGAGTGATCAATTTGGAGTAAGTAAAACAACAATACAAAGATGTTTAAAGCAAAATGACTACCATGCGAACCATTTCAAAAAGGTACAACATCTCAGAAATCAAGATCTTCTATCGAGGATATTCTACTGTAGATGGGCCCTGCATAAACTTAATGAAAATTGATGTTTTTTTACTAATGATTTGTTCATGGATGACTCAACTTTCACTAAAAATGAACTTCCAAATAGAAGAAAACTCGACCCCCGTGTTTTCAAGAAAGATGGTCAATAAATGTTTGGGTGGAAGTTTGGAAACTCGTGTGAGTGGGCCACATTGTTTTTTAAGGTGCGTTGAATGGAGATATTTATCACCATTGTTTGGCGAACGAGCTACCCATGCTTCTCGAAGGAATTCCATTAAATATAACGCAAAGAATGTGGATTTTGCACGATGACGTTCCACCTCATTATGATGTGGATGTAAGAATTTTCTTGGGCCATTGTTTTGAAAACAGGTGGGTAGGTCGAGGTGGACCAACACCGTGGCCACCAACATCTTCCTATCTAAACCTAATGGATAGTTTTCTGTGGAGTTATGTAAAAGGTAAAGTTTACCAGGCCCCACCGACAACTACAGAAGATATGCGAGAGAGAATTCGCCAATGTTTCCAAGACATGCAGGAAGGAATGTTAGCGAATGTGCAAGGGTCCAAGGTATAGAACTTTGCTTGAAGCAAGGCGGTCAACAGTTTGAGCATTCACTTCTCACCATCGATACCTCTTTATTAGTGAATTTTCATTTAAAAAAATTCACTAGTAAAGAGGTAGTAGTAGGTTTACGTTATAGAAAGTAAACTATATACCAAAATTCAAATCTTTAGTTACAAGAAAAAAAGTTGTAAGCATTTATGAAAAAATTCGGTGCCATATCATTTTTATGAAACTTCACTACCATAACGCACTTGCTGCATCCAGACTTTTTTGTTGATCTATGTTTAAAAAGTCTGGATGCAGCAAGTGCGTTATGGTAGTTAATTTTCATAGAAATGATCAGGCACCAAATATTTTTTATAACTTTTTTTGCTTGTAACATAAAAACATAAATTTTCGTATGTGGTTTCCTTTTAATATCGTAAACTTACGTACTAAATTTTTACCATATATTTTTTTATTTTTTGAGATAAAATTTTTTTCTGAAAGAAAATCCAACATTTTCCGGGAAAACCTGGACACTGACAAAGGAAAGGTTCATGCTAAATTTGATTAAAATCGGATCATTAGTTTTTAAGTTATCGGTGATATATATATATATATATATATATATATATATATATATATATATATATATATATATATATATATATACATATATAAACATATAAAAATTGAAAGTGACCCTGGATATGGGTTCTACGGGTCTTAGTTCGCACTCATTTGAAGAAATTTTTTCAAAGAAAATTTACTAATGAACCATATTTTTATTCTGCTTATTTGAGTTATTATTTTTTATAGAGATTGTGTTGACTTTATCTAATCGAAATCAGATATCTTTTCAGATATAGCAAAACAAATATATTTCTACTTCCTAATTGTTCATAATATACAGATGGTTGTGTTTAAAAAATATAAACACTTCGTTTGGAAATAAAATATAGTTAGACTCGAATAAATGCAAATATAATAAATATGATTCAGTAGGATAACTAACAACAGTGGTAGGATTGACAAATTCGAGTTGATAATAATATACATTCATTTGACAATTCAGCCGCAATCAGCTT
The DNA here is from genome assembly GCA_964006375.1 of Tillus elongatus. Classification (NCBI taxonomy): domain Eukaryota; kingdom Metazoa; phylum Arthropoda; class Insecta; order Coleoptera; family Cleridae; genus Tillus; species Tillus elongatus. The sequence goes on along the minus strand of OZ023270.1, from coordinate 67,696,535 downwards.
TTCAAATTCACCTTGGTTTGTTACACTAACAGACCATTGGTCAGGTCGGGTCAGGTCAGGTCATAGTAGTAACAGATTTCATAAAATGTTGAATAACTCAAAAAAGCTCACTTTAGATCTATGGTACGCTTATACTTTTTGAAAGAGAATTTATTTCTGCATTCAACCGTTTAATAATAGACAGGGTGTTGTATTTGAAAATAAATCACCTATTATAGGTATGCATCAATTTGACAATTCAGCAGCTGCTTTCCAAATGCACCTATATATATATATATATATATATATATATATATATATATATATATATATATATATATATATATATATATATGATACCCTAATACTTTTTAAAAGATAATCTATGTTTGCATGCCACACTTTAATAATATACAGAGTGTTGTATTTGAAAATATTGGGATTTTTGCTTTGAAGTTCTTTATAATGAAATCATTATTATGAATTCCCTGTACAATATCTTCAAATTTCTACGTCATCAGGTCTTAGAGTGCAGTTTAAACATGGAACGTGCTAAATTTAAAAAAAAATTGTTAGCAAATTAGATGTTAATTTTTGAGAGTGTGGTTGCTCGGAGTGAAATTTTCCGAAAGAGTCGAATATTAAAAAACTATTGATTTCAGACATATTGTACTTTGATCAATTTTAATCAAAATCTTATGTAGTATCCAAATATTGTGTAATATACAGGGTTACTCCATCAACCACTGTAGTCAATACTTTACAATAATTTACAGGGTGTTGAAAAATTTAAGTTCAATTATTGACACATTCAAAGTTTATCTTGTTAATGTTAAATAGAACACACCGTATTCTCTTGATCCATCTTATAGAACAAGTAATTCCCTTCCATATGACACAAGGGTTCTTTATATCCAAGTGCGATGTTTCTCATGCTATCTATACTTTTGTGATTGTGAATGTCATTTCCACATTAAAACGAAACTTTCAAACACAATCTAGTTCGCTACAGTATTTTTTTACAGATCTTTCAAATCAATTCAGAATGTCTGAACAGTCATAGTTTAGTTTTTGTGAATCTTTCTTGTTAATATATTTAAATATGAAACAGTATTCAAACCAAGAGAGGATAGACATGTTACTATGCATTGGAGAATGTATGGAAAATTGCCTCCGGCAGCAAGAGTTTTTGCTCAAAAATATCCTTATAGAGAACATCCAAGAGAACAGGGGTTTCACAAGTTATTGGGAAGATTTTGTGTTAGTGGTAGTGTTGCATACGAAAAGCTAAGCAAAACTAGGCCAATTACTGGTGATAGTGAAAACGAGCTGAGGGTACTACTACTGTTACGGAAAACCTAAAGACCCGCAATAGAAAAATTTCCAATGAAATAGGATTAAGTCGAATGAGTGTATCTCGAATTCTTAAGAAAAACAAATATCATCCGTATCGTATTCAGATACACCAACATTTGAGTAAAAGAGATTTCATTACGCGTTGTGATTTTTCTTTGTCAGTTCTCGATAATGTTGGAGACGATCTCAATTTTTTCAACTATGTATTATTCACTGACGAATCTACTTTCCACAATGATGAACTGGTAAATAGACATAATTTTCATTATTATCATACAGAAAACAAACATTTATTTCGCACTCTCGACAGGCAAAAGCGATGCAGTGTTAACGTTTGGGGAGGTCTCATAAGCGATCATGTTGTCGGACCCTATTTCTTTATTGAACCTTGAATGGAAGGTAATTTTTGGATTTTCTACATCGAGACTTCTGATTACTCTTTTATAATGTTCCACTTGACATTGGAATAAAAATGTGGCTCCAAATGGACGACACACCTGCTCATTTTAATTGGAGTAAGAAACTACCTTAATCGACATTTTCGGAATAGATGTATAAGCAGAGGGAGTGAATACAATTGGCACCCTAGGTCCCCAGATTTGACACCTATTGATTTTTTATATGGCGTTACATAAAAATATTGTATACATTACCCCCCTCCCCCTTACCACTCAAGAAGATATGAAATTGAAAATCGCAAATGCTTTTGCCTCCATTACACCAAACATTCTAAAAAATGTAAAATTACCTTTTCAAGGTAGGATTGCTTTTTGCATAGAGCAAGATGGCAAACATAGAAAGCATCTTTTCTAGTCTTTATCTTTTTGTCGTTTTATAGTTTTTGATTTGTGTGTTATTGTCTATTACCTTTGTCATTTCGTTAATTTCATGTTTATTCAGTTGGAAGATTCTCATTTTAATGTGAAAATGGCATCTACAATCATAAATGTATGAATAGCAGCATAGGAAACCCTAGTGTCATATGAAAGGTAATTACTTTTTCTATAAGATGGATCAACAAAATACATGCTGTTGCATTTAACATAAACAGGATGTGTGTGTGTGTGTGTGTGTTAGGTCGGCTTGGAACTTTACGTTAATTGGTTACAGAAATCTAAATTAAATTGACAAAGATCTAAAAAAGGCCTTAACCGGTTTGGCTAGAATTCTAATCCGAATCAGGTGAAATTTTTCGACATATACTCAGGGACAGCAACAATATCCTACATTTCTAAGTAATTCTTTTTACATTTTATGTAATTACATGACTACCTACAAAAGCACATAAACGAGATAATCTACTTTGAATGTGTCAATAATTGAACTTGAATTTTTCAACACCCTGCAAATTATTGCAAGTATTGATTACAGTGGTTGGTAGAGAAGCAAGCCCATCGTCGCTAGATCGGAGGCTAGTGAGTTTTCCTTTCGATATCATCTTAATGGAAGAAGAGATTTTTTTCGAAAACCTCATATTCATCGAAAAATCAAGATATCTGATAAACGGTAATAGATGGATATAGGGGTCCTTTAAAAAGGTGGCCCTTATTTTTTCCGCAGAGTTCAAAATCGTAATCAAATACATGGGGTTCCATAAAAAAAACATAACTTTGGGGCTTCACAACTTTATCGGACCAGCTGTATATTTCACAATAATTTTAAATTGTGGCCTTTGTTGACCTACATAATCCGCCGTCATTAAAAATTCCATATAAAGAAATATATAGACGTGAGACTCCGTGCCGTTAGTCATGGGACACCTGTAGAACCCTAATAGAACAGCAGTAGAATGCCCTCATTCAAGGGCGTAGATAGGTTTTTTCTTGGGGAGGGTATTCCAAAAATACAAAGGTAAACAAATTTACAAATACAAAGGCTAAAAATGCATTGAATTAAAAGAATTGAACATAAAATGGCAAAAATATTAATAAAAAACAAAACTAAATATTCCCCACATTATAAAACAAAAGTCTGGACGCAGCAAGTGTGTTATGGTAGTGAATTTTCATGGAAATGAGCTGCACCAAACATTTTTTATTAAATGCTTATAACTTCTTTTTCTCGTAACATATATATCTGTTTTGTATATAATTTAAGTTTTATAACATAAGCCTACATTACAAATTTGGTTACCATAAGTCTGTTGTTACCAAAATTTTCTCGGAAAGCCTGATCCAATTTTTCTGGATAACGAACTTATCCAACCCACTTGCAAGAGGAAGGTACCTGCCAAATTCCATCAAAATCGGACCATTGTTTTTCGAGTTAAAATTCACTAAAAACAATTAAAAATCAAACTCCAAATCAGAGTAATGCCAAGATTCTGTTTTTTGTTTGTTTCGAAAATCGTTCTAAAATCTTTTCGTCATTTGTAGGAATGCTCTGATCCTCATGCATGAAGGCCTAGTCTATCTAACCTCTGTTGTCCCGTTGTTAAGTTGAACCAAATTTTAAACGTTCTTAACGCGGAAAAACCCATATCACGAAATACTTCTTTATCGGATAATTTCAGAGTCTCAACAACTTCAACAAACACCTCGAGAACTGTTGTTCTATTTCCTAACACAAAAATTAAGCTGTATCTAAATCTGAATCCAACGTTACTCGTAAAAAATCTGGATTCTTATTATTATTTTCCTATTCCAGCAAATATATTGATACATTTGCTTCTGATGATGAAATGTTGTCGTCATTTTTGTATTATAATTTCAGTAATGATATTTTAATTTTTAGGCAAAAAATGTTTTAGAATTAAAGTCAAACTTGAGATCTTCCATGATGATCTTTAATTAGAGAAAAGAAAATGCCGGTGTCATAATATCTATGGAGGTCTATAGTAATTATACGAGGAAACCTTATGGAAATATTAAACTCATTGCGCAGTGTGTCAATTTCTTCATACAATCTCGTGAAGCATCTCTCTGCGCTCATACTACTTTCTTCTAGCAGCTCTAATAGACAACAAACTGATTTCTTGGCATATTTCCTTTTAAAAGCTTAAACAATTTTGCTAAAATGCAGGTCCAAGAAGCATATTCCCAAAAAAATTTCAAGAGTTTTACTTAAAAGGAAATTTTCTCATTTTTTTAACAAAAACATTCGAAGCTAATAATTTTTTTCTCCCTCGGTCTTAGGTGGGTAATTACCCCCATTACCCCTCCCTTAACTACGCCCTGGCCCTCATTGTCCTCATTAACGCACCTTGGATGATGTACTATTTATTATAAAATAATGTCCACCTTATGTAACAAGTGACAATGAAGTTGAGTCAAATATCACTTATAAATCCTCGGTGGTTCAGGGATAAGAACGTGTGCCTCTGAACCGAAGGGTACTGGGTACCATCCCAGAGTTCTTCTCTCACTTTTTCAGTATAAACTGTAACATTAACATCAACCGAGGTTTTGGCATTGTATTTGAGCAAGTTGAATGTCTGCACGTTCCGCTCTTCGGAGGGGGCGTAAAATCGTCGGTCCCGTGTCCATGCAATGTTGGGCACGTTAAATATCCCTACCTTCCTTACAAAAAGGCAGGGGTTCGGCAAAATTTCCAGGATAGTAAGGTGAAACTGCTCCCTGGCGTCGGTGATTGGCCATAGTCGCGGAAATAGGCCGACTTTAAAGAAAAAAATACACACACATCACTTATAAATGTATACTTTATACAATGCATTTTATAATTCCCCTCGTATCCCGGACAGATAGAACACATAAATCAATCCAAACTCTTCAAACAATTCTATAGTTTATAGCATGCAATACCACCGATCTTCGTATACTAACTGATTTGTATTTTCTTTATGATATCAAGTTCAGAAATCCAATATTATTAGCTCGTACCTCCTTCGATGAGCTTGTGATTAAAACTGCATTACGTATGGGCATACTTCGAGGAAAATTTATCGTACCAATGTAGCAAAACCACTTCATACCAGCCTTGAATTTGTTCTAAATATCAAGAACCAACTCCGTGAAGGACTTCAGTAATGCTATATATATATATATATATATATAATGAATGTGTTTGTTGAAAAGCTGCTCTTTGAATATTGTGGAAGTTTATATTAAGGTATAGTAGGTGTCAGACTGTAATTGCGCGCTTTAAATAGTTAAGAAGCGTATGAGAAATACGAGTAAAACGAGCTAATTATCTTTTTTTTTTAATTAACAGCAATGTCCAGATGATTTATATGAGATTTTACCTCCATTATTGTTTTCTGAGTATGTATTTTGGAAAACTAACACATTAACAGCATCAAGATCCGACCCATTTTAAAATGTGTACTTCCACACTTCAGTTTTTGTCGCCTTTTTCGATGTTGTACGGGTAAGCGCAAAAATGTACCGGCCTGACTATGAAGGAATCGGCGTAGACTCACAATTAAATTTTATTTTTCAACATAGTCCCCTCTAACATCAATGCAGTTATCATATCGTTTCAAGAACAATTGGATACCCCTAAAAAATAATTTGTTCGTTTGTCTTTAAAATGTACCCAAAGTGCAGCTTTCACCTCTTCGTCGACACTGAAATAGCGCCTACGAAGGTCCTGTTATAAATTTCCAAATAGGTAGTAGTCACTGGGGGGGGCAATATCTGGACTATATGGAGCGTGATCAATTTGTTCGAAACCGCAGTTGCGAATTGCGGCTTGTACAGGGTGAGTATTATAAATGATAACCCCCTTTTATTTTCGTTATTTCTGGGCGAATTGATCCGTTCAAAAACTTATTTTGAACAATTTTCAACGTAGTTTCTGAATCTGCTATCGCTTTTTAAGAATTTTGAAAAATGTACGAAGTGGAACAAAAAATATAGTTTTTTTAAATGGAAAGCCCTGTATTTTTTTACACATAATAATTTTTCTGATTACAAAAATATATAGTTATAGCACATTTAGATACGCAGTTTCTAAGTTATGATGAAATATATAAAACGACAAATCTGTTTACGTATTACTCAATAATATACGAAGTAGCCTTTGGAAATAAAATTTTAACTTTGTATAAACGTTAAGTGAAGATTGAAACCTGCGATGAGCACTGACAGGTACACTTGGAGAACCCAAATCACCACAACACATTTAAAAAAGACCTGACGATCGTTTAACTAACCAAGTTGGCGTCATCAGAGGATGAAAAATTCTGAGAGAAAAGAATTTTTCATCCTCTGATGACGCTAACTTGGTTAATGAAACGATCATCAGCTCTTTTTTAAAATGTGTTGTGGTGATTTGTGTTTTCCAAGTGTACTTGTTTGTATAAACGTCAAAAAGGTTAAGATTTGTTAGTGGTTTTTCTATTAAGCCGGCTAAAAGCCCCGATTTAAATCCGCTAGATTTTTTTCTTTGGGGTGCTCTCAAGAACAATATTTATAGTGAAGAACTGTCGGGGGACACTATGCAATTAAAACAGCTTATACGACGAGAAATAAATTCTTTTAACGAAAATACAGCGGTATTTGAAGATGTGCGAACAAATTTTTTACGGCGATGTTTCAAATGCTTAGAAAACAACGGAAGTTATGTAGAAGATACAATGTAAATCTTTATATTATTTTGTAATTTTTGTAAATTTGATACTTTTATCTTATTTGTTTCCTTGTGTATGGTTTTGTTATATATTTTGTTGTGACAATCATTGAATAGATATCTTAGCTAGTTTTGTATAATAATTATTATAAATTATGTAATGATACAGCACAAGTCTAGGACTTCTTGTATTTACATACTGTATGATTTTTGTCAATAAATAATAATAATAATAATAATAATAATAATTAATTAATTATTGACAAATCATATTTTTAGGATAAACTAATAGTTTGACGTTTGTATACAAAATTAAAATTTTGTTTCCAATGGCTACATCGTATATTATTGAGTAATACGTAAACAGATTTGCCGTTTTACATATTTCATCATAACTTAAAAACTGCGTATCCAAATGTGCTATAACTATATATTTCTGTAATCATCAAAAATCGACAAATTATAATATGTAAAAAAATATTGCATGTTCTATTTTAAAAAACTATATTTTTTGTTCCACCTCGTACATTTTTCAAAATTATTGAAAAGCGATAGCAGATTCAGAAACTACGTTAAAAATTGTTCAAAACAAATTTTTAAACGAATCAATCCGCCCAGGAATAAATAAAATAAAAGGGAGTTATAATTTATAATACTCCCCCTGTACAATTCCAGCATTGTGCACAGGTGCATTGTCATGAAGCAAACGCACGCCTGTAATAAGTTTCGCACGTCTTTTCTCCCGAATATTTTATCGTAAGGTATGCAGGAGTGTTGGATAATATTTCCTGTTGACTATGGTGTTGGATTCTTTAAAGTCGAGTCAAGTATACCCTCACAATCCCAAAAGATCGCAACCGTCACGTTTTTTGTGGATTGACAGACCTTGAACTTTCTTGGCGGTGCTTTTCCTTTACGCCTTCCTCTTGCACAAAGGATCATATTAGAGAACCATAGTTTCATCCCCTGCAACAACTGTCTTCAACACGTCCATAGGGTTTTCCCCACAGATGTCCAAAAAGGATCGGGCACGTTCAACATGACGCTGACGCTGAACTGCTGAAAGATGTTTGGGGACCCACCTTGTACTAACTTTATTCATGCCTAAATATTCGTGGAAGATTCGACGAACGCTTGTATCTGAAAGACCCGACATTTCTGATAATTCTTTCACTTCAAGAGTCGACCACTTAATACGAGATCCTCAACAAGGGCATACTTGTTGGCCGTCACCACTCACACCGTCCTTCCTCTTCTTGCGTCGATCCAAAAATTCCTCCCCAGTTCGAGACTCTTTTAAACAACCTGTACTGCAGAATAAGATGGATAATTTCCACGTACACTTTATACGCCGATCTTTGATGCTTCGAAGTGGAAGACCTTCTCGAGTAAGGAATTTAATACCAGCTTTATACGCAATTTTTGTGACTTCTGACAACGTGATGAACAAGTGTCAGTTATAAGGAAACTAATTGACATAAAATCCATTTTTGTTTTTTCCAAGACTAATAAGACTTGAACCAATGTCTTGCCAAAATTTGACAGGCTGCGGTATCCTGGACTTACGTATATCCAAAATAAGCTTGAGTTTAGCCCACCGATTTACAATCAAGCTTGTTCAAAGTTAATGAAAATGATATTTGATATATTTGATATTTCCTATTTATTGGCAAAGGAACACAACTGTATAATGTTTTTATAAAAATTATCAACAAAACGCAAGAAAAAAAGCCCACTTAAGTATATCTACACTTGTGCGTGGATATTACAGTTACATCTTGGCTTCACCAAATAAATCTAAACATATTAGAAATTACAAATTAGGGATACATATTATTAAAAATAAAACATAAAACTAAAATACAATATGAACACCATATACAAAATATGTATATATATATATATATATATATATATATATATATATATATATATATATATATATATATATATATATATATAGAGTGTGTCTACGGATTGAGTGTGGGTAAGGCATAAGTGACAACAAAAAAATGTGAATTAGATTATGATATTCTGGAAATCGCTCCTGCTTTGTCTTAAACTAAGATATTGAGGCAATGAACAAAATCAATTAATATACAGGGTGGTTTCTAACTGATGTCATGAAATGTATTAAGAGTAAACTACCTTCGTTTATAAAGACACCGCAAAACGTTATTAACAAAACGTGTTTAGAATTTATGACAGGCCATCAATTTTCAGCCAGATCAGCCTACTTTGAATTTTCAAGTAAATTATTAACATTTTTTCCCTATCAACATGGAGCTTTTTACCTGTGGCTTTCTGAACGCAGGTGCGCAAAATAAGTAACCATGCAATGTTAAATAATAATTTATTAGTAAAATACAAAACGCTTATTGCTAACAAAAATCAAAACAAAAAACGAAAAATAAAGAAATTATTCAAATGTGCCGCCACCAACCGATACACATAACTCAGCCCGTTTAGTAAATGCTTTGTAGGCATTTTGAATATGTTAAATTGGAATACCGTCAATTGCCTCTCAACCTCAGTTTCAACAAATCAAGATCGTTGTTTAATGGAGCCGCGTAGACTTTCTGTTTGAGATAGCCTTATAAATAAAAGTCCATTAAGGTGAGATCGGGAGTTTTGGGAGGCCAAGGTATTGGACCATATCGACCAATCCACCGCCCAGGAAATTGTCGATCTAACCATTCTCGAACGATTCCTGTTGCATGTGCTGGGTGGCCGTCAAGCTGAAAGTATGTTGTTTGTCTATCTTCTAGTGACATGTTATGCAAATTGTCTTGAAGAATATTTTCCAGCATTTCCAGATAACTGTACTGGTTCATATTCCGCTCAAAAAAATATGGCCCAATTATCCCAGTGTAAGAAACAGCACACCACACATTTACTTCTTATGGCATTATCTTCTGCAAATAACTCTATAATTTAAATTCTCCATAGACCAATGCTGTGTATTTTGGGAATTTACCACCCCATTAGTGGTAAAAGTGGATTCCTCCCAAAAAATAATACTTCTGCCAAAATTGTGATTTTGTAGATATTGCTCGCCGTACCATAAACAAAAATCTAATCGTTTTGACTAGTCATTTTCTTCCAAAGTGTGTATAAATTTTGCTTTGAAAGGTTTCACCTTGTTGGTACGATAAATTTGTTGCAAATGCGATTTTCTAATATTGTCGATTTCTAATGCCCTTCTTTTTAATGATAATTTGCGAAAACGCCTAATCGAATCCATAGCTAATGCAGCTGCAGCATTCTCTTCTTCATTTAGGTCGGATTTTGTCTTCTTAACATTTAAAACACTCCCAGTACGCATACATTTTGTAACTACTTTTTTTACACCAGTAGCGAAAAACGAATAATTTGGCCAGCGTACAAGGAATTTTCTTATCACTCCCTGATAAGAATGTTCTTCACCCAAACCATAGCACTGCACAATAAACACTTTTTGTTCTGCTGTTAACATTTTTAAATACAGAAGTTTGCCGTTCGTGACAAACAAAATTGACGTTTCAATTTTCCAAATAAGTAGTATCCCGGGAAACGAACAACAAGGCAGAGCTCAAGTAACCATGCAACTCGCCAATTATTGCTTCGAATGTCCAATTGTGCGTTTACTTTACATTTTTTATTGGTTGAGATGAAAGCAAACCTACCCCAAGTTTAATTATGGTAAAGACTTTTTTAATACAGTTTCAAGTATTTTTTAAAGTACGCCTAATCACAGAAGCCGTCGAACGTCATTTAAATAAAGTCCCAGCTAAAAAAAAGTCATACTAGGCTGATCTGTTTGAAAATTGAGATCCTGTTATAAATTTTAATTCTAAACAATTTTTGTTTATAACTTTTTGCGGTATCTTCATAAATGAAGGTAGTTTACTCTTAATACATTTCATTACATCAGTTATAAACCACCCTGTATATTAATTGATTTTGTTCATTTTCTCAACATCTCAGTTTAAGACAAAGCAGGAGAGATTCCCAGAATTATCAGATTCTAATTCGAAATTTTTTTGTCACTTATACCTTACCCACACTCAATCCGTGGACACACTGTATATATATATATATATATATATATATATATATATATATATATATATATATATATATATATATATATATACAGTAGTCTTCAAAGACAAGTGACTTTTGTCATTTTCAGTTTTTTTGACAATTTCTCGAAGAACAATTGCAGGAAACTGGTTTTCTCTGCGACATATTAAAGAGCACAAAATTTAGCAACTTTGCCGAACTTAAACATACCCTGTATCTTCTATAATAAGCGAGATCCACATGGTGAAGCTCTAACTAAGATCACCCTGTAAAGTCTTCAAACAGTAGTGACATTTGTCATTCAGAGTCAAAGTTGCTTCTAAGTCAAACTTTTGCTGTATCGCGCCTTAGAGTAGAAAGTGGGTCACTGGACAGACACAATGACATCATTAAGCTAGAATAATTTATAATATGGTTATTAGAAACGTGTAAAACTTTACAACCAGAATATTGCTTGTGATATACAAAACTTATTAGATACCGCAAAGATTAACTTTTCTTGGCGGAAAAATGTCAAGTGATTGATAATCAGGTATCTGACCATCGCTCAGTATTTTTAGATTTTGGTTTGCCGTTGCCACACTGCGAGAGTCAGTTTTTTGAAAAGCGTTCCTTTACTGACAATGCTGAATGCAATTTGTTTAAAGATTTAGAGTCCGAAGAATGGCCAGATTTGTATAATTTACCTGATATAAATGTAGCGTGTAAATACTTTTTTAAGATATTTTTTTTTATCACTGAAGTTAATTTCCCTAAACGTTACCGAAATGTGAGAGGTGACCTTTGCAAAAATTGGGTAACTGATGAGACCTAGCGTACATGTTAAAGATCTATACTACTTAACAGACTCATATCTGGAATTAAATTTATCTTATAAAATGGCGAAACAAACGCATGACAACCTTATAAAATCAAGCAAAAAACAATATTTTCAAAATTAATTATAACGATTTGATAATCATATACGGGGTGCTTGGAAGATTGTGTCTGAACTATCCGGCAAATGTAGGAAAAGTGGCAGCGAAATTTATATCCAGCAGGGGAATCGTGTGTGGTGACTTCTGCTGATGAGGTTGATAACCTGTTCAACTTCTATTTTGAACAGACTCCAACATCTTGTTATGACATAGAACATCTTGGTATGCCCGCTCTTTTGTCCCGAGGACTTCCAAGTTGTGGAATTACTTGCCGGCGCATGTTTTTCCTTCTCCTCCGAACCTCCAAACCTTAAAGTCCAGAATTAACAAGTTGCCTCTTTCCTCCTTGTCGACACCCACGGTACGATAGTTTTTAGGCTGTAATCCCTCGTGGTGTGTTGTTGAAATAAAAAAAAAGGCAGATAGTCTCTCAGATAGCCGACCACGAGATTAACCATATGCAATTCACGAAGAACATAATGTCTCCGCCAATTCATTTTATCTTGCCCAATTTTCAGAAACAGAACTCTATAATGTACTAATTTGTAACTTAAAAAATAAGTTACCATCTGGGTATGACGAGCTTCCCAAGTTTCTTCTTAAGAAGTGCCTGTATACCACAATTAAACAATTATTATACAGAGAATACTTCCTTTATATGTGGGCCATTCCCTAAAATGCTAAAGATCGACAAGAAACTTCCGGTGCATAAAAAACAAGACTTACATTTATTCGAAAACTACAGGCGTGTAGCGATTCCTCCTAGTTTTTTTATGTATATTTGAGTATGCCTTTCTGAGCCGGCTTATGACGTACGGCTCCCAGCAGCATATATTTACAAAAAATCAACATGGATTTCTTGACAATAAATCAACATCGCCGGCAATTTATTCATACTATGGCTCTATAATTAAAAGCATCAAGGCTGGCGAGTGTCCTGTTGGTATCTTTTGTAATCTCAGCAGGGCATTCGACTGCGTCGATCACTCCGTCTTGATCGAGAAACTATAGATGTATGGCATACGGGGATTGCCTCTGTTTTGGCTGCCTAGTTATTTTCCCCATCGAAGACACGATATTGTTATTGGGCTTCTCGAATTATCGGCAGTAACCCTGGCGTTCCGCAGAGATCGGGATTGGGTCCAGTGCTGTTTTTATTATTTTATTATACATGGTGGCTAATTGAAATCGAGCTGGCAGCCATATCTACCAGGAAAATATTTTGTCGAAAAAAACCTGAAACATGTCAAGTTTTCTTGTGAGAGGGAGAATTTTTGACGTAAAAGTATAGCAACTTTACCCTCCTAAGTGGGGGTGTCATCTCTCTAATTTTTTCAAATGGAAATAGGGGTCATGTGATAGGTCGTTGAAAAGAGATTTTGATTCCCTATACACTGCTTATTTATTTTTGGAATTTGGTCTATTTGTTTAGAAGATATGGAGACCTTCCTTGAAATTTTTTCAGTTGAGCGTAAACTAAGACGGAGGTCGGCTTAGTTACCTTGGACGAAAATAAGGTAATTTAAGTCAACTTACTTTTGTACAGTTTTGCTTCCTTAAGAAGTTATAGGCCTGAGAAGAAAAACATTTTCTTCACGATAATTCATTTATTTATTGGGTAATTGACTTCACATTTTGGAGAAAGAGGTTTCTTTTGGCGATAACCACGAATACCTGGTGTTTAATGTACATGGAGTTCTGACCTCCTGCACCACTATATTATTTTCTTCGGTTTTTTAGGAATAGCGATTTTTGGAAAATAACTATATATTTTGAAACAGCATCTTGCTTTAGAAAAGGTGTACTTTTAGCAAGTCGCTAAAATGCACCATTTTAGAAAAGACTGAGTTCAAAATATTTATTATGTTTGGAAAATGATACATAAATTATAACAATTGTTTCAAAAATGTAATGCAGTTACAACTGTCCTTCCTGTAACAACGGAAAACAAAAGCGACACGAACCTAAACAGTGAAAAATATAACATCATATATCACTTTTAAAAATAGCAATGAAAAAAATACTATTTTAACCTAAAATCAATATCGAAAAAAAAATCTTCCTTTAAAAGTTGATATCCCCAGAAATAAAAATACAGAGGACTCAGATCAGGACTGCGTGGAGACGATGGATGTTTACTTCCCCGTGCGATCCATCAATGGGGGAATACATTATTCAAATAATTTTGTACTGCTGTGGGATAGTGAGCAGGGGCGCTATCTTGTAAGTACCACATACGAAACCTTTTATTTCAAAAAGCATCACCTAGCAGATCCAATAAATTATACTCAAGAATATGTAAGTAATCCTGTCCATTTGGTGTTTCTGGAAGTTCACATGGTCCTAGAAGGCTATCTTCACCTATACCAAACCAAACTTTTAATTTAAATCCGCGCTGAAAGTGACGCACTCTCGTACTGTTTGGGATTTCTTCAGCCCAGGTGTGACAATTTTTATAGTTGAAAATTCCTCTTCTCGTAAATATTGCCTCATCAGTGAATATAATTTTACTTACAAACAGTGGATCATGTCTATTATTTTTTAACATGAATCCACATAAATTTGTTCTTGATAAAATATCACCTGGCAGTAAGTTTTGGACCGGAGAAAAATGGTACGGCTAAAATTTTTGTTCCGTGAAATGTTAAACAGAGTACCCTGACTCAATCCAACATTGGCAGACATAGGGCAGATACTTGTTGTTGGGTCATCTCCAACAATATTTAATACCTCTTTCTCCTGCTGACCAGTTCGAACCAACATTGGCAGACATAGGGCAGATACTTGTTGTTGGGTCATCTCCAACAATATTTAATACATCTTCCTCCTGCTGACCAGTTCGAACCACAAGTCGTCCATAAGTTTGTTTGGGAGAAAACTTCAAGTTTCCCTAAATCTGTCAAACAGACTTAAAAACAGCTTACGGTTGGGCTGTCTACGACCAGGATAAATATCTGTGTAACTTCTGGCTGCAGCGCGTGCAATAAAATCTTGTTGGGCCTAAACTGATATCACGTCGGTCACTTCAATGTTTGGGAATAAGTTATGTATCGGCACTGTATGTACAGGAATAGCAAATTTTATCGTACTTTAAAGTAATGCTCTTCAATGCCATAAATGAAACTACATTTGACAACTAGTTACAACCTACTTACTAGATAAACAATCTCAAATTGAGAAATTGTAGAGCAATCCATACAGTTTTGATACTAACTTGAAACTCGTTTTCTCTAAAAATGATGCAGTTTAGCGACTTGCAACAGGTATATCTTTTTTTAGAGAAAATCAAATAGTATTTCAAATAAACTGATTGTTTTCCAAAAATGACTATTCTTAAAACACCCGAAGAAAATAATATAGCGGTGTAGGACTTCAGAACGTCATGTACATCAAACACAAAAAACAACCATATATTTATGTTTACCGCCAAAACAAACCTCTTTCACCAAAATGTTAAGTTAATTACCCAATAAATACATGAATTATCGTCAAAAAATGAAATAAAATGTTTTCTTCTCAGGCCTATAACTTCTTTAGGAAGCAAAATTGTACTAAGGTAAGTTGACTAAAATCAACTGATTTTCGTCCAAAGTAACTAAAACTGAAATTTAGCCCATTCTCTACTCGTATATATATATATATATATATATATATATATATATATATATATATATATATATATATATATATACACTTTATTTGTTTGCTGTACGTTTGTGATTTCTTATTGGTTTGCGTGGACTGCAGTTTCGAACCGTCCCGGTTCATCATCAGCACGCTACTGGCTGCTATCGCTCCTGTCTGGTCTACGTCGGAGATTGTAGGTGGCGCACGCGCCGTGAGCTTCTAGTGGTCGGTTTCCTGTTCTCTGATTGGTTGTGCCTTCGGATTGTGTCGTGTGTATCGGTCTCCTGTCTTGATCACTGTGGTTTAATAATTTGTCTATTTGTATGGCCTTTATTAAGTTTTGTTTAAATGTTTGTACTTGGATTTGTTCTGGCATTAATTGTTTTCTATTGTTTGTTTGTTGAATGTAGTATTGTTCCCAGATTTCCATTTTTTTGTGGTCTTTAACATGTTTCATTAGTTTTAATTGGGTGATGTCTGGTTTTTGGTGTTTTGTGTCGTGAATGTGTGTAGCTACGTTTGATTTGTAGCTAGGTATGTGGATTTTATCCAATGCTGTTATATGTTCTTTGAATCTTGTTTCTATTGATTTCTTTGTCATTCCTATATATTTTTTATTGCATGTGTTACATTCTATTTGATATATTCCGTTTAATTCATGTGGGTTGTGTTCTTGTTTTTTATTTATTTTGTTTATTATTTTGTTATTGGTTTTGTAGCTCATTTTTAAGTCATATTGTTTGAGTGTTTGTGTTATTTTTTTGATGTGGTGGTTATAAGTGAATGTTGTGTATTTTGTGTTTGTTTCCGGTGTTTTGTTTTCTGTTTTGTTGATTTGTTTGTTTTTGATTTGTTTTACTAGCTTTTCTATTGTTTTTTTGTTGTATCCATTTCTTTCTGCTATTTGTATTATGATGTTGTACTCCTTTTCTCGTTCGTCGTTATGAAGTGGTATATTTAGCATTCTGTTTATTAAGTATCTGTATGCGGCCATTTTGTGTGTATGTGGGTGTAGTGAGTGTTTAGGTATAGTGATGTCTGTTTGTGTGGGTTTTCTGTATATTTTGTATTCAATCTGGTTTTCTTTTCTGATTAGTGTTAAGTCTAGGAAGTTTATGGTGTTGTTTGATTCTTTTTCTATTGTAAATTTTATGTTTCTGTTAATTTGGTTTATTTTTTCGAGGATATTGTCTATGTTGGTTTTTTGATTGTCGTATATTATTAATATATCATCGACGTATCTTATCCATTTAATGTTTGGGTCTGTCTCTTTTATGATGGTGTTGATTTTATCTTCTAACTGTTGTATGTATATTTCTGCCATAATGCTTGATAGTGGAGATCCCATTGGTAGTCCATCTTCTTGGATGTAATATTCTCCGTTGAACTCAAAGTAATTTTGTTTTAATATGATGTTTAATATTTCGCTAATTTGTTGTTTTTTGTTGTTATTTTGCAATTTATTTTTGATTATATTTGTAGTTTCGTTAATTGGTATATTGGTGTACATATTTGTTATGTCAAATGAGGCAAGTCGTGTGTTTTTGTTTATGTTTATATTTTCTAGTTTATCCACTAGTTCTATGGAGTTTTTTATGTTAAATTTGTTTTCTAGTTGTATTTCTTGTTTTAGTACTATATATATATATATATATATATATATATATATATATATATATATATATATATATATATATATATATATATACAGTGAGGGCCTAAAGTCCGTCCCTCCCCCTCTAATTTCTGAAACGTCCGGTGTATTGTGATGAAATTTGGAATGATGATATATCCAAATAATATGCATTTTTTGACATATCAATGACAGCTTTAAATGTCAAGGTCACAGCTGCGCGCGCTTTCGGAATATTTTTTAAATGGAAACGGCGGTCAAGTGAGACCTCATTTTGAAAGTCTTTTTATGCTCAAAACATTCTCCAGTTTTGAAAGCACTTGGTTCAGTATTTTCCAAATGAGAATAAATAATATCGATTTCTGCGTTATGACTACTCTTGTTAATAACACATTTTTTTTACCTATTAGATGTCATTATCATAGTTCCTGTCGTACTGTTTCCCCAGTAAAGTACACATAGATAATTTTAAATTATTTATGTTTCAAAATAAAACACAATTTAACATTGACAAATAACAACTAATTAACCCTTACTAGGAAAATTGAAAAACATTTCAAATTAAATCTAAAGGCACAAACTGTTGAAGTGGTTACTTCTACAGATGTTGAAAATGACCACAATGGACCTCCTGACAGATAGATATTCTACGGGTAAATTCTTCTCTGGCATTAGGAAGCATCTGTGGCGTTATTCTTGAACAAACATCTGTAATTCGTCTCTAAGTTCTAAGTTCATTTAATTAGCCGGGAGCGGTTTTATAAGCCTCAGATTTAACGTACCCCCAAAGAAAAAAAATCTAGAGGCGTTAGGTCTGGGGATCGAGCTGGCCATTGCGTAGGACCTCGACGACCGATCCATCTATTTTCATAACCCTGACCCAGGTAATCTCTGACTTGTCTAAACTAGTGAGGTGGGGCTCCGTCTTGTTGAAATATAACCTCGTGAACCTCATGGGGGTTTTGGGCAACAACATCATCAATAAGTGGAGTAATTGTATTTTAGTGAATTTTTATTTTAAAAAATTCACTAATAGAGAGGTATCGATGGTGAGACTTTGCAAAAAATTTTTCAAATGAGCGCGATTTAGGACCCCTAGAACCCATATCCGGGGTCAGTTTCAATTTATATATATATATATATATATATATATATATATATATATATATATATATATATATATATATATATATATATATATATATATATATATATATATATATATATGTATCTGTCTGATAACTCAAAAAATAATTAACCGATTTCAATGAAACTTGGCTAGTGCCTTTCTTTTATTAATGGCTTGGATGAGTTCGTTAGGCAGGAAAATCGGATGGGGTTTTCCGGGAAAATTGAGTTTTCTTTCAAAAAAAATTTTTTTCTCCGAAAATAACAAAGCTGTTTTAATGAAATTTACTATATATGTTGCCTTGTTACCAAAATTCAACTTTCTCAGTTTATAGAAAATTGAGTTATTCAAATTTTAAATTTTCTTTTTAAACAGTTTTTTTCTCCAAAAATTACAAAGTTATTTTAATGAAATTTGGTGGATATCTTGTCCTAGGAAATACCTTAATACCTACCAAAATTAAATTTTCTAAGATTATAGAAAACTGAGTCAATCAAATTTTTATAGCTCACTGCAGTGTTAAAATCAACGGTATTTTCATCACTATTTTAAACACGTGGGTCGGGGACTGACCGAATCCATTCCCAGTTGCTATTGATCTACTCATATTCTCTGAATATGTTAGAAACGTGGTATCTACTTCATTCCAAGTCACTATTAACCGACTATTTATGAAATCAAGTAAGTAAATTAAATCGATTGTCATAAAATATGTAGTGTATTAAGACTAAGGGAAAAAGAAATAAAACATATATAACTGTGCACATTTTGATTATATTTTAGGGTGTGCGGCGCACACCTAGCTCACTAGGAGAAATCGCCACTGCTTGAGAGAGGTCTCGTCACAGCATAATATCTTATTACAGTTCATTTGTAAATAGGTTTAATTTTTATATGTTTATATATATATATATATATATATATATATATATATATATATATATATATATATATATATATATATATATATATATATATATATATATATATATATATATATATATATATATATGTGTGTGTGTGTGTGTATCCGTCTCATAACTCAAAAAATAATTAACCGATTTCGATGAAACTTGGCAAGTGCCTTTCTTTCATTAATGGCTTGGATGAGTTCGTTATATAGAAAAATCGGACGGGATTTCCCGGAATTTTTTTTTTCTCCGAAAGTAACAAAGCTGTTTTAATGAAATTTACTATATATGTTGCCTCAGGAGAGATCTTACTACGTACCAAAACTCAACTTTCTAAGTTTAGAGAAAATTGAGTTATTCGAATTTTAAATTTTCTTTTGAAAAATTTTTTTCTCCGAAAATTACAAAGTTATTTTAATGAAATTTTGTAGATATCTTGCCTTAGGAAAGACCTTGCTACGTATTAAAATTAAACTCTCTAAGTTTACAGAAAATTGAGTTATTTAAATTTGAAGCATTTAATAAAAATTCACTACCATAACGCACTTGCTGCGTCCCGAGTTTTATTTTATATTAAACAAGGGTAGTCATAACGTAGAAATCGATATTATTGCTTCTAATTTGGAAAATACTGAACCAAATGTTTCCAAAACTAGCGAATGTTCTGAGCATAAAAACACCTTCAAAATGAGGTATCACCCGATCCCCGTTTCCATTTAAAAAAATATTCCAAAAGCGCGCGCAGCTGTCACCTTGACATTTAAAGCTGTCAAAAAATGCATATCTTACTCATATATCATCGTTCCAAATTTTATCACAATATACCGGACGGTTCAGAAATTAAGGGGGGGGGACTTTATGTCCTCACTGTATATATATATATATATATATATATATATATATATATATATATATATATATATATATATATATATATATATAATTTAAAAAAAGCGTAGGTCTTTTCTATAGAAATTATGCCATAACGCACTTGCTGCATCCAGACATTTTTTGTAACTTTGCTACCATAGCGTTCGGACTTCTTTTGATTTTTTTCTTTCTAAGCTTAAATACTTTGAAAAGTGATCGACTATTAACGATTTGGCAATATCGCTTTTAGGACTAGCACATTGAACGTGCATGCAAGTAATAAAGTTCATAAATTCATTTAAATCATGTTATGGCTTATAGAGGTCTACTAGGACGATGTGTGTGGAATTCAGTGTTCCTTTAGAGTGTACGTGAAAGTATGACATATATAGGAAGGAATGTGCACAACGTGCACAAATGAAAGCTTTTGAAAGAAGCTATGATAAAAGTGCAATAGGTAATTAAACATGAGGAAATGGTCAAATGGCCATTGATACCTGACGGAGATAATAAAGTGAGGTATCTAGTTTCAAACGGACATTCATACCTAAGAATGACATGTGTAAAAACTTAAAATGCTACAAGGTAAAAAGTAAATATAATAATAACAGCAATAACTTAATGACAAAAGAGGTATTTGTTTCTTTATTATCTGCGATAGGCAACTTAGTTTAGATAAGGCAAAAATGTTGTTATTCTAAGCATTCTAAGCACAATTGCGTTTAAATAGTTGCAACATTTAGTAAAGTTAACAGTTTAACAGTTTTTATGAACAGTTTCCCTTAAAACCGAGTTAATACGATTGTCCAATTTTTCCTCATGCAAAAAAAACCTGGACGCAGCAAGTGCGTTATGGTAGTGAATTTTCATAGAAATGATCTGGCACAAAATATTTTATTGTACCTTTTTTTCTTGTAACATATAAATCTAGATTTTGGTGCACCGTTTACCTTTTATATCGTAAACCTGCCTATCAAATTTAGTTGTCATAGCTTTTTTATTTTTTGAGATAGAAATTTTTGTCGAATGAAAACACAAAATTTTCCCGGAACACCTCGTCCGATTTTCCTGACTAACGAAATTGTCCAAGCCATTTACAAAAGGAAGGTACGTGCCAAATTTTATTAAAATCGGCCCATTATTTTTTGAGTTATCGGTGTGATATATATATATATATATATATATATATATATATATATATATATATATATATATATATATATATATATGTACAGTGTGTCCACGGATTGAGTGTGGGTAAGGTATAAGTGACAAAAAAATTTCGAATTAGAATCTGATATTCTGGGAATCGCTCCTGCTTTGTCTTAAACTGAGATGTTGAAAAAATGAACAAAATCAATTAATATACAGGGTGGTTTATAACCGATGTAATGAAATGTATTAAGAGTAAACTACCTTCGTTTATAAAGATACCGCAAAAAGTTATTAACAAAAATTTTTAAGAATTAAAATTTATGACAAGCTCTCAATTTTCAAACAGATCAGCCTACTATGAATTTTTTTTAGCTGCGACTTTATTTAAATGACGTTCGACGGCTTCTATGATTAGGTGTACTTTAAAAAATACTTGAAACTGTATTAAAAAAATCTCTCCATAATTAAACTTGGGGTAGGTTTGCTTTTATCTCAACCAATAAAAAAGGTAAAGTGAACGCACAATTGGACATTCGAAGCAATAATTGACGAGTTGCATGGCGATTTGAGCTCTGCCTTGTTGTTCGTTTCCCGGGATACTACTTATTTGTAAAATTGAAACGTCAATTATATTTGTCACGAACGGCAAACTTCTGTATTTAAAAATGTTAACAACATAACAAAAAGTGTTTATTGTGCAGTGCTATGGTTTGGGTGAAGAACATTCTTATCAGGGAGTGATAAGAAAATCCCTTGAACGCTGGCCAAATTATTAGGTTTCCGCTACTGGTGTAAAAAAAAGTTGTTACAAAATTTATGCCTAATGGGAGTGTTTTAAATGTTAAGAAGACAAAATCCGACCTAAATGTAGAAGATAATGCTGCAGCTGCATTAGCTATGGATTCTGTTAGGCGTTTTCCGAAATTATCAGTAAGAAGAAGGGCATTAGAAATTGGCAATACTAGCAAATCGCATTTGCAACAAATTTATCGTACCAACAAGGTGACACCTTTCAAAGCAAAACTTATACACACTTACAAAATCACAATTTTGGCAGAAGTATTATTTTTTCGGACGAATCCACTTTCACCACTAATGGAGTGGTAAATTCCCAAAATGCACGGCATTGGTCTATGGAGAACCAAATTATAGAGTTAATTGCAGAAGACAATGCCATAAAAAAGTAAATGTGTGGTGTGCTGTTTCTTACACTGGGATAATTGGGCTATATTTTTTTGAGCGAAATATGAACCAGTACGGTTATCTGGAAATGCTGGAAAATATTCTTCAAGACAATTTGCATAACATGTCACTAGAAGATAGACAAACAGCATACTTTCAGCATGACGGCCACACAGCATATGCAACAGGAATCGTTCGAGAATGGTTAGATCGCGAATTTACTGGGCTATGGATTGGTCGATATGGGCCAATACCTTGGCCTCCCAGAAGTCCCGAGCTTACCTTAATGGACTTTTATTTATGGGGCTATCTCAAATAAAAAGTCTACGCGGCTCCATTAAACAACGATCTTGATTTGCTGAAACTGAGGTTGAGAGAGGCACTTGAAGGTATTACAATTTAACATATTCAAAATGCCTACAAAGCATTTACTAAACGGGCTGA
The DNA here is from genome assembly GCA_964006375.1 of Tillus elongatus. Classification (NCBI taxonomy): domain Eukaryota; kingdom Metazoa; phylum Arthropoda; class Insecta; order Coleoptera; family Cleridae; genus Tillus; species Tillus elongatus. Next base: position 67,673,738 of record OZ023270.1, on the reverse strand, counting down.
GTTATGTGTATCGGTTGGTGGCAGCACATTTGAATAATTTCTTAATTTTTCGTTGTTCGTTTTGATTTTTGTTAGCAACATAGAGCTTTTGTATTTTACTAATAAATTATTATTTAAAATTGCATGGTTACTTACTTTGCGCATCTGCGTTTAGAAAACCGCAGGTAAAAAGCTCCATGTTGATAGGGAGAAAATGTTAATAATTTGCTTGAAAATTGAAAGTAGGCTGATCTGGCTGAAAATTGAAAGTCTGTCAAATTTTAATTCTAAACAAGTTTTGTTAATAACCTTTTGCGGCATCTTTATAAACGAAGGTAATTTACTCTTAACACATTTAATTAAATTAGTTCTAAACCACGCTGTATATTAATTGATTTTGTTCATTTCCTTAACATCTTAGTTTAAGACAAAGCAGGTGCGATTCCCAGAATATCATAATCTAATTCCAAAAATTTTTTGTCACTTATACCTTACCCACACTCAATCCGTGGACACACGGTATATATATATATATATATATATATATATATATATATATATATATATATATATATAAAAACGGAAACTGACCCCGGATATTCTAGGGGTCCTAGTTCGCGCTCATTCTCAAAAATTTCTTAAAAATTCAAAAGTCGGTATCTCCCCATTAGTGAATTTTTTCTAAGAAAATTTACTAAAACAGTGAATAATTGCATTCAATAAACACGAATCAATGTTCAAAGTTCGCAGCTGCTACGAATAAAATAAGAACAAACATCATTACGATATTGATTGAAATGGAAATATCAAAATAACTCAAAAACAATAAGATATAGGTGTAGGATATATGTAACAGAAGTTTTGATTATATTTAACATAGCATAAAATATACAGTGTTCCTTTTGAAAAAAACTGATATTTTTGAATTTCAGGTTCCCAGTTTCCAAGCAGTAGCATTTATCTCAGTTAAATATTTGTTAGGTAGAGCATAAGCTTAAACTTAGTCTTCCCTTGATCAAAATATAAAAGTTTTCGTAGCGAAATACATGTTAATGCACATTAATAAAGTGATACTTGTAAATGTGGTTTTTTAAAATAAAATTCTGATTAATTCAAAAACCGTAAATTTGACATATATCAAACCTACAGCAAGCAATATTTAAAACTACACATAGAATTCCATAATCAAATGATACAGATGGTGTTTGGCAAAAAACACCAACTTTGTTCTGCCTTGCTTTGTACAGTCTGAAATAATTTTAAAATGCGCACACTTAGTAACCATATTATATATTATATATATATATATATATATATATATATATATATATATATATATATATATATATATATATATATATATATATATATATATTATTTTTGTGTCTTTTAATGTCCTTCAGTGAGCCTCCTATTTGACCATAGCATTACAAATTGATAGTACTTAAATATAATGTAAATAAAAATAACATCTTTTGTTATTCAATTAAAAATTCTTGAATTTTTCATCGTGTTTTTTTTATTTTCTTTTTTTTTTTGTATTTTTTTTTGTTTGAATATTTTTTGTATATTTTTTTGTATATTTTTTTGTATATTTTTTTTGTATTTTTTTTGTATTTTTTTTTGTTAGGGATAAAAACAAGGACACTGTCGCCTAGGGGCTCGTCAAAGCTAACGGAGAAAGAAGACTAAGCCACCGACAGGTGGGGAAAACAATAGGACAGACATTAGGATACTTAAAATTAATTTACATAATTCTATATAGGCCATTGAGCACCTATATTCACATACATACATTACTATATAGAGACAACTAATGTAACACGATGCCTGGTAGAAATTTACTATTTATAAGTATTATTTACAGGGTTTGATTTCATAAATCTAAGTTTATATTTCTAAAAAATTTATACAAAGCTATCTTGACTTCAATTTTATGACTACTTAGATATATATATATATATATATATATATATATATATATATATATATATATATATATATATATATATATATTTAAAAAGTTTGTTAACTTACCCTGTACCTTTTAAGTTTTCATCATTTAAATAAAAATTACAAACTGTGTGAGAATATTTTCCAGCCAAAGATATATTATTTATCAAGTCAACCTTGATATCACTAAGTGTAAATAATTGACAAATTCATCTTTGTTTATATGTAAAACAAGACTAATCCAATTATGTTAACTATGTAATAAAAAACTAATTAATTTTTACCAAACTTGGCGCAATAAAAAATTAATTTTCGCCGGCGCCTTCACATAAATATCTTTATTAAATTTGCCATGCAAAGTACGCAAGCGAATTATGACATCCTTGACATTTTCCCAAGCCTACTGCGATTATTCGTAATATTTCTTCATAATCTAGCGGAAGGCTGTTGCACTTTTCGGTAGCGCATAAATAATTCACTAATAGAACAGTAAAATGTTAAATTTATTGTAATAATCTCTTCGACAGATACGTCATTAAAATAACACGGCAGTAAAAAGAGAAATAGTAATTTGTAAAACGAGTCTGACGCTTCTTCGATATAATAAAATGTATTAAATATGACCGTACGCCGCAGATTAAACAATATGGTGCCTATTCGAGGTCGAAATCATTATTTTAACAACTAATTGGTGATAATTCCACTATAAATTTTATACACTTAATCAGCTTCAGTCTGTTTGTTTACATTTAATTTATTCTCTGTTATATAAATATGTAAATGTTACAGTTTTATTAATAATAATGATAACGATAACATCATTATAACGATCCGATGAATGGTTGCTATTGAATATTATTGATTTTCCATCTGTTCCTTATTGTATACATCCCGTCTATTTATTATCAGCCTCCTCAGTCGTTTAATGGTTAAATCCAAATCAGAACCCTTAGATTAGGTATTTAGAATCTTTTAAATCTTAATTATATTTTTTGTCGAAAAAGTATTTAAAAAATTGTTAGGTAATACGAAAGGCGAAGATAAAGCTACTGAAATGTTGGGTATCTATGAGATAAGTTGCAAATATTCTAATCTTAAAAACGTGGGACAGACTAAAATAACCATTGAAACCAGATTCAAGGAACATCTGGCACAGCTGAGATACGGTAGTATAGACAAGTTATGCGTGGCACAATATATTTGGGATAAGAATCACCACATAGAAGTAGATAAAGAGATTTTGAAAGTTACCAAAAATGTTAAACAACCAGCGAAGTTAGATGCGTACGAAAGTATTTATCATTCTAAGGCAATACAAAGGGACTCTGCTGGCGGGGGTCGCAGCGGGGTGTCCGCAGGGGAGCGTTCTGTCTCCCTTGCTCTGGTGCCTAGTCGTGGACGGCCTGCTGGGGAGGCTCTCGGGAGGGGGGTATGAGGTATAGGGCTATGCGGACGACATTGTCATCATAGTCCGAGGAAAGGTCATACAGGCAGTGTGGGAGCACAGACTGCACTGAAAGTGGTGGAAGGGTGGTCGGTTCATCAAGGGCTCGGGGTGAGCCCCGAGAAAGCAACCGCCGGGCCGTTTGCGAGGAGGAGGAATTGCGACAGCCACAGAACTCTCACTCTATAGGGTAGAGGCGTTCCAATGGCCAGGGAGGTAAAACATCTTGAGGTCGTATTAAACTATAAGCTAACCTGGAATGGTCACATTGGAAAAATACTGCGTAAGGCAGTCATGACCTTAGCCGTCACTAGGCGGCTATATGGAAAAACGTGGGGACTAAGACCTAGTATGGCCCACTGGCTGCACACAAGGGTGGTCAGGCCATCGTTAACCTATGCGGAACTGGTCTAGTGGCCTAAGGTGACACAATCCAGTGCCAAACAAAAACTAGGCAAGATCGAAAGGATGGCTGGATCTGCCCCCCCCCCTACACTTAGTTATTATGGGGAAGGCCAGGCTAGGTCTATACAGACTAGCCTGCAATGGTAGACTGAAGATCAACCCAGGCTTCAGGGGCCACTGTAAAATTCAGGAGGAAGGTGCCCATGATTGAAATGAGGTCAGACTTCGCTAGCCCGCGAATGTGCAGGGAAAACAACTTTACAGTGGAAAGTCAATATAAAACTTCACCCTACCAATCGCTGTGCAGACTAGTTCAAGGCACAGTGATTGTGGAATGGGTGGAGTAAGACTAAGGGTATGCACAATCAACCAAAGGTTGCAGTGCTATCGGGGCGACAAGGCCGCGGACGAGCCCTGAGGGAACAAAAAAAAAAAGCAATACAAAATAAAGTTCCTAAAACCGAGTTCCGCCTGTGATTTGTAGCTCTTTGTGTACGATCTATCTTTGACATAGAAGATATTCCCCAACTCGGCAGGTAAAGTTATAACGGAATTTCAAAAACCTCGTCCGGCAATTAAAATACATTACACAGAAAATTTGCCTGAGATTTCGTCGCGTTTACCTAAGACGTATTATATAGGCCAATTTTAGTTATAAGTTGTTTAGAATTTTTCATCCTCTGATGACGCTAACTTTGTTAGTGGAACGATCGTTAGGTCTTAAAAAAGATGTATTGTGGTGATTTGGGGTATACAAGTGTACTTATCAGTGCTCATCGCAGGTTCCAACCTTAGTTAGTTATTCAAAGGGATAAAAATCTAGATTAATAATCCATCTCATGATGTTAACGTTGTTAGCGGAACGGTCGCTAGGTCTGAAAAATATGTTTGAGTTCCCCAAATTGCACATACTTTTTTTGTTTGTCTATTGTTTATTAACTGATAGACACACATATATACAATATGTTGGATATGGCAACTATGTCGGCTTGTTGCAGCTTGTCTGTCGGAGAGAGGAGTCCACTAGCTCACCTGATGATGATATCGATGTTTGGTTGTGCCTCCTTTTCATTAAGAGTTTACACACTAGCACGCCGATTACGAGTATCATTATGGCCCGACGGAAGGTTTATGAGTTTTATTGGCGTGCTTCATCAGGAATCGCCGAAATATCGTGCAAAATACCGATACCAATCTACCGATGAAAATTTCATGCTGATTTAAAAATTTTAAAGATTCAGACTCAGGCGGAAATTGTTGGTATCGTGTTCTGTATAAAGGTGCCATATATTAAAAAGTTTGATAGGAATGTATATTTACGAAACATTAGTGTAATATTTAGATTTATATATTGTCAACAGATTGCAACTTGAAGCCCAACTTCAAAGGGATCTTTTTAGCAAATTTTATTTAACCAGATGATTATTATTAGTGGTAATTGTAGGCAACATAAATGAGAAAATTCAGTGCCTTCCTTATCATAATCATCACATTCTAAAAGCAACTGCGCTGTCATCGCAACCATGTCTTCGTCTCAAGGTATTCTTTTCATTTTATTGAAGCTATATCAATTTCTCTAGTTTTCTCTTCTTCCTTGACCTGCCGGTTTCCTTTTTGACAAGTATGTACTCTTCAAATATTCCCTTCAGAAGGTTATGTCTCAGAATGTGTCCTTTTTCCTCTCAATGTCTTTCAGTAAGCGTATTTCTTCTCTGACCTCATCTGGTACACCTTTATTTGTCTTTCCATTTTAGGGAAGTTTCATAGAAAAAATCTCTTGTGACTAAACTCTCTTATTGTGTCTATTGAATATTCCAGCACTGATCACATACAACCCGATAATCAATAATCGTCCAATCTCGGCCACAAATATCGCAAATGACAGACGACATGAAATAAAAAATTTGCCAAGTGATTGTTATTTAACTGAGGGATTCAATTAATTTTTTAGACTATATTTGTAGCTTGATGAATTTCCCCAAATACAGTTTTAGTACAGCATAGATATATTATATGCTGTGGTTTTAGACTGAAAGTGTATAATAATATAGTAGAAATGTAAACAATCAAGTCAAGTCTCTATAAAAATGATTTCTAAAATAATAGATAATAAAAATAGTTTCTTGTATCATTAAACTTAAACACAAGATGTCATATAAGACCGAAACAGCCGTTGAATGAGTTTCAATGTACATTCTACTAATTCTGTAATTAATTGTTGCATATACTTTTAATATAATATAATATATCCCGGGCATGACGCAGGTGTCAAGTACCATGTAAACAAAACGTTAGTTAACGTATCCTTAGATAGCTCAGTGGTAGCGTGCTTGTCTTCTAAACTCAACGGCAATAGAGTGGATATAACAAAAATTTCAAAAACATTCGTATCTGATCTCTTCTTTGGGCTGTTCATGCGGCTCTGGCTCACCCTTCATGATTTTCTAGCATAGGGATAATACATGTCTAAAATTACTTCAGGATGTTAAGTTACTATGATAACATGAAGTGACACTCCTCGTGCCATTTTTGAATGCATCTGTCCAATGGCAGTTTGGGATATAACAAAAAATCTGCCAAAAATTAATCAATCTTCAACCATGACAAAAATTTTCAGATGTCTCACTAAGCCTGAGTCAATGGAAGACAAATCCTTATTCTCTGAAGTTCTATATATTCTGTTCTTGTTGCTCTATTTTTGCTCTATCTCTAGTATAGCAGATAATGTCAACTGTCATTCACGTCACAGAGAATTCAATACAAGGTTAAGCATACCACAATTTTAGAATTGCATCGGGTTTTTTAAATGTTTTAACTATGTTTTTAATAAGATGACTGTGTAATTACGCCGATTGGAGGCTACTCCTCGTGTGTGTATGTAAATATCTTGTGTACGATGTTCCCAGGCTTGGTCAAAAACAATTGGTCGGTATCTTCTAATGCTTCTCTAGCTAATTTTAGTTCAGTTATTGGTAAGATAATACTTTGTCTTGTACCTGAATGTTGTTTAGTTGTTGTTAGTGAATTTTCGTTAAGAAAATTAACTAATAGAGAGGTATCGATGGAAGATTTTTGGAAATTTTCTTCAAATAAGCGCGAATTAGAGCTCCTAGAACCAAAACCCAAGGTCAGTTGAAAAGTTTATATATATATATATATATATATATATATATATATATATATATATATATATATATATATATATATATATATCCAACTGATAACTCAAAAAATACTTCACCAATCGAAACCACATCTGGCAATTGCCTTCATTTTTGTAATAGCTTGGATGAGTTCGTTAGAGATTTTTGTAACCGCAATATCTTTTAGATTACTAAAACTTTACACTCATGTAGATATCGTATAAGTGGTACTCTATACCAAATTTTAACTTAATCGGTTTAATAAATTTTGAGTTATAACCAAATAAAAAATAATAAATTTACGCTTTAACCTCAAATTACCTCTGCCTATCATGTTAGACAAGGTCAGACAGATATATCAGGGTTACACTGCTATTGCAAACAAATGCTCCAAATCAAACGAACAGTCTACAAAAATATGTCACAATAATCAATCAGCGGGGTTGCCATTTGCCAAAACTCTCAAGATAAACGACTCAAGATATCAGAAAAATATATAGTAATAAATAAAATTTTTAATGAAAGTGATTCAATTTGTTTAAAGGCAATCTAGAAATACGTTTTATTATTTATAAATATGACCCTTCCCATTCTTCAGGGTATTTAAAAGCCATCTCGCTCTCCTAGTTAAATCTGACAATACCAATTACCTATTTGTCATTTGTTATTTTGCCAATTGGCAGCAGGCAGGGAATGGAATTCGAGGCTATCTTCTTCTTCTTTGTTTACAGACGTCATAGAAAAAGAAAAAGAGAACCTCGAAATCGACTCCACTGCCGCTAATACCTTAGAATCTTAGAATAAGGTACTTATTGATTACTTTTAGTTTTTATTTACTCTTGATCTCGTATATGGAAAATTTGATGTAAATGAAACTACATAATATCATGCAGTAGTTTAAAATATACCTATAAACACATGTTCAGCGTAAATTTTAATTTCAAAATTTTGTATTATTTATATTTATTTATTTCATTTTCTAAAAGTATGGATACAGCAATAGTAAATAAGTGTTGAACCCCTATATTCACCGCAGGTTCGGTAACTTTCTTGCGGGTTGTTCCCAAGAAACTTTTCGTGTTTACATTGTTCATGTTTATGCATTGAGGGTGGTTGTAGGTATGCAGAAGGGGAAGGGGAACCCCTGCGACAAAGCAGCGAACCAAGATGTTCAATTTGTGTTTAAATTGTTACCCCATTTCAATTGTTTAAAATATTTTTCCCAAAATGAAATTATGGTTGGCTTGTTTGTCATTCTTACATAGAGAGCGCAATATTTCATTATTTTGTAAAAGTGTGGATACGGAAACAGTAAATAAGTGTTGAAAAAGGTCTGGGTGCAGCAAACACATTATGGTAGAGATTTTTTGTAAAAATATTTGAAATCCGATAACTTAATTTCCTACTAAGCTAGAATCTTCAATCTTGAACCATAGTAGCATCTATGTAAACGCAGTGTGGGTACTAAATTATAGAAAAATAACAAAGTGAGCCTCGCGGATAACTACAAGTTGGTTTTAAAAAACCTTTTTTGTTGTTTGGTTTGCAAAAACTAGTTCGATTGGGTTGACTAAAATAAAACCATCCAAGCAATTAAAAGTAAAAATACCTGCCATACTTATGATTTAGCAGGTACATTCCCTTTGTAAATAATTATTTTTTTTTCCAGGAAAGTTTTGTGACTTTAATGAAATTTCTAGCACAATTTTTTTAAATGGACTTGCACTGGTTACATATGTCTCTAACAAATTATAATTTTCTAGCTACATAGAAAATAGAAACTTCTTCAAATAATCGCTAACTGGGACCTCTCAAACCGGGCTACCAGGTTCGTTTAAATTTAAAGAATTAGTTTTAATAATATACCTTACTAATAGTGTACAACTCTTATGAAAATTCACTACTATAATGCACTCGCTGCGTCCCGAACATTTTTTCATTATAGGTTTCTGCTGAAGTGTCAATTTGACACGAAATATATGAAGCATGATATAATCAAGAATTTGGTAATTGCTTTATCTGCCCTTGAAAGGTCGCATACCCTTGAATGATATATATATATATATATATATATATATATATATATATATATATATATATATATATATATAAACTCAGAATCTCATTTAAGGGCTTTCAACCTTTCAAGGGCAAAATATTCCAAATTCTTCGTTATATCATGCTTTATATATATATATATATATATATATATATATATATATATATATATATATATAAACATATAAAAATTGAAACTGACCCTGGATATGGGTCAGATCAGGGGCCTAGTTCGGGTTTATCTGAAGAAATTTTCAAAATGCAAATTTGGAACCTCCATTAGTGACTTTTTTTTATAAGAAAATTCACTAAAACAAAGTAATAATTGTAGTTTGTACAATCTTCATAAAGACGAAATTATTATTTCATATTCTTTCAATTTCGTAAGATTCTATGAAGAACTGAACGAAATGCAACAGTGTTCAGCGTGTAGTCGTGTGTCACCGTTCTACTTCAGCAAGTAAGAAACCACCAAGAAAAGATTATACACTCTTACCAAACTTGAAATTATAACCATACGAACACTGTAATCATGTTCAATTTTTAAATTAACTTAATTACTGTCAATAAACTTCTTTAATAATATATCATTATTTTTATAGTATTCTGCGGCAGAAGAGAAGAGATACGGCCACTTAACACGACGTAAAAAAACAACTACGGTAACGTGACGGCGGTTGAAAAGTAATTCACACTAGGGTTATTAACAAGTACAATGTGCTGAAATGTACATAAACTTTAACCACTAACTATGAGGTTAGTTAATGGATCATCCAGTGGTAATTAAGTTAGAAGTAGGCTGGGCGAGGGGAAATTTAATTTGGCTTCGGGGCGTGTTCGGGCTTAAAAGCCCCCGAGAGAAGTGAAAACGTTTGCATCCTCTTTCTCGATTCATGAGAACATGTCTTGCATTTATGAACAGGGTTAAACTGTTTTACCTAGAAGGTAAATAAAAACCGCTTATGTTCCACTTTTATTTTAGAGACTTGAAAATTAATGTAAAAGCGGATCTTGCATATCATTTTCAAAATATGCAAAAGATCATTTCTAATTAGTTGTAATCCTTACACGTCTTTTAGTGAATTTTCATTACAAAAATTCACTAATAGGGAGGTAACGATGGTGAGACTTTCGTTTTTTTTCAAATGAGCTCGAATTAGGGCTCTAGAACCTAATCCATGTATTATATGTTTATATAACAAATATTAGCCTATAAAAATGTCAAAATTATTTGGTTAGATAAATTTATATATTCCTGTAAAGGTACCTAAACAGAGCCATTTAGCTTGCCAAGACTGGGATCAATATAACTTGTACAATTAAACCCCACCAAATCACAGTCTTGCTTTCTTTTTCATAAGAGATACAGCAGCCCTAGACCCATCACAATAAACAACCAAGTTATTCAAAGTAATGAGTCATTTTCACATGTTGGCATTTCTGCCGTTCTACACTCGCTATCTTGGACTCTCTTCAGAAGAGAGCTATACGTCTCATCGGTGACCTTACCTTCACCCAAAGGCTGCCATCCCTTGCCCACCGACGTTCGGTTGGTGACCTCCCTCTCTCTCTTTTATAGATATCTGCACGGGCGCTGCTCAGATGAGCTTTCTTCCATAGTTCCTCCACCTGCTGCCCCCAACAAATCTACCAGTGGAACAGAGCGAATGCACCTTTTTACTGTCCAGGTCACCAGACATAGAACATCTTGTTATGCCCGCTCTTTTGTCCCGAGGACTTCCAAGTTGTGTAATTCCTTGCCGGCACATGTTTTTCCTTCTCTCCCGCTCCAAACCTTCAAGTCCAGAATTAACAAATTGCCTCTTTCCTCCTTGTCAACACCCACGGTACGATAGTATTTAGGCTGTAAGCCTTCGTGGTGTGTTGTTGAAATAAAAAAATCTATTCTAAATTCTATAAATTTTCTCTTCTTGGTTCTAACTTGATTATCACTTCTGAGCGTCAATTTAATAACGTTATTTTAATGAACAAAGTTTCATTAACTGCACTATAAAAAACGGGAGGCACCAAGTGCGTTATCGTAGTGACTTTTCATAAGAATAGTAAATTATAAGTACGGCATATTACTAAAATTAATACTGTAATATTAAACAGACCTTGAAGATCGGTTTTAAGGATCCTAATACACGCTCTTTTAAAGAATTTTTTCGAAATTGTTACAATCGATATCTCTCTATTACCTATAAAAATATTTAAATCTTGTATTCTAGCTCCTTTTGAAACAAGTGCGAAAATCTTAATTTTATATGGAGCTAGAAAATTAAAATTTGGTGTATCTAGGTACCGTAAGAACCTTTAAAACAAACCTGTATTACAAATTTCATTAAAATTACAAAAGCTTTCTAAAATAAAACTTTTTTTATATTTAGAAAATGAAAGTATCTGCCAAAATATAAACGTGGCAGATATTTTTCGAAATTGTTACCATCGATATCTCTCTATTACCTATAAAAATATTTAAATCTTGTATTCTAGCTCCTTTTGAAACAAGTGCCAAAATCTTAATTTTATATGGAGCTAGAAAATTAAAATTTGGTGTATCTAGGTACCGTAAGAACCTTTAAAACAAACCTGTATTACAAATTTCATTAAAATTACAAAAGCTTTATAAAATAAAACTTATTTTTATATTTAGAAAATGAAAGTATCTGCCAAAATATAAACGTGGCAGATATTTTTCCTTATTAATCGCCTGGATGATTTCATTTTAGTCAAGTTAATCAAACCGGTTTTTCCAACAACAAAAAAGATTTTTAAAAACGAAATCTCTTCTAAAACATTCTGCTTAAAATTATAATTTTAGGCTTAAAGGTAATGACCTGGATAGTAAAAGAATGCATTCGCTCTGTTCCCCTGGTAGATCTGTTGGGGGCAGCAGGTGGAGGAACTATAGAAGAAAGCTCATCTGAGCTGTGCCCGTGCAGATATCTATAAAAGAGAGAGAAGTCACCAACGGCACGTCGGTGGGCAAGGGATGGCAGCCTTTGGGTGAGGGTAGGGTCACCGATGAGACGTATAGCTCTCTTTTGAATGGAGTCCAGGATAGCGAGTGTAGAAGCGGCAGCTGCACCCCAGATGTGGGAGCAATATTCGAGGTTTGGCCTTATTTGTGAAGTATATAAGGTATAGAGATTAGCTGGTGAAAAGTATTTGCGAGCCCGGAAGAGGAAACCTAATTTCTTAGCAGCCGCTTCTGCAATTGATGTGACATGTTGGTGCCAATTGATATTTCGATCCACAATAATACCAACAAGTAAAAAGGACTCATTACTTTGAATAACTTGATTGTTTATTGTGATGGGTCTAGGGCTGGTGTATCTCTTATGAGAAACAAAGCAAGACTGTGATTTGGTGCGGTTGAATTGTACAAGATTATATGGTCCCTGGTGTCCCTATTGAGATATTCTTGAACAGATTTCTAATAATTTTAATGGCATAGACGTAGCAGATGAATTACGTACTAAATGGAGACTGTATAATTACAAGGTTTTACTAAGTTAAGTTTTATATAAATTGGGTATGTTGGTTGACGAACGCTAAAAATGCCACTTCCGATTAATGTATTTCTTGCGTACCTTTTACCGGTATATTCCCGTACATACCATTGAAACTTGTCTATTGATAAAATGTTTGTTCAATTTGTCTTTTTCTACATGAATTATTTATTCTTTAGCCAGTGAATATCCTGACCGCCGATAATAGCTACTTCTTCACATAGCTGTACACTTAACTGCAATGTAAATACCTGCAACAGGGAATATAAATATTGCAGAAAGTAGATAACTCAACTAATAAATTCGTTACGGATACATTATTTTTAGACGTTGCTATAACCGAATGCCATGCCATAAATCAAACATCAAGGAAAAATTTCACCTCTTTCCCAGAAAGGCTTGAGTGATTTTGAAGTAGGCTAGGTATGTGAATCATGGCTACCTACAATAGTGCGGCAAAGAATTATCGCTTGTCTGCAGATATTTCATAGTCCACTTTCTTTATACTCAAAATTTGTTTATTGCCATGTAATTCTTAATTGATTAACTTGTTTATGACTACATAATCACTTTCTTTTATTTCGAGAATAATAAACACTACTTGAATGCTTAAATCGATTTTTATGTTCATAAACTTTACAGCCACAACGTATTTATCTACTTTCTAGCCTAATCTAATCTAACCATTATAATTCCAATTTTTTTAATATTTATAATATATTTGATCAACATACATTTTGGTATACAGGTTTTTTTTTCGACTCGTTTCATATAACAATATAAGAATTATATAATATTAGTTATTAACATAGTTTGCTGATAGAAATGTAAAGGTACCCAGGTGGACCAAACTTGTCGTCACCTGTCTTTGTCCAAAATTGTAGATATTGCATTACAGAATCTGAAGCGATGTCGAGGATTATTTTAATATTAGTTTCGATAACTTTATTTTTCTTTGATCAAAAGACTTAAAAATTGGTACACCACCACGTCTGTCTATGTTCCTCTAAGTTGTAAATTTTCGATTCAATCACTTAGACTATATTTGAGAGATATTGCGTTTAAAAAAATATTTGTTATGTTTTTTTTTAAATTTCTTAAAAGATTCTTTGTGAATAATTATACACTGGTAAGTGTAGTTTTTGTGCAAAATGCTTGAATTGTTGGCTCGGAAAATCTGACCTCTTCCTTCGGCATATTTCAATTTATTTTTGGAAACTTTTTAGATTACATTTTGGTATACAGGTTTTTTTTTGACTCGTTTTATATAACAATATAAGAATTATATAATATTAGTTATTAACATAGTTTGCTGATAGAAATGTAAAGGTACCCAGATGGACCAAACTTGATGGCTAATTAGAAGTATATACTAAACCAAAGTAGATAAAAATCTGGGTAATACTCTATAATAGGGCCAACCGGATTTTCGAATTTTTTCAGAAACATGCTTAAAACTACTCCAGCATCATCAAGAGGACAAATGTTGTGGAAATAACCCCCAAAGGTTACAGGACCCGGAGTGAACAGGGGTGCTGGGGCAAATAAAGAAGGAACATCGACAAAAACAGCTTAGTTGGACTTCTATAAGCAGCTTTTTTTACATTTTGCATCGACATTTTCTCTTAACAATGTTCTTTCACCTCCAGCACACCTATTTGCTCGAGGTCAGCTTGTTAAGGGGTTGAAGAAACAACTTTTTTCTTGCCGTTTATGCGCAAAATATCCTACCAAGCAGACCTGAACGACCTGACCTGATTTAACCTGACATGGCCTGACCTGAGCTAAATAGATTGGAGACAACAAGAAAGCAAAAAAAACATGCATTTAACAAACAAAAATGTAAAAAATATTACTTTAAACTTACCGTATATGACCAGCGACGAACTCATAATGCCAATAACTCGGCAACATTAGATTCCCACAATGTAAAAAATTTTGGGGACGCAGCAAGTGCGTTATGGTAGTGAATTTTCATAAGAATAATATATTACAGTGATTTTATTTATGTTAAAAGTTATAAGACATTACTTTATTTAATCATGGAACAGTAAAAATAGGGTGAAGAAGGGCAAGCAAAAACATAACCTCTAACATAAATATTTACACAGTAATTTGGATATAAAACTCAAACGAAACAATTGATAAACAGGAAATATATTTAAAAAAATACACTAGAACGCTAAAAAATCCCTGTGGTTCATGCATTGAGGGTTATCGTATGCATGCAGAAGACGAGGGTTTCTACCCCCTCACCCAAAAACAAGGAAGGTCCTCCTTACCTTTGTGCATGCATACAACTACCTTCAAAGCATAAAGCTCAAGAAAAAAGTTACTGGACCTTGGCGAATATGGGTGTTGTGCGGGACAGATAGGATTTAAAGGAGGTATTGCTGCAAAATGTGAAAAACGCATCATTTCAAAGTCCGATTAAATGTTTTTTTAGCATTTTCCGCTCATATTTCCTCCCTGCCCAGCCCCCGGATTCATTATTTGACCCTTAACTTTCTGGGGGGTTGTTTGCAACAAATATACCTTGTGGCTTGGGCATCCAAGAGGGGTTCTAAGCATGACTCTGAATTTTTTTTTCCAAAAACCCTCCGTGCAGTAAACTGAAAATTGACCGAAATTACATTCCACTTCGTAGCCTATAATGTCTTTTTCAGATAATATCGAATACAGCACTAAAGTAAATAAATTCATTTGCTGTTTCACTTCTTTTTTATTTTTATATTACATACATAACCATAAGATAAGTATAATAAAGGAGGGCCCTTAAGTAACATTGGAGCTACACAAACTTAAAAGTAGGGGAGATATTTAGATCGTGTTAGCGGTCATAAGTTTAATTCCATGTCACAGTAG
Organism: Tillus elongatus; assembly: GCA_964006375.1. Taxonomy (NCBI): domain Eukaryota; kingdom Metazoa; phylum Arthropoda; class Insecta; order Coleoptera; family Cleridae; genus Tillus; species Tillus elongatus. Next base: position 67,658,376 of record OZ023270.1, on the reverse strand, counting down.
CATTCTGATCATAAAAAAATACTTCTAACTGTATGCAGGCATAAATTAGTAAAACACATTTATAAAATCTAATAAAAAACAACAGTTCTACGATATCATTTTCAATAAGCTAATAGGAATACGTTTCGCGGTGATTTGGCAATTCGCGAGTGTATGAACCTAGATTTTGTCCAAGACTACACTGAAATCCCGCCAACCGCAAGCAAGCGGCTTGTAAATTAATCTCGATGGGCTGGGACGGTTAACAAACGTATGTATGTCTATTTTAAGCGAGAAGCTGTACCAGTTTGAAACAGACAATATGAGAAATACAGAAATATGCTTTAAAGTGCTATTTATTAAAGAAAATATTGACCAACTAACCTGCGAAATCATCGATAATAAAAATGATGTATCTAGTAACTTATCTATCAGTAGCGTTCTCATTTTGTAAGCAGGTTTTGATACTTGCAAAGAACATTGACGCCCGTGGTACTAAATTTAACAAAACGAACATAACAAATATTGTCTTCCACACGGAGACAAACTATAAAAACGCCGATAGTATTAATATTACGACATAATACATTAGTTATTTCCCACGGTTATACAATAATAATAATAATGTCTATGGGGTCCTGTTTTCGTGGTTCAATTAAGAAACATTAAAAACCGAGTGTTAATACTGCTCTTAGAATATTATTTACTAATATACTGATTTTATATTTTACGCAAAATTTTATTGTTTTAAGTCATTAACTCACAATTTTCATTTATTACCATCGTCCAATATTTATTTTCAATATTTATATCCATGTTAGCTTAGTTAAAAGTCAGTTGTAATATGTCAACAACACTACATAACAAGCGCAAACGACGAAGCGTAGAAATAATGCGCCTGGTAAGCTTGCAAGCAACTTGCTGCTGTCAAAAATCAGCGGTGTCGTCTACCGTCAACTAGCTATCAAGCCGCTTGCAGTCGCATGCTAATATTTAGCGCTTTTGGACGCAAATATTGTCCCGGTATTAGGAAAGAAATGGGCCAGGGCGCCAGGGCACCAGGGCTGACAATTGACAAAATTGTTAGATGGTTGTACACATCTATATAATTTTCTGTTAACTAGAGCTGTCGTGACGATATACTACCTGGTTCCGCACCGAGATGCCGTCCCTGTCGTACATCTCACAATGTTTTATATGCTGACATCTTGCAATGATTGTAACTTCCATTGTTTTGATTTTTATCTACGATTTATTTAAATAGCATAGCAGTACACGGTAAAGGTATCGTCACTTGCCTTTGTCCAAAACTGTAGATATTGAATTACAGAATCTGAAGCGGTGTCGTGGATTATTTTAATATTAGTTTCGAATAACTTTATTTTTCTTTCATTAAAAGACTTGAAAATTGATACACCACCACGTCTGTCTATGTTCCTTTAAGTTGTAAATTTTCGATTCAATCACTTAGACTATATTTGAGAGATATTGCGTTTAAAAAAATATTTGTTATGTTTTTTTTTTAATTTCTTAAAAGGCTCTTTGTGAATAATTATACCCTGGTAAGTGTAGTTTTTGTGTAAAATGCTTGAATTGTTGGCTCGGAAAATCTGACCTCTTCTTTCGGCATATTTCAATTTATTTTTGGAAAATTTTTAGATTTTTTTCAAACGATAAGTAAATTTTAATATATAGTATATTTATGGTTCCTACTATAAATGTTATACTTTAACCAAATTTGGTGTCTTTTATTAAACAAATACATATTTTGTAACGAGGCCTGACTTGCGGGGCGAGTTATACGGTAAAACGGATCAATGCATTTACAGCAACGGTCCCGGGCGCCAGATTTTAGAGGGTTTACTCCCTACGAGGGTGTCTGCGACCTCGTCACAAGACTCCGACCACCGACGTGGCCGGAGTGCCTGGGTAGCTCCGTGGAGAGGGTCCGGTAGCCTGTGATGTAGCAGGCCGTATAGATACCTCCGGGGTTGCGGGCTTTAATCGCTCCCCCGGTATTTACCTGACCTTCCGAAAGTTTATAAGGGTGTAGCAGATTTATTTAAGATTATGAAACAGACTGAACGTAGTTTCCACTCTATTTATTACATTATAAGATTTTACAACACACTGGTATGCTCACAATATGAAATGTACTTATCGCTCTAACTTACTCTAAGACAAGTCGTATTGCTGGTGACGGGCCAACGAAATCACTTATTCCCCACGGAAAGAAAATGCGGGAGTCACGCGGACGGAAACCTCGAGTGCGGTGGTTTACAACCCGTGGATGCAGCCGTTAAATGGGTCAATTGGAGACGCGCTCCTCAAATAGCTAAAAAGGCGCCTAGCCGACGGAGTCGACAACAAGAGATCCAGCGCCTCGACGTCAGGGCGTCGATAAGGAGCGGGAGGGTTACAGGGGAACACCCTGTAAAAGGATATTGTCGTATCCCAACTCGACCTTGGCCTGCTTGTGTACTACAGCGTCCAGACCAGAGTCGACTTGGAACAGTCGTAGTTAATACCCTTAGAAGGTCTGTGTTAAATACAGCATCACCTTCCAGAAGTATTACGACACGCTAACAATGAGGGGATAGGATCGTGAAGGGGAACGGCACTAAATCTCGTGGTCTCGACGTCGACGGGTAGGCACGTGGGGACTGAGGGAAAATATCCGAAAATTCGCTACAATTATATCAAATAAGGCAACACTAAAATATTCTTACCTCGACGGCGTTAGATAGGTTTATTACGCCACGGACTTGTCTCTCACAACCACGGACAAGAGGTACGGTATACTGACGTTTCTCTACAACTTCTATAAACTGACTCTATTTCTTGATTATAATTTCCAGCTAAATATTTTTCAACACGCTACGGCAAACAGTGAACTATCTACCTCAATAGTTAAATTCTCTCTCTGCCGTCCCCGGCTGAAACATCTTAATCGGTGGAAGATACCTTATCCTTATCTCTGCAGATATGTTTTTACACCGCCGCGATAATTCGAAAATGTGTACTTTTAAGAAATGTTAATGATGAAGATAATAATTTTTACTGCGTGGAATTTTTATTTGTATGAATTATATTATATTTATTTTCGAACAGCCGTTTCCAGTACATACAGCTGTTCTGAAAATATAGACTTCGTCACAATTTGCAATTAAAATTATTTTAGTGAAAATTCACTACCATAACGCACTTGCCGCGCCCAGGCTTTTTTAATCCTGTATCTTCGTTGATAAATTGTACGTGTTCGTAGAAAGAATTTAAAATGTTCGGGATGCAGCAAGTGCATTATAGGAGTGAATTTTCATAGTAATTCTACATTATTAGTAAGATATATTATTAAAACTAATTCTTTAAATTTAAATGGACCTGCGAGACCTTTTAGACGTCCCAGTTAGCGATTATTTGGATAAGTTTCAATTTTCTATGGAGCTAGAAAATTATAGTTTGGTAGACATACTGCAAGTCTCTTTAAAAAAATTGTTTTACAAATTTCATTAAGGCCACAAAAATTTTCTAGAAAAAAAATTCATTATTTACAAAGGGAATGTACCTGACAAATCATAACAAATTTGTAGTTATTCTCGAAGCTCATTATGTTATTTTTCTTCAATTTAGTAGCCACGGTGCGTTTACATAGGTGTTACTATGGTTTAAGATTGAAGATTGAAGATTTTAGCTTAATAGGATATTGAGTTATCAGATTTCAAATAGTTTTACAGAAACTCTCTACCATAATGTGTTTGCTGCACCCAGACCTTTTTCAACACTTGGTTTTTAGTCCACTCAATCGAAACAGTTTCTTAAAACAAAATAACAAAAATGGTTTTCTAAAACAAATTTATCATTGCCTGAGAAGCTCATTGTGTTATTTTTTAAATTTAGTACCCACGCTGCTTTTATATAGGTTTTAGTATGTATCAAAATTGAAGATTATAGTTTAATGGGAAATTGAATTATCACCATTTGGAATATTTTTAAGAAGATTCGCTGCCATAGCGCACTTGCTGCACCTAAACTCTTTTAACATTTATTTACTATTGCCCTATCCATACTCTTTAAAAATGAAATAAATAAATATAGACAATAAAAAGAAATTGAAATTAAAATTTTAATAATTTACACTGAACATATGTTTATAGGTATAGATTAAACTACTGCATGATATTATATAGTTTCATTTACCACAAATTTTCCATATACGACATGAAGAGTAAGTAATAATGAAAATTCACTAAAAAGTAAAAGTCAACAATAAGTACCTTATAATCAGATTCTAAAGTATTACTGAGTCTTATTATTTGTTTATGACGCATGTAAACAAAGAAGAAGAAAAAGATAACCTCGATTCGACACCTCCCACTGACAGTTTGCAAAATAACAAATGACAATGACAAATAGCTAACTGGCGTTGTCAGATTTAACTAGGAAAGGGCGATGGGTTTTAAATACCTTGAAGAATGGGAAGCTTACTATTTATACATAATAAAACGTAGTTCTAGATTGCCTTTAAACAAATTGAATCACTTTTATTAAAATTTTTATTTATTACTATATATTTTTTTGATATCTTCAAATTCAGATTACAGTTTTGGCAAATGGCAACCCCGCTGATTGTTTATTGTAATATATGTAGCCTGTTCGTTTGAAGTTTAATTTAGAACATTTGTTTGCAATAGCAGCGTAACCCTGATATATCTGTCTGACCTTGTCTACACTATAATAGGCACCCATTCTGAGGTAATATAAGGTTATATCGTAAATTATTTATTTTGTATTTGGTTGCAACTTAGAATTTACTGAACCGATTAAGTTCAAATTTGCTAAAGAGGACAACTGATACGATATCTACGTGCGCGTAAAGTTTTAGTTTCATACTTCTAAGATCTCACGAGATACACCCTGAAACCACCAAAATAAGATTGTGTAAAAATTCGATATATCCGGTTTTGCACGCGAACTCATCAATTTATGTTTAATTAATCTATTTAAAAACAATTGAGCGTTTCACATATTAAGCGATAGAAAGACAAGTATCTAAAAGTTAAATATTATTGTAAAACCGACGACTATCTTCTGCTTTCTTTAACGTAATGCTAATTGTTATAACACAGCTTTTCGGCAACGCAAGGTACGCATTCTTATCTATCGTTGAAATCTCGATACACTATAAACTTTCTATGGACCGCATTACATGATTGTTGTGTACTTTTAGCGTGGGAAACATAAAGATTATTGATATTAGCTCGCAAATATTTGTTATCGTACAATTTTTAACGGCCTCGATAAATATTCAGTTATTTTCTGATTTCCGAAATTGACACAGATAAATCGAATACCGACGTTAATATTAAACCTGAAGATCGACCCGCTGCAACATTGTATGCGAAATTTAATAGTGCTTGATTGTGTGTTGCCAGATTTCCTAAAATGAATAACACTGAAGTATTAAATTCTTTTCAATTTTAAATGTATGTTATACACTAAGTGAGTGGTGAGCGTGTCGTCACCTAGTTGCGGAACCAAGTAGTATGTTGTCACGCTAGCTCCAAATAACACAAAGTGTTAAAAAAAATAGAGACTGTATACAACCAACTAACAATTTAATAAATTGTCAGTCCTGGTTCATTTCTACCCTAATATAGGGACAAAGTATGTAAGGCTAGATGCATTCTCACAACAATTAGAACCGTATACCGGTTTCGCTCTCATTAGAGCTCTTCAGTACGGCATACTAATTGCAGCGAAAATACACCTACAAAGTAATACGGCTAAAGTAGCCAGCCTTTCAACACTGAGTGGTGAGCGTGTCGCCACCTAGTTGCGGAACCAAGTAGTATGTTGTCACGCCAGCTCCAAATAATACAAAGTGTTAAAAAAGTAGAGACTGTATACAACCAGCTAACAATTTAATAAATTGTCAGCCCTGGCCCATTTCTACCCTAATATAGGGACAAAGTATGTAAGGCTGGATGCATTCTTACAACAATTAGAACCGTAGACCTGTTTCGCTCTCATTAGAGCTCATCAGTACGGCATACTAATTGCAGCAAAAGTACACTATTGACTAAATGATTTCTTGGCCAGACATATGTCTGTGGGCTGATTTATCGGATTGATGTAACGGACGATTACTTCACTTTGTTTGGTTTAGTGGGGTTTTATGCCCCTGTGGTGTTTTAATGTACTGGTTCTAGCATTATTTTCGGTCGTTTGTATTTAAGAGTGGTTTTTTCGTCGTAATTGAAGATGTCTTGTAGTAATGGAATGTCATGAGTAGAAAATTTTTCATAAGTTTTGGCTACGGAGTTTCTGATAAATTCTTGGATTGTTGGCGTATCTGTATCTTTATGTAGTTGCGTGTTTCGTACGTACATGGGGCTTTCATTATTTGACGTAGGCATTTGTTTTATACAATTTGTATTTGATTTATATATGATTTGGCAGCATGACCCCAAGCCGGACAAGCGTAGGTCAGCATTTCTGTTTTGTAGATTAGGAGTTTGTTTTTCGGAGACATCGTACTATGGTAACCAATAAGCGGGTGAAGTGCGCGTTTACAGCCATGGCTTTAGTTTTTGTTGTCGCTGCATGTTTTCTAAATGTTAGTTTATGGTCTAATATGACGCCTAAGTATTTGGTTTCTTTTTCCCAGGGTAGTTGTTTGTTGAATGTTGTAACGTTTTCTTGCGGGTCGTCTCTTTTTAGGGTGAAGTTGATCGCTGTGCATTTCTCAGGGTTAAGTTTCATTTTCCAGTCGTTGAACAAATTTTCAAAAGTGAGTAGGTTGGGGTTTAATCGTTGAATAGCGAAGCGGCATCTTAAGGAAGTGGTTATAATAGCCGTGTCATCGGCATAATGTGCAGTGGTGAGACCATTTGGTTTGGGCATGTCTGAGGTGACAATGTGGATCCTTGGGGGACCCCGGTGAGTATGTGTTTCTGTGTTGATGTGGCGTCTTGGATGTTTGCATAGAAGCTTTGGTTCTTCAGAAAGGAGTACGTTGTCTCCCTGAGGCTAGAAGGGTAGTCGAGTAAAATCATTTTATATATCAATCCTTCGTGCTATAGCTTATCAAAGGCCTTGTCTATATCAGTGAATAATCCTACGGTAGATTCGTTTTTGTTGAAGGCTGTAGTGATATGTTCTACCAGTCTGCAAGCCTGGTCTTGCGTGGCGTGTTGTCCGGTTTCGCTCTCATTAGTTCTCGTCAGTACGGCATACTAATTACAGCAAAAATACACATATAAAGTAATACGGCTAAAGTATCCAGCTTTTCAACACTAAATGAGTGGTGAGCGTGTCGCCACCTAGTTGCGAAACCAATTTGTGGGCCAGAGCTGACAATTTATTAAATTGTTAGTCGGTTGTATACAGGCTATATTTTTTTAACACTTTGTGTTATTTGGAGCTGGCGTGACAACATACTACTTGGTTCCGCAACTAGGTGGCGACACGCTCACGACTCACTTAGTGTTGAAAGGCTGGCTACTTTAGCCGTATTACTTTATAGGTGTATTTTCGCTGCAATTAGTAGGCTGTACTGACGAGCTCTAATGAGAGCGAAACCGGTCTACGGTTCTAATTGTTGTGAGAATGCATCTAGCCTTACATACTTTGTCCCTATATTAGGGTAGAGGAGGATAGTTTCTAAGATAGTCTAATGCAGTGCCTGTAACTCCATACGTCAACAGTGAACTTATAAGGACCTCATGATTTACATAGTCAAAAGCTTTAGAGAAATCCACAAAAAGTCCTAAAGCTACCTCTTTCTTGTCAATGTGCTCGACAACTTGCTCCCCATACTCAACGATTACATTTTGAGTGCTTCGTGTTTACCGAAAGCCATGTTGATATGCGAAAGAAGTTTGTTATCGGCAAGATAAGTTGTCAGCTTGTTATTGACTATTTTTAAAGGTTTTTGCAAAAGTGGGTGTTAGGCTGATTTGTCTGTAGCTCAAATAACTTGTGGGATCACCTTTTTTGTATGTCAGTCTTATATGTGCTTGCCAATGACATGTTACATATATGCGACGGTGGTAAAGAAAACAACAAACTTGCCGCGCTTAAGCAATATACTTGAGACCCCATCCGGCCCTGCAGTACCGGATGATTTGAGGGTATTTATTACGTTCAGAACATCCTTTTGTGTAACAGGTGAGAATTTGAATTGGGCGTTTACTTGCGGTGTATATGTGACCATGGGTTTGACCACAGTTATGCTTAGCCAGTATACCATCCTGGGATTCAGGCCCAACATGGACAGTGCTACAAGGACTCGTGTTTCAATGTTTTACTCAACTTTTGTTAGTTAGTTATCTATCGCTTTGAAGATGTCAACATTTAATTGGAACAAAATTGATAATGCCATAAGACGAAGCACATTGCAAAAAGATCTGCCTAAAAAGCGGCATCTATCAGAAATTATCTGGGAACCCTTTGCAATTTCTGAAAAACTTCTTAAGAAAAAAGTCTGGACGCAGCAAGTGTGTTATAGTAGTGAATTTTCATAGAAATCATCTGGCACCAAATATTTTTTTATAACGTTTTTCTTTTAACATAGAAATCTAGATTATCGTATATAGTTTTCCTTAATATCTTAAAGTTACGTACCAAATTTGGTTACCATAGCTATTATACTTTAAATTATATATATATATATATATATATATATATATATATATATATATATATATATATATATATATATATATATATATATATATATATATATATATATATTGTATGTGTGTGTATGTGCACATGAAGAAATAATGTGTATTTTCTGTCCTGCACCTAGTGTTAAGTACTGGAAGTATAAAGTCTATTGACGTAAGTGCGTATACATAAGTGCATATGCGCTCGCGTATGTGTGTGAGTGGATATGTATGTAAGTTTTAATTTTATTATATATTATTACAGCAAGTGTATAGGGAGATAAAAGAACATAAAAGAAAAAAGTTAAAGAGCTTGTTAGATTTACATTCTTAAGATAGGTTTTGCCATAATGAAAAGCAAGGTCAGATGCATTCTTGTTCATTTTGAAGATTAACAGTGACTGAATGAGCCAGTTCTCAATGTCAAAACTCTAATTATATATATATATATATATATATATATATATATATATATATATATATATATATATATATATATATATATATATATATATATATATATATATATATATATATATATATATATATATATATAAATTGAAACTTACCCCGGATGTGGGTTCTAGTTCAGGCTCATTTGAAGCAATTTTTCACAATTCAAAAGTCGGGATCTCCCCATTACTGAATTGTTTAAAGGAAATTCACTAAAATGCATTGCAACGTTGCCTGTAAACGTACATTAATTTCAGATGCTGTCGCTGGTTGTGCACATAAGCATAAGCTCATTCCCCGCTTGTTGTGTTCAAAGAGCCGGAGATGAGATATGTTATTGCAACTTGTTCTATTCCACAAATATTATTTACAATTATTGTTTTATACGACCATAAAAATATATTAAAAACAATATTTGTCTCTGTTGAACATTACTTTATAATTTTATCCCCGTCTCATTTTAAGTTATTAAAATGACTGTGTTTATATAACGTCCACTTTTCTAATCTGTGCCTTAATATATATGAGCGTGTGTCGCCGTTTTTCCACGGCGTTCGGGGACCGGTACCTTTCTCTGTCTCTTCTCTCTTCGTGATTAAAGAACGAGGGGAGAGAAAATCTGAATGCGAGAGCATGTATGTGTATTCGAAGAGAAGAGAGATAAGCAGAGAAAGGTCGTAGTGCTGTACTTGGCATTGTTTATAGTCATGTCTCATAAAAACACCATTAATAAGGGAATTGCTAAAGAGTAATTGTGCTGAACGTATTGCGAGCTTAATCGTCTCTCGGGGTGTTAGGAGCTTTTTGTTGGTTTTTTAAAACGTTTTAAATGACGTAACCGATTAAAGTGTATCGACTGTTTTTTTTTCCTGAAAACTGCGTAAGGTGGTTATGGCACAAGTTAAATGCCGTTTTACATCATTAAATGTGTAAATATATAAAATTAAATGTGTAAATATATAAAATTAAATGTGTAAATATATAAAAAGCCTTGACGCAGCAAGTGCGTTATGGTAGTGAATTTTCATAGAAATGATCTGACACCAAATATTTTATTATAACTTTTTTTTCTCGTAATATAGAAATCTAAATTTTGGTGTATAGTTTACCTTTTATATCGTTAACCTACCTACCAAATTTGCTTATCATAGCTTTGTTATTTCTTGGATAAAATTTTTGTTCGAATGAAAACTCAAAGTTCGAACTTATCCAAGCCACTTACAAAAGTAAGGTACGTGCCAAATTTTATAAAAATCGGCCCATTTTCTTTTGAGTTATCGGTGTGATACATACACACACACAGATATATATATATATATATATATATATATATATATATATATATATATATATATATATATATATATATATATATGTTCAGAGAGATCTGGCTTAGGGTTGAACACCACACTGAGACCTCACAGACGATCTCCGGCGAGATTTGGGGAGTAGGCAGATTGAGGCCCCGTAATCGAGCTACAGCAACCCAACATACCTTTATCCACCGCTCTAAGGAGTAGGCAGATTGAGGCCTTAGAGTGTCCTTACATATTTCCTTTACCCACCTTTGCCCACCACTCTAAGGAGTAGGCAGATTGAGGCCTTAGAGTGTCCTTACATATTTCCTTTACCCACCTTTGTCCACCACTCTAAGGAGTAGGCAGATTAAGGCCTTAGAGTGTCCTTACATATTTCCTTTACCCACCTTTGTCTATCACTCTAAGGAGTAGGCAGATTAAGGCCTTAGAGTGTCCTTACATATTTCCTTTACCCACCTTTGTCTATCACTCTAAGGAGTAGGCAGATTGAGGCCTTAGAGTGTCCTTACATATTTCCTTTACCCACCTTTGTCCATCACTCTAAGGAGTAGGCAGATTAAGGCCTTAGAGTGTCCTTACATATTTCCTTTACCCACCTTTGTCTATCACTCTAAGGAGTAGGCAGATTGAGGCCTTAGAGTGTCCTTACATATTTCCTTTACCCACCTTTGCCCACCACTCTAAGGAGTAGGCAGATTGAGGCCTTAGAGTGTCCTTACATATTTCCTTTACCCACCTTTGTCCACCACTCTAAGGAGTAGGCAGATTGAGGCCTTAGAGTGTCCTTACATATTTCCTTTACCCACCTTTGTCCACCACTCTAAGGAGTAGGCAGATTAAGGCCTTAGAGTGTCCTTACATATTTCCTTTACCCACCTTTGTCTATCACTCTAAGGAGTAGGCAGATTAAGGCCTTAGAGTGTCCTTACATATTTCCTTTACCTCTTGAAAATGGCTCCAAAACAGGAGCCGAAACGTCGAGTTTCCATAAATTCTGGACGCGGTTTAACCCGAGAACCAAGTATGTCTCATATATATATATATATATATATATATATATATATATATATATATATATATATATATATATATATATATATATATATATATATATATATATGTATATATAGGAGCCGAAACGTCGAGTTTTCATACATTCTGGACGCGGTTCAACCCGAGAAGCAAATATGTGTCATATATATATATATATATATATATATATATATATATATATATATATATATATATATATATCTTCTGTTTTCGAGCCATTTTCAAGAGGTAAAGGAAATATGCAACGACACTCTAACGCCTTAATCTGCCTACTCCTTAGAGCGGTGGACAAAGGTGGTTTGGGTTGGTTTCAAGAGGTAAAGGAAATATGTAAGGACACTCTAAAGCCTCAATCTGTCTAGTCCTTAGAGCGGTGGACACAGGTGGGTTGGGTTGGTTTTCAAGAGGTAAAGGAAATATATATGAGACACTCTAAATCCTCATTCTGCCTACTACTTAGAGCGGTGGATAAAGGTGGGTTGGGTTGTTGCAGCTCGATTACGGGGCCTCAGTCTGCCTACTCCCCAAATCTCGCCGGAGATCGTCTGTGAGATCTCAGTGTAAAGCCTAGGGTTGAACATACATTGAGGTCCCGTAATCGAGCTACAACAATCTTTCGAACTTCCATCTATTCAATGGATGTTGGATATTGCTTGTTGAATGAATGGCATGGTCTCTCCACAATGTTGTCACATTTTCCATAAATACAAAATAAATTCATCAAATCTTGATTTGAATAACTTTGAATCTCCATTTTTTTTTTCTCTATTTATCGAATCATACATACAACAATTACCCTAAAAGACGACGTTTGTTCAACAAAGTTATGACAGTTCTCATTTCCATGGCAATGGCGATTCATATACATGTGCAGAACGCTGGTAATGAATTTTCTGCAATATTATAAAAAAATCAAAAATATAGGTATAGGGAATATTAATACAGATCGATTGAGAATTTAATGTTAATTTATTTGATAAAGCAAAAATTGGGACATTTCATTCGAAGAAATTAAGTTAAGAATATTTGAAGTTTCTTAAACGTATGTTAATATTTTGGAGGTTAGATTAATTTTTGTGCAGTTCTGATTATACCAAAAGGAATATCCAACCTTCCTTTTTGAAATTCCTGAACTGTATTCAAAAACATTAAAAAGCGACGAAGTTATCGATTTTTGAAAAGGAATATACAAAATCGAACATTCTCAAAAAAGTCTAAACATTTCCGAAACGGCGGAACTTCGGTATAGAAAAATCTGATGAGATTCTTTTCAAAAAGACTACGTATCTGAAAACGTAATACAAAATATAGGTTTATATTCAAAATAAAGATGTTGATATTCACTTCCGGTATAATCAGAAGTGCCGTCATCTTGAAATTATGTTCATTGAAGAGGAATTAATCGATAAACCCCTGTATACCATTTTTCAAATCAGTGACATTTTCAGAAGTAAAAAAAGTTCTACTGTGCGCTTTAGAGGAAATACCCTATATAATATATAAAAGTCATATATTTGGTTGGTTTCACAAAATCTGTGCTTAATAGAAAAAAACTATTTGCATTATTAGATTCTACGTACAAAAATCTCTTACAATTAGCTTTCGCAGTTTTAGTGAATTTTCTTTAAAAAAAAATCACTAATGACGAGATCCCGACTTTTGAATTTTGAAAAAATTTCTTCAAATGAGCGCTATTTAGGACCCCTGGAACCCAAATCCGAGGTCGGTTTCAGACTTTATATGTTTATATATATATATATATATATATATATATATATATATATATATATATATATATATATATATATATATATATATATATATATATATATATATATATATATATGTGTGTGTGTGTGTGTGTGTGTGTGTCACATCTATAACTAAAAAAATAATTATAGGTAAGTTACCTACCAAAATTTAGCTCTGTAGGTTATAGGACAAAAAAGTTAGAGGCATTAAAAAAAATTGGGGTTTCATCAAAAAGTCAAAGTCGCGATTTTAAACGTCAAAATTGGTAATATTTAGGCAATGAACCTGAAACTAATATGAGCTATGGAAGGAAAATGTCTCAAGAAGAATGTTTTACAAAGCCCGAAGTCTTAGTTTCAATCGTCATTGTCCTTCATTTTACTAAAATATTCCCAGAAAATTCATTTCAAATAGACCCTTTCTCTGATGATTTGGCAGTAGTGTTGGCTGTAGAGTTTATCGGTTAATGGTATATCATTTTTTCGAATTTTCGTAAAAAATATTTAAAGTTCAATATATCCATTATGCACGATACGAAAAAAATTGTATACATTAATTATAGGGTGTCTTGAGCTACATCTTAAAAAAATATTTCTACAATTACAGGGTGGCCCATAAGTCGTTGGTGATTCAAGTTTTCTTTTTTAGTGAATTTTCTTGAAAAAAATTACTAATGGGGAGATCTGTGTTTATATATATATATATATATATATATATATATATATATATATATATATATATATATATATATATATATATATATATATATATATATATATATATATATATATATCGTACCGATAACTCAAAAAATAATGAACCGATTTTGATCAAATTTGGTGAGTACCTTCCTTTTGTAAGTGGCTTGGACAAGTTCGTTGGCCAGGAAAATCGAACCAGGTTTTCGTGGAAAATTTTCTGTTTTCTTCCTTAAAAAAATTTATATCTTCGGAAATAACAAAGTGAGGGTAACCAAATTTGGTACGCGTATTTGTATTATAAAGAGTAAAGCATGTACTAAAATTTAGGTCTCTAAGTTTAAGGACAAAAAGTTGCGTGAAGCTAAAGGAAGAAATTTTGGAGTTTTCCTCAAAACGTCAAACTAGCAATTTAAAACGTCAAAATTGACAATGTTTAGGCAAAGAACGTGAAACAAATACGGATTGTGAAATGAAAATGTTGCAAGAAGAGTATTCTGCGAACCCTTAAGTTTTAGATTCAACCGTCATTGACCTTCATTTTACTAAAATATTTACAGAAAATTCATTTCAAATAGACCCTTTCTCTGATGCTTTGGCTGCCGGTTTAGTTAAATTGATGCTTTCGCTGTAGGTTTAGTGAAGTTTACGGTTTAACGGTCTATAATTTTCAGCTAATTTTCGTAGAACAAATTCGTTACTGCATTTTAGCATTTTTTATCGATATATGATGCATGTTTGTAAAAAATAAATCTGGACGCAGTAAGTGCGTTTTGGTAGCGAATTTTCATTAAATCCTTCAAATTTCAATAGCTCACTTTGCTATTAACGTAAGTTTTGTTGCTTAGGAAACCAACATTTAACTTTATTTTCGGAAAATTTTTGTATAAACGCGGCAAGGGCGTTTTAGTAGCGAATTTTCATTAAATGTTTCAAATTAACATAACTCAATTTCCTATTAACCTAAGGTTCATTGGCTAGGAGACCAGTTTTCTCAGAAACATTTAAAGTTTATTTTCGGAACATTTTTGTACATTTTCAAATAATTATTTTGATAAAATATGGTACATTGTTCCTACTATATAGGTTATACCGGTAACCAAATTGATGCCTGCTCGCATTAGAGCGATATATTTTTAATTAAAAACATTTTAATGAAAATTCACCTCCATAACGCACTCGCTGCGTCTAGAGTTTTGCTATCTCATCACATAAAGGAGACACCGGGGTTGCCTAAAAATGACAAATTTTCAATTTCACACTTTAGCTCAAAATCAAAGAGTGCCATGTCCGTTTTGATTTCGGTACCGTTAGTTCCAAAAAAAAAGAAGGTTAAATAGTACTGTGAAAACCGCAACCTTCAATCTCCAGTTATAATCGAGATACCCCACAAAAGCAACGAAATCCAGACACTCTGTACATTCAAAGTTATATTAGCGACTATTGTTACATTAGTGACGTCTGAAAAACTACGCTGGAAATAAATCTCATACAATTCTAATAAAGGTGTTCTAAGAATCAATTAAATTATGCCAACAAGCGTAATACTAGTTGCGTTTAATGAGTTCTAAGCAATAAAACAGTTCTGTTTTTAAAATATGCGCGCCATCTGAAATGTTAAAGAACGAATAAAATCTGCTCTATAGTACGTAATAGTATCATTTTCAAGCGTAATAAGTTCAGCACAATTGCATTTGGTTTATTAAACATATTTTTATGGGGCATGACTAAACAATACTAACAGAGTTCACCCGACTTCTTCCTACGATATTCACATGCCTATGGTTTATGCAGATATTCTCATTAAAATTATTCCCGGTCAGAACATACAGTCAAACATCTTTTTTTTTCTTTAACGTCGGCCTATTTCCGCGACTATGACCAATCACCGACGCCAGGGAGCAGTTTCACCTCACTATCCTGGAAATTTTGCCGAACTCATGTCTTTCTGTAAGGAGGGTAGGGATCTTTAACGTGCCCAACATCGCATGGACTCGGGACCGACGGCTTTACGCCTCCTCCGAAAGGCGGAACGTGCAGACATTCAACTTGTTCAAATACAATGCTAGAACCTCGGTTGATATTAATTTTACAGTTTGTACTGAAAAAGTGAAAGGAGTACGCCGGGATCGAACCCAGTACCCGTAGGTTCAAAGGCACACGTTCTTACCTCTGAACCACCGAGGTCCTATGTCAAACATCAGAGACACACTATTGACAACTATACTACTTAACGAATAGTGTCATCTTTACAGTATGAAGGAGATGGCACCTTGCATCTTGTCGTCAAAGCCATGATTCTCTCTCTCTCTCTCTCTCTCTCTCTCTCTATATATATATATATATATATATATATATATATATATATATATATATATATATATATATATATATATATATATATATGTATATATATATATATATAACTTAAACAAGAAAAACATAATTATTATGCTGGTATCATTTCACAGTCTGATAACAAAAATAAGACACTCTGGCAACTTGTAAATACACGTTTAAATAGAATACCTAAAACCAAAACAGAGATTAAACTAAAAATAAATAACGAAATAATTACTGACAAGCGTTTAATATCAAATTCATTTGCAAAGTACTTTGCCTGTGGAGTAGAAAAAAAATTGACTGCTCATTTTGGTGTTCTTAACTATAAAGAGTGTACAACCTCCATAATGGTGCGCGATAGTTTTTATTTTTATCTAGTGACGGACACTGAAATAACAAACGTTATTCATAGACTTAAAACTAAAAGATCCACTGGCTTAGATGATATTGCAGTCACTGTTATTAAACAACTTTCCGAATTGATATCGCCTTATCTAACGGTAATCATGAATACCTCGCTTAAGTTAGGCCAGTTTCCCTCGAAATTGAAAAATGTGAAAGGGGTACCAGTATATAAAAAAGACGATCCGTTCTCGGTGGAAAACTACCGTTTTCCAAAATCATGGAAAGAGTTATGCATAACAGGATAACGGACTTCCTAAGTAAAAATAACGTGTTGTCTCCTAGTCAGTATGGTTTCCGCGAGGGATATTCCACCGAACAGGCCTGCGCGGATATGGTGCAGCATATTGCGGATTGTATTGATAGAAAGCATCACACCGTGGGCATATTTTTTGACATGTCTCGCGCTTTTGATACAATTAATTGTACTTTCCTCGAAAGAAAATTAAATGCGGTCGGACTTAGGGGACCTGTTAGTGATTGGCTTGTGTCGTTTGTAAGAGACAGGCGATTAGTAGTCTCAGTGGACGGTGTTAGATCTGATGAGTATGAAGTAAAGCTGGGCGCTCCGCAGGGAAGCGTCCTGGGGCCGCTTATGTTTATGTTGTACGTAAATGATCTTCCCAACTATCTGACAGGTGGGAGGTTGTTTATGTACGCTGATGACATAGCAATCGTAGTTTCGGATCCGGTATTGTCCGATGCTATGCGTAAGGTGAATAGTATTTTGTCGCACTTCGGTCAGTGGTGCTGCAGCAATCACCTGATTGTAAATAGTTCTAAGACAGTTTGTGTAGAGTTTATGGGAAGATATCGAGAGCCTTCTATTGATAATAATTTTTATTTTAATTATAACTATATTGCCTTAATGACACCAAATATTTTATTATAACTTCTTTTTTCTCGTAATATAGAAATCTAAATTTTGGTGTATAGTTTACTTTTTATATCGTTAACCTACCTACCAAATTTGGTTATCATAGCTTTGTTATTTTTTGGATAAAATTTTTGTTCGAATGAAAACTCAAAGTTCGAACTTATCCAAGCCACTTACAAAAGTAAGGTACGTGCCAAATTTTATAAAAATCGGCCCATTATCTTTTGAGTTATCAGTGTGATAAATACACTCACACACACAATATATATATATATATATATATATATATATATATATATATATATATATATATATATATATATATATATATATATATATATATATATATATATATATATGAGACATACTTGCTTCTCGGGTTGAACCGCGTCCAGAATTTATGAAAACTCGACGTTTCGGCTTCTGTTTTCGAGCCATTTTCAAGAGGTAAAGGAAATATGTAAGGACACTCTAACGCCTCAATCTGCCTACTCCTTAGAGCGGTGGACAAAGGTGGGTTGGGTTGGTTTACAAGAGGTAAAGGAAATATGTAAGGACACTCTAATGCCTAAATCTGCCTATTTCTTAGAGCGGTGGACAAAGGTGGGTTGGGTTGTTGCAGCTCGATTACGGGGCCTCAATCTGCCTACTCCCCAAATCTCGCCGGAGATCGTCTGTGAGGTCTCAGTGTGAAGCCTAGGGTTGAACATACATTAAGGTCCCGTAATCGAGCTACAACAATCTTTCGAACTTCCATCTATTGAATGGATGTTGGATATTTCTTGTTGAATGAATGGCATGGTCTCTCCACAATGTTGTCACATTTTCCATAAATACAGAATAAATTCATCAAATCTTAATTTGAATAACTTTGAACCTCCATTTTTTTCTATTTATCGAATCATACATACAATTACCCTAAAAGACGACGTTTGTTAATTAAATTTATGCAGTTCTCATTTCCATGGCAATGGCGATTCATATACATGTGCAGAACGCTGGTAATGAATTTTCTGCAATATTATAAAAAAATCAAAAATATACGTATAGGGAATACTAATACAGATCGATTGAGAATTTAATGTTCCTTTATTTGATAAAGCAAAAATTGGGACATTTCATTCGCAAAAATTAAGTTAAGAATATTTGAAGTTTCTTAAACGTATGTTAATATTTTGGAGGTTAGATTAATTTTTGTGCAGTTCTGATTATACCAAAAGGAATATCCAACCTTCCTTTTTGAAATTCCTGAACTGTATTCAAAAACATTAAAAAGCGACGAAGTTATCGATTTTTGAAAAGGATTATGCAAAATCGAACATTTTCAAAAATGTCTAAACATTTCGAAAACGGCTGAACTTAGGTATAGAAAAAGCTGATGAGATTCCTTCCAAAAAGACTCTACGAATCTGGAAACGTAATACAAAATATAGGTTTCTATTCGAAATAAAGATGTTGATGTTCACTTCCGGTATAATCAGAAGTGCCGTCATCTTGAAATTATGTTCATTGAAGAGGAATTAATCGATAAACCCCTGTATACCATTTTTCAAATCAGTGACATTTTCAGAAGTAAAAAAAGTTCTACTGTGCGCTTTAGAGGAAATACCCTATATAATATATAAAAGTCATATATTTGGTTGGTTTCACAAAATCTGTGCTTAATAGAAAAAAACTATTTGCATTATTAGATTCTACGTACAAAAATCTCTTACAATTATCTTTCGCAGTTTTAGTGAATTTTCTTTAAAAAAAATCACTAATGACGAGATCCCGACTTTTGAATTTTGAAAAAATTTCTTCAAATGAGCGCTATTTAGGACCCCTGGAACCCAAATCCGAGGTCGGTTTCAGACTTTATATGTTTATATATATATATATATATATATATATATATATATATATATATATATATATATATATATATATATATATATATATATATATATATATATATATATATATATATATATATGTGTGTGTGTGTGTGTGTGTGTGTGTGTGTGTGTGTGTGTGTGTGTGTGTGTGTCACATCTATAACTAAAAAAATAATTATAGGTAAGTTACCTACCAAAATTTAGCTCTGTAGGTTATAGGACAAAAAAGTTAGAGGCATTAAAAAAAAATTGGGGTTTCATCAAAAAGTCAAAGTCGCGATTTTAAACGTCAAAATTGGTAATATTTAGGCAATGAACCTGAAACTAATATGAGCTATGGAAGGAAAATGTCTCAAGAAGAATGTTTTACAAAGCCCGAAGTCTTAGTTTCAATCGTCATTGTCCTTCATTTTACTAAAATATTCCCAGAAAATTCATTTCAAATAGACCCTTTCTCTGATGATTTGGCAGTAGTGTTGGCTGTAGAGTTTATCGGTTAATGGTATATCATTTTTTCGAATTTTCGTAAAAAATATTTAAAGTTCAATATATCCATTATGCACGATACGAAAAAAATTGTATACATTAATTATAGGGTGTCTTGAGCTACATCTTAAAAAAATATTTCTACAATTACAGGGTGGCCCATAAGTCGTTGGTGATTCAAGTTTTCTTTTTTAGTGAATTTTCTTGAAAAAAATTACTAATGGGGAGATCTGTGTTATATATATATATATATATATATATATATATATATATATATATATATATATATATATATATATATATATATATATATATATATATATATATCGTACCGATAACTCAAAAAATAATGAACCGATTTTGATCAAATTTGGTGAGTACCTTCCTTTTGTAAGTGGCTTGGACAAGTTCGTTGGCCAGGAAAATCGAACCAGGTTTTCGTGGAAAATTTTCTGTTTTCTTCCTTAAAAAAATTTATATCTTCGGAAATAACAAAGTGAGGGTAACCAAATTTGGTACGCGTATTTGTATTATAAAGAGTAAAGCATGTACTAAAATTTAGGTCTCTAAGTTTAAGGACAAAAAGTTGCGTGAAGCTAAAGGAAGAAATTTTGGAGTTTTCCTCAAAACGTCAAACTAGCAATTTAAAACGTCAAAATTGACAATGTTTAGGCAAAGAACGTGAAACAAATACGGATTGTGAAATGAAAATGTTGCAAGAAGAGTATTCTGCGAACCCTTAAGTTTTAGATTCAACCGTCATTGACCTTCATTTTACTAAAATATTTACAGAAAATTCATTTCAAATAGACCCTTTCTCTGATGCTTTGGCTGCCGGTTTAGTTAAATTGATGCTTTCGCTGTAGGTTTAGTGAAGTTTACGGTTTAACGGTCTATAATTTTCAGCTAATTTTCGTAGAACAAATTCGTTACTGCATTTTAGCATTTTTTATCGATATATGATGCATGTTTGTAAAAAATAAATCTGGACGCAGTAAGTGCGTTTTGGTAGCGAATTTTCATTAAATCCTTCAAATTTCAATAGCTCACTTTGCTATTAACGTAAGTTTTGTTGCTTAGGAAACCAACATTTAACTTTATTTTCGGAAAATTTTTGTATAAACGCGGCAAGGGCGTTTTAGTAGCGAATTTTCATTAAATGTTTCAAATTAACATAACTCAATTTCCTATTAACCTAAGGTTCATTGGCTAGGAGACCAGTTTTCTCAGAAACATTTAAAGTTTATTTTCGGAACATTTTTGTACATTTTCAAATAATTATTTTGATAAAATATGGTACATTGTTCCTACTATATAGGTTATACCGGTAACCAAATTGATGCCTGCTCGCATTAGAGCGATATATTTTTAATTAAAAACATTTTAATGAAAATTCACCTCCATAACGCACTCGCTGCGTCTAGAGTTTTGCTATCTCATCACATAAAGGAGACACCGGGGTTGCCTAAAAATGACAAATTTTCAATTTCACACTTTAGCTCAAAATCAAAGAGTGCCATGTCCGTTTTGATTTCGGTACCGTTAGTTCCAAAAAAAAAGAAGGTTAAATAGTACTGTGAAAACCGCAACCTTCAATCTCCAGTTATAATCGAGATACCCCACAAAAGCAACGAAATCCAGACACTCTGTACATTCAAAGTTATATTAGCGACTATTGTTACATTAGTGACGTCTGAAAAACTACGCTGGAAATAAATCTCATACAATTCTAATAAAGGTGTTCTAAGAATCAATTAAATTATGCCAACAAGCGTAATACTAGTTGCGTTTAATGAGTTCTAAGCAATAAAACAGTTCTGTTTTTAAAATATGCGCGCCATCTGAAATGTTAAAGAACGAATAAAATCTGCTCTATAGTACGTAATAGTATCATTTTCAAGCGTAATAAGTTCAGCACAATTGCATTTGGTTTATTAAACATATTTTTATGGGGCATGACTGTAAACAATACTAACAGAGTTCACCCGACTTCTTCCTACGATATTCACATGCCTATGGTTTATGCAGATATTCTCATTAAAATTATTCCCGGTCAGAACATACAGTCAAACATCTTTTTTTTTCTTTAACGTCGGCCTATTTCCGCGACTATGACCAATCACCGACGCCAGGGAGCAGTTTCACCTCACTATCCTGGAAATTTTGCCGAACTCATGTCTTTCTGTAAGGAGGGTAGGGATCTTTAACGTGCTCAACATCGCATGGACTCGGGACCGACGGCTTTACGCCTCCTCCGAAAGGCGGAACGTGCAGACATTCAACTTGTTCAAATACAATGCTAGAACCTCGGTTGATATTAATTTTACAGTTTGTACTGAAAAAGTGAAAGGAGTACGCCGGGATCGAACCCAGTACCCGTAGGTTCAAAGGCACACGTTCTTACCTCTGAACCACCGAGGTCCTATGTCAAACATCAGAGACACACTATTGACAACTATACTACTTAACGAATAGTGTCATCTTTACAGTATGAAGGAGATGGCACCTTGCATCTTGTCGTCAAAGCCATGATTCTCTCTCTCTCTCTCTCTCTCTCTATATATATATATATATATATATATATATATATATATATATATATATATATATATATATATATATATATATATATATATATATATATATATATATATATATATATGTATATATATATATATAACTTAAACAAGAAAAACATAATTATTATGCTGGTATCATTTCACAGTCTGATAACAAAAATAAGACACTCTGGCAACTTGTAAATACACGTTTAAATAGAATACCTAAAACCAAAACAGAGATTAAACTAAAAATAAATAACGAAATAATTACTGACAAGCGTTTAATATCAAATTCATTTGCAAAGTACTTTGCCTGTGGAGTAGAAAAAAAATTGACTGCTCATTTTGGTGTTCTTAACTATAAAGAGTGTACAACCTCCATAATGGTGCGCGATAGTTTTTATTTTTATCTAGTGACGGACACTGAAATAACAAACGTTATTCATAGACTTAAAACTAAAAGATCCACTGGCTTAGATGATATTGCAGTCACTGTTATTAAACAACTTTCCGAATTGATATCGCCTTATCTAACGGTAATCATGAATACCTCGCTTAAGTTAGGCCAGTTTCCCTCGAAATTGAAAAATGTGAAAGGGGTACCAGTATATAAAAAAGACGATCCGTTCTCGGTGGAAAACTACCGTTTTCCAAAATCATGGAAAGAGTTATGCATAACAGGATAACGGACTTCCTAAGTAAAAATAACGTGTTGTCTCCTAGTCAGTATGGTTTCCGCGAGGGATATTCCACCGAACAGGCCTGCGCGGATATGGTGCAGCATATTGCGGATTGTATTGATAGAAAGCATCACACCGTGGGCATATTTTTTGACATGTCTCGCGCTTTTGATACAATTAATTGTACTTTCCTCGAAAGAAAATTAAATGCGGTCGGACTTAGGGGACCTGTTAGTGATTGGCTTGTGTCGTTTGTAAGAGACAGGCGATTAGTAGTCTCAGTGGACGGTGTTAGATCTGATGAGTATGAAGTAAAGCTGGGCGCTCCGCAGGGAAGCGTCCTGGGGCCGCTTATGTTTATGTTGTACGTAAATGATCTTCCCAACTATCTGACAGGTGGGAGGTTGTTTATGTACGCTGATGACATAGCAATCGTAGTTTCGGATCCGGTATTGTCCGATGCTATGCGTAAGGTGAATAGTATTTTGTCGCACTTCGGTCAGTGGTGCTGCAGCAATCACCTGATTGTAAATAGTTCTAAGACAGTTTGTGTAGAGTTTATGGGAAGATATCGAGAGCCTTCTATTGATAATAATTTTTATTTTAATTATAACTATATTGCCTTAAGTACCTCCACCAACTTTTTAGGTTGCATTTTAGATAATAGGCTCTCATGGGAGACCCAGATAGAAGGAATATCAAACAAATTGGGTAAGGCCTATTTTTGCATCATGAAACTGAAGAACACCTTAAATGCAATTTCTCTAATTAATGTGTATTTTGCTTTAGTTTATAGTGTGCTGGCATACAACATAATAGTGTGGGGACATGCAAATGATATACACAGGGTTTTCGTATGCCAGAAACGAGTAATCCGCCTGATTTTTGGACTACAACAAAAAGAATCATGCAGGAGTACTTTTAAAACAAAAAAACTGTTGACTGTCACGGGGGTGTATTTGTATAAACTCCTGAGTTTCACATATGCACGTAGGAACAGGTTTACTAAAAATAGTGCAGTTCACAGCTACACTACCCGGGCAAGAAATGACATCCACTTGCCAAATTACCAGTATATGGCATACAAGAAATCACCTGTGTATGCTGGCTGTTTTTATTTCGATATGCTTCCTCAGGAGATTAAGGCTGCGGATACACTTAGCTGCTTTAAACATAGATTGAAATTATTTTTGGTTGAAAATTCTTTTTATCATATCAGTGAATTTACTGAAAGGTGTACAGGCCCTGAGCAACGGAGAGAATGACCGTTGTAACTGTAAATTTAGGTTTAGTGTAAAATGATTGTATATTTTTGTAGTTGGTTCTGTATGTAAAGTGCTGTTGTTATTTTTTGACTTCTGTTTTTGTATATATTTAAGACTGATATTTTAGGTTTTTCTAATTCTTTGACCTGCCTGTAGTATGTTTGTACTTGATCAAAGGCTAATAAAGTTATCTATCTATCTATCTATCTATCTATATATATATATATATATATATATATATATATATATATATATATATATATATATATATATATATATAATTATTTGTTTATGTGGTTTAATTTATATACATGTAGGGTATTTGTATTGTTACGTTCTACGGGGTTCTGGATTTGTTGACTAACAAAACACAGCTTTTCAAACTACTATTTATTATAACCAACTATTTTCCAACACCAAGATCAACTAAAATATTTCTCTCTATTACTAAATGTCCATAGAACTATATTCAACTATCGCCTTCTGTGATCGCTTCTTATACACCAATACTTACTGTTGATTCACTTAATACTCTATGATCACTATTCTACACCACACTAATTCAATACTAAACTAACTCACTCTATGTACCGTTCGTCTGTTTATACTCTCCATAGAGATTATAGAGCTTTTACACTTTTCTACACCTGTCACTTCTGATCCCCTCTAGAAATATAATTACAGAGTGTTCGTTCTTACCAACACACTTTATAACCGACATCTGACCATAGCATAAACAAAGTCCATAAACTTAATTCTCATAGACAAATGTGACACTGCCCCCCTCTTATATTCGACCGTTTCGGTCTAATTCTGACATTTCTTGGAATGGCGTAAGTCTGTGCATGGACCACCTTGATCTTGCTCTTCGGGCTCCTCTGAATGCGATAGACAACGTCATTTATCCTTTTGACCACCTTATACGGACCTTCCCATAATTTCTGTAGTTTAGGTGACCGTCCCTTGCGTCGTACACGATCTCCTTCTTTAAAACCTGCTGAATTAACTCGCACGTCATATCGGGTCTTCATGCGGTCGCTTTCTATTCATATATGCATTTCGACAGCAGAGTGGGTGGTTTTCCTTCTCGTCAATATGTCGGAGCTTTCTTCAAGCGAAGTCCTTAGGTGGTACTGGTTCTTCCGTGTAGTTGCTGTTGTTATGGTGTTTCTACTCGCACAAATATCTCGGCGGGACCTATTCATCCTGTCGATATCGACTCTGTTCCAACAAATGTCTTCACTGACCTTCTTCTGGGTTGGCTTCACATTTGCATGGTCTTTACATCCTTCATCTTGTACTTCTTTCCTAATTTCTTCTCCACTTGCTGCTGGCTGAGTAACTGGGTGGTCTCTTTCTCTCACAGCTCTCTTCACT
Organism: Tillus elongatus; assembly: GCA_964006375.1. Taxonomy (NCBI): domain Eukaryota; kingdom Metazoa; phylum Arthropoda; class Insecta; order Coleoptera; family Cleridae; genus Tillus; species Tillus elongatus. Next base: position 67,632,585 of record OZ023270.1, on the reverse strand, counting down.
GGAAGGCACTTTCACGGCAGACGTTGATATTTTCCTCTATGGTGATTTTCCGCACTGCCAGGTTACTGCCAGACGACATTATTATTTCTTCACCGCCGATAGTCAGGATGTTAGTGCCAAGATCAAGTTTAGCGCACTGACCCTGAAGTATGTCCAAGCCAATTATAATCGGGTCTGAGATGGCGGCGACTATGGCTCTCTGCTTTGCCTTCCATGTCCCAATTTGCAGCTCGACGCCAGTTTCGCCAAATACCTGGATCCGATCACCACCGGCTGCATTTACTCTGTACACTCTGTCTGGCTCTCTTACTCGCCATATTAGAACCATGTCGCGGCGAATAATCATCCTAGGTGCGCCTGTGTCCACGACCATCTGAGTCTTATTATCGCTTACGTATCCGTCTACGACAAGAGCGCTGCCAGAATCGCTAACCTGAGAAACGGTTACCGGCCTTAGCTTCACTTTCTCCCTTACGCGTGATCATAGAGCCCAACATTCGCCCCTTATATGTCCCACCTTGCCGCAGTTCCAGCAGCGCAAGGCATTTGCACGGTGAGCTCTTATTGGGTGTCCATGAGACGTCGGCTTTATTTGTTCTGCTATTTTCTCTAGTAGCTTCATGATCTTGGATGAATCTGTTTTATTTTCTTGTTGGACTTGGAGACTGCGAACTTTCACATGACTTTCCGACGCTTGCTTTACCGCTTCAAACTCCAAGGAATGTGCCAAAGCATCGTTCAAGTTTTTGTGTCTAACCATCCTCAGCGCCTGCTGCGTGTCGGTATCTCTGATGGCGTCAATGATGGTTTGTACCGACAGCTGGTTTAAAAACTCCATTGGAGCTATGGGGTAGGCTAATCGCGTCAGTTTGATAACGTCGGCGTGGAGATGTTGGAGACTTTAGCCCGGTTTCTGACAACGATTTTCCAACTGCAATCGATACAACTGTGGTAAATGCTGGTCGCCAAATCTCATTTCTAATTGATGTCTAATGCAGTCAAAACTCAACGGTTCTTCCCTGGGAATTCCTTGAAGCACGTCGAGAGCATCTCCTCTGAGAGCTACTATTAACGAGGTCGCTTTCTCTCTCTCGCCCCAACCATTTGCTGTAGTAGCGGCTTCAAACTGGCGTAGATAAATACCCCATGGGATTGAGCCATCAAATGTGGAAACCTTAGTTCTTACGTGGCTATCTTCGAGTCTGATGTTTCCCTTGACTAGGGTATCATATTTCTTTTCTAGTGATTGCATTTTCTCCTGTATCTCAGCTTGTACTTCCTGCACACTCGTCAGCTTGTCATGTACATCGTCGCTGATACCCCTTACTCGACTTTCTACTTGTTGGAAGATGTCGTCTTTTACCTGCTCTATACATTCGTCCACACACGAAGTAATATTATCAATTCTGCTGACTTGTTCTTGCAGAATTTTCTTTGTTTCTTTATCTCTTCTTCTGGCTTCTTCATCTCTTTTTCTCATTTGTTATTGGCAAATAAAACAGTGAATTCTAATTTAAATTCGTTGCTTAGTTTTACAAGAGGAGCATGAATTTCCCATTGGACTTGGAGCAGTTTTCCACAATCGCCGTAGGATGTTGACACACAATGCATATTGCAATATTTTCTATTTCTCTTTTTTAAATTAAACCTTGCACTTCACTATCCGCCATATTTCCGATTTCCTCATCTTCATTCAAACCCCGAACTACGATATCCGCCATATTTTCCATTTCTTCATCCACAATAGAAACTGTCACTGCATCTTTAAAAGTTTAAGCTTCGTATGCACAGTATTTTGAAATTCGGTGGTTTGATTGACCAATTTTTCGAGATAGTTTTCGAAATCCAATGAACCAATTACATCTTAGGGTAGGTGTCCTTTAAACCATTTGCAGGATGCACCCAACAGGGCTTCGTACGGGGATAGCTTAATTACACTGCGGTAGCTTCTATTTTCTATTTATTTTTTGACTGGAAAAAACACAATGCGTCAGCCTAGTGTCAGGTATTTTCATCGAGCAGAACTAGTGCTGGTCATTCAGAAATGTGTAAAACTATTTTTGTACAACTCAAAATACGCACAACTAGTTCTGCTAATTTTGTAACGCTAAATAGCCGTATAAATTAAAATTGGGGGTATGGCATATAGTAACTGCTCGAAACTAATAAGTACACTTGGAGAACCCAAATTACCACAACACATTTTAAAAGACCTGACGATTGTTTCACTAACCAAGTTAGCGTCATCAGAGGATGAAACATTCTAAATACTTATATACCGGGTCTCAGGTAAAGAGATCGAACTGAGATGAGACACTAGTCGTAGGCAAATTCCACAGTGTATTGTATTTTTATCGCCGGACAAAGTCTTTGCGCTATCCCTACTGCTTTATCTAAAAAGTGTCCATCTGTAATAGTTTTGAGAAGGTTCAACGCCAGTCATCAATGACGAATTGCTGATAATTAATTATAAATAACCTTATCTAGCAATTCCTAAGAAATTTATGACTTTAACCTCTGGTATCTATTATGCAAATGTAGTAGGAAGTAAGAGACTATAAATATGAGTTCTTTTGGATTGTAACACTTGTTGTGTAGCTATCGTGTAATAAACATCGTCAATTAACGCACATAGTGTATTATTGAAGGGATAGTTCCAACCCCTTTACTCCCGGGAATAAAGGAAAGCCTTTTTTAAAAAGGTACTTCACGGGATAAGGTCTTTGTCTGGCGCAGTTGGTGACGGATAATTTCCCGCCCTTTTGGCACCCTTAGCTCAAAAGTCGAGAAAAGTAACGCTCGTGAGTCTAGTGTCGCGTGGAAGGTCCGTACGAATCAAGCTCTCAACCATACGAGCATCCAAGGAGCAACCCCAGGAAAACAGTAGCGTATACAGCGCCCACTGAGGTCTCCAGAAAGAACTAGAAGCAACCCCAGAACAACAGTAGCGTCTACACGCCCGCTGAGGTCTTCAAACAACTACGAAGCAACCACAGGAACAACAGTAACGTCCAAGCAGTCGAGAGCCATCCACTGAGGTCTTCCGTACAACCCGAGAAGCAACCCCAGGACAACAGAGATAGTCTACCCGACGAGGAACGTCCACTGAGGTCTTCAATACCAGTAACGTAAGAAACAAACAATTTGTTACATGCATTTTTATATGTTTTTGAAATTTTAAAGTATTCCATTGTGAATATATATATATGTATTTATTGATATTTTTTCGATATATTGCAATTTTTGTGGTAATCCCAGTGAAAACTAATTTTATATGTCGATTCTTTTAATTTTTAGTGAATGTTTATTTTATGAACGTATTTTCCTATAATTTTATGCATTTATAAGTAATTTATGAATTCACCTAACTCTCTTGACGAAAATAGAGTACAGATAATTGATCTAGAAGATCTAAACAATTCATTTAATTCCCTGTCAATTTCGGAATTTTTCGATACTCAAAGTATTACAAAAGGTGTCAGTAGCATTACAATGAGCACTCCTGTTCACACACAAACCAGCTCGCAGTCGTTAACCACTGAACAATGGATTTCGACAGCGAAAACTTATGGTGAAATAATCCCAAAATTCGATGGTAGACCCATCGCTCTAGAATCATTTATAGTAAAGGTAGATAATTTTCATCAGAAATATGGTAACTCAACAGACCTTACTTTAAATAATTATGTGTATTGTTTAATTTGTAGCAAACTCATTGGCGAAGCCGAAAACTTTGTTATTTGCCGACCTGATCTAACAGATTGGCCTTCCTTGAAGGAAGCATTACGCAATAAATTCGGAGACTTAACTGACAGAAAAATTCTAGCCCATCAATTTAAAAATTTAAAGTTACGACAAAATGAAAATCTTAGCGATTTCATAGAACGACTGAAAACATTACTAACCCAGTTAAATATTAAAATTATTAGTGATGATCACCTAAGTGTCTCACAAAAGGCTGTACATGAGGAAATTAACGAACAGACGGCGATTGAAGTAATTTATAATAATTGTCCCCCTATGTTACAAACTATTTTAGACGTTAAGGATCACCAAACATTACCTGCTACTACCAGTACCGTACTCAACTATATTTCTAAGCATCCATTAGAAAAACCTAAATTTATAAATCCAAGACCGGTTTCGACCCCAGTTTTTACTCCGAAACCAAATTTTAACAGGCAATATACAGCCAATCGTCCGGCACAATTCTTCCAACAAAATATGGCCAATCGTCCGGCACAATTTCTCCCAAATTATAGAAATTTGCCTAGATTTAATCCAGGTCCCCGACCTACTATGTCTGCACCCCAGCAGACAAATCCAAATCAAAACTATAATAACAATAATTTTAATGCCTCTAGACCATCACATAATTTCAGAACAAATAATAATAATAATAATCCTGCTAATAAGTCTGGACAGACTAATTATCAGAGAACTGCTTTTCGCAATTGGCGACAACCAAATATAAATTTGTCTGAATTAAATCCACCTATGGATATTCCTGAAAATACACCTGAATCCGACGACTATCGGGAAAATTGGTACGAAAATAACCCTCTAGAAGAGGAAGTCGCTTCCAATATCAACGATCTATCACTAGATCCAATTAACTACCCTTCAGACCAAGATGAGAACGACGGTCCTACATACGACCAAACAGAATTCGATCCGTATCATGCAGTAGAAAATTTTCGTCTACCTGCCTCGGACGAAACGACAGAGAAAGTACACTATCCTGTCTAGTCATTTCAGACCCCCCCATGAAAATATTGATAGACACCGGAGCCACTAATTCCTTAATAAATTCCAACATAGCTCATAAATATTTTTCTGATTATTTACAAGACGAGACTTTTGTGTTAAAAACCATAACGACTCAAACACAACATACAGAAAGCGTACAAGTTGATTTATTTGCAGAAAATCAATTCTTAAAATTCTTTGTGGTAGATTTTCACAAACATTTCGACGCATTGCTAGGAGCTGATAGCCTAGAAACTATGAACGCTCTACTAAATTTTAGCAATGGCATCTTGTTTTTAAATAACCTGCCTTATGAATTAATTAAATATGATAGCCTGGCAGTAAACCATGCTGAGGTCAAGACTAAAGCAATTTTTCCTATCAAAATTAAGAAAGGACCTATATTAATTCCAAAGCAATCAATTCAAGGTATACATATTCCGGAAACTATAACAGTAGCTAATAATTACCATTGCGAAGTTCCTATAGTGACCCGCAAGGGCAACACCTTAATAAATAACCCAATTATCAAGGCGAAACACATTAATAATGCGGAAATAGACTTGTGTAATTTATCCATTAGACAAAATAATAATCAACCTAACATTGACCTTAGTCATCTTGACGCAATAAAACGCAACGCATTACTTAACACGTTTAATGAGTATAGTGACGTATTCTATAAGGAAGGAGACATTCTCACCTTCACGAATACTAGTAAACATCACATTCCTTTAAATTCTGATATACCGATATTTTCGAAGCCGTATCGCTTCCCCCAAATACAACGAGAGGAAATCGACCGACAAGTCGAGGAACTCAGGAGACAAAACATAATTGAGGAAAGCGAGAGTCCATATAACGCCCCCGTATTCCTTGTACCCAAAAAACCTGATAAATTTGGCAATAAGTCATGGCGCATGGTAGTCGATTTTCGTAAGTTAAACGAAAAAACTATCGAAGACAAATATCCAATACCTAATATAGCTAATATCTTAGATTTATTAGGCGACTCTCAATACTTTTCGAAATTGGACTTAAAAAGTGGTTACCACCAGATAGAAATTAAACCAGAAGACAGACATAAGACTGCCTTTTCAACGCAGCAAAATCATTATCAGTTCCTCCGTATGCCCTTTGGCTTACGAAGTGCTCCCGCTTGCTTTGTCCGAACCATGAATAACGTCTTAAAGGGCCTATTAAATAAAATATGTCTTGTATACCTAGATGACATAATCATCTTAGGAAAAAATTTCGAGGATCATTTGAACAACTTAAGAACAGTTTTACAAAGACTTCGGGATCATAGGTTTAAAATCCAAACCGATAAATCAGAATTTTGCCTCACTGAGATTGAATATCTTGGGCATCTGATAACGATAGACGGCGTAAAGCCCAATCCGAAGCTAGTAGCTAAAATCAAAGGTATTCCCTTACCTACAACACCTAAACAAATAAAAGCATTCCTCGGATTATCTGGATACTACCGTAAATTTATAAAAAACTATGCGACAATCACGAAACCACTAACCATTTGTTTAAAAAAGAATAGTAAAATTATACACACACCAGAGTTCATTAACGCCTTTAATTCTGTAAAACGTATAATCTCTAATCCACCCGTATTAGCCTACCCTGATTTCAATAAAACATTTAACGTAACTACAGACGCCTCAAACGTAGGTGTAGGAGCAGTTTTGTCACAAGGTCCCATTGGTAAGGACAACCCTATAATGTTTGTCAGTAGAACACTAAATAAAAATGAATTAAACTATTCCACCATTGAAAAAGAATGTCTTGCCATTATATGGGCAACGAAGATGTTTCGTCCCTATATTTACGGTAGACAGTTTAATATTATTAGCGATCACAAACCCTTACAATGGTTATTTAATTTAAAGGAACCGAATGCCAAACTTATTCGCTGGCGACTCAAGCTAGAAGAATTTGACTATAAAATCATATACAAGAAAGGCAAAAATAATCTAAATGCAGATTTTCTTTCACGTTTGGAAGCCTACCCTTTAGAAACCGCAGGCGATCTCTTATCCATGTTTAACAACCCTGGAGACATTTGTCAGAGAGATCCGCTGGAAATAACTGACATTGATGCCATTCTTAATATCCCTCAGACAGAAATTCAGGTTACTAGAACTGAATCACCCAAAATTAAAATTTTATCGGATATAAGAGTAGATCAGCCAAAAGCACCACCTTCAGTTACTCAGCATTCACAAGCTGAAAACACCAGTGCATCCCTGCCTATAACAGATAAACCATTAAATATGTTCAAAAATCAATTCGTTTTCACATTTTACAGCAAACCTACGGTCAATACAACTAACCCTTTTGGTAGACGTAAATACCTGGTTAACATAACAGAAGGTAACTACGAAAATGAAATACTAAATATCCTTAGGGAATATGCAAACCCAAGTTTATGCAACGCTATTTTCATTAAAAGACCAGAGTTTTATGAAACAATGGCTACCTTGATTAATAACACCTTCGACAATTCAATTAAGTTTGTATATACAAGTAAAATGCTAGAAGACGTGACAGACGTAACGACGCAACAACATTTATTGCAACACTTGCATTATCCTGACCATCGAGGAGCGCAAGAATTAAACGCGCAAATCAGTAGAAAATATTATTGGCCTAGCAGTACACTAGATTGCCAAAAATTTGTCGATGACTGTTCAATTTGTCAACAGGCAAAATATGAACGACACCCCGTAAAATATAAATTAAATCTAACCCCTACAGCTAAAGAACCCTTTAACACAGTGTTTATGGACATTTTCTCACTCGCAAAACAAAAGTATTTAACGGCAGTCGATTCATTTTCAAAGTATGTCATGTATCAACCCTTAGTGTCAATGAATATTCCTGATATAGTAGAAGCATATATAAATCTTTTCTCCAAATATAAAATGCCAAAATTACTAATTACCGACAATCAGTTTGATCACCCACTATTTAAAGAAATGCTAAAAATGCACCGGGTAGAACATCATCTGACTACCCCGACTCATCCTAATAGTAATGGTCCTATTGAACGTGTGCATGGTACACTTTTGGAAATCGTTAAAACAATAACGGTATCAAAAAATAAGATTCTGTTAATGAACCTTTTTGAAAATGCTATTATAATTTATAATAGAAGTATACATTCACAAACAGGTTTCAAACCCATAGAATTGTTATTTGGACACCTAGAATCGAACGACATGTTAGATGTCTTTGACATAAATCATTACCATGAATGCACTAGCGAATTATATGACCGAATTAAAGCATTATACGAGTTAGTAAAGACACGACAAACAGAAAATAAAGAAAAACATACAACATACCAAAACACTAAAAGAACAGAATTTCCTTTTATACCACCTGATACTCCTGTTTATCGAGATCAGAGACCTCGAGACAAGAGAGCACCTAGATACAAACAAGAAACGGTAGCTCAAGACTTAAAAGATAAAATCGCTACCCAAAGACGAGCAATTTACCATAAACAAGAAATTAAACCGTTAAGGAAATCACAAGTAACTAAAACCTTTGTTACAGATGAGACTACACACCTTAACATTGATTCTTTACCTAGTACTAGTAAATAACAGTGAAGTCAACCCGCAGAGAGTAGAAATAAAGGACTTACATAACAACCCGGGAATATTACCATTTAAACTTGGAACAGTGCGTATACAAAAGACACACCACACATTCCTACATAATTTTAATCTAGAACCCTTAGGTATACATTTTAGAAAATTAGAACAAAATATTGAGACAATTAGCAACTTATCTAATTTTAAGAAATTCAGTAGAGCAATAGAATTAGGTTTTATTACACTACAAGCGGAACGTCTAAAACAGCAACTCCTAACAATACACCCCGATATTTTAGAGACAAATAAAAGGCCAAAGAGAGGTTTAGTTAATGCTTTAGGATCAATCTTCAAATTTGTATCAGGTACCCTAGACGCAGATGATGGCGTAAGGTATGATAATGCTCTAAGAGAGTTACAAGGCAACCAGGAAAACATTATAAACCATTTTAATAAACAAGTATCCATTAATAAACAATTAATTGTTAGTTACGAACACACCATCCAAAACATTACGGAAAACTTTAAGGAAGTAGCAAAATTACTACTTAACATACAAAACGAACAAATAGCTAATAATGCCATTAATCTAGTCAGATTAGCCATTTTGGACTTAGAATATCTAGTCAGCAATTTGCAAACAGCCATAGGCTTTGCTACAATGAACTTACTTCATTTAAATATAATTACTGAAAACCAGATTACTGAAATGAAACAAATGCTGTTGAAATATCATGATGCTGATTTTTTTTATAGTACGGATAATATCCTATTCACTCAAACAATTCAGGTAGAATATTATGTTACACCAGAACATATAGTTTTTCTTTTACACGTCCCTATTTTGGATAAAATCAATTTTAATTTGTATCATTTATATTCCATACCCACAGTACAAAATACAGTGATTATTGCACCTACCTCGTACGTTGCAATGTACGAAGACAACATTTACTACTTGAAAAGAAAATGCAAATATTTGCAGCAGCAATATTTCTGTTCACTTACTGAGATCGAAAAGAACTATCAACAGGACACCTGTATTAAAAATTTATTGCAAGTAAAGAAAAATCCAGAATGTAGACATGTGCCTGTAAATGTAACTGACTCTTTAGTAGAAATGATCAATGACGAAAAGTATCTTCTGGTAATGCCAAAAGAGACTCTAGTTCACGAAAAGTGCAGTAGCAAAGAGGTACACCGTTTAAAAGGAGTTTACCTATTCACTGTACCATATTCTTGTTCATTTATAACAAAAGATTTTCTATACGAAAACTTGGTAGACACACTCAGAGAAGAGCCTGTTCACCTACCACCTTTAAACATAAATATAGCTGATATTAAACCACTTCAATTAAATTTAAAATCAATAAATCTTGATCAATTATCTAAGCTAACCTTAGACAGCAGCCCTTTGTCATATATAAGAACCCCTAACTATTGGACTCATGGTCACACCTTCTTAATTTGTATAATTGTAGTAATAATAATAATTTTAATTTTATGTAACTTCAAAAGACTTAATGCAATTTGCACTAACAAAAATAATAAGAAAAATCATACTCCCATAGACATGGCTGAAATGCAAGCTTTTCCCTTGCCTGAAACTAAATCTTAATGTAATTCTAAATTTGTAATAATGATGTATTACCCATTCTTTATATGTTTCTTTTAAATATGTTACCTTTATAAGTTTTACCTTTTGTAAATGAAAATTTATGCTACCCCATAAATTTCCATCTGATAGGGGAGGAGTCATCAATGACGAATTGCTGATAATTAATTATAAATAACCTTATCTAGCAATTCCTAAGAAATTTATGACTTTAACCTCTGGTATCTATTATGCAAATGTAGTAGGAAGTAAGAGACTATAAATATGAGTTCTTTTGGATTGTAACACTTGTTGTGTAGCTATCGTGTAATAAACATCGTCAATTAACGCACATAGTGTATTATTGAAGGGATAGTTCCAACCCCTTTACTCCCGGGAATAAAGGAAAGCCTTTTTTAAAAAGGTACTTCACGGGATAAGGTCTTTGTCTCGCCAGCTAAATTAACACCGATTCCTTTGGCGGCAAAAATTGTATACTTATGTTAATAGGTAGAACGTGCCGAAAACGTGGGAATTTTATTTAGCAAAGCAATCGATCAAGTGACTCGTAATTGGCGCTGGTGAAATGTACATACATTTTTTGTTGTAACTATATTTCGCAATATATACGCTTTCGAACCCATTAAGTTGTCCTGGATTTCTAACATTTATTATTAATTTCAGATTATCTTTATCAACGTGATGATTATTATCCCAAATATGTGGGGCGACGGCAGACTTATCTACAGTACCGTAACGTAATTGGGATAAGTGTTCTTTGAATCTAATTCCAATCGATCTTTTTGTTTGTCCGACGTATTTAAGATTACAATCTTTACAACTTATTTCATAAATTCCCGACATTTTGTCCGCGCTATCCTTGTCTTTTGGGTTACCTAGCAAGTTTTTTTAAGGTATTTGTTGCTAAAAATGTTAGCTGTAAGTTGACTTTTTAAAAAATGCTGTCTAGACCCCTCGTGATTCTAGGTTCAAATGGTAAGCACACAAAGTTTTTCTCCGATTTTTCTCTTCTGAACGTCGTTGATTCCGTCAACATTTTCTTTGTTTTCTGTTTGTTGATTAATTTTTCCACTAGGCAAGCAGTGTATCCGTTATATTCGGCCACGTTCTTAATATAATTTAATTCTTTGGTATATATACTTTTGTTTAAAGGAAAATTAATTAACCGATTTACTAAAAAATTCAGACTGGCCATTTTTTGTGCGTACGTATGATGTGAGTCGTTCGGGATGTATCTTAAGGTAGTGGTTTCTTTTCTATAGACATCGAATTCTAAAGTGTCTTTATTCTTGATAACTAGTACATCTAGAAAGGGTAGTTTATTATTAATTTCTAATTCGTGGGTAAATTTTATTTTACGTGGATGATATTTTCGCGGTGTTTAACACAAACATTTGCAGAATAGAATATTTTGTTGCCAAATTAAACAACAAATTTCATTCTATAAAATTTAGAAATTTCTATGATGAAAATAGTTCATATTCAAATATTGATTAATACTACTTATTTCTGTATTCGAATATTGATTATTACTTCTTAGTTCTTTCGTTGCTATTCTTAATTCCTTCGGCAGTTGATGTAAAACCGTTTTATATTGAAGTCCTAATAAATTTTTAAAACGAATACAAAATTGAAAATCCAACAAAACTAATAGCACTCTTAAAATTTACAATCCCATTATGAATACTTGCGTCGGAGTTATTTACAGAAAACACTCGGCCAGGTGATATTAACGCATTCTTCACGACACGATTTTCGGTAGAAAGAATGTAAATGTCCGCATATTATTTCACCAAGCGCAATCGGGATACACCTACAATAATGTTGGAAACGCTGACGAGATGACAATTCACGTGGTTATTTGTGAAATGTAAGTCTCATCCAAGTCGGCCGTGAAATGTACGTCTCATCCAAGTCGGCCGTGAAACGGATGCTGCATTCATAAAATCTGAAAACACACGAGCCATCGCAGTTGGCACCGGTGTACGTAACGAGTGCGTTAAGATTTTTTAGCGATGATTGGATTTTGTGAAATTAAGCCTTCATTACGAAAGTAGCTATTCTTAATGTTCGGATAATAAAAGATATAAAGAAATAAAGATATTTCCGTTCGCTACGTGGATTTGTACAAGCAAATTAGTGAGATTTTTTACATCATCTTTTAGATTGAAGTCAAACTTTGTATTGCATATTTTTTTCTTTAACCGACGCCAGGGAGCAGTTTAACCCCATTATCCCTAGGCCGTACACTTGCCTGTCTAAAATGAGGTTAAAGATATATAACGTGCACAACATCGCATGATAGATGGGACCGACGGCTTTACATCCACACGAATGGCAAAACGCGCAGACATTACACTTGCTCAAACATGGCTGATGTTACTTTTAGAGTATGTACTGAGAAAGTGACTTGGTGAAACCGTTCCATACTAAATGCAGACGTAGAAACATATTCTCTGGGTTCACAAATATTTGTTTTCTTCTCTATCTAATGATGCTGTGAAACCGTTCCATACTAAATGCAGACGTAGAAACAGATTCTCTTGGTTCACAAATATTTGTTTTCTTCTCTGTCTAATGATGCTGTGAAGTAGCGAGACCAGTTACAGAGACGGAAACAAACTTTTATGAAACCAGAGAAATAAATGGTCTCTCTGTCTGTATTTAGTATTTTCACTTTCTTTTGATAAATAAACATAAATGCGCTTGACAACACACCCTTTACCAAAAATTTTACCAAAACCACATTTATTTGTTTATTTTGACCTTTAAATCTTAACTACAGTATTAGTTAATTTGTTAAAATATATTTGTTTACATTCCGGTAGTGCCAGATTTAAATTCAGGTTAAAATTACTGGGGAGGGGCTCCTAAACTGGACCAATTTTTAATTTGATTTTCTGGGAGACACACAACAGAAGTCCCAGTCAACGTGAGTATCGAATATAAAAGTACGTAGCCAAGGTTATCTTCAAAAAATAAAAAAATATAGACTATAAATGTAGTAATACTTCCATTAAAAGAAGAGAACAATGTTTGTAAAAGCCCAATTGGGGACACCGGTGTCCTTAGCTAAATTTGTAATTTCTTAAATTGGACCAGTATTTTTCAAAATTGGACCATGCTACCAAATGACGTATAACTAAACAAGGCATGAATAAGACTGACAACAAAAACATTACAAACATTCTGCAATAAATAAGTAAATAATTCGTAAAAGAAAAATAGTGAAATGTTTGCAAAAGTCCACTCAGGAAAACCGGTCTCTTTAATTACATCAGTATTTTGCTAATTGGACCAGGCTACCAAACGACGCATAATTAAAAACAAAGCATCAATAAGAATGACGATACAAACGTATCAAACATTGTGCATTAAATTAGTAAATAATTAGCACAAGTAAAATAGTGCACAGCAAAGTAATCAATTATTTTATGGATAGACAGGGAATGGTCTTATATTTGGCAGTCTGTACAATAAAAGTTTTCGTATTTTAGTGAAAAATAGGCACAATTTACATGAATCGATCTGTTGCATAATATGCACTGAATCAGCTCTGCAACATTTACGTTCCCACAAATATTGCAATACCAACTTTCACCTTCAGTTATATCCTCAACTATCAAGTTTGGTTTAGTTTTCTATGAGTCCATTCATCTTTTTATTTTTCTAAACCCAGGTGGTCCTGATTTTGAAGCTTCTAATTCAATCTTTCATGGAGAACTGGTTAGTTCAACTGTTTCTTGAGGACAAGCCTAAGACCAAAATCATATCTTCCATGAGCTTGAAGTGCATTTACCAACATTTCTTGGCTCCATTTCTCGAACTGTCACGTTTAGACATTCTGTAATAAAAACAAATGGACATATCAAGAATATATCATGAACAATTCAAGGCAAGTCAGCGGTTTCCTCAATTGAACTGGTCTATTTTGGGAACCACCCAACGGTCCAATTTAGGAATATGCTTCCCTGGCTTGATTGGACTTCATCTGTATTATAACGCGGCAAGATAAATTAGAGGTTATACCATCAAAATTACAAAGAAATATTATAAAAACAACGATAATACTAATATTTCAGTTCCCTTGCACATAACAAACACGTACACCGGGAATAACAATCAACTCAACTAGTAGCTAAGTAAACTACCACAATATAGCGCTAGCTTTATTTGACATGGTAAAACTTGAATGGTCCAATTTCGGAGAGGGTCCAATATAGGCCACTCTCGCCCAAATAACAGTCTTATATCTCTTTTTATAATATCTACTCCCCACTCGTACACAGAACTTTAAATTTTATAACTTCTGAAACGCTCACAATTCCCATTTCTTATCAACCTTATCTTTATCAATTATACTTATTTTCTTTTTAGTGAATTTTCGTAGAAAAATCTCACTATTGGGGAGATCTCGACTTTTGAATTAAAAAAAAATTTCTTCGAATAAGCGCGAACGAGAGCCCCTAGGACCCATATCCAGGGTCAGTTTCAGTTTTTGTGTGTGTTCATAAGCTATGGTAATCAAATTTGGTACGTAGGTTTAGAATATAAAAGGTAAACCATGTACCAAAATTTAGTTCTCTATGTTACAAGAAAAAAAGTTATAAGCATTCAATGAAAAAATCTTTAGTGCCAGATCATTTCTATTAAAAATTCACTACCATGTCGCACTTTCTGCGTCCACACTTTTTACTTACTGATTTCTTTAAATTTAAAGCTAATGGTGGATTTAAAGTCTTGTCGAATAAAAGGTTGTAAATCAACCTATAGCTAGATCTTGGACAAGAGTTTTAATATTTGTACAATGATTTGGCCCAAGGAACTGTGCAATACCACTTTAGTGGGAATAAATAATTCACCACATAGCAATCTATTTTTACATTCAATAAAACCTCTAGATATATAGAGTAAGTTTGATTTGTCTACTAGTTCTACTAATCTAAATTTATTTATGTAGTTACAAATGGTAATTTTTACTTGTTGTTGCAGGATTTTTTTGCATTTCGTAGTTATACTTTACTTATTCTATTCTATGTCTGTTTTTTCACTATTTCCATAAATTTGAAACACGTTTCACAAATATTTGGCTCGCCCAATTAATTATTAAAAACTAAGGTCAATCTTTGCGCAGCTAAAGACGTTAGGAGGATGCAGATAAGTTTTGACCATTATGGACTCTAAAATATAACGTTAAGTAAAGAAAAATATCTACCGTCGTACGTTTGTGCTTGTAACTTACCTATTTCTCTCTGACTGCATATTTCCAGCATTGCTACAGCCGGGTTTTGACATATTAAAACCACACCTGCAACGAAAATTCAGAGCTAGTTCCATCTTCGGTTATATTCCCGAAGCATGGAGAGAGGTATATAGAAAAAAAAAACGTTTCTTGCCTAAGAAGTAACACTCAGTGTATTCATTGACATAGAGGGTGCCTTGGACAACACCTCATATCAATCCATCAAACGGGCCCTACAAAAAGGGGAAGTTGAATTCCCCATTGTAAGACGGATTGAGTCAATGCTAAAGAGCCGTGTTATCACAGCGTCTACAAATCAAGACAACGCAATAGTGGCGGAGGCAAAAGGTTGTTCTCAGAGAGGAGTGCTATCACATCTGCTGTGGTCGCTCGTTGTTTACAAACTTATGACTATATTGAGCGTAGCAGGATTTATAGTTCAAAGATACGCAAATAATATTGTCATAACAGCAAAGGTAAAGTATAATGCTGTAATATCCAGTCTAATGCAAACAACCCTAAATATAGTAGGAACTGGTGTGAGAGCTTAATATCAAACCTCACAAGGCAGTTATTGTCCCATTCACCAACAGAAGAAACCTAAATTTAAAAGCACCCACTCTGAATGTAACATTCAATGAAGTTAAATATTAAGGAATCATCTTAGCCTAGAAACTGAACTGGAGCACACACTTAGAACAAACTCTTTCGGGGGCGCGCAATCTGAACGTGCCGTAGACTCTTATAAAAGACAGAAGCGCTGAATCCAAGAATGGTTTATTGGATATACCAAACTGTGGTCAAACCGATGGTCACATATTTATCCATAGTATGGTGGCCAAAAACCAAGCCTCATCTGTCTTGGAATAACGGGAACTATGGCATCGCACCTCAGAGCTGCAATAGAAGCAATGCCGAATCTTGCTCCACTCCACATATGCGTGAAGAGGGAAGCAGCAGTAAGTGCCTCAAGATCATCCCAAGCGGATACATTTAAACCAGTAGAGTTGGTTGGCCGCTTAAAAATGCTGGAAATCATTCCACTATAGTCACTCACGAAACCGGCAGACCAAATGCCAGCCAAACTGGACTTCATAGTTCCATTTGACGTGGTCACAAACGACTGCCAAACATGGGACAGAGACAGTGCAAGGCTGACAAACAACTAATCTGCATGGTATACAGACATGTCTAAAGAAATGGAGGGAGCAGGACTGGGAATAAGAGGACCTAACTTTAGACTAGGTAAGTCCCTAGGAAAAGCTTCCACCATCTTCCAAACAGAAATGCTTGCTATAAATCTCTGTGTACAGGAGTGATTACAAAGAAGACTCGTATATAGAGAGATCTACATCCTCTTAATCAATCAGGCAGCAGTACTAAGGACTCTGAAATCTTTCAAAACCGAGTCTAAACTGCCTGGGACTGCAAAAAATTATTGAAGCTACTGGTTATGAACAACAGAGTTACTTTGATGTGGGTGCCAGGGTATCAAGGCATTGAAGGATATAAGGAAGCAGACAGCTTTACAAAAAGGGCAGCAACAACACCATTCTATGGTCCACAGCCCTATTGTGGATTAACAAAAGTGTGAAAAATGAACTTGATATATGGAAGAGGAACCAAATGCTGTCGTATGAATATGAAGTTAAATTCTTTTGTTACCCTTAAAATTTAACAGCTTTTTAATTTTAAAGTACAGACATTGTTTGTATTGTAATACATCTAACATATTTAATAATCTTATTTGCCTCTCTTGTTTTATTTAATACCATCTTACAATACATCTAACCGTCACACATTAATTTGTTGTCTTTGACGTTTGTCACCTAACACTGTTGCGACCCACTGTTGAATGTTTTTTGTGTATATGTGAACCATTCTCTTTTCCAAATAGATTTCATTTTACTCTTAATGTCAAATACAAATTATGTGTATGGCAGTTTTATATCCTCCTAGTGATCCAGGGTTAACGCGGTTTTAGCTGGTTGGTCGACAGCTTCATTGCCCTGTATATTGCTGTGAGCTTTAACCCATAAGAAGGTCACCTTGAGGTTGAGATGTCCACAAATATTTTTTCTCATGATTCCCAACGGTGGATTGTTTTAAGAGCTGATTACAAGTCAGTGATAATTAAAGCATTTTCTACTTAGTTTTCCACTATCCTTTTTAACAGCTTTTTCTATCGCGTATAGTTCCATTGTGTCTATAAATGTAAAGTCCGCTAGTTTAAACAGTTCCTGAGTATTTAGTTTTTCTATTAAATAAGTTACCCCCCCTTTTTAGTGAATTTTAATAAAAAAAATTCACTAATAGAGAGGTATCGATGGTGAGACCTTGCAAAAATTTTTGCAAATGAGCGCGAACTAGGACCCCTAGAACCCATATCCGGGGTCAGTTTAAATTTATATATATATATATATATATATATATATATATATATATATATATATATATATATATATATATATATATATATGTGTGTGTGTATCCGTCTGATAACTCAAAAAATAATTAACTGATTTCGATGAAACTTGGCAAGTGGCTTTCTTTTATTAATGGCTTGGACGAGTTCGTTAGGCAGGAAAATCGGACGGGTTTTTCCAGGAAAATTGAGTTTACTTTCAAAAAAAATTTTTTTCTCCGAAACACACAGCTGTTTTAATGAAATTTACTATATATGTTGCCTTGGGAGAGGACTTACTAAGTACCAAAATTCAACTTTCTCAGTTTATAGAAAATTGAGTTATTCAAATTTTAAATTTTCTTTTGAAACAATTTTTTTTCTCCAAAAATTACAAAGTTATTTTAATGAAATTTTGTGAATATCTTGTCCTAAGAAATATCTTACTATCTACCAAAATTAAACTTCCCAAGATTATAGAAAACTGAGTTAATCAAATTTTTATAGCTCACTGCAGTGTTAAAATCAATTGCATTTTCCTCACTATTTTAAACACGAGGGTGGGGGACTGACCGAATTCATTCCCAGTTGCTATTGATCTACTCATATTCTCTGAATATGTTAGAAGACGTAGTATCTGCTTCATTCCAAGTCACTATTAACCGACTATTTATGAAATCAAATAAGTAAATTAAATCGATTGTCATAAAATATGTAGTGTATTAAGACTAAGGGAAAAAGAAATAAAACATATATAACTGTGCACATTTTGATTATATTTTAGGGTGTGCGGCGCACATCTAGCTCACTAGGAGAAATCGCCACTGCTTGAGAGAGGTCTCGTCACAGCATAATATCTTATTAAAGTTTAATTATATATATATATATATATATATATATATATATATATATATATATATATATATATATATATATATATATATACAGGGTCGCTGATAAGTCTGGAAACGGTCGATTATCCGGGAAAATATACAAGGTGTCGAAAAAAGTTTTATACAAAAGTTTTTGGGTTCTTCAATGTCTACTAGGCGGTGATAATTTCATTTATACAGGGTTGGTCATACAGGCGTGGCACACCAATATTAATTTTTTTTTAATGGAACACCCTATATATTATTCGATATTTCAATCCTTCTCTTAATTTTGAGCAACATTTATCAGAAGCATGATGTACATAAACTCAATCGTTTCCGGGTAAAAAAATAAATAAAAATAAACGCTACTGTTTTTAAAATCTATTGGATGAAGAACAAAAATAAATGAAAAGTAGAATATCTCTTGAAAACAATCTGTGGGTGTGAAAAGAACCGGTTGCGATGTTTTTAACATTGTTTGGAATCCTATTTTATAAGATGTTCAAAGTGTTCTCCATTGACCTCCTGACAATAATGAATTCGCTTAACAAAACATTGCACTGCATTTACAAGAGCGTTTTGAGGAATGTTATTAATTTCATGCACAATCCTTGCTTGCAACTCTTCAATATTCTGCGGTCTATTTTGGTAAATTAAATTTTTTACATGACCCCACAAAAAAAAGTCAAGCGGCGTCATGTCGGGAGACCTAGCTGGCCATTCAATAGTTCCCCTGCGCCCTATCCATCTGCCAGGAAAGGTTTGATTCAGATATTCCCGTACCTCAATTCCAAAATGAGGGGGTGCCCCATCCTGCTGAAACCATATTTCTTCCGCTGGTAGATTTGGGTCGTTATTGTTCGGAAATAATCGACTTACGTCTGGAACAATTGATTCTTGCAAAAGTGTCAAATATCGAGCAGAGTTCAAATTACCGTGTATAAAATAAGGTCCTATGATATGTCCACCAATAATAGCACACCAAACATTTACTTTTTGCGGTCTTTGGGTGTGAATTTGTTCCATCCAATGTGGGTTTTCGTCTGACCAATACCTACAGTTGTGTCGGTTGACTTGTCCATTCAAACAAAATGTAGATTCGTCGGAAAACAAAATGTGGTTGGCAAAGTTAAAATTTTGGCGTAACTTCTCCATAATAAGTTCACAGAACTCGATTCTGCGATCAAAATCGTCTTCACTCAGTTCTTGCAATAAATGAATTTTATATGGACGGAACTTTTCCCGCTTCGTAATCTTTTGAATTGAATATCGACTCATATTGTGATTTAAAGCCAATTGCTGTGCCGAAGTTTTCGGATTTTCCGCCACATCCAATATTACATTCAAAGAATTTTCTTCATTTGTAACGGTTACTGGCCTTCCAGTTCTAGGTTTATCCTTGATACCGCCAGTTTCGTGAAAACGATGCAAAGTTTTCGAAACTGTGGATTTGGAGATCGATTCCCGCTCAGGATGCAACTCATTGAACATAATCACCACTTGAGCAAAACTTCGTGTTCTATCACCGTACCCTATCATCATTAAAATTTCGATACGTTCGGTTTCACTTAAACTTGCCATTTTGCACAAAAACTGTTGACACTAAATTACTAATGTTTCAAAACTGTTGACACTGAATGAATGTTTGACATTCGTTGTCCTGGAAACATTTTAAAACAAAAGAATAATACTGCGTTTCTTATGGGCATCTTATCTTATCTTGGGATTCCAAACAATGTTAAAAACATCGCAACCGGTTCTTTTCACACTCACAGATTGTTTTCAAGAGATATTCTACTTTTCATTTATTTTTGTTCTTCATCCAATAGATTTTAAAAACAGTAGCGTTTATTTTTATTTATTTTTTTACCCGGAAACGATTGCGTTTAGGTACATTATGCTTCTCATAAATGTTGCTCAAAATTAAGAGAAGGATTGAAATATCGAATAATATATAGGGTGTTCCATTAAAAAAAAATTAATATTGGTGTGCCACGCCTGTATGACCAACCCTGTATAAATAAAATTATCACCGCCTAGTAGACATTGAAGAACCCAAAAACTTTTGTATAAAACTTTTTTCGACACCTTGTATATTTTCCCGGATAATCGACCGTTTCCAGACTTATCAGCGACCCTGTATATATATATATATATATATATATATATATATATATATATATATATATATATATATATATATATATATATATATATATATATATATATATATATATATATATATATATATATATATATATATATATATATATATATATATATATATATATATATATATGTATCCGTCTGATAACTTAAAAAATAATTAACCGATTTCGATGAAACTTGGCAAGTGCCTTTCATTTATTAATGGCTTGGATGAGTTCGTTATACAGAAAAATCGGACGGAGTTTTCCGGAAAAATTTTGAGTTTTCTTTCGGAAATTTTTTTTTCTCCGAAAGTAACAAAGCTGTTTTAATGAAATTTACTACATATGTTGCCTCAGGAGAGATCTTACTACGTACCAAAATTCAACTTTCTAAGTTTAGAGAAAATTGAGTTATACAAATTTTAAATTTTCTTTCGAAAAAAATTTTAAAAAATTACAAAGTTATTTTAATGAAATTTTGTGAATATCTTGCCTTAGGAAAGACCTTACTACGTGTTAAAATTAAACTCTCTAAGTTTATAGAAAATTGAGTTATTTAAATTTGAAACATTTAATAAAAATTCACTACCATAACGCACTTGCTGCGTCCCGAGTTTTTACTTGTGGATCCATCGGTATAAAAACACAAATAGTCTATAAACTGTTTGTGTATTATCTTCTTAAATATACGTCAGCTTAAGAAACTCTCCAATCTGCAAATAAGAAAATTCACTCCTTTTTGGTCACAAACTTATTTATTTGAGCAATAGAAGAACCAGATCGAACACAAAGGCCAAAGTCAACGAAAACATATCACCATATCGTGTTAACAAATCCAACTTTTCAATTAAATTCTCACATCGGGTTTCCGCGAGCTCACGTTACAACATAAATAAACTTTGAATAGATACGTAAACTACTATATGCGATCAGGTAATACGATACCAGCAGGCAATTACAAGAGGACAATGTTCATTCACGAGAAGAAAAAAAAACTAAAGAGAAAACGTGTCGGCCACGTCCTTCGAGAGCGAATTTCAGATTTAGCAACAATCAATATAACAATGAGCGCTTTATTATTGTTATACAAGGAATGTAATTTATTATTTAGTTGTTCTACGGATCGCTGTATATAAATAAGTTTTCGTAGGGGCTCTGTGGGGTCTGTCGACATTTCTGCATGTGATTTTCTGTACGTAAATCTATGTGTATTAAATTATTGACAAATTTATAAGCGGTGATTTTTATATGGCACGAGAACAAAAGTGTCAAATTGTATTATTTATTTTCTTAATAAAAATTCACAAATCGCAACCTTGCTGGCTCATCCAAAACGCGACCGTCAGTTTTTTCGATGTCACGGTAACTTTTTTTTTTTTTAATTTCAACAACACATTACGAGGACTTACAGCCTAAATACTATCGTACCGTGGTTGTCGACAAGGAGGAAAGCGGCAACTTGTTAATTCTGGACTTGAAGGTTTGGAGGTTCGGGGGAGAAGGAAAAACATGTGCCGGCAAGGAGTTCCACAACTTGGAAGTCCTCGGGACAAAAGAGCGGGCATAACAAGATGTTCTATGTCTGGTGACCTGGACAGTAAAAGGGTGCATTCGCTCTGTTCCTCTGATAGATCTGTTGGGGGCAGCAGTTAAATCTGGACTTGAAGGTTTGGAGGTTCGGGGGAGAAGGAAAAATATGTGCCGGCAAGGAATTCCACAACTTGGAATTCCCCGGGACAAAAGAGCGGGCATAACAGGATGTTTTATGTTTGGTGACCTGGACAGTAAAAGGGTGCATTCGCTCTGTTCCCCTGGTAGATCTGTTGGGGGCAGCAGTTGGAGGAACTATGGAAGAAAGCTCCTCTAGGCAGTGCCCGTGCAGATATCTATAAAAGAGAGAGAGAGAGGTCACCAACGGCACGCCGGTGGGCAAGGGATGGTAGCCTTTGAGTGAGGGTAGGGTCACTGATGAGACGTATAGCTCTCTTCTGAATGGAGTCCAGGATAGCGAGTGTAGAAGCGGCAGCAGCACCCCAGATGTGGGAGCAGTATTCGAGGTTTGGTCTTATTTGTGAAGTATATAAAGTATAGAGATTAGCTGGTGAACAGTATTTGCGGGCCCGGAAGAGGAAACCTAATTTCTTAGCAGCCGCTTCTGCAATTTATGTGACATGTTGGTGCCAATTGAGATTTCGATCCACAGATATGCCAACAAGTGAAAAGGACTCATTACTTTGAATAACTTTGTTGTTTATTGTGATGGGTCTAGGGCTGGTGTATCTCTTATGAGAAAGAAAGCAAGACGGTGATTTGGTGGGGTTGAATTGTACAAAATTTCTACTTCCCCGGTCTAATATTCTTTGGAGATCCACGGAGATAGAACCCTCCATGAGTGTGCGATCCTCATCTAGTTGGGCTAAAGAGAAAGGCTTACAATATTGTATATTGGAGTGGAGGGTGCTGTCGTCCGTGTAACTGTGAACTGGGTTGGATGTGCTAGAGACGAGGTCATTGATGTGGAGAAGAAACAAAGTAGGGGCTAAAGCTGAACCTTGAGGAACTCCTGCATTAATTGGATACAGTTTAGAGGAATGGCCATCCACGACAACAGAAATGCTCCGGTTGGAGAGGAAATTTGCTGTCCACGTATATAGTTTTGGTGGTAGCCCATAGGCCGGTAGTTTATTAAGCAGCGCTGCGTGCCAGACCTGGTCGAATGCTTTGGATATTTGGATATGTCTAGAGCGACAATCTGGGATTTATCCTGTAGTTCCATAGACTCACTCCAAGAATGGGTGACAAGAAAGGAGGTCAGCAGTTGATCTGCGCTGACGGAATCCATACTACCTGTCGTGGATTAGACTGTGTTTTTCAAGAAATTTTAGTAATTCGGTGTTTATATACTTTTCCATCACCTTAGAGATAACTGAAAGGAGAGAAATAGGCCTGTAGTTGCTAGGAAGCGCTTTCGATCCTTTCTTGGGGACGGGTTGTACTCGAGCAGTTTTCCAGTTACTAGGGAATATGCCTCTATTGTAAGATGTCTGAAACAGACGAGTCAGGACAGGAGCAAGTTCTGGTGCGCATTTTTTGAGAACAATTGCTGGGATCTCGTCAATTCCAGAGGTTTTCCTGGTATTAAGAGAAGAGAGCATCTTTCGTACCTTTCTAGTTTTGAAAATGATATTCGTCATTTTGTGCGCGACATTGGGGACTGTTAGTGGTTGAACATTTGGAGGTGGGTTGAGAGTAGAATTGCTGGAGAACAACGAGGCAAAATTTCAGTCTTGCCCAGGGCGGTAGAAACAATTTCATTCCCTGAGGCAAGAGGTGGGCACGTGCTCTTGCAGAAATTATTCCCAATAAATTTAGCAAGAGTCCAGAAGGGTTTGCTGCTGCTGGAGCTTAAGAAGACTTTGTTTTTGATGTGGTTATTAAACGAGTTTTTTGCCTCAGAAAGAATGCGGACATAGCGGTTTCTTGCGTCGTTAAATGCTTGACGGTTTTCTTGACTGGGATTGTGTAGAAGCTTTTTGTGAGCTTTGACCTTTTCAATTCTGGCCTTGTCACAGGATTTAGAGAACCAGGGCCTTTGGGTGGCTGCAGACGTTTTCTGTGTACGCGGAATAAATAATTCCATGCCAGCTTGGATAATTTCGGTGACGTTTTGTGAGATATCAGAGGGGTCAGGATGAGAGAAGCAGACAGACGCCCATGGAAATGAGGAAAAGTAATCTCGCATTTCGTCCCAGTTCGCGGAATTGTAGTGCCAAACGATACGTGGGTGTGATGACTGTTTGACCTCGGCTTGCACTGCGCAGGAAGCAGTGACCATGCCGTGGTCTGAGCGACCCAGGGGGGCGGTGACTGATATCTTATAGCAGTCAGGATTTGTAGTAAGAAGGAGATCTAAGCGATTTGAGCTGTGTGTTGGGATGCGAGGAAAGTAAGTAGGTTGTTGAACCATATTCGCTAAAGAATTGCTGACTGCAAAGGCCTCCGCTCCTCTTCCTTGTGGATCGGTTTTTGAAGATCCTAGCCATACCTTATTATGGACATTGAAGTCACCAAGAATAGTGACCTCGGAGGAAAGATATTCAGAAATCACATGGTCGGTTTTTTCAGAGAGGTAGTCAAAGAGCTGGACAAAGTTGTTGTCAGAAGGTGACCGGTAAATGCAACAGATGAATTTAGTTGCAGCCCTGAGAGAAAGTTTTATCCATAGTAGTTCTTTTCCAGCTTCTAAATTGGGGAGTCTGGTGCAGGGTAGATTGCTACGGACGTACGCGCACACGTCTCCATGCAATGTAAAAGAAGTAAGGAGCTTATACCCCGGGAAATTAAGGTGATTAGTGGCTGTTTTGGCACTGATTTGAGTTTTGGTCAGGAAGAGGAGTTGGGGCCTATTAGCCTGGAGGAAATGGTGGACGGAGTTCAGGTTAGAATTGAGGCCACATATGGACAGAGAAGGATATTGGAACTATGTCATATATAGTTGAATACAATAATAACAATAACAATAAAATGAAATCTAATATAATTTCTTGTCTTTCTGAATGGTGCTGCTTATTCATTGGATGCACTCTTCTGCGATTCTGCAGATTTATCTTGTTCCCTGAACAAAACGAAAAGTGTGAATGAAGAGTATCGTCCAAATGACCACTATGCCTTCTTTGATCCGAGACTATCCTTTTTTCAGATTTTCCAATGACATCTAAGCATAATTATCGGCCGATTTGACGAATTACGCACCGAATCTCGTCTTTGAGCTAGTCGATCCTTGTTTGCATATGGTTCACTCTTTACGTATCACCAAAGAAAAGAATCCAGCGGCGTCGAGTCGCATGAATTTGGCGGCCCTTTAACATTAGCATTTCTGTAAATAACTTCCAACTTTGATCTCAGTAACGTCACCGTTTCTCTGGGTGACAAGCATGTCGCACCATGTTGTTTAAGCCAAATATCGCTCAAATCAAAGTTAGTCAATTATGGTCATAAAAAATATTAATCATCGTGCGCTAACTTTCGCCGTAAGCATTTTGTCATCTCATTCTACAGAACTGAGGCCCAATTATGCCACCAGGCCATAAGCCGCAACAAACGGTAACACGTTGTTATTTACTCCCTTACTGTTATTAAAAGTTGTGATACAGAAAAGACTTGGCGACAAGGAAAAACACAATAATACGTCAAATTATAAACAATTAACAATATTTTTTAAACCCCAAGTTGGAGCGTTCAAATTATGAAATGACAGTAGTAACAATTGAACACATATTTTTATAAACAGAGATAATTGAGTTTTGAATTACTTAGTCATAGGAATTTATACTTGATGTTAAACAACGTTTTACACAACAACATGCTCTTGTCAAACTTAACATCGAAATAAAACATAAAGATACTGATTTTTAAAATAAACACTGGTCTAGATTCAGTTTATAACGAAAGCTCTGGCCACAGGTAATTTAGTGATTACTTAGTTATTAATCATTTATATGGCCATATATATATATATATATATATATATATATATATATATATATATATATATATATATATATATATATATATATATATATGATAATATAGGCACTAAAATCTATAAGAGCCTGCCGCGTGACATCAGGGTGATTTCAAAATTCATAACTTTCAAAAGCATTTTACAATCTTACCTTGTGGACAAATGCTTCTAGAGTGTTTAGCAGTTTTTGAGTGGAAGAAAGGATGGATAGATGGTATTTTCAATTACCTTAGTTGTGATTTTTGGACCATTTTACCTTTTAATTATATAATATTTGTAAACGAATGCCACTGTTTTGTCTTTGTTGTGTTTCGTTAATTCGTTTTTGTGACTATATTATATATAAATATATATATATATATATATATATATATATATATATATATATATATATATATATATATATATATATATATATATATATACAGGTGGCGCATTGAAAATGAAACAGACCGATTTGCGTCCAGAAATTTTTTTTAAGAAACGCTGAAACACGTCAATTTTAATATTGAGGGGGACAAGTTCATACAGCTCAACTTTGTCACATCAACCCCTTAAGGGCGGTGATAACAACCCTTGTATTTTAAATAGGGAACATGGGTCGAGTGTTACATCATTTGAAAGCTCTTACTTTTCCGAATTCAGCACACAAATTTTTTGTGTAAGTTTAAAAATTATTCACAGTTGGTGTTGCAAGAACGTTCTTTATTCATTGTGATAAGAAATGCACTGACTAGTCAATTTTTCGTTAAAAAAACTGAAAAACAAAGCCAAACCCTCAAAAATGTTTATTCAGTTAAGTAAGTGTTCAAATTCTTGACCACCAGCTTCCATATAAAAGTAGAAATTTTGTTCAAAACGAGCTCTGACATTCTGCAGCATTTGTGGAGTTATTAGACGGCATTCTTCAACAATGCGTCATCGTAATTCTTCCCGAGACTCCGGTTCTGTTGTGTAAATTCTACCCTTAGAAAGAAGTCTAAAGGAGTTAAATCCGGTGATCTAGGGGGCCACTCAATAGCACCTCTACGTCCAATCCATTGTCCTGGAAACTCTCTGTTAAAAAACTCCCTAACACGTTGTGAAAAATGCAGAGGAGCTCCATCTTGTTGAAACACTAATGGATTTTCTTGATAGCGAACATCATTTTCAACAATGTCAATTAGTATGGGGTAAATGCTATCTTATAGTAACTCCAAATACGTTTCGCCACTCAAATTGCCATCAAGAAAAATTGGTCCGATTAAACAGTCTTCAAAAATGCCTGTCCAGACACTCAATTTCTGTGGAGTTTGAGTGTGGGCTTCGTGGAAATTTGTTGGATTATTATCTGCCCAATAACTACAATTATGACGATTGACTGTAGAGTTTAATAAAAACGTACACTCGTCTGAAAAACAGATATTCAACAGAAAGTTTCAGTTATCAGCTATTCGTGCAGTCATAACTTCACAAAACTCCAGCCGTCGATCAAAATCATCTTCATTCAGTTGTTGTACAAGATGAATTTTATACGGGTGAAATTTATGATGCTTCAATATTCGCTGAATAGTTCTTCTTTTGATGTTTGAAACAGTGGCCAATTTTCTCGTGCTCAAAGTTGGGTCTGCAGCAATTTGTCCTAAAACTTCAATCTCAGTAGTCTCATTTCTAACCGGAAATTCACGTTCAGGATCCCGTTTTTTGTTGGCTACTGAACCACTTTGTCGAAACTTTGCAACTAACTCCAAAATGTATTTTCTGTTAACATGTCTGTTCGGATGTCGTTCATTAAACAAATTTGCGGTACGGTTGGCACAGTCATCGTTTTTCAAAAAAAAAGTAATTATTTCAACTCTTTCTTCTACAGAATACACCATTGTGAAATTAAATTTCGGTAGTACTATCAAGTATCAAACCGACCGATAAACTGAAATAATAAACCGCATTTCTCCCATTCCGATAAGAAATGTTTTGATAGTCAATTTTTTGCTTACAAACCAACAAAACATTGACTATCAGGACATTTCTTATCGGAATGAGTGAAATGTGTTTTTGCATAACGATAAGAAGTATGCGTTCCCGGAATTGTTTACAACCTTACACTTCATAAGATGTATTTGTTAATATTAACAGGCTTTAAACGCGATGCTATTTAAACTGCTACTAAAGCACAATATTATTTAGAATAATATTATCATGGCTAAAACGAATTAGTTTGTAGAGAAATTTTCTCAATGATTTTAAAGCCTTGAGAAAATATTTACTGAGGCAGCTAGGCATTTTCTAAAATAATTATATAGAGTGTTTACTCGATGATGGAATTATTTAGATATAAATTATGATGTTTAAATAATTTGTAAAAATTGTGTAGCATACAAAGCGCTGAAAAAGTGAAGCGTTGCAAGCGGAAACGCGTTGGAAAGTCCAATCAAATTAAGCTCATTAAAAACAAAGTCCTCTTAAGCTCCAGCGGAAGAAAACCCTTCTGGATTCTGGCTAAATCTATTGGAAATAATTTCTGCAAGAGCACATTCGCATCTCTTGTCTCAGGGGATGAAATTCTTTCTACCGCCCTGAGCAAGGCTGAACTTTTTGCCTCGTTGCTCGCTGGCAATTCTACTCTCAGCCCACCTCCAAATCTTCAACCACCAACAGTTCCCAATGTCGCGCATAAAATGACTCTCTTCTCTTAATCTTAATACCAGTCAAGCCTCTGGCCTTGACGAGATCCCAGCAATTGTTCTCAAAAAATGCGCACCAGAACTTGCTCCTGTCCTGACTAGTCTGTTTCAGACATCTTACAATAGAGGCATATTCCCTAGTAACTGGATAACTGCTCGAGTAAAACCCGTCCCCAAGAAATGATCCAAAGCGCTTCCTAGCAACTACATGCCTATTTCTCTCCTTTCAGTCGTCTCTAAAGTGATGGAAAAGTATATAAACACCGAATTACTAAAATTTCTTGAAAAACACAATCTAATCCACGACAGGCAGTATGGATTCCGTCAGCGCAGATCAACTGCAGACCTCTTTTCCTTTGTCACCCATTCTTGGAACAAGTCTATGGACCTACACGGTGAATCCCAGATTGTCGCTCTAGACATATCAAAAGCATTGGACCAGGTCTGGCACGCAGCGCTGCTTAATAAACTACCGGCCTATGGCCTACCACCAAAACTCTGTACGTGGACAGCAAATTTCATCTCCAACCGGAGCATTTCTGTTGTCGTGGATGGCCATTCCTCTAAACTGTATCCAATTAATGCAGTAGTTCCTCAAGGTTCAGCTTTAGCCCCTACTTTGTTTCTTCTCCACATCAATGACCTCCTCTCTAGCATATCCAACCCAGTTCACAGTTACGCGGACGACAGCACCCTCCACTCAAATATACAATATTCTAAGCCTGTCTCTTTAGCCAAATTAGATGAGGATCTCAGACTCATGGAGGGTTCTATCTCCGTGGATCTTCAAAAAATATTAGACTGGGGAAGTATAAATCTTGTACAATTCAACCCCACCAAATCACAGTCTTGCTCTCTTTTTCATAAGAGATACCCCAGCACTAGACCCATCACAATAAACAACCAAGTTATTCAAAGTAATGAGTCCTTTTCACTTGTTGGCATTTCTGTGGATCGAAATCTCAATTGGCACCAACATGTCACATCAATTGCATAAGCGGCTGCTAAGAAATTAGGTTTCCTCTCTCGGGCTCGCAAATACTTTTCACCAGCTAATCTCTATACCTTATATACAAATAAGGCCAAACCTCGAATACTGCTCCCACATCTGGGGTGCCGCTGCCGCTTCTACACTCGCTATCCTGGACTCCATTCAGAAGAGAGCTTTACGTCTCATCGGTGACCCTACCCTCACTCAAAGGCTGCCATCCCTTGCCCATCGACGTGCCGTTGGTGACCTCTCTCTCTCTTTTATAGATGTCTGCACGGGTACTGCCCAGAGGAGCTTTCTTCCATAGTTCCTCCACCTGCTGCCCCCAACAGATCTACCAGGGGAACAGAGCGAATACACCCTTTTACTGTCCAGGTCACCAGACATAGAACATCTTGTTATGACTGCTCTTTTGTGCCGAGGACTTCCAAGTTGTGGAATTCCTTGCCGGCACATGTTTTTCCTTCTCCCCCGAACCTCAAAACCTTTCAGTCCAGAATTAACAAGTTGCCTCTTTCCTCCTTGTCGACACCCACGGTACGATAGTATTTAGGCTGTAGGTCCTCGTGGTGTGTTGTTGAAATAATTTTAAAAAACCTCGAAGTAAAACGTTTTACTTAACTATAAAGTATGCCATACATGGACGTTTTGACGTTTATAAACTATTTTGTGACTTATTACGACAGGTGAATTTATTTTACTAATAACAATATGTTTTGCTTTGGTTGTAATTTTAAAAAGATACGTTTTTAAACGCATAGGCACAGTGCTACTATCTATAAAGTTTTTATAGCACAATATAAAGCACTGCCCTCGTAAAACGATATTTACAAATAATTGCTGTTGTCGAATGATAATCGATGATCTTGTACCTTTGAAGAGATCTTATATAAGAGAGCAGACATTGTATGCGATCACGTTATTTTGTATAATAGAAAGCTGGCGATTCGCTTTTGTTCGTGTCTGTTGGACAAATCGTATTAACATAAGTCCCTATTGAGATTATATTCTCTTTCTTATATTAAGCTCGTTACAGAATGGCGTATTAATATTATGATGATAAATCAAGATTATCAAATGTCACGTTCCCTTTCTATCCTTCTTTCTTTGTTAAACTGTGGTATGTGTCAGTCTTGTGTGTCCTAAATTCACTTTCACCGGGAAGTGACTAAGATATTGTACTTTTATTGCAAGCTAAAAATGCAGTCAAAATATATTACCTACCGCTGTCTTGGCTAAGCAGAAGATTACAGTCACGAGTTAACAATGTTTTATTAGCTTTATCATATAATAATATTAGTAATAATAAACATGAAGCGAGCTACATTAGGAAAGACCCAAAACCATTTTTGAGCGCTTTGAAAGGAGTTTATACCGTCAGCTACTAATACAACTACCGACACTTTGAGACAGTTCTAAACCTCTCTTTATATTTCTGACTGCTTGTTAACTTCAGGGGTGAAAAACATAGTTAATATATGGACATAATACTCACTTGTGAACACTCTGTAGCTAATAGTTTGCATGTTTTGGTATATAAACAGTTTGTTTGTAATGCACACTTGTAAAACCTTGGAAAGGCGTCAATTACACTTTCACTTTTGTTGTAGTTTAAGGTTTAATACCAATAAACAACCCTCTTCATCTAAGTTCACTTGTAAAAATTAACCTAAGTCCAAAACAGTAAACAAATAAGTTTGATGTTGTGTTTACATTTTTAATAATAGCAATTGCCCTTAGATATGTACTGTCTCCTTCTCTCTTATGACAATCCATGTTTTTCTATCTCGCTTTTCATGTATAGTGTCATCTTTTTCATTCTCTCTCTTTCTACCAAATTTGATTTCTGAAATTTATAAAATTCATTTTTAAACGAAATATTAACATCTCTCTTATCACTTCTTATCAAATTCCAACAAGTTTTTGTTCTTTGGAAAAAGATTAATTACATGAAATTATATTTTTACTAATATTCCTGTAACTGAACAATAAAGTTGACTGCAGCTAGAAGCTGGATTTAGTTACAACGTTACAATTAATTACTTTACTTATTAAGGTTCAATGGACATTGTTTATATTTTGTGAAACAAGAAACCTCATCTACTTGGGTAAGCTTTTATAGTTTGTTAAATTTTCCCCATATTTATTCTGCCTAATAAAAACAAAAAATTGAAATAAGTAGTACCTGCTGAGAAAGCTATTTGTTCATTGTAGGGTTTCTTGTCTGGGGCTGAAATTTGGTGGTGTTTTCTGCTTTAACTGGGCCAGCACTTACACCGCAAGGGTCAAAGAAGTTAAAGGACAAGGACTAAGTTCCAGATAAGTCCACGAAGTTTTTTGTTTGTTTATTTTGTGCAACTGTTATTTAATTTTGAGTAGTACACCACAATCAGATGATTATTAAGCTATACATACATTTAAGTTGATGTTTTAACTTTGTCTTTGTGTGTAAACTCGAGCAGTCGACTGTAAGGGGGATCTCTGCATCTTTGTTAAATTAAGTTAAATTAATAATTACATCTCTGACACAGTAACACATTTTACCATCTCTGAGTGTCAGCCTAATATACAACAGTTATTTAATGTAACCATTCCTTACTTATGGTGTTGTAATTACAGCTATTAAATTTCACTTACCGTTGATGTCGTATTTATTTAACTATCAGATAATTGACTAAAATTCTTTGTGTCGAATAATTTATTACTTTATAAACTTCTAACCCCCAAAGCCGTTCTTTTAACATCTGTTGCACCTGTCACTAGAAGCAGAAGCTAAAAGTAGGCAAATAGTCGTGACATACCTGCTGAGCCTGGTACCTACTGCCGACGCTGAAGTTCGCAATTCCCAGGTGTAGCGTGAAACCATTCTCTATTCTTTCACTTTTACTCTTCCCTGTGGTTTGTTCAATTTCCTTTTCCTTGTTTCTTTATTTTTCCGAAACCTCGCTTTTCCTAAATTGCAACGGGCCAGAAGCAATAGCTCCTAAACAGAAAGTA
The DNA here is from genome assembly GCA_964006375.1 of Tillus elongatus. Lineage (NCBI taxonomy): Eukaryota > Metazoa > Arthropoda > Insecta > Coleoptera > Cleridae > Tillus > Tillus elongatus. The sequence continues at coordinate 67,599,761 of OZ023270.1, read as the reverse complement.
GACCACATAAAAAGTTTAAACCTTTTGGACAACTATTAGAAAAGATCCATTAAGGTCGCAGCGCTGAGAAGCCAAAGGCTGATTAAAGAATCTGAATCTACAATTACTGTATGATATACATTAACAGTTTATGTAAACTTACACTGTGTCTTTGAACTAATGTTAAATTCAATAGATAATAAGGGTCGAATGACATTTTACTATCATCTATGCAACTTCAGTCGTCTCTAAAGTGATGGAAAAGTATATTAACACCGAACTACTAAACTTTCTTGAAAAACACAGTCTATTCCACGACAGCGCGACATGAATTCCGCCAGCGCTGATCAACTGCCGACCTCTTTTCCTTTGTCATCCATTCTTGGAACAAGTCTATGGAACTACACGGTGAATCCCAGATTGTTGCTCTAGACATATCCAAGGCATTGGACTTGGTCTGGCACGCAGCGCTGCTTAAAAACTTTCGGCCTATGGCCTACCACCAAAACTCTGTACCCTGATAGCAAATTTCCTCTCCAACCGGAGCACTTTTGGTGTCGTGGATGGCCATTCCTCTAAACTGTATCCAATTAATGCAGGAGTCCCTCAAGGTTCTGCTTTAGCCCCTACTTTGTTTCTTCTCCACATGAATGACCTCATCTCTAGCACATCCAACCCAGTTCGCAGTTACGCGGAGAACAGCACCCTCCGCTCAAAGATACAATATTCTAAGCCTGTCTCTTTATCTCAATTAGATGAGGATCGCAGACTCATGGAGGGTTCTGTCTTTGTGGATCTCCAAAAAATATTAGACTGGGGAAGTAGAAATCTTGTACAATTCAACTCCACCAAATCTCAGTCTTGCTTTCTATATCATAAGAGATACACCAGCCCTAGACCCATCACAATGAACAACCAAGTAATTCAAAGTAATGTGTCCTTTTCACTCGCTGGTATATCTGTGGATCTAAATCTCGATTGGCACAAACATTTCATATCAGTTGCAGAAGCGGCCGCTAAGAATTTAGGTTTCCTCTTCCGGGCTCGCAAATACTTTTCACCAGCTAATTTCTATACCTTATATACTTTACAAATAAGGCCAAACCTCGAATACTGCTCCCACATCTGGGGTGCCGCTGCCGCTTCTACACTCGATATCCTGGACTCCATTCATAAGAGAGCTATACGTCTCATCGGGGACCCTACCCTCACCCAAAAGCTGCCATCACTTCATCACCGACGTGTCGTTGGTTACATCTCTCTCTCTCTCTCTCTCTCTCTCTCTCTCTCTCTCTCTCTTTTATAGATATCTGCACGGGCACTGCTCAGAGGAGCTTTCTTCCATAGTTCCTCCACCTGCTGCCCCAAACAGATCTACAAGGGGAACAGAGCGAATGCACCGTTATACTGTCCAGGTCACCAGACATAGAACATCTTGTTATGCCCGCTCTTTTGTCCGGAGGACTTCCAAGTTGTGGAATTCATTGCCGACACATGTTTTTCCCTCTCCTCCGAACCTCCAAACCTTCAAGTCCAGAATTAACAAGTTTCCTCTTTCCTCCTTGTCGACACATACGGTACGATAGTATTTAGATTGTAATCCCTCGTGGTGTGTTGTTAAAATATATTAAAAAAATATATAAAGAAAACTTAATTTAATTTTTATTCTCATGTTGAACTACCACGAAAAAAATTGTTGAATATACTTTATGTCAACATTTGAAATGAGTAGCCAAGTAAACAGGTTAAAGTGAAACCACTATATTTGCATACAGGATGGCCCTAAACACGTTTCTGGGAATTTCTTCTAGAAAACTGAACCTGCAAATTTACCTGCAAATTTATTTCGAAATTATACAAACCGCAAAATCAATATCAAAAAATCTCGGGACGCAGCAAGTGCGTTATGGTAGTGAATTTTCATAAAAATGTTTTTATTGCAAATATGTGTGTTTTCTTTTTAAGAAAGCCGACATCAATTTTGGTTACCAGTATAACCTATATAGAAAAAAAGCAGGCATCAAATTTGATTACCAGTATAACATATATAGTAAAAACAATGTGCCATGTTTCATCAAAATAACTTGATTGTTTGAAAACGTACAGAAATTTCCAAAAGTAAACCAAACGTGTTACTGAAAAAATCCGTTTCTTGGTCAACCTTATAGGTTAACAGCAAATTGAGCTTTTCAAATATGAAGCATTTAATCAAAATTCGCAACCACAACGCACTTGCTGCCTCCAGAATTTCTTAACTTACAAACATGCATTATATTTCGATGGAAAATGCAAAAAAATAAGGCGTTTTCGACAAAAAAAAAATTATTTGTATCACCAACGACTTATGGGCCACCCTGTGATTGTCGCAATAATTTTTTAAGATGTAGCTCAAAACACCGTATAATTAATGTATACAATATTTTTTCATATATTGTATAATAACGAATATATTGAGCTTTATTGATTTTTTACGAAAATTCGACAAAAATTATATACCATTAAACAATAAACTCTATAGCTAAGGCTACTGCCAAGGATCAGAGAAAGGGTCTATTAGAAATGAATTTTCTGGAAATATTTTAGTAAAATGAAGGACAATGACGGTTGAAACTAAGAGTTCGGTGTATGTAAAACATTCTTCTTGAGACATTTTTTTTCCATAGCCCGTATTAGATTCAAGTTATTTGCCTAAATGTTGCGAATTTTGACGTTTTCAATTGTCACTTTGACGTTTTGAGGAAACCCCCAATTTATTTTTCTTTAAATGCCCATAACTTTTTTGTCTTTTGACCTACAGAGCTAAATTTTGGTAGGTGGCACACCTATAGCGATATAAACCAGCTTACCAAATTTGGTTGCCCTTACTTTGTTAATTTTGGAGATATAAATATTTTGCGAAAGAAAACACAAATTTTTCCGGGAAAACCTCGGCGGATTTTCCTGGCTAACAAAATTATCCAAGCGACTTGCGAAAGGAATGTACTCACCAATTTTGACGTTTAAAATCGCAATTTTGACGTTTTGAGGAAAATCCAAATTTATTTTTCTTTGAATGCCTGTAACTTTTTTATCCTTTAACCTACGGAGCTAAATTTTGGTATGTAACTTGCCTATAATAATATAAATCCGCATATGAAATTTGGTTGCCCTTACTTTGTTAATTCCGGAGATATAAGTTTTTTTCGAAAGAAAACACAAAATTTTCCGGGAAAACCTGGACCGATTTTTCTGGATAACGAACTTATCCAAGCCATTTGCAAAAGGAATTTATTCACCAAATTTAATCAAAATCGGCCCATTATTTTTTGAGTTATCGGTGTGATACATATATATATATATATATATATATATATATATATATATATATATATATATATATATATATATATATATATATATATATATATATATATATATATATATATATTTATATATATATATAAATTTAAACCGACCCCGGATATGTGTTCTGGGGGGCCTAATTAGCGCTCATTTGAAGAAATTTTTTCAAAATTCAAAAGTCGGGATCTCCTCATTAGTGAATTTTTTTTAAGAAAATTCACTAAAAAGTGGACTCTTGCTAGGTTCTTGGTGAAGGAACAAACCTGAATCAAACCTACAAATAAAAGCTGAAGCATCATGTTTCGGTCTTACGATAATGGATCATATGTATTAGATTTTCTAATATTCGGTTTTTTTTCAGCAGTGTATTTTACAGATAAACTCCACAAACAGAAATTAACGGATGATTGATTGATAAATGACGATAAGAATTCTTACATTTTTAACAATCACTTTGTTACATGATGTAAGTGAATAATCCCAGAACAATGTAAACTTTATTATCTGGGCAATGGAACAGTTCGTTATATAAATAATATTCAGAGAATGTAGATCTGTTGAACCGAAATATATAATTCGAGACAAAGTAAAAGCGCTGGCTACATGATTTTTCAATCAGAGCGTTTCAGTTTTAATCGCATTACCCGTTAAATTTCATCCAACACACTCAGTCAGAGATAAAGGCACACACAGACACACTTACACACACACGCATATAGACATATAGGGTGGTCTCTTAGTGCAACAAGGTAACCTACATTATTTGTTTTTAAAGACATCCTACAATTTCCAAACTGAAACAGTTAGAAATACCTTTTAAAATAGTGAGTGACCAATATAAAGGTGTCCTATAAAATAAAAAGTTATAACAATATTGAATTTTATATTCTCCGATTTAAGTCCACAAACAACGTGTTACTGTTTCACGACTATTATCTGTTTTGTTTCTTTAACGTCGGCCTATTTCCGCGACTATGGCCAATCACCGACGCCAGGGAGCAGTTTCACATCACTATCCTGGAAATTTTGCCGAACCCCTGCCTTTCTGTAAGGAGGGTAGGGATCTTTAACGTGCCCAACATCGCATGGACACGGTACCGACGGTTTTACGCCCGCTCCGAACGGCGGAACGTGCAGACATTCAACCTGCTCAAATACAACGCCTGAACCTCGGTTGATGTTAATGTTACAGTTTGTACTGAAAAAGTGAAAGGAGTACCCTGGGATCGAACCCAATACCCTTCGGTTCAGAGGCACACGTACTTACCTCTGAACCACCGAGGCTCTGACGACTATTATCAATGAGCATTGGTCATTTAATTTTATACTGCCTTATGCCCAGCAATAATAATTGTGAGACAAACCCTGTGCTTGAGATAATTTCAGTCCAACAAATTGCTTCACCAAGAGCCAAGTGAAAAGTATCTTTTTTTATTTTGCATTTAATTTCTAGGGTTTTGACCGTTTTTTACATATGAGGGTGTACTGGTATCTAGTTAGACTTGGGCGTTTCCACGAATAAGAATATATTGCCATACTGTAGAAAAGAACAATGACTTATTAGAAAATTTAAGTCAAAGAGGCAAAGCATAGTTTGGCAATACATTTTAAAAAACACAGCATTAAAAGCAAAAAAGATTGACGAAGATATGCTTAATATCCTTGGAGATCAATATTTTTCGTATTGGACCTTACAAAATTGGATGTGTGCTTCAAAAGAGATACATTTTTCATTCAGGATAAAGAGCGTTTTGCTTGTCTTAAGCTTGACATTTTTCTCTAATATGACAGCATTTGGTTTACCTCCCAATTGTTCGATTCGTTATAACCACTTAGGTGGCTTTCGCTAAGCCATATTATGTTTTCGGGCCATAAAATTGCTGAGGTCCTCTTTGCGCGACTATCTGCTTCTCTATTCCCTCCTATATTTTGATACCCTGTCACCCTCATCCAAGTTCCTTTGTTGTTTATGGCGAGTTGCTTCAAGGGTTGTTTGCAGTCCTAGCCCAGTAAAGACTAGATTTTAAACGATTTCAGAGTCTTTAGTGCTGCCTGACTGAGGGTATATGGGTGTGCGCATTTTAAGTCTTATTTTGTGAGCATTCTTGTAAGCACTCCTGTACGCAGAGCTTTATAACAAGCATTTATACTTGGAAGGTAGTGGAAGTTTTTCCGAGGGACTTGGAGAGTCTAAAACTAAGTCCTCTTCTTCCCAGTTCTACTCCCTCCATTTGGTTAAAACTGTTCGTATACCTTCCGGATCCATTGTCAGGTATAGTTACACTGTCTCTATTAAATGCTTGGCGGTCATTGGTGACCACGTCGAACGGAACTATAAAATCTAATTTAGCTAACATTTGGTGTCTTGATTTGGCCAATGACTTCAATGGAATGTTTTCCCGTATTTTGAAGTGGCCAACCAAATCGCCTGATTTGTTGTTGTTTGATAAAATAGTATCGAGGCATTTAGTGCTGCTTCCTCTCTCGCGAAAATAAGTAGTAGAGTGACGTTTAGCATCAAAATAATTATTGCAGCTGTAGAATATGATGCCTAAACTCTCTTTATTCCAAGACGGTGTCTTCTTAAAGGCGGTATAGTTACGTATGAAGATGCCCAGAGTTCTGTAAGCCTTCCAGGCAATAAACTCTATATGGTCTATGTAAGATAGCTTGTGGTCAAAAACAACAACTAAATCAGTAAAAAGCTCAGCCCTCCAAAGCATAACGCCGCCCACAGAGTAATTAAATTCAAAAGGTGATTGACTTAAACTATATGTCCTTACATACCACTTCCGGATGTTCATGGGGAGGCGATTCATGCAAGCCCATGAATGTGTCCTGCTAATATTGTCCTCTAGTTTAACACAGTTTTCCAGATATTCTACGCGGAGAAAAATTTTAGGTCATCAGCACACAGCAGGTGCCGGTGGATGTACAATGGGCTCAATGGGATATAGATGCTGTGGTCAAAATGACTGAGCTTGAATTAAATTACAATATGCAACCATAAAGACATCACACATCTATATTTGGCACTATATTTTACCGTAAAATTGACCCACAGTTCAGTTCGCCAAAGCCGCTTCTTTTCCAAATACCCTTCTCCGTAGGGCCATCGACTACGATGAATAACTCCAGGGACAGGGGTTTAGTGGGTACCAGTCCCACACTACCTCAAAATTCCACACACTATGGTCTGTGAGCGAGTGTGTGTCCATAAGCGCCCAAAGCCTATCCTGAGTCGCAAATGTCCCTGCGGCAAACAGAATGGAAACATTCAAAATCCCAATGTCATGTGTTAAGTCATCCCTTGGCATGGAATAAGGTCCGATACTCCAGGGACAGGGGTGTAGTGGGTGCCAGTCTCACACTACCTCAAGATTCGACACACTACGGTTTGTGAGTTTTTTTTTTCTCATAGCGGAGGTGAATGCTTTTTATGCAGACCAGTGGCTGGCGATTGCGCGATCTGACACCAACCGGTACTGTGGTGACTCCCCTTCCCTCCAGGTCGGGACTACCCACTAAACACCCCCTTGAAACCTAGAGACGTGGCGGAAACCACTCACTGACATTGCTTCACCACGTCCCTAACTCTTGTTGTTTTCAAAACATCTACATCCTGTCTTCCTCCTCCTTTGACTTCATTATTTCTACAATCCCTCTCTTCACAGTATTCCACACCCTTTCACTTCCCAGCATATGCTCCACCACATTATCTGCTGTTAAACCTCTGCCAATCTCTTTATACATTTGCTCTCTTATTTACGACCATCTTGCGCACGCCAAAACCGTGTGTTCTGGCGTATTTCTATCCCCACAATACGTACAGTCCTCTTTATCGATTATTTTCATTTTACTCAGGTAAGACCTGAAACCCCCATGACCTGAAATTGGGTAAAATAGTAGGCCACCTCTCCATGCTGTCTCGATATCCATGTCTGTATGTGTGAGATGGGAGTCCACTGGGATGTTGACATTTTCTCTTCCCATTCTCGCTGCCACTCCAGCATTGTTTCGGTTCTTGCCTTCTTTTTTCTTCTCTTCTATTTTCGTGTCTTTCGTAAGTTCCCTGTCTTGCCAATAAGTGTATAGGGATTGTTCCCGCAATCACCTGTATATGCACTTGCTATTCTGATGGCTACCTTCTTCTGTGCCCCCTCAATCTTTTTTCTGTACTTTGTCTTTGACAGCACGGCCTTCCATGCTGGTGCACCGTACAGTATGACTGAGTTTACCACACTACTCAGCACTCTCCTTCTCCCTGGTTTTGGTCCACCAATATTTGGCATCAGACGCCCTAGCTTTGCAACCATCATGTCTGCTTTTGCCACTACTCTTTCTATGTGCACTCCCATGTTCAGGTTATGTCCTATTTGTATACCGAGGTAGTTCAGCCTTGTCTGCGATTGAATTTCTGCATTCCCCACCTTGACGGTTACTGTTCTCAGTGTTCTTCGACCCACTAGCACTATACTTTTAGTTTTGTGGAGCGCGAGTTGTAGACCACTTATTGCCATCCAGTTTTTCACCCTTGCCACTGAACAGTTGATATTTTCTTCTATATCAGCCTTATTTCCTCTGTTTACAACCAGCGCCAAATCATCTGCATACCCTATAATAGCCGTGTTGTTTACGGACTCCAGACTAAAGACCTTATCGTAATACAAGTTTCACAGGGTTAGTCGAAGGACCGACTGTTTGTGAGTAAGTGTGTTCATAATGGATTACCCATTCCCGGTTCCAAAAAAAAAATTAAAAAATGTTAAAACGTAAAATTGAAAATGAGCTTTCTGTTAGTTATTATACATGCCCTACTGTCATTACATGACGATTCAATAGAATGCCATTGTGTTTTATTTTTAATGTTTTATGTTTTTCTGAGTACCCAAAGTGGGAAAAATATTTATTTCTGCATATAGTCTCACAGACGTTAAATTTGTGTTATATTAGGTTTTCTAAAATCTAGTCAGAATTTTTACAATTCTTTATTAAATTTACCACTTACAGATCCGTATTTGTTAATGTGTGATAAAGTGAAATTACCTGTATGTCTGTTGGTTATGCTTAAATACGCCATTTTTGTTTTGTTTTAGTAATAACCGTATTTCTTAAAATCGCCATGATATGGTGCTGTATGCTGTTATTATCTGTCTAAATGCTTTTAAGTTAGCGTCACATGATTATAAATTTGTTGCATTATCCATACTAAATTTGCTTATAATTTTAAAAAAAATCTGGACGCAGCAAGTGCGTTATGATAGTGAATTTTCATAAAAATGTTTTTAATAACAAATATGTGTGTTTTTTAAGAAAGCAGGCATCAACTTTGGTTACCAGCATAACCTATATAGTAAAAACAATGTGCCATGTTTCATCAAAATAACTTTATTGTGTGAAAATGTACAAAAATTTCCAAAAGTAAACTTAAAATGTTCCCGAAAAAACACGTTTCTTGGTCAACCTTATAGGTTAATAGCAAATTGAGCTATTCAAATATTAAGCATTTGATCAAAATTAGCTACCATAACGCACTTGCTGCGTCCAGAATTTCTTTTCTTACAAACATGCATTATATTTCGATGGAAAATGCAAAAATGAAATAATATAAGGCGTGTTTGATTAAAAAAAAAGGAAATTTGTATCACCAACGACTTATGGGCCAGCCTGTGATTGTAGAAATATTATTTTAAGATGTAGCTCAAGACACCCTATAATTAATATATACAAAAATTTTTCATATCTTATATAATAACGGATATATTGAGCTTTATTGATTTTTTACGAAAATTCGACAAAAATTATATACCATTAAACGATAAACTCTCTAGCTAAGGCTACTGCTAAGCATCAGAGAAAGGGTCTATTTGAAATGAATGAATGACAATGACGGTTGAAACTAAGACTTCAGGGTTTGTAAAACATTCTTCTTGAGACATTTTATTTCTATAGCCCGTATTATATTCAAGTTATTTGCCTAAATGTTGCCAATTTTGACATTTTAAATCGCCACTTTGACGTTTTGAGGAAAACCCCAATTTATTTTTCTTTAAATGCCTATAACTTTTTTGTCTTTTGACCTAAATAGCTAAATTTTGGTAGGTAACTTACCTATAAGGATGTAGATGCGTACCAAATTTGGTTTCCCTTACTTTGTTAATTCCGGAGATATAAATTTTTTTTGAAAGAAAACACAAAATTTTCCGGGAAAACATGGGCAGATTTTTCTGGCTAACGAACTTATCCAAGCCATATATATATATATATATATATATATATATATATATATATATATATATATATATATATATATATATATATATATATATATATATATATATATATATATATATATATATATATATAAATTGAAACTGACCCCGGATATGTTTTCTGGGGGGCCTAATTCGCGCTCATTTGAAAAAATTGTTTCAAAATTCAAAAGTCGGGATCTCCTCATTATTGAATTTTTTTAAGAAAATTTACTAAAACATATCTCACAGCTGTGTTTGATTTTGATACTCTGCAAGCGGAATACCCTTAGTAACGCTTTTAAGAAATTTTCGTAATCTTAAATATTTTTGGATCCACATGAAATGTTGTTAATCTTCAAGTTAATCTGGAATCAAAGTAAAAAATGTTCAAACGTTTTAAATACATCTATTTCTTTTATCCTACTCTATATTGTGATATTGTAGAATGAAAGTATACATAAGTGTAAAAATATATTAGGTTCCAAGAGACAAAATATGGACACTATTAAACGAAACATCCTGTATATTGAACACCATTTTTTAACGTGCTCCTTAATCGTCTTGTGTAATGTGATTTTTGAAAGTTTATCATTCTTCTAGACACCAAATTTGACCCCGCGATGTCGCTCTAATAGCCGACCTGTATATACTAACACACACACTCGTACAGAATCATCTTTAAAAGAGCCACGTTCGTACCAAGCTTAAAGAGTCTTTGAAGATTATAAAACGTTTGTTAAATCTATCACAATACAATAAATGTATCTCACACATAACTACCTTGAACTTTATAAAATGGCATAAGGAAACACTCGGCATTTATTGGATTTATAGATTTAAACTTTGTTTTTGCTTGTACACAATATTTACATTAAGTAGGAAATCGTTAGTGCAATTTAAAGATCATAGCGAAGCGGGGATAATGAGATTCAATTGGAAAATTGAAACTAATAACAATAATAATCAATCTAAACCGATCTGAATGGATTGATTATAACATTGATATTTGTGTCAGGAGCTACTTACTAACATAAATTACAAACATAAATATATATAGCTTCTTATATTGATTCCTGGTAAACGATTTACAATCAATAACAATAAAATATGACTTGAAGATTAAAACCTAACATTCCACTATTTTTTATATCTTTTTTATTTCACGCAATTTATCCAGGAACAACGTACCTATATCGAGTTGGTGATTCTGTATCTCAGTCTCATAATGTCAGGTCTGGAGCCCCCCCCCCCAAGAGTTAGTACTTGAAGTGATCTTGTTAGTTATCTGTAGAGTTCTGTGTTAACTTACTTAAGGTTTAATTAGTCGGGCTGGCACATTTTATGCGTCGTTTGCTTAGAAAAGCTGCTAAAGGTTCTAAATCCTGCATGGATCCTTACCCACCTACCTGACCTCCCACCAAAGTGTATTTGAAGGCCACCTACAGTAGCATTAGCACACATATTGATACCTGGTAAACGATTTACAAACAATAATAATAAAAAAAATCTCAGGACGCAGCAAGTGCGTTATGGTAGTGAATTTTCATAAAACTATTTTTTAATAGCAATAATGTGTGTTTTTTTAAGAAAGCAGGCATCAATTTTGGTTACCAGTATAACCTATATAGTAAAAACAATGTGCCATGTTTCATCAAAATAACTTTATTGTTTGAAAATGTACAAAAATTTCCGAAAGTAAACTTAAAGTGTTCCCGAAAAAACTCGTTTTTTGGTCAACCTTATAGGTTAATAGCAAATTGAGCTATTCAAATATTAAGCATTTGATCAAAATTCGCTACCGTAACGCACTTACTGCGTCCAGAATTTTTGTTCTTACAAACATGCATTATAATTCGATGGAAAATGCAAAAATGCAATAACATAAGGCGTGTTTGATTAAAAAAAAAAACTCTGGACGCAGCAAGTGCGTTATGGTAGTGAATTTTCATAAAAATGTTTCTAATAGCAAATATGTTTTTTTAAGAAAGCAGGCACCAAATTTGGTTACCAGTATAATCTATATATTAGAAACAATGTGCCATGTTTTATCCAAATAACTTTATTGTTTGAAAATGTACAAAAATTTCCGAAAGTAAACTTAAATTGTTCCCGAAAAAACTGGTTTTCTGGTCAACCTTATAGGTTAATAGCAAATTGATTCAAAATTTGAAGCATTTAATGAAAATTCGCTACCATAACGCACTTGCTGCGTCCAGAATTTCTTTTCTTACGAAGATGTATTATATTTCGATGGAAAATACAAAAATGCAATAACATAGGGCGTGTTCGATTAAAAAAATTCACTAAAAAAAAGAAAATTTGAATCACCAACGACTTATGGGCCAGCCTGTAACTGTGGAAATATTTTTTAAGATGTAGCTTAAGACACCCTACAATTAATGTATACAACTTTGTTTCGTAACTTGCATAATAACGGATATATTGTGCTTTAATGATTTTTTACGATAATTCGACAAAAATGATATACCATTAAACGATAAACTCTATAGCAAACACTACTGCTAAAGCATCAGAAAAAGGGTCTATTTGAAATGAATTTTCTGGGAATATTTTAGTAAAATGAAGGACAATGACGATTGAAACTAAGAGTTCAGGCTTTGTAAAACATTATTCTTGTGACATTTTCCTTCCATAGATCATATTAATTTCAGGTTCACTGCCTAAATATTAACAATTTTGACGTTTAAAATCGCAACTTTGACGTTTTGAGGAAAACCCAAATTTATTTTTCTTTAAATGCCTGTAACTTTTTTGTCTTTTGATCTACAGAGATAAATTTTGATAGGTAACTTTCCTATAATGATATAAACCCGCGTATAAAATTTGGTTGCCCTTACTTTGTTAATTTTGGAGATATAAATTTTTTTCGAAAGAAAACACAAAATTTTCCGGGAAAACCTCGTCGGATTTTCCTGGATAACGAACATATCCAAGCCATTTGCAAAAGGAAGGTACTCACCAATTTTGACGTTTAAAATCGCGATTTTGACGTTTTGAGGAGAACCCAAATTTATTTTTCTTTGAATGCCTGTAACTTTTTTGTACTTTAACCTACGGAGCAAAATTTTAGCAAGTAACTTGCCTTTAATGATATAAACCCGCGTATGAAATTTGGTTGCCCTTACTTTGTTAATTTTGGAGATATACATTTTTTTCGATTTTTTTCGAAAGAAAACACAAAATTTTCCAGGAAAACCTCGGCGGATTTTCCTGGCTAACGAACTTCTCCAAGCGACTTGCAAAAGGAAGGTATGTGCCAAATTTTATCAAAATCGGTCCATTATTTTTTAAGTTATAGGTGTGACACATAAATATATATATATATATATATATATATATATATATATATATATATATACATATATATATATATATATATATATATATATATATATATATATATATATATATAAACATATAAAGTCTGAAACTGACCTCGGATTTGGGTTCCGAGGGTCCTAAATAGCGCTCATTTGAAGAAATTTTTTCAAAATTCGAAAGTCGGGATCTCCTCATTAGTGAATTTTTTTTAAGAAAATTCACTAATATGACTTGAAGATTAAAACCTAACATTCCACTATTTTTTATATCTTTTTTATTTCACGCAATTTATCCAGGAACAACGTACCTATTTCGAGTTGGTGATTCTGTATCTCAGTCTCATAATGTCAGGTCTGGAGCTTCCCAAGAGTTAGTACTTAAAGCGATCTTGTTAGTTATCTGTAGATAGATAGAAACATTTATTTGACCACTTTTTACACTTAAAAAATTCAATAATTGTGGCAAGTCGAAATACACTAACAAAAAATCCATGTTTTAAAAGTACAATGCAAAATACACAGACATATAAATTAGTTAAAATTAACTATACAATAAGTGAACCTTGTAAAATACAAATTACTACATGTGCGAGATACAAAGACTATAGCACTATGGAGGCATCCATGTACTCACGGACTGAATAGTAAGCATTTTGCTTAAAGTAATGCTTTATAGCATTTTTAAATTTCCCATAATCTAAGGACTTTATGTGAACTGGTAGCTTATTATATAAGGCGATATGCAAAGAATTATTTACCGATTTTTGAAGTCTAAATCTCTGCGGTCGTATTAAACTAGCCGATCTTGTACTATAGTTATGGTATGCAGAATTTAGCTGATGATCAAACTTATCCCTGTGTATATTTAATAACTGACTAAAGATGTATATCGTGGGAAGAGTCCTAATTCCCAGACTAATAAAGTACAGCTTACAGTGTTCACGGCAGCTAACTCCAGCAATCAACCTAACCACTTTTTTTGGAGCCTGAAGATTTGTATAGAATTTGATGAATTGCCCCACAAATGAGTGCCATACGATAGGTGGCCCTGAAATAGGGAGAAATAGGCTGCCATAACTGAACTTCTGTCAACCGAATTTCTTAACCTCCTGATAACAAAAATTGGGATTGATAACTTACTCTTCAACAGAGAAATATGAGCATCCCACCTAAGGGCTCCATCTATAGTAATGCCAAGAAGGTTAGCATCATTTTTCGCCGACACCTCCGGAGTTGTGGAAAATATTACCATAACAGTTTTTTCTGTGTTTAATTTTAAGTTGTTCTGTGTAAACCACAGTTCTGCCAACTTCCCGGTAGAGATCATTTCTACGTTCAGCTGTTCTGGGTCGCAGCTTTGGCAAATAAGCGACGTGTCATCAGCGTAACAGACGCAGCGACTCCGTGACATGAAATCGAATAAATCGTTTATGTAGACTATAAAGAGTAGCGCCCCAAGACAGAACCCTGCGGCACCCCACTTCCCACAGCCCCAAGATTCGATATTTCCTCTTTAAAAAAGACACGCTGCTTTCTCATATGTAAGTATGAACTTATTAACTTTAAAGGAGGACCCCTAATACCATATCTGAACAATTTCTCAATCAGCAGGTCATGGGAGACACAGTCAAAGGTCTTGCTTAGGTCACAAAGCGTAAGGCCAACATGATTACCCACTTCAAGACCCGCAACTATATCCCCAAAAACATTGCTGACTGCCTGCACAGTCGAGCGCCGCCTTCTGAAACCGAACTGATAGTCACTCAACAATTCCCCACTTTCAAAATACTGGCTGAGTCGTTTGTGAATTATTATCTCAAATATCTTTCCAAACAGCGGTACAATAGAAACAGGGCGGTAATTATCCAAGCAATTTACATCACCTTTTTTTTTAGCAAAGATATTACCCTGGAAATTTTAAAACAATCCGGAAATGTACAGTTCTGTGTCAACTTACTTAAGGTTTAATTAGTCGGGCTGGCATATTTTATGCGTCGTTTGCCAAGAAAAGCTGCTAAAGGTTCTAAATCCCGCTTGGATCCTTACCCACCTACCTGACCTCCCACCAAAGTGTATTTAAAGGCCACCTACAGTTGCATTAGCACCTATATTAATTCATGGTAAACGATTTACAATCAATAATAATTAGATATGACTTGAAGATTAAAACTTAACATTCCACCATCTTTCATATCTTTTTTATTTCACGCAAATTATCCAGGAATAACGTACCTATTTCGAGTTGGTGACTCTGTATCTCAGTATCATAATGTCAAGTTTAGAGCCCCCTAAGAGTTAGTACTAGAAGTGATCTTGTTAGTTATCTGTACAGTTCTGTGTCAACTTGCTTAAGGTTTAATTAGTCGGGCTGGCACATTTTATGCGTCGTTTGCTTAGAAAAGCGGCTAAAGGTTCTAACTCCCGCTTGGATCCTTACCCACCTATCTGACCTCCCACCAAAGTGTATTTAAAGGCCACCTACAGTTGCATTAGCACCTATATTAATTCATGGTAAACGATTTACAATCAATAATAATAAAATATGACTTAAAGATTAAAACTTAACATTCCACTATTTTTATTCCTTTTTATTTCATGCAATTTATCCAGGAATAACGTACCTATTTCAAGTTGGTGACTCTGTATCTCAGTATCATAATGTCAAGTCTAGAGCCCCCTAAGAGTTAGTACTTGTAGTGATCTTGTTAGTTATCTGTAGAGTTCTGTGTCAACTTACTTAAGGTTTAATTAGTCGGGCTGGCACATTTTATGCGTCGTTTTCTTAGAAAAGCTGCTAAAGGTTCTAAATCCTGCGTGGATCCTTACCCACCTACCTGACGTTCCACCATAGTGTAGTTAAAGGCCACCTACAGTGGCATTATCACCTATATTAAATCCTGGTAAACGATTTACAATCAATAATAATAAAATATGACTTGAAGATTAAAACTTAACATTCCACTATTTGTATATCTTTTTTATTTCACGCAATCTATCCAGGAATAACGTACCTATTTCGAGTTGGTGACTCTGTATCTCAGTATCATAATGTCAAGTCTGGAGCCCCTCAAGGGTTAGTACTTGAAGTGATCTTGTTAGTTATCTGTACAGTTCTGTGTCAACTTACTTAAGGTTTAATTAGTCGAGCTGGCACATTTTATGCGTCGTTTGCTTAGAAAAGCTGCTAAAGGTTCTAACTCCCGCATGGATCCTTACCCACCTACCTGACCTTCCACCAAAGTGTATTTGAAGGCCATCTACAGTAGCATTAGCACAAATATTGATACCTGGTAAACGATTTACAAACAAAAATAATAAAATATGACTTGAAGATTAAAACTTAACATTCCACTATTTTTTATATCTTTTTTATTTCACGCAATTTATCCAGGAATACCTATTTCGAGTTGGTGATTCTGTATCTCAGTCTCATAATGTCAGGTCTGGAGCCCCCCCCCCCCCCCAAGAGTTAGTACTTGAAGTGATCTTGTTAGTTATCTGTAGAGTTCTGTGTTAACTTACTTAAGGTTTAATTAGTCAGGCTGGCACATTTTATGCGTCGTTTGCTTAGAAAAGCTGCTAAAGGTTCTAAATCCTGCATGGATCCTTACCCACCTACTGACCTCCCACCAAAGTGTATTTGAAGGCCACCTACAGTAGCATTAGCACAAATATTGATACCTGGTAAACAATTTACAAACAATAATAATAAAATATGACTTAAAGATTAAAACCTAACATTCCACTATTTTTTATATCTTTTTTATTTCACGCAATTTATCCAGGAACAACGTACCTATTTCGAGTTGGTGATTCTGTATCTCAGTCTCATAATGTCAGGTCTGGAGCTTCCCAAGAGTTAGTACTTGAAGCGATCTTGTTAGTTATCTGTAGATAGATAGATAGATAGAAACATTTATTTGACCACTTTTTACACTTAAAAAATTCAATAATTGTGGCAAGTCGAAATACGCTAACAAAAAATCCATGTTTTAAAAGTACAATGCAAAATACACAGACATATAAATTAGTTAAAATTAACTATACAATAAGTGAACCTTGTAAAATACAAATTACTACATGTGCGAGATACAAAGACTATAGCACTATGGAGGCATCCATGTACTCACGGACTGAATAGTAAGCATTTTGCTTAAAGTAATGCTTTATAGCATTTTTAAATTTCCCATAATCTAAGGACTTTATGTGAACTGGTAGCTTATTATATAAGGCGATATGCAAAGAATTATTTACCGATTTTTGAAGTCTAAATCTCTGCGGTCGTATTAAACTAGCCGATCTTGTACTATAGTTATGGTATGCAGAATTTAGCTGATGATCAAACTTATCCCTGTGTATATTTAATAACTGACTAAAGATGTATATCGTGGGAACAGTCATAATGCCCAGACTAATAAAGTACGGCTTACAGTGTTCACGGCAGCCAACTCCAGCAATCAACCTAACCACTTTTTTTTAGAGCCTGAAAATTTGTATAGAATTTGATGAATTGCCCCACAAATGAGTGCCATACGATAGGTGGCCGTGAAATAGGGAGAAATAGTCTGCCATAACTGAACTTCTGTCAACCGAATTCCTCAACCTCCTGATAACAAAAATTGGGATTGACAACTTACTCTTCAACAAAGAAATATGAGCATCCCACCTAAGGGCTCCATCTATAGTAATGCCAAGAAGGTTAGCATCATTTTTCGCCGACACCTCCGGAGTTGTGGAAAATATTACCGTAACAGTTTTTTCTGTGTTTAATTTTAAGTTGTTCTGTGTAAACCACAGTTCTGCCAACTTCCCGGTAGAGATCATTTCTACGTTCAGCTGTTCTGGGTCGCAGCTTTGGCAAATAAGCGACGTGTCATCAGCGTAACAGACGCAGCGACTCCTTGACATGAAATCGAATAAATCGTTTATGTAGACTATGAAGAGTAGCGCCCCAAGACAGAACCCTGCGACACCCCACTTCCCACAGCCCCAAGATTCGATATTTCCTCTTTAAAAAAGACACGCTGGTTTTTTATATGTAAGTATGAACTTATTAACCTTAAAAGAGGACCCCTAACACCATATCTGAACAATTTCTCAATTAGCAGGTCATGGGAGACACAGTCAAAGGCCTTGCTTAGGTCACAAAGCGTAAGGCCAACATGATTACCCACTTCAAGACCCGCAACTATATCCCCAACAACATTGCTGACTGCCTGCACAGTCGAGCGCCGCCTTCTGAAACCGAACTGACAGTCACTCAACAATTCCCCACTTTCAAAATACTGGCTGAGTCGTTTGTGAATTATTATCTCAAATATCTTTCCAAACAGCGGTACAATAGAAACAGGGCGGTAATTATCCAAGCAATTTATATCACCTTTTTTTAGCAAAGATATTACCCTGGAAATTTTAAAACAATCCGGAAATGTACAGTTCTGTGTCAACTTACTTAAGGTTTAATTAATCGGGCTGGCACATTTTATGCGTCGTTTGCTTAGAAAAGCTGTTAAAGGTTTTAAATCCTACATGGATCCTTACCCACCTACCTGACCTCCCACCATAATGTATTTAAAGGTCACCTACAGTGGCATTAGCACCTATATTAATTCCTGGTAAACGATTTACAATCAATAATAATAAAATATGAGTTGAAGATTAAAACTTAACATTATTTTTTATATATTTTTTATTTCACGCAATTTATCCAGGAAGAACGTACCTATTTCTAGTTGATGACTCTGTATCTCAGTATCATAATGTCAAGTCTGGAGCCCCTCAAGAGTTAGTACTTGAAGTGATCTTGTTAGCTATCTGTACAGTTCTGTGTCAACTTGCTTAAGGTTTAATTAGTCGGGCTGGCACATTTTATGCGTCGTTTGCTTAGAAAATCTGCTAAAGGTTCTAAATCCTGCATGGATCCTTACCCACATACCTGACCTCCCACCAAAGTGTATTTGAAGGCCACCTACAGTAGCATTAGCACAAATATTGATTCCTGGAAAACGATTTACACACAATAATAATAAAATATGACTCGAAGATTAAAACTTAACATTCCACCATCTTTTATATATTTTTTATTTCACGCAAATTATCGAAGAATAACGTACCTATTTCGAGTTGGTGACTCTATATTTCAGACTTATTATGTCAAGTCTAGAGTTCCCCAAGAGTTAGTACTTAAAGGAATCTTGTACGTTATCTATACAGTTGATCATCAACTCTCGCAACTTTTAATTAGTTTGGCTGGTACATATAATGCGTCGTTTGCTTAGAAAAGTTACTAAAGATTCTAAATCCCGTATGGCTCCCTACCCTCCAACCTAAATCTCCACCATAATGCCTTTCAAGAGCACCTACAGTGGCATTATCACAGCATAATAATCACCAGTGTGAGTTGCTAGGTTACTGTACCTAACAATGGAAGGGCAGAAGTATTCTTGATGCGCATAAATTTAAGTACATATTTAATATGTATTTTGAATTTTGCTTTATAAAAAATGTATACAATTGCTTGTATACTTGTTCATGGAACTACTTTATAAATTCTTCAAATGATAATTTGATAGCATTGATAAATTTATTTTACTTACGTTTAAGAGGTCTGAAGCACCTACAATACCCTAAAAACGCCTCTATGAAGTGCACATATGAGACGATAACAGGCTTCTAAAAATTTAGTTACAACTTATTGCCGATGCAATTATGAATGATCAGCGTGATGATGAAGTAGGCGCCACAGATGAAGATGATGCTCTAGAAGGTGAAGTCACAGATGCAAGTGAACATGATTCTGTATCAGAAATTGATGCAAGTAGCGATGGAAAAACCTCTCCAAAGTTGTACAGGCGTAATGGAATGTAGTCGAAATGATTCAGATCATTCCGTCGACAGCGAAAGTATACTTCTTGACAGAAAACGCCAATATGGCATAGGAATCCGTTGGTTAGCAAATTTGGCAAAACTAGTCACTAAAATATAAAATCATTCCTCGGCTAAAGAAAAATTCAAAACATATTACAGACGAACATACCGCTTTTCAAATATACATTCATTAAACATATCGTTTTCCACATAAATATTTTTATTGAATTCATTCAGGAGAACTATGACCGAAAAATAAATCACAAAAAATGAAATTTTAGCTCTGATCGGACTAATCTTTATCTTTGGAGTAAAAAAGAAGAACCACGCCAATTTCCTCGAACCATGGGCAAACGATGGTTCGAAAATAGAGATTTTTAGGATTTGCATGAGTTATAAAAGGTGTCTATTCTTGCGAGGTGAACATTCGAACGTCTGATCAGCACTTGGAAAACCCAAATCACCACAACGCAGTAATAAGACCTTACTATTGTTTAACTGACCAAGTTGACGCCATCAGAGGATGAAAAATTCTGAATTTTAGCGGCTTTAACACTCACGCGAAAATGTGTGCTTCACAATATCTGAGCGTTCTTTAGAGGGAGAGCTTCAAATACTCGTAACCCTGTTTGTATGGTTTTCGATGGACCCTACACATATAAATATGTACATTTAATAATTTCTTGACACAACTCTAGTCATTGAGCTGCATATTAGGTTAATAGTTACACCAATTATCAAGGTATTAAAAACGATTTCAGAGTCATTTGAGTATACGGAAGAAACGGCTGTGTGGATTACGTTTGATGAAGTTGCATCTCTGCGGTGTAAGAGGAATTTTATGGAAGTTGAGCACTAGAAAACAGATACCAATTAGTGGACTTAAATAGAAAAAAGTCGTCTCTAAGACTAAGATAACATGAAGTTCCGCAGGGATCCATATTGGACACTCTGGCCACCACAAGAACTCAGTAGTTTTGCAATTGATACCACCCTCAAAATAAAGCTGAAAAAAAATATTTGTGGACAAGAAAGAGCCAAACTATTTGGTTATGAGTGCTTGCAAAACCAAACTTATACTTATGTTTTTCCAACAGCGTTTTTGTAAATCATGTTGAAATACGCCACATGTTTAAAATTTGTGTATCGACTGTATAATTTTGATTAATAAAAGATAATATAATACTACTACTATATTAATACCACCAGAAAATCTCCAGAATGTGCTTCTATTTCATTACTGGCTTTTGTAGTTGATGATATGCTTTCGTGGATTCTGTTAACTGATGCGCTTTGCCTAAGGTTGTCAATTGCCATACTTTCTGTAAAAAGGATTAAAATGTTTGTTGGAGAGGGCGCAACACTATTGAATCACCATGCGCATTTATAAGTGGTGCATCTAGAGTCTTCCTGAAATAGAAGAAAATGATGAGAATGTTGACAACAACAACATGCTGCCGAGATCTGTATTTGTGGAACAGAATACTTTACATTCCATGTGTGTATAATATTCTCTGTCTGTGCCATTTCCACGATCACCAAAAATAAATTTGTTAGGCACTCAGATATTGATGTCACAACAGTAGAAACAGGGACATATTCACGCTATGGCATCACCTAAGAAGGTGCTAGTTTTCATGTGTGTTCACTGACGTTAGGCTATGCAACAAGTTGCAGTTGGGTTTGAAGAAACAAACAGTAAGCTCTTATAAAAGTTATAAAGACTACTTTACCATATTATACTGATCTGTTTCGAGTGACAATGTAGGTACAAATAGAAAAGTAGGAAATCAAATCGAAGGAATTTAGTATAAATACGAATAATCTCTACAAAACAATACATCAAAAATTGGCCACAAATAATGATTTGCAAATATTGACAAGAAAGAAAACACGACATGGCCCCTACGCATCTCACTTGCACAGAATCGAGGTACTGTGTTTACCGAAAGGCAATTGCAAGAACGAGGATATTGCTAACCTGGACCACCTAATATTTATGTGTCCAATAAGTGTAGAAGCTAGATACAGACTGCTTACAACTTTACTACAATATCTAAAAGTTCGATATGCCGTATAGTCTCATTAAATTATTGACAGAGAACTCGAACACAATTGCAGTAGCAGTGGTTAAGTTTTGTAAAGAGATTAATTAATCTAGACATATAGGTCGAACTAACCTTAGAATAGTTTAGTATTTAATATGACTGATGTAGCCAAAGATTTAAGATTAAGGAATAAAAGGATGCGTATTTGTGAAGTAGTTGATATTAAAACATGAATGTTTAAAGGATTTTAGTCTAAATATAAGTATTGTAAAGCTACCGCTTTCCATCTTAACCCATCTGAACCGTGGTCCGGTCTTGTTTGTCTTAAACCGTCCTGAAGGACCCCTGGACGCACAGTGTCCCAGTTTTCTTCTTAAAAATAAACTTAAAAAAATGTGTTTATATATAAGCATATGTAGAACAAAAACAAATAAATAAAAAATATAATTAAAGAAGTCTGGACCCAGCAAGTGCGTTATGGATGTGAATTTTCATTAAAATGTTTTTAATAGCAAATATTATGTCTTTCTAATGCAAGCAGGCATCAATCTGGTTTTGGTATAGCCTATATAGTAGAAACAATGTACCATATTTTATCAAATTTACTTATTGTTTGAAAATGTACAAACATTTTTCAAAAATAAACTTAAAATATTTCCGAGAAAAGTCGTTTCCTAGCCAACAAACCTTGCGTTAATAGCAAATTGAGTTATTGAAAATTGAAAATTCTCTACTAAAACGCACTTACTGCGTCTCGATTTTTCTTCTTACAAACATGCATCATATTTCGATAAAAAAAATGCAAAAATGCAATAATATAAGGGTGTTCGAAAAATACAAATGTAAGGATCATCAACGACTTATGGACCAGCCTGTGATTGTTAAAATATTTTCATAAGATGCAGCTTAAGACACCCTATAATTAACGTGTACAATTTTTTCTCGTATCTTGTATAATTATAGACCGTTAAACCAAAAACTCAACAAAACCTACAGCCCAAGCATCAGGGAAAGGGTCTATTTGAAATAAATTTTCTGTAAATATTTTAGTAAAATGAAGGGTAGTGACAGTTGAGGCGGAAACTTAAGGGTTTGCAGAACACTCTTCTTGTGAAACTTTCTTTACGTAATCCGCATTTGTTTCAGGTTCTTTGCCTAAATGTTGAGAATTTTGGCGTTTCCAATAGCGTCTTTTGACGTTTTGTGAAAACCGCAATTTTTTTTTCTTTAAACTTTTTTGTCTTTCAACTAACAGACCTAAGTGTTGGAACGTGGGTCACTGTTTATAATACAAACACGCGTACCTAATTTGATTGCCCCTACTTTGTTATTTCCGGAGATATATTTATATATATATATATATATATATATATATATATATATATATATATATATATATATATATATATATATATATATATATATATATATATATGAATGAAACTGAACCCGGATATGTGTTCTGGGGAGCCTAATTAGCGCTCATTTGAAATTTTTTTTTCAAAATTCAAAAGTCAAGATCTCCTCTTTGTGAATTTTTTTAAAAGAAAATTTACTAAAGAGAATGCCCATCATACTCTCCATTTTTTTGTGGGTAAAGTGTATAAGTTACGTCTTCTTTACTAGGCTTACTAGGATGAACTAACTAAGGAATAAGACATGGGGTCACACACTTCACGTCTATGGGTACACCTAGGCGACTTTATTTGAGACATACTAGACTGAACCACGACAAAGATGGGTTAGACATAGGGGCAGACAATTATAACTATATGACTATTATAAATAATGTCAATTGCTGAAACAATATTACTTACAACATATTTTTTCCTTTTGTAAATTGCGTTCAATTAACTCGTGTATTCCGTTACAGTTAATAAAGTTCAAAATTATGTCCAACAATTCTTTTTTAACATAAAACGCTACATGCAAAAAATATGTTATATTCAGTGGTAGTGAAGCATTTTAATGCAGATATTTTTTTACTAGATCGTTACATGCGTGGATGAATTTTTTACAATTAAAAAATATATGATTAATATCACACTCACTTGCTCCATCACAACGACACAGTGTATTGTCTGCCAACACTATTTGAAATAGTTGCTTTTTGGCACCATGCCCTACGGTGATTCTAGCAAGTGTTACGTATATTACTATGTTAGTTGAAACCATTTCTGTGATTGATTTCGAATGCAAGGTGGGAAATGTTTGCTGAAATTTGCTTTTTACTGGGGATTGTTGTTTATTCTATTGTTCTTCTACTCTTTCCGTATGTGGCGTTTACAGGCAGGTAAAAGATCTCCCATTAAGAGGATATTGCAACGCTCTCCGGTTCTTGTTGCATTTTTTGCCAGGTTATCTGCTTCTTCATTGCCCTTGAAGTGAACATGTGCTTTTATCCACATAAAAATAGCCGTTTTCCAGACCTTGCTAAATTCCTGTACTTGGATCTAATAATGCCCATAAATGGGTCCTTTATTACATTAGAAGGCTCCTTCAGAGCCAAAAGTAATGAGCTGCTGTCGGTTATGATTATAAATTTGGACTGGGATGCTATTTCCATGGCCATTTTAAAAGCTTTAATAACTTCCACTGTTTCTGCTGTATATATGCTGGTTTCTTGGTGTAGCTAAAAAACAATACTGGATAGCGTCGATTCGTAGCATATGCTACACCCTACGGAATCAGATGTTTTGGATCCATCGGTATATCTTAGGGCAGATCCTGGAAACTTCTGGATATTTTCACGGTAATAGCCTTGAACATGTATGCCTTCATTATGGCGAACTGGTAAAAAGCAATTGGGTTCCATAGTAAAATTTCATATGACAACGTAAACACTTCTGAATCGTACAATATGGTTGGCGTTACCATTGTGGATGTGTACCATAAAGCTTCTGTCAATGATGGTGAGTTTTTATGTCACCAGTATGTGTTATCCTGATTATCTTATAAAAGGGTGTTAGTTTGGGTGTTGATTTCTCCTTGCTATATATATATATATATATATATATATATATATATATATATATATATATATATATATATATATATATATCCGTCTTACTTTGGGAAGTGGCTCGTTTGCTGAGGCCAGGATTGATTATGTGGTGGTTGATTTTACTAGCCCATGGAATAATAACGCATTATATCGTATTTTATCAATTTTCTTAAATGTGTTTCCGCGGCAGACCCATAGAAAATTGAGCCGTAGTCTATGATCGATCTAGTGTATGACCTACAAGATTACATGGCTGTGTTGGAATCTGCACCATATTTCTTATGGCAAATATATTTTAAATTATTCAGACTCTTTTCTCACTTGCTAATACAATTTTTTAATAAAAAAATACGTATAATATTTGTTACTATGTTATATGTATACTTATATTTGGAATCCCAGACATGCTTTGTAAATTCTGAGGCTAATATATATTACTTATATCATCATTTTTAACTTACGTTTGAGGCTTATATTAATTAAGAAACCCTACTTTTAGCTGTCTTTTGATACAATTAACATTTCGCTACACTAGCATTTGCTGCAGCAAATTTGTAGTGAATCTTCGTAGAAAAAATTCACTAATGGGGACATCCCGACTTTTGAATTTTGAATGTTTTTTTGTAAATGAGCTTGAACTAGGAGGAACCCATATCCGGGGTCAGTTTCGATTTTTATATGTTTATATATATATATATATATATATATATATATATATATATATATATATATATATATATATATATATATATATATATATATATATATATATATATATATATATATATATATAGAGGAGAGTACCCAAACCCGGGCCCCCATTTGGTTTTTGGCAACTACAAACTACAATATTGGGGGCAGAAATATTTTTCAAATATATTTCACTTGGCTTAGAGAATGAAAAAAATTCGGAGAAAAAATGTTCTCAGCAAACACTGTGTTTTATCGATTTCTAAAAGAGGGTTCCTAAAGTGGGCCCCAAGCCAACAAAATGAGAAATGTTGAATGGTGATAAAAATGGGGATATTATAAATAAAACATTGTAAACCTATTGCAACCTACACTATTTAATGTTTCAAGAATACAAAAAATTAAAAAAAAAAAAACAAAAAAAAAACTAATGCGAAAAAACAAATTACTCAAAAACTCAAAAAATGTTATTTATTTGCAGAAATCGCAAATGTACGCATCTTTCTCAGCTCCTGCACAATCAACATGGGCCCACAATGAACACATCATGCACATAACCCACAGCTCGCCCCTAGTGTCTTGGGAAAATTTTATATTGCAGAACATACACTCTGCATCGTCATTATCTGATGGCGATATTCCCGGAGAAGCTTCTAGTTCGGAAGAACCTGAGGATACCTCGCCGTTCGATTCTTCACTGCTAGAATATTCAGTCATGTTAAGACGTTTTTTTACTGCCTCCTGCCTTGACTTTGGTTGTTGTGTAGCCTTTGGAACAGATGTTGATCCACGCCCACGGCGACGACTACATGCTGGCGGTTTTGATTGTGGATTCGGATGAGCTCTAGCTTCTATAGCTTGTTCTAAATTAGTTTTATATGGGGAGGAAGTTATTATTGCAGAACTGCATGCCTTTCGTCCCCTGGTAGAGGCCCTCTTCTTTATGCGCGGAATGGGGGCGAATTGGAATGGGCTTGTCTGAAAAGCCTTCGACCCACTTTCTGATATTTCTCGTGATGACAAACCGGATGTCGAGGGCACAGCAACATGACACGTTTCAGATGTTGATGCCTTATTGAGATCTGCTAGGTCTACGACTTGTTCACTGGCATTATCTTCTTTATGCTCTTGTTCTTTTTCATTTACTCCTTGTTGAGAGTTATGCATCTTCTGCAGCTTGCTGGCTTCTTCCATGTATTCTGCATCCGTAAATTTGTTTCTGTCCATGGGGTAAATGCCTGTCACTCGAAACCCGTTGATTGCAATTTGAGCGGTCTGGCACCTGATATAAGCTCTTCCAAACAACTCCATCACATCAAAGGCACTTACAGAACGATCATTGTGGCGTAACCACTGCCTGATTTCTTCGCTGTAATACGTCTTTAGGGGGCCCATGAAAGTTCTGTCCAGAGGTTGCATCTTGTGTGACGAGTGTGGAGGCAGTGAAACGATTGTAACGTGATTTGTCCTAGCCAAGTCGATTAAATCAATGTTTTGCGTATGACTGTAATGACCATCCAAAATTAGAAGCACAGGATTGTCCTCTGTAGGCTTGACAAACTGTATAAAATGTTCAAACCACTTGGTAAAAATATTAGTCTGGATCCATCCTGAGGGGTGAGCTGCAAAAATTGTTCCCGGTGGAGCCCCTCTTTGTAGTTGAACGTTCATATTTTTCCGTGGAAATACTACCAAGGGGGGAACGAATGAACCAGCAGCATTCATGCATACAACGATTGTAATTAGTGCTCCCCGTTCCGCAGATGTTAACGCCACTACCTGTCTTTTACCACGCAAACCAATTACTTTCGCCACTTTAGATTGCACAATCGTGATCCCACTCTCATCTACATTGTAGATTCTGTTGGGAGTGTATTTGCCTTTTTCATGAATGCCTTCAAGCAGTTTGAAGAATTTTTCAGTATTGTCTTTACTGAATCCCAAGGCTCTAGAATAGGATGTCCCTGTAGGCTTCCTTTCAGACAATTTTGATTTGTGGCGTTGTAAAAAAAGTTTCACCCATTTTTTCCCAGCCATTTCATTGCTAAAAGGATGTTTGATATTATTCCTTTCAGCTATCTGAAGAGCCATTCTTCGCAAGTCTACTCGAGTAAGCCCAAAAAATGAGGCTTCCATAGCTAAACAATAATCCACTAATTCATCCTCCAGGTTTTTGCACAAAACTGTAGGTCTACCCACTTTGGTTTGTGCTGCCTCCATGGGGGTTCCATATTTTTCTTTTGCCAACCTTTGAAGCGTCGACCTAGGCACGTTGTACATTCTACTGGCCTTCTTCAATCCCAACTTTTTTTCCCGAACAGCATTAATAGCTTTCGCCATGTCTGCTGAGGACCAGGATCTTAACTTAGTTGTTTTCGGCATTCTATCGTTGGAATCTGCAACATAATTCCAAGAAGATAAGACCTTCCCAAAATTAACCCATTTGGGGCATTTAACATTACAATATGGGGGGCCCGCTTTAGGAACCTTGAGGGGGCCCGAGTTAGGCACCAACGTAGTCATTTTTCGAGACCCCACAACTTTTTGCCTGAGCATGCAAACTAAATTGCGATACCATAATCAGATAGCTCTCACAATGCCGTTTAAGAATATATATAGTTTAAAGGACTTACCGAAAAATACAGCGTCAATAATTCGATGTAAACACAAACACGAAAAAACTTTGTGGTTGAACAATCTGAGAAACATGCGAAAGTTCGGTAACAAGTGAAGATACCGACTACGGCTGGCGGGACTCATGCGACCGTATAATAAACTATCAGTTAAAAGTGTTTCCGAAAGATGACAGCACTATGCTGATCCAGCAACAGGGGGGCCCGCTTTAAGGGAGGGGCCCGGATTAGGGCACTTTCCTCTATATATATATATATATATATATATATATATATATATATATATATATATATATATATATATATATACCACATATATATACCATAAAATTAAAGCCATGTACCAAAATTTGGATCCCTACGTTAAAAGCAAAAGAAGTTATAAGCATTATAGTTTTTTTTCTTAAAACGCCAGAAAGTCGCAATTTAAAACGTCAAAATTGACATGTTCTGAATAAAGAACTTGAAACTAATATTACGGGCGATGTAGCAGAAGTGTTGTAAGAAGTGTGTTCTATAAAGCCGTATGTTTCAGCTTCAGCCACCATTATCCTTCATTTTACTTAAATCTTTGCAGAAAATGAATTTCAAATAGACCATCTTACTGACGCTTTAGCTGTGGTTTCAACTATAGGGTTATAATACATGAAGAAAAAGTTTGTACCTACCCCTTGTTGAGCACATTGCGCGCACAAAGCAATGTGAGATTTGGCATAGTTAAAGTGCATATAAACAAGGAGAGCAGAAAGATAAAATGTATGTATAATATGTGATAAATAGATTAAACATTGCTCTCTTCTAATTAGACGAGCGTCTCGCGACACTAAAAACTTTGACTGACCTTCCTGACCTGCCCTGACATCAGTTTGCCTAATCAAAAGCCCAAAGAAGTTAAAAGGGAAAGGAAAATTCATTGTGCTCACATAACCTTGATATATGACAGGAGTGATTTTCCTTCTCCTTTTAGCTTTTAATTAGGCAAACTGATGTCAGGGCAGGTGAAAAAGTCAGTTGGTAGGATTTATTGTAATGTTAGGGAGGCCTTTTATTTCGTTAAAATAACAAAACACTCATCCAAGTTTTTACTGTCGCGAGACGCTCGTCTAATTAGACAATAGGATTGATTCCCAGTGTGACGGGTAATATATTCTTGTCAATGTAAAACATATATTACTCTATGGTCGAACATATGTATGAATACGAATGGGTTCATACGTTCATACTGAATATTAAACTTCAGTTTTAGTGAATTTTCTTTAAAAAAAGGAGATCTTTGTAAAAAAAATTATATCTCCGGAATTAACAAAGTAAGGACAACCAAATTTGGTACACGTATTTGCACTATAAAGAGTGAACCATGTACCAAAACCTATGTTCCTAAGTTTAAAGACAAAAGAGTTATGGGCAGTTAAAAAACGGAGTCAAAGTCGCAATTTGAAACGTCAAAATTGGCAATGTTTAGGCAAAGAACGTGAAACAAATACAGATTGTGAAAAGAAAATGTTGCAAGAAGAGTGTTCTGCGAAACCTTAAGTTTTAGCTTCAACTGTCATTGCCCTTCATTTTACTAAAATATTTACAGAAAATTCATTTCACATAGACCCTTTCTCCGATGCATTGGCTGTCGGTTTAGTTAGTTGATGCTTTCGCTGTAGGTTTAGTGAAGTTTATGGTTTAACGGTCTATAATTTCTAGCTAATTTTCGTAGAACAAATTTGTTAATGCATTTATACATTTTTTATCAAAATATGATGCATGTGTGTAAGAAAAAAAAACTGGACGCAGTAAGTGCGTTTTGGTAGCGAATTTTCATTAAATCCTTCAAATTTCATAACTCAATTTGCTATTAACGTAAGGTTTGTTGGCTAGGAAACTAACATCTAAGTTGAGTTTCGGAAAATTTTTGTACATTTTCAAACAATAAGTAATTTTTATAAAATAAAGTACATTGTTTCACTACATAGGCCATACCGGTAATCAGATTGATGGCTGCTCGCATTTGCTATTAAAAACATTTTTATGAAAATTCACTTCTATAACGCACTTGCTGCGCCCAGATTTTTTTAAAGTTTATTCTCTAATCAAACTAAATTCTGATGTGTGTTTACATATGAGTATGTTTAGTTATATTTTGTACCTTCTATCGCGTTTCGCAATCGCTGTAATTTTTATTTTAGTTTTGTAACCTGTTACACAAGAATACTATTTACGTAAGAAACTTTTGAAGACACTATGCGATAAATAATAATTTTTCCTCACTTATTATGTTGCACAGACATGCTTGTAACATCAACAAAGTCCAATTCCCATCTAGACAATCTCCGCGCAACCACATGTCGCTTATAAGATACATTGTAATGGCACTTACAGTTATTAGAATTAAACGGGAAACAATAAAGTTCAATAATTATTACGTGCTGGACATTTCATCCCGACTGTATCTAACTGACATCGTAACTCAGAAATTTCAATTTAGAATCGACCACAACAAACGGCGCGTACCTCTCTCGTCCAGGTTAATGACGTCCATAAACCTTGGCAATCTTTGGCTTACCGCACGGTGTTTTTATTGCGAGGGGTCCATATGGGCACTAAACTCTCTCCAAAGCACTTTTGGTGTGAATTAATAATGCAATAAATCATTTCGGTCTAGATGAACATCTGAAAGACGTTCCCAGTTTCACCACAGAATGTGAAAGCTTCGTGGATTTTTCTGTCGGAAGTTGTTAAGGTTTTCTTTGGATTTTCTGTGTGACTAACAAGAATTTAAATTGAAAAGATGTGTTTTCTTCAGTTTTAAAACCAGTTACGAATATCTCAATAAAATGTAATAGTAATTTACGCTACAAGTCCGGAAAATACTGTTTTCTTGGACGAGTCGACATAATTCTATGGAAATTCTGGAAGTCTGCGAGTCCAAAAAAACTGTTTTCGGACGTGTTGCGTACACTATTTTTTCGGCAACCGTGTAGAATAACAAATCAATGAGACACATTTCTTTATTATATTTCTTTGTAGAACAAAATTTCGAACATTTTAATTCTTATTTGTATTAAATAATGAAATTCGAACAGAAGGTAGGTACTAACAGAAACATTCTAATTCTCATTTATATTAATATTTATATTAAAATTCGAGCAATTGCTAATAGTGAAAAGACTTAATTTGTTTGAAATGCTTGGTATATTTAAATGCCTTTTGTAGTCAGAAAAAGAAGGTAAAATTTCCGTTTCATATTGATTGTTTTCATCTGATAATTTTTGAATGGTATTGGCAATTTTAATTTTGTTTGTTAGTGAATTGTCTATATATCCTTCAGCGACATTGGTAGACTTCCAGCCACCGGGTCTCTTCAGATTTGTGATGTTTCCACCATTATCAGCAAATACTGTAGCTGAAGTTCGACGCATGCTATGGCCTGTGTAATTTTTAGGATTGGGTAAATTTAAAAATTCTGAAATTCTTAATCCGAGATTCCCAAAACTGTGGATACCAACGGGCTGAATCGAACATTTTCCTTTTTTTTGTAATTCACGAATAATCTGTTATGTGGAGTATGGGATGGCCGTAAAGATAAATATTGCCTATACAACAGCAGGTTTTCTTGCCCAATTACAACAAAAGTTCTCTCAATATGTGTTTTAGAATCTGGTATTTTCACAAGCAACATGTCTTCTTTGTCGTTTATTAGATCAATTGACATTTTTGTTAGTTCTTCCCGTCTACACGCACCGGCTAACCCAATAATTGTTGCTACCTGAAAATGAAGCGAATTAAGTTGATACTTTTATATCCTACAATCGTAATATTTTGTTAAAATTACCTTTAGCATTAGATGTTTCATTATCTGCTTCTCTAATGGATTTGTTGATTTGCTCGCTGCTGAAGACTTCTGATTTCTTTGCTTTATAACCAACATTCTTCCTTTTAAGAAATGGGATTACCTTTGGGAAAGTGACTATGTTTACATTTTTCTTCACTAAAATGGTACTTTTCAACATAGAGTACATGCTCCACAGGGTAGAGGATTTGACAGTTTCAGATTTTTGCGCCAAGTAAGCTAAAATTACATCCTCTGTAGTAGTTTTGCATTTCTTCATATCCATCCGTCTCGTGAACAAATCATAAACGTTTTCATACCTGGACTTTGATTTTTCAGGCAATAATTGTGCTGTAGCAGCAGCTGCTGCATTGGAAATTTCGTAAGGCACATTTTCAAACTCACTATCGCTGTTGCTTTCCATAGTTTATTGAGACAATTCCGACCAAAAACCATGCAAACTTTCGAAAATTAAAATGTCAACTAATTTCATTTCAGATAGTTGTCAGTCGTTATTTCGTTGCTATGGTAATGTTCAACTGTATTTATCAAAATCATACCTACCAATATTAGCGATTTTTTTTTTAAATTCGCTTATGGGGAGATCTGTGTTTATATATATATATATATATATATATATATATATATATATATATATATATATATATATATATATATATATATATACATATATATATATATACATATATATATATATATATATATATATATATATATATATATATATATATATATATATATATATATATATATATATATCCTACCGATAACTCAAAAAATAATGGACCGATCTTGATAAAATTTGCAGAGTACCTTCCTTTTGCAAGTGGCTTGGATAAGTTCGTTAGCCAGGAAAATCGGACCAAGTTTTCCCGGAAAATTTTGTGTTTTCTTTATAAAAAAATCATATCTCCGGAAATAACAAAGTAAGGGCAACCAAATTTGGTACGCGTGTTTGTATCATAAAGAGTGAACTCCGTACCAAAATTTAGGTCCATAGCTCTAAAGACAAAGAAGTTATGGGCAGTTAAAGCAATAAATGTTGGAGTTTTCCTCAAAACGTCAAACTCGCAATATTAAACGTCAAAATTGGCAATGTTTAAGCAAAGAATGTAAAACAAATACCATTTGTGAAAAGAAAATGTTGCAAGAAGACTGTTCTGCAAACCCTTAAGTTTCAGATTCAACCGTCATTGCCTTTCATTTTACTAAAATGTTTACAGAAAATCCATTTCAAATAGACCCTTTCTCTGGTGCTTTGGCTGTCAGTTTAGTTAAGTTTGGTAGCTGTTTGGATATTTATTTGTAGGTTTAGTGAAATTTATGGTTTAACGGGCTATAATTTTTTTTAGGTAATTATCGTGGAACAAATTTGTTAATGCATTTTTGCATTTTTTATCGAAATATGATGCGTTTATCTTAAAAAAATCTGGACGCAGTAAGTGCGTTTTGGTTGCGAATTTTCGGTAAATTTGCAGTTAAGCTCCCGAACGCTTTTCAAAACACTGTTTTCAGAAACCTGCCTAGACCCCCACCCCTCTGGATCCACAAACCAAGAAAAATTTCTTGTTTACACTCCCCAAGGAAGTTACGGGACCAGGAGTGAGTAGGGGTGCATAATTTTTTTAGCTAATTTTTTTAAAACAAATTCGTTAATGTAATTTAGCATTTTTTATCGAAATATGATGCGTTTATAAGAAAAAAATCTGGACGCAGTAAGTGCGTTTTGGTAGCGAATTTTCGGTAAATTTGCAGTTTAGCTCCCGAACGCTTTTCAAAACACTGTTTTCAGAAACCTGTCTAGGGCCCCCCCTGGATCCACAAACCCCAAGAAAAATTTCTTGTTCACACTCCCCAAGGAAGTTACGGGACCAGGAGTGAGTAGGGGTGTATAATTTTTTTAAACTAATTTTCGTAGAACAAATTCGTGAATGCATTATTCCATTTTTTGTCGAAATATGATGCGTTTGCAAGAAAAAAATCTGGACGCAGTAAGTGCGTTTTGGTAGCGAATTTTCGATAAATTTGCAGTTTAGCTCCCGAACGCTTTTCAAAAAACTGTTTTCAGAAACCTGCCTAGGCCCCCACCCCTCTGGATCCACAAACCCCAAGAAAAATTTCTTGTTCACACTTCCCAAGGAAGTTACGGGACCAGGAGTGAGTAGGGGTGTATAATTTTTTTTAACTAATTTTCGTAGAACAAATTCGTTAATGCATTTTTGCATTTTTTATCGAAATGTGATGCGTTTGTAAGAAAAAAATCTGGACGCAGTAAGTGCGTTTTGGTAGCAAATTTTCGGTAAATTTGCAGTTTAGCTCCCGAACGTTTTTCAAAAAACTGTTCAGAAACCTGCAGGTGAGGTCCTAGTAATGTCTCTGAAAACAATTTGTTGAAAAGCGTTCTGGTGCTAATCTGCAAATTTACCAAAGTTTCATTAAATCCTTCAAATTTCAATAACTCAATTTGCTATTAACGTAAGCTTTGTTGGATAGAAAACCAACATTTAAGTTTATTTTCGGAAAATTTTTGTATATTTTCAAACCATAAGTAATTTTGATAAAATATAGTACATTATTTCTACTACATAGGCTATACCGGTAATCAGATTGATGCCTGCTCGCATTTGCTATTAAAAACATTTTTATGGAAAATCACTTCCATAACACATTTGCTGCATCTAGACTTTTGAAAAATGTTTATATATTTTCAAACAATAAATTTGTTTTAATGAAATATGATACATTGTTTCTACTATATAGGCAACCAAGT
Organism: Tillus elongatus; assembly: GCA_964006375.1. Taxonomy (NCBI): domain Eukaryota; kingdom Metazoa; phylum Arthropoda; class Insecta; order Coleoptera; family Cleridae; genus Tillus; species Tillus elongatus. The sequence continues at coordinate 67,564,992 of OZ023270.1, read as the reverse complement.
TTGATGCCTGCTTTCATCAAAGAAAGACATTTGCTATTAAAAATATTTTAAAGAAAATTCGCTACCATAACGCACTTGCTGCGTCCTGAGATTTTTTCATATTCACAATGACAACAACGATGTGATTCTTCCCGGCCTAGTCCGGGAAGTACGTACTTCCCGGACTAGGCCGGAGAAATGCTACTTTCTCAAAGAAAAAGCGTTCGGAAAGTGGGTACTTCCCGGACGGTTGCCGAAAAAATATTTTCCAATCCTTAACTACTATCTGTCTAAATACAGACGTAGAAACTATTTCTATGGGTTAACAAATGTAGGTTTCTTTTTCCTTTCTGTAACCGGTTTCGCTGTTTGTCTGATGATGCTGTTAAGCAGCAAAACCGGTTACAGACAAGAAAAAGAAAACGGACATTTGCGAAGCCAGAGCAATAGTCTCTACTTCTGTTTTTTTTTTTTTGTATGGAACGATTTCACCAGGTAAGGGCAACAATAATTAATGTGCCATCAGTAGGTGGTAGTGGAATTTTCCTTTACGTGATAGTCAATGATTTTTTCACGCCCGAGGAGGTACCACCCCGTACATCAAGGAACCGGTGAAGTCCCAACGGACGTTTCCGGTTCTGGTGTATGAGTCGGTTTCCCTTTTAAGCAAAAATGATAATGGCTCCTCCTTGTACAAAAGATTCCGGAGGTAAAATACCCCTCCATTCGGATCTCCGGGAGAGGGGTGTACAGGGGGCACCAGCATCAAGATTTCACATATCCTTCTCGAATATATGTGGCTTAAACTCTAACCTGAATTCCGTCCACCATTTCCTCCAGGCTAATAGGCCCCAACTCCTCTTTCTCACCGAAACTCAAATCAGTGCCAAAACAGCCACTAATCACCTTAATTGTCCGGGGTATGAGCTCCTTACTTCCTTTAGATTGCATGGAGGCGTGTGCGCGTACGTTCGTAGCAATCTACCCTGCACCAGACTTCCCAATTTAGAAGTTGGAAGAAAAGACATACTATGGATAAAACTCTCTCTCTCAGAGCTGCAACTAAATTCATCTGTTGTATTTACCGGTCACCTTCTGACAACAACTTTGTCCAGCTCTTTGACTACCTTTCTGAAAAAATCGACCATCTGATTTCTGAATATCCTTCCTCCGAGGTCAATATTCTTGGTGACTTCAATGTCCATAATAAGGAATGACTAGGATCCTCAAAAACCGATCCACAAGGAAGTGCAGCGGAGGCCTTTGCAGTCAGCAATTCTTTAGCCAATATGGTTCAGCAACCTACTTACTTTCCTCGCATCCCAACACACAGCTCAAATCCCCCTCAAATGCGAGATTACTTTTCCTGATTTCCATGGGCGCCTGTCTGCTTCTCTCATCCTGACCTCTGATATCTCACAAAACGTCACCGAAATTATCCAAGCGGGCATGGAATTATTTATTCCACGTACACAGAAAACCTCTGTAGCCACTCAAAAGCTCTGGTTCTCTAAATCCCGTGACAAGGCCAGACTTGAAAATGTCAAAGCTCACAAAACGCTTCTACAGAATCCCAGTCAAGAAAACTGTCAAGCATTTAACGACGCAAGAAACCGCTATATCCGCATTCTTTCTGAGGCAAAAAACTCGTTTAATAACCACATCAAAAACAAAGTCCTCTCAAGCTCCAACATCAGCAAACCCTTCTGTACTCTTGCTAAATCTATTGGGAATAATTTCTGCAAGAGCACGTTCCCACCTCTTGTCTCAGGGAATGGAATTGTTTCTACCGCCCTGCGCAAGGCTGAACTTTTTGCCTCGTTGTTCGCCGGCAATTCTACTCTCAACCCACCTCCAAATGTGTCAACCACCAACAGTCCCCAATGTCGCGCATAAAATGACGGATATCATTTTCAAAACCAAAAAGGTAAGAAATATGCTCTCTTCCCTTAATACCAGGAAAGCCTCTGGCCTTGACGAGGTCACAGCAATTGTTTTAAAAAAATGCGCACCAGAACTTGCTCCTGTCCTGACTCGTCTGTTTCAGACATCTTACAATAGAGGCATATTCCCTAGTAACTGAAAAACTGCTCGAGTACAACCCGTCCCCAAGAAAGGATCCAAAGCGCTTCCTAGCAACTACAGGCTTATCTCTATCCTTTCAGTCATCTCTAAAGTGATGGAAAAGTATATAAACAACGAATTACTAAAATTTCTTGAAAAACACAGTCTAATCCACGACAGGCAGTATGGATTCCGTCAGCGCAGATCAACTGCCGACCTCCTTTCCTTTGTCACCCATTCTTGGAACAAGTCTATGGAACTACACGGTGAATCCCAGATTGTCGCTCTAGACATATCCAAAGCATTCGACCTGGTCTGGCACGCAGTGCTGCTTAATAAACTTCCGGCCTATGGCCTACCACCAAAACACTGTACCTGGACAGCAAATTTCCTCTCCACCCGGAGCATTTCTGTTGTCGTGGATGGCCATTCCTCTAAACTGTATCCAATTAATGCAGGAGTTCCTCAAGGTTCAGCTTTAGCCCCTACTTCGTTTCTTCTCCACATCAATGACCTCATCTATAGCACATCCAACCCAGTTCACAGTTACGCGGACGACAGCACCCTCCACTCCAATATACAATATTCTAAGCCTGTCTCTTTAGCCCAATTAAATGAGGATCGCGGACTCATGGAGGGTTCTGTCTCCGTGGATCTCCAAAAAATATTAGACTGGGGAAGTAGAAATCTTGTACAATTTAACCCCACCAAATCACAGACTTGCTTTCTTTCTCATAAGAGATACATTAGCCGTAGACCCATCACAGTGAACAACCAAGTATTTCAAAGTAATGAGTCCTTTTTACTTGTTGGCATTTCTGTGGATCGAAATCTCAATTGGCACCAACATGTCACATCAATTGCAGAAGCGGCTGCTAAGAAATTAGGTTTCCTCTTCCGGGCTCGCAAAACTTTTCCCCAGCTAATCTGTATACCTTATATACTTCACAAATAAGACCAAACCTCGAATACTGCTCCCACATCTGGGGTGCTGCTGCTTCTATACTTGCTATCTTGGACTCCATTCAGAAGAGAGCTATACGCCTCATCAGTGACCCTACCCTCACTCAAAGGCTGCCATCCCTTGCCCATCGACGTGCCGTTGGTGACGTCTCTCTCTTTTATAGATATCTGCACGGGCACTGCTCAGAGGAGCTTTCTTCCATAGTTCCTCCACCTGTTGCCCCCAGCAGATCTACCAGGGGAACAGAGCGAATGCACCCTTTTACTGTCCAGGTCACCAGATATAGAACATCTTGTTATGCCAGCTCTTTTGTCCTGAGCACTTCCAAGTTGTGGAATTCCTTGCCGGCACATGTTTTTCCTTCTCCTTCGAACATCCAAACCTTCAAGTCCAGAATTAACAAGTTGCCTCTTTCCTTCTTGTCGACACCCACGGTACGATAGTATTTAGGGTGTAAGCCCTCGTGGTGTGTTGTTGAAATAAAAAAAATAAAAAAATCTGTCTCGTGCTTAGAGCATAACATTGAGATTGCCTTGATGGCAGTAGGTAAGCTTTTCTTCAGTTTTCCTGCATAGCTAACAATAACTAAAATAAAGAAATATGTGCGGCGTATCAGTGCTTCACAAACCTCAATGAGACATGCGTATTTTGTAGCTATTAATTATTGTTTGTTTTATTTTACACGCAAGCATACCCATCTTTCGGTGCATAACTGGGTGATACGTTGTCACGACAGCTCTAACAAACACAGAATATTAGACGTGGAGCTGTGTACAATCAACCAACGATTTCGTAAATCGTAAGCCTTGTCACTTTCTTCCCTAAAACAGGGAACAATGTGTGCAAGATAAGTATAATTTGTAGAATACAATTCATCACAATACAGTTTTAATACCTGACGATCGTTTCGCTAACAAAGTTAGCGTCATCAGAGGGATAAATCAGCTAAGCGAATAAAAACTATAACTCCTATTGTGAAGAATTGGTTTCTCAAATTGTACTTATCAGTGCTCGTCACAGGTTCTAATCTTCACTTAATGTACGTAAGGCTGGATGCATTTTCACCATCAGTACCAACACATACCACCGGTCAGGTACACTTAGCGAACCCGAATTACCACAACATATTTTAAAACTCTAGACGCAGCAAGTGCGTTATGGAAGTGAATTTTGGTAAAAATCAATTTGGTTACCGGTATAACCTATATAGTAGGAACAAAAACTATATTTTATCAAAATAATTATTTGAAAATGTACAAAAATGTTCCGAAAATAAACTCCGAAAATAAATGTTTCTGAAAAAACTGGTCTCCTAGACAATGAGCCTTAGGTTAATAGCAAATTGAGTTATTGAAATTTGAAACATTTAATTAAAACTCGCTACCAAAACGCCCTTGCCGCGTTTATACAAAAATTTTCCGAAAATAAAGTTAAATGTTGGTTTCCTAACCAACAAAAGTTACGTGAATAGGAAATTGAGTTATTGAAATTTAAAGGATTTAATGAAAATTCGCTACTAAAACGCACTTACTGCGTCCAGATTTATTTCTTTCAAACATGCATCATATTTCGATAAAAAATGCTAATATACAGTAACGAATTTGTTCTACAAAAATTAGCTAAAAATTATAGACCGTTAAACCATAAACTTCACTAAACCTACAGCGAAAACATCAACTTAACTAAACCGACAGCCAAAACACCAGAGAAAGGGTTTATTTGAAATGAATTTTCTGTAAATATTTTAGTAAAATGAAGGTCAATGACGGTTTAATCTGAAACTTAAGGGTTCGCAGAACACTCTTCTTGCAACATTTTCTTTTCACAATCCGTATTTGTTTCTCGTATTTTGCCTAAACATTGCCAATTTTGACGTTTTAAATTGCGAGTTAGACGTTTTGAGGAAAACTCCAAAATTTGCTTCTTTAGCTGCCCGTAACTTTTTGTCCTTAAACTTAGAGACCTAAATTTTGGTACATGGTTCACTCTTCAAATACGCGTACCAAATTTGGTTGCCCTCATTTTGTTATTTCTGGAGATATAAATTTTTTTAGGAAGAAAACACAAAATTTTGCGCGAAAACCTGGTCCGATTTTCCTGGCCAACGAACTTGTCCAAGCCACTTGTAAAAGGAAGGTACTCACCAAATTGATCAAGATTATTTTTTGAGTTATCGGTACGATATATATATATATATATATATATATATATATATATATATATATATATATATATATATATATATATATATATAACACGAATCTCCCCATTAGTGAATTTTTTTAAAAAAATCCCTAAAAAAGAAAACTTATATCACCAACGACTTAAGCGCCACCCTCTAATTGTAGAAATATTTTTTTAAGATGCAGCTCAAGACACCCTATAATTAAATTAATGTATACAATTTTTTTTCGTATCGTGCATAATAACGGATATATTGAAGATTTTTTACGAAAATTCGACAAAAATGATATACTATTAACCGATAAACTCTATAGCCAACACTACTGCTAAATCATCAGAGAAAGGGTCTATTTGAAATGAACTTTGTGGGAATATTTTAGTAAAATGAAGGAAAAAGACAATTGAAACTAAGACTTCGGGCTTTGTAAAACATTCTTCTTGAGACATTTTCCTTCCATAGCTCATATTAGTTTCAGGTTCCAACCAAATTGTCTAAATACCAATTTTGACGTTTAAAATCGCGACTTTGACGTTTTGAGGAAAACCAAAATTTTTGTTTAAATGCCTGTAACTTTTTTGTTCTTTAACCTACAGAGCCAAATTTTTCTAGGTAACTTACCTATAATGATATAAACCCGCGTATGAAATTTGGTTGCCGTTACTTTGTTAATTTTGGAGATATAATTTTTTTTCGATTTTTTTCGAAAGAAAACAAAATTTTCCGGGAAAACCTCGAAGGATTTTTCTGGCTAACGAACTTGTCCAAGCCATCTGCGAAAGGAAGGTACTCACCAAATTTTATTAAAATCGGTCCTTTATTTTTTAAGTTATAGGTGTGACATATATATATATATATATATATATATATATATATATATATATATATATATATATATATATATATATATATATATAAAGTCTGAAACCAACCTCGGATTTGGGTTCCAGAGGTCCTAAATAGCGCTCATTTGAAGAAATTTTTTCAAAATTCAAAAGTCGGGATCTCCTCATTAGTGATTTTTTTTAAAGAAAGTTCACTAAAAACCTGGCGATCGTTTTACTAACCAAGTTAACGTCATCAGAGGATGAAAAATTCTAAACGTTTGACGACTACAACTATGTTTATATTCTGGTGCAGGTGATCGACCTACAGGCTTTCACCGTTTATTTACTGGAAATTCCCTCTACCGAAATTCTGTTATATTCATTACCACGTTAATTGTCGTAATTTTGCGTAAAGTGGTCAATGAATAAACTGCACATAGGTGGCGGTGCTGAATTCATATAACTTTTATTATGACTGTATTTAGTAATATGTAAGCTTTCCAAAGCTTTTAGCTGTCCTGGTTGTCTAACATTTTTTATTAATTTTAGGTTGTCTTGATCCACGTGGTGAGTACTTTCCTTAATGTGTTCCGCGACGCATGATCAATCTATAGTTACGTATCTTAGTTGTGCTAAATGTCATTTGAATCGAATTTCAATAGAACTTCTAGTTTGCCCGACGCGACGTATCTAAGATAACAATCTTTGCCACTTATATCATAGATACCTGACATTTTAGCGGTACCATGCTTATCTTTTGGGTTACCTAGAAAATCTCTTAAAGTATTTTTTTGTCGCAAATGTTAGTTGCTAGGCGTTCTTAAAAATGCTATCTAGGCCCCTTGTGATGTGCAGTGCAAAGGGTGGGCAAACAAAGATAGTTGAAGCCGTATTAGGGGAGAAAGTAACAGGACTCATATCTAGCCTTACATAGTTGCATTTGTCAAGTTTCTTCAGTTTTTCAATATAAGTGATAATAATTCAGATAGAAAGGTGGTGTGGTTACGTATGGCTTTGAGACAGCCTCACCTCTGTCAATATAAGACTAAAATGACTGTTGCCTAAAAGCTAGCTTGCAAGAGCGCATCCTTATTTAATTAATCGTTGCCTTACTCGCTGAAACTGTTCCTTACTAGATATAGATGTAAATACTGTTTCACTGGCTTCACAAGTGCACTTCATTCTGATTTGCTGGCGCTATCCTTTTAATCTGCAAAGAACTTCCGTTTTGCAAATAGGACTCTATAGTTTTGCGACAGGGCATGCTTAGTTAACGCCGTAATTTTTGGCTGTAGTCACCGTAGCTGTACTTGATACTCCAGCCTCCTAGTTTAGACGGATCTTGTTGTTTCCCCTATGTATACCTTTTCACATTTACATGACATCCGATATATTCCTAACGTACTGAGAGGGTCCTCTACTAATTGCATGGCGGCGATCTTTGTTGTGGAAATAGAAACGGTGTCAATATCTTTGCTAGCAAAGTATTTTCGTTTAGTCTACCCTCCGTGTGTTTTTTAGCTATGTCCGTTTATCTGTTGGCCTGCCTTGGACGTATGGCTCCTTAAATGTCATTCTTTTTGTATCCATTTTCTTTCGCGGGTTGTTTCAAGTAGTGTAATTTACTTTAAAGTTCCGATTCCTCTGCAACTGTTTTGGCTCTGTTGACTAGTGTTTCAATTACTACTCGTTTCTGGCATAGATGATCATCTGATTGCGTTTGAAGGTTTCGGCTAATATGTATAGGCTCTTGATGCACTGTATGTCCTAAGTCACCTGATAATTTACACTTGAGTAGTACGTCGAGAAATGGTAATTGTTGGTGGGCCTCCTTCTCCATCGCAGCAAAGTTGATACTATGATAAGTGTAAATGATAAGCTTCAGGAACTGCCTTAACTTTTCTTCACCCTGATGCCCAATAACGAAAGTGCCATCCACGTATGGTAACTAAACCTTGGGTTTTAATTCTGCTGTTCTCAATGCCTTGTCTTCAAAGTGTTTCATGAAGAAATGCGTTTTTAGCGGACTCAGTGGGCCACGCATTGTATTTCTGCTGCAATATCTTGTCTTGCCAAAGAAAACAGAAGGTGCTCCAACAGCAACTGAATCAGTCTATTGTGGTTCGGTCAAATATCTCCACCTGTTAATGGACCTAGGTATAATACACGGGAAGGCGTATGATTGAGGGTACTCTGGCTACTGGGACACTAAATATAATGATCAGTTGCAAGAACAACACACTACATGTTCAAAACAAAAGGTGTTCATTAAATAATAAAATGAAACAGATATACATGTGATGATAAATAGATAAATACTACGCTCTGAAATAGCTGGTACTTTTGTATGTAAAATAACAATATTCTTATTAGTGAATTTTCTTAAAAAAAATTCACTAATCTCGACTTTTGAATTTTAAAAAAATTTCTGCAAATGAGCGCTATTTAGGACGCCTGGAACCCAAATCCGAGGTCGGTTTCAGACTTTATATATATATATATATATATATATATATATATATATATATATATATATATATATATATATATATATATATATATGTTTATATATTTATGTGTCACACCTATAACTTAAAAAATAATGGACCGATTTTGATAAAATTAGGTGAGTACCTTTCTTTCGCGAGTGGATTGGATAAGTTCGTTAGCCAGGAAAATCCGCCGAGGTTTTCCCGGAAAATTATGTGTATTCTTTCGAAAAAAATCGAAAAAAATTATATCTCCGGAATTAACAAAGTAAGGGCAACGAAATTTGGTACACGAGTTTATATCATTATAGGTAAGTTTCCTACCCAATTTTTTTTTAATCGAACACGCCCTATGTTATTGCATTTTTGTATTTTCCATCGAAATATAATACATATTTGTAAGAAAAGAAATTCGGGACGCAGCAAGTGCGTTATGGTAGCGAATTTTCATTAAATGCTTCAAATTTTCAATCAATTTGCTATTAACCTATAAGGTTGGCCAGAAAACCAGTTTTTTCGGGAACAATTTAAGTTTACTTTCAGAAATGTTTGTACATTTTCAAACAATAAAGTTATTTTGATGAAACATGGCACATTGTTTCTAATATATAGATTATACTGGTAACCAAATTTGGTGCCTGCTTTCTTAAAAAAACATATTTGCTATTAAAAACATTTTTATGAAAATTCACTACCATAACGCACTTGCTGCGTCCAGAGTTTTTTAAATTTATGGTAAACAGTTTTATATTCCCTGATTGACTGCATTAACGATTTTGTTTGAAAACAAACTGGAGCAAGTTAATGAGTAGGTATATTTTTTGTTTACTTGATTCAATATCTAGGTTCCCAAACTAACTTACTACAGAGTAAATTACATTCTGTTGCATTTGTTGGCCACGGGTGTTCATTGAACTGGGTTACAAAAGCATATGTCAGCAATCCCTTTGTTGATATGGCTTTTAATTTATGCATTCTGAAACAAATAAGGCTTTCTATCGCACCATCGAAATTAAGAAAAACATAATACATGATATATTATTGTTTATGTTTGAATATCTTGGCATCCTCCACCGCACTTGTTTGGTAGATGCTGAGACTTCGGTCTTTTGGTTAAATTAATTTCAAGCTAATTATAACACTGCTGATCATTTAAATACTTTAAATACTTTAAATGAATTACTCATATGAAAGTAGTTATATAAAATTAAAATGATAACTATGGCACAAAAATAATTTACATTTACCTTAATGCTACTCAAATTTAATTATAAGATTATTACTTTGATGTTAGTCTAACGTAGAAGGTCAAGTGCATTCTAAAATTACTTTTAATCTTACTCAATTAGATTATTAAGAGATTACTTTCTTCTTATTTTCCTATTCCTTCCCTCATCCCTCTTTTTCTTCCTCGCTTGTTCGTCCGAATATGATGATCTCGAACAGCAATGTAAATGTGGGTGGAGTTGATGACTTTGACGTAGTGAAGTTTACCACCACCAGCTTTACGAAACCAGCAAGGACAGGAGGTCCAGCCATTTAAAAATTTTCAGGCAATAGACTTATTAATATACTTCCATCAGAAAATGCATTGAGAATAGGGAATGGGTCATCTGGATCAGCCAGTTTGGCATAATTGGGCTAATGTGTTAAGTATGGGAGGACAGTCAAACAAAGACAATCAACGACAACCAACGACAAAATTTGGTTGTCCTCTCATACTTAACGCAGGAGTTCAAACGTGCTAAACTGTCTGGCCCAACCAACCTACTAAAAATCTGGTGATGCTGAATCATTTTTTGTTTGCAGTGCGATTAAGGAATTGTAAGCAGGGTCATTTCCTTGCGAAACAAATCTCAATTTTGGCTTGCTCTCCGCGGTATTTTGCCACAATTTTCTCACATAATTTAGTTAGCAAATGCACTACATACATTTCTCAGACAGTTCTACTTTAATTTAGAAAATATATTAGAATTATTCCATAGCTGTCCCAGAAAACGGAATCAAAAACTTTGCGAGCCCGTGGACAACCATTTTGCCGAAAGCTTTCTCATTTCCAAGTCAGGATGAACAATGTCAAATGTACGTTTATAGGTAATGTGCAATGTTTCTGCTGTATGTTTCAGCCTAACTCGCCGATTGTCTAAATACTGTAATGGAGAGAATTAATGTTATCTTGGGTGGTCATAGAAATTTGTCTTTTAAAGCGGTGCTCATATTTGACATTTAATCGCCCCCTTTAGAATTACATAATCCACTTTATAACAGAAGCGGTGAAAGGACATTGATCACTTAAGGTTTCTTAAGTTAAATATTTAGAGATCTTCTTAAATCAAAAACTTAACGAAAACGCAGCCTTGGAAAAACTCTTTCGAGAGTCACAATGTCAATCTGATTTTCCGTAAACTCGTAGGAAAGACATGGGGGGCTAAATCCCAGGATAGCATATTGGATATAGCAAACTGCCTTTAAACCCATGCATCTATAGTATGGTGGCCGAAAACACAACACAAAGCAAATCGGAAAAATTGCAAAGGCTAATCTGTCTTGGAATAACGGAAGTTGTGGCATTATGCCCTACAGCTGTAATAGAGGCAATGCTGAATCTTACTCCACTGCAGATGCGCGTAAAGCAGGAAGCAGCACTAAGTGCCTCAAGACTATCTAAAGCAAACAAATTCAAACCATGAGGCTTGGTTGGCCACTTGAAGATCCTGGAAATTATTCCGATGGAGTCACTTACCAAACCAACAAATCAAATGTCAGCTATACTGGACTTTACAGTTCCATTTGACGTGGTCATAAGTGACCGCCAAGCATGAGACAGAGACAGGTAAAGGCTGACAAACAACTCATTTGTGTGGTATACAGACGGGTCCAAACAAATAGAGGGACCTAACTTTAGATTCGCTAAGTCTTTAGGAAAACTTTCACCACCTTCCAAGCAGAAATTATTGCTACAAATCTCAATGCACAGGAGTTCATACAAAGGCGACACAGAAGTAGAAAGATCTACATCCTCTCGGACAGTCAGGCAATACTAAGACTCCTCAATCTTTTAAATACCGAGTCTAAACTGACCTGAGACTGCAAAAAATCCCTGCAGCAGCTGGCTACGAACAACGATTTGGGTACCAGGGCACCAATGTATTGAAGTAAACGAGAAAGCAGATAGCCTTGCAAAAACACCATTATATGGCCCAGAGCCCTATTGTAGACGAATAAAACCCATGTAAGAAATAAACTTGATACTTGGGAGAGGAACCAAATGCTATCATACTGGAGGAAAATGCAGGCTTAAGGCAGGCAAAATGTTTCCTCAGCATATCAACACAGAAGTCTGAACTGTTTCTTGAATAGAACAGGAACGATTTGACAATAATCGCAGGACAATCCACAGTAAGGTATCGCCGTATGAAGATGGGGAAGGCAGACAGTAAAAAAACTGAAGATACTGAACTGAAGCAGCAGAAACAACAGAACACGTGCAATGCAACCGCATGGCTCAGTTCTTCAAAAGGTTCAAAAATCTTGGAGAGATGACCTTATCACACCAGGAGATAGGTAAAATTGTCCCCAAAAAGATAGTAGATTATATGGAAAGTCTGAACATCTAGGGCAACTAGTAGAAAAAAAGAGTCACGCACAAAATACCCATTGAGGTTGCAGCCCTGTGAGGCCAAAGGCATAAACGACTCATTAAACAATCTCAAATCTACAATTTAAGATATCAGATCAACAAAAATGGCTTTGCTCAATAGCCATTTCAAAAATAAATACTTAATAATTGACATACTTACTTTTTATCAAAATCTAGCCTTTTCTCAACAGTTTCGGATGTCAAAGTTATGCAGGTTGTTTATTAAACATCATAGTAGTTATTAGCGTAGCAACTAAATTCACTTTTGCTCACTGTAAAGTTTCCTGGCTAACTAGATAACAATGTACCCTCGTATATCATTTGTTATCGAAAATAGGTATTAATTATACTGAAAACTGCAATTAGGACAACGCGCTTTACCCTGGCTATCCCGTACATAAGCAACCCACACGCTAGAGCCGTTTAGAATTGTCAAAATTTTATAATTCAAAGCCCGCATTCCATGTAATCTATAATCTCTTGTAGACACAGCATCTTTCGTTTTTTTTTCACTCTCTCTATGCGACTTATCTCGAGTTTGGGTACACCGCCTCATAACCTTTTCTGACTCTTCCAGTAGATAACGAATGTTGTAATTTCTCATCTTTTAAATCTAAATCTTAGTTTCAATTGAACTCCTAACTCGCCCAAACAAGTTTAATGTCGTCCACTGCAGGTGGCACTGTTGCTTACGGCATGTCATTATGAATTATCGTAGAAAATAACTAAAAGAAGAAGTAAGTACAACAGACAACATCCTTCGTGTTGTGCTGTTGGTGTGTGTGTGTGTGTGTGTGTGTGTGTGTGTTATTTCTTTATTTCCGAGAAATTGGTGGTAAAACAAATATTTCATCCATGTGACATTATACAGGGTGAGAATATGTCGTATTTGGACGTAATATGTTTTGTGATATCTTCTTTAGCTGGATGAGAAAGTAAAATAATAAAGGATTATAGCTCCTGGTGTGTGGTTAAATGAAAAATGGGACTTGTAGGAGTTTGAATTTATAATTATTCTTGGAGATAGTTTGTAATGTTACTATGTGTCATCTCAGAATATATTAAATGGGGTCATGGTGAGATTTAACTTCAAGGTTAAAACGACGCACTGTATTTTCTTGTGTATTAATAAAGGCGACTTACTGTATATTTCTTTTGGAATTATTTGTGCCTATATAGTAATTATACAAAAGTGGACTCTTCCGTTTATAGCTATGACAAGAGTGGAGACGCCAACCCCTAAAATTACCACTAACTTTCACGTAATGTCTATAAAGAGAAGCTAACATCATACAGAATATTCTATACAAGTTCAGTAAAACTAAAAATCAACGATGAAAACAAAAGTAATGCAGATAAGCAAGAACTGGATGGCGAAAATTGCTATAAAGCTAAACGGTCAACATTTTTTTATGAAAGGCAAAGCGTGGAATTTGAAGCAGAAACATGGGCCACTAGATTAGCCTTTTCCTTTGAGGACGGAAAATTCTCTACCATTCGAGACCAGGGGAGAAAAGGAAGTGGTGGTAAAATTTCTACCTATTTTTGCCATAGACCAGAAGGTCTTGTTTGGACATGAAGGATTTCATGCCACTTAAGCAGCTTTTATTCTTTGTACAGCTAATATTATGTCCTCTTGGGTGATCCGGGTTATATTATTCTACTGCCATTATAGTCTAAGTCAAAACTTTGTGCCATGCGAATAAATATTTAACAAATCTTGATTCTTCTACTTTTGTCAAACCTACCAGCGTTCGCAATCAATTTTTCTTGTCACGATTTTACATCAGGTATCCCATTCATCACAATTAACATCAGCGCACATTGATGCAAACGTTTTAGTTATGGCTTCTTTAAAAGCAGATCTGCAATTTTATAATCCGCCTTTCTTTCTTTTATTTCGTTCTTCACTCAAGTATGGCTTCTTTTTGGTGCTTGTTGTTTCTAGTTTGTCGCTGGAGCAAGCGTATCTCATCTCAGCTCTCTCTCCGTTTGGCTGAAAGTCATCTCTAAGTTATCTGTGCGTACGCAATGTTCGTCAATCAGATGAATTTTTCTTTTTTTTACTGTAAATTTTTGCAATAAATTACAAAACCAAAGCATTTTTTAATAAAGAATGAAGCGATGAGGTAGCACAAACTCATATTACAAGTGAATCTCAAGAAAAGCAAATTCACGGTAATTATAAAGCACCAGAACTTTAGAGCTAATCTTTATCGACAATACACAAATTGAAAAAATTTCGTCCTATAAATACTTGGGTGCATGGATCACAGACAATACCGATCAAACGAAGGAGATCAAAAGCCGCATTGAAATTGCCAAAACAGTATTCAACAAAATGAGAAAGATATTCTGCAACCGGTACATCAGCATTAGTCTGCGCATACGTATGCTGAGATGCTAGGTTTTCTCTGCTTTCCTTCACGGAGTGGATGCTTCGACATCGAAGAGCAGAAACATCAAAAACATAGAAGCTTTTGAAATGTGGTGCTACCGGTGAATTCTCAAAATCTTGTAAGAAGACCGTGTGGCGGATGCAAGCGTACTGCAATGACTAAACAAACAACAAGAACTACTACAAACTATAAAAAAGAGAAAGCTGGAGTACTTGGACCTCATCATGAGAGGAGCGAAGTATGCGTTACTTAGAAATATCATGCAGGGAAAAATCAAAGGTAAAAGGAGCGTAGGTAGAAGAAAAACGTCTTGGTTGCGTAATCTACGCGAATGGTATGGATGCAGCTCAATTGAACTTTCTAGACGCGCAACAATAAGATAATATTGGCCATAATGATTTCCAGTCTCCCATAGGAAGGGAACGAAAAGAAGACAGGGTGTTCAAATAACTTTGACCGACTAGCATATCTCCTTAACCATTTTGGATTACTGGATAAGAAGCTTAAATTTATAATGTACAGCACTACTCGCCATTTAGGCGTAGAATCATTGATATCCAATATTTTTTCATGAAATTCGGTAAAGACCAATTTTAGCGGACGTCGAATTCAATGGCGTTCGCAGATTATTTTTTTTTAACGCTAATATGGTTTAGGAAATTTCCAGCCTCTAAAAGTGATTTAGCAGGCCTTTTTTGTTAAAAAAACGCGATGCCACTTTTCCCCAGTATACTTTTTTCCTTGCAAAATTTCAAAAAAGTCTGGTCAAAATCGCTCCGTAAATAAAAAAGTAATGATGGGTTCCGCTATATATATATATATATATATATATATATATATATATATATATATATATATATATATATATATATATATATATATATATATATAGGGTGGCTCATTCTAGAAATAAACATCCCTGTAACTTTTGTATTTATAACTCTATATAATAATAAGATGAAAAACTATTAATGCTGTGAAAATTGTTCGCTATGTCACCTGACCAAGGCTTATTAATGTAGTTTTTCTATGTCAAAAAATGGGAAAAGGTTTAGGTCAATTGTTAGGAAAAAATAAGTAACGACACTGCATTCGGCATCGCTCAAAATAGATATACGAGATCTGGCTATGAAATAACGAGACTGAGCGTGCAGAAGCGCAGCGTTGTATAGCTGATGGTGTCTACTATTCCAGTACGAAAACACGTTTTTGTCACTGTAGTAATATTGTTTCTATAGAGATTAAAAACGAACTTGTTTTTTTTTCTTATGCCGATAACAATGTGTGACGAGAAACACGAGCAACGGATCAATGTGAAATTTGTCGTTAAATTTAAAAAAAAAGCTCTGAGTGCTATAAGTGGCTGAAAGAGGTCCATGGTGATAATTCTCTATAGCGCGTGTTTTCGAATTGTATAAACGGTTTTCTGATATATTTATTAGCGATTTTTCCAAGAAAATTGAACTCTTTTGGTCGACCTTTGCTATTACGCCCTCTTACGGCAATGATAGGAACTTGGAAATAATTACCAAAAATTTCTCTGTGCCATATTTGTAATTAAAATTTTTATCAGGAAGCTCTCAGAAAAATGGTAACGGAGATATGCTAGTCGGTCAAAGTTATTTGAATACCCTGTACTTGCAAGAATGTTATTTTGCATTTAATTCTGGGTGTTAAAAACTTGTTTTATTGGTAAATCTATTTAACCTCGATGTGTTTAGTTAATTTCGCCCTGATACATATAAGGGACACTAATGATGTACATAGCTTTAAATGACAGAACCTCTGTGGTTCAGGGGTAAGAACGTGTGCCTCTGAACCGAAGGGTACTGGGTTCTATCCCAGGGCACTCCTTTCACTTTTTCCGTACAAACTGTAAAATTAACATCAACCGAGGTTCTGGCATTGTATTTGAGCAAGTTAAATGTCTGCACCTTCAGCCCTTCGGAGGGGGCGTAAAGCCCTCGGTCCCGTGTCCATGCGATGTTGGGCACGTTAAATATCCCTACCCTCCTTACAGAAAGGCAGGGGTTCGGCAAAATTTCCAGGATAGTGAGGTGAAACTGCTCCCTGGCGTCGGCGATTGGCCATAGTCGCGGAAATAGGCCGACGTTAAAGAGACAAAACACACACACACACACACACACAGCTTTAAATGATCAACATGAGAATTTATACAAACAGTCCACTGCATATATTTCGAAATGTATAACAAAGCCTATCATTTTTGTTGATTTTTTATTTCCATGGCCGTCTAACATAAATACACAGACAAGTTCACAGAGAAGCAGAAAGAGAGAGAGAGAGAGAGGGATAAAGAGAGAAGAAAGCTAAGCCATACAACAAGTCGATTCATTCAAATCCACCAAATCACCGATCCAGAACTAGTTACTGGACGAGGCACGCAGCTACACCCCCGCCATGGATCAGAGAGAGAAGAACAAACACGGAATGAATTTTGTAGGGAAACTTTACGTGAGGTTAGCCTGATATTAAAGATTCGATGTTAATAAAAGTTTATGATTTGCAATCCCAGCACTTTCTATCGGAATAAGTGAAAATATAGTTATTTTCTAAGACTTTTTTACTTGTGCTTTCTAATAAATGTTTGTAACGTGTAAAGTTCCTCTAAGTTATGCTAATTAAACTCTAGACAACTTAAAAAAGGTCGGCATGTATACAATAATATTTACATAAAAGTGTTCAAATTATATTTGTAATAAATGTTGAGAAAAATTCATTATGCGTTTTCCTGGAGTGTAAGTAGATTTCTTTAGTAAACCGTGATGTTGAACTGTTCAGGTATGGAGACCATTACTTCTCCTTTTGCCAAATACCACAAACACATGAGAAATGCTTTTTCCAGTGGTGCAGGAGGAGCTCCACCAATATTCCAGTGTATATAAAAATGACTATTCGCACTCAACAGGTGCTTGGTAGCTTTTGGAGTCTTTCGGAAGTGAATAACATGAACTATGTACTTATCTATCCACCTTTCATAAAAAAGAGGCATTGTAAAACAACTTGCAGGTAATACATCAAACAGTGTTTATAGTTGAAGGGGCTAAATCCTGTGACAAGGCCAGGCTTGAAAAGGTCAAAGCTCACAAAACGATTCTACACAATCCCAGTCAAGAAAACCGTCAATAATTTAACGACGCAAGAAACCGCTATGTACGCATTCTTTCTGGGGCAAAAAACTCGTTTAATAACGACATCAAAAACAAAGTCCTCTCTAGCTCCAACGGCAGCAAACAGTTCTGGACTCTTGCTAAATCTATTGGGAATAATTTCTACAAGAGCACGTTCCCACCTCTTGTTTCACGGAATGAAATTGTTTCTACCGCCCTGGACAAGACTGAACTTTTTGCCTCGTTGTTCGCCGGCAATTTAACTCTTAACCCACCTCCAAATGTTCAACTACCAACAGTCCCCAATGTCGCGCATAAAATGACGGATATCATTTTCAAAACTAAAAAGGTACGAAAGATGCTCTCTTCTCTTAATACCAGGAAAGCCTCTGGTCTTGACGAGATCCCAGCAATTGTTCTCAAAAAATGCGCACCAGAACTTGCTCCTGTCCTGACTCGTCTGTTTAGGACATCTTACAATAGAGACATATTCCCTAGTAACTGGAAACATTCTCGAGTACAACTCGTCCCCAAGAAAGGATCCAAAGCGTTTCCTAGCAACTACAGGCCCATTTATCTCCTTTCAGTCGTGTCTAAAGTGATGGAAAAGTATATAAACACCAAATTACCAAAATTTCTTGAAAAACATAGTCTAATCCACAAGAGGCAGTATGGATTCTGTCAGCGTAGATCAACTGCCGACCTCTTTCCTTTGTCACCCATTCTTAGAGCAAGTCTATGGAACTACACGGTGAATCCCAGATTGTCGCTCTAGACATATGCAAAGCATTCGACCAGGTCTGGCACGCAGTGCTGTTTAACAAACTTCCGGTCTATGGCCTACCACCAAAACTCTGTACCTGGATAGCAAATTTTCTCTCCAACCAGAGCATTTCTGTTGTCGTGGATGGTCATTCCTCTAAACTGTATCCAATTAATGCAGATATCCCTCAAGGTTCAGCTTTAGCCCCTACTTTGTTTCTTCGCCACATCAATGATCTCGTCTCTAGCACATCCAACCCAGTTCATAGTCCGCGGATGACAGCACCCTCCACTCAAATATACAATATTATAAGCCTGCCTCTTTAGCCCAATTAGATGAGGATCGCATACTCATGGAGGGTTCTGTCTCTGTGTATCTTCAAAAAATATTAGACTGGCGAACTATAAATCTTAAACAATTTAACTCCGCCAAATCTCAGTCTTGCTTTCTATCTCATAAGAGATACACATGGCCTAGACCCATCACAACGAACAACTAAGTTATTCAAAGTAATGGGTCCTTTTCACTTGTTGGCATTTCTGTGGATCGAAATCTCAATTGGCACCAATATGTCACATCAATTGTAGAAGCGGCTGATAAGAAATTAGGTTTCCTCTTCCGGGCTCGCAAATATTTTTTACCAGCTGATCTCCATACCTTATATACTTCACAAATAAGGCCAAAGCTCGAATACTGCTCCCACATCTGGGGTGCCGCTGCCGCTTCTACACTCGCTATCCTAGACTCGATTCAGAAGAGAGCTATACGTGTGATCGGTGACCGTACCCTCACCTAAAGCCTGCTATTCCTTGCCCACCGATGTGCTTAAGGAAAATTCACTAAAAATTACAAAAGCAACGCAACTTCGACTAATAATGAGTAGGGCTTTGGTAATGGCTGGTTATATGGTACGTTTCTTTTTGTGGAGTATGTGGGTAACAATGTCGTACAGTGGGTTTTCAAATAGGGAAAGCAATGGATTATATTCGCTAGATTTTTTAGATCGTTAGAAATTTGATTTACGCACTAAACCGAAACGTTTTAAACGCTTAAAACACGACTTCAAGTGGCACTTGCTGTTGTTGTCTTTTAACAAATTTGTAAAAAGTATTCCAGAACCCGTTAACTACTGATAGGTTTCGTAGACACTGCTATTAAAGTGGCGTCTTAAACTTTTCATTTCCTTCGGTAGTTTTATTGTAGGCGTTGATCGACCATCGCTTATTATTTTCTGTTTTTTGTCGAATAGATAAACCGAAAAATATATGTTTTTTAAAATAACATATAACAAAAACACATTTACAACCTTGTACGGTATCACTCGTAGACGGACCAGGGAGAGAGTATTCCATTGCACCTTACTTTGAAAAGAATACGCGCCGACCAATACTGACCAGCCTAAGCAGATTTTAAATCGCTTACTGGAAACCATATAAACTGCAAAGATAAAACAACAACATTCGCACGGACTGCGGTGGTGGACAGTCGACCCAGTGGACAGTAGGAAATAAGCGATCCCGACTCCCGATTATGGAATTTGCGCGCCTGTGTGTCGCATCTACTCCATTGTCGCCGCGTCTCTCTGGCGTTTCCGACAATCACAAACTAAATAAATATTCCAAATATCTACCTACAACTGGATTCAAATTTAATAAAAGGAAAAATATAATTTAAAAAGAAATAAAATTTAAAAGGAACAATACAATTTAAAAATAAAAATCAAAATTTTCCAGAAATATTTACGGGAAGCAGTGCGATTCCATTGCTTCCATGAACGTCCCTAGATAGTAAACTATTATTTGGTTATGGGAAATTCATAATATATAATAAACGTCTGTGGCCAATGAGACTACAAGCTCGAGGCCAGACCACTTTTCACACACACATAATACATAATAAAGGCATATTCAACTTAAGTACGTTAAACTTCTAAGAACCTTAATCGATTAATATTAGAGTTGCGATAAAAACTATATAAATTATAATATATCATTACCGTAGAATTCTTAGAAACTCAATTTATTTATTAATAAATTAAATGCCTAGTGTCCCTTACAAAAATAAATGTATTTGCGTTGAAGAACCTGTCTGAGTTCTAGTCATAAATCTCAAGTATCTAATTTATAAATAAAGCACTCAGGCAAAATATGCACATTGCATAGCGCTCTACCTGCTGCCCCCAACATATCTACCAGGGGAACAGAGCGAATGCACCCTTTTACTGTCCAGGTCACCACATATAGAGCATCTTGTTATGCCCGTTCTTTTGTCCCGAGGACTTCCAAGTTGTGGAATTCCCTGCCGGCACAAGTTTTTCTTTTTTCTCCGAACCTCCAAACCTTCAAGTCCAGAATTAACAAGTTGCCTCTTTCCTCCTTGTCGACACCCACAGTACTATAGTATTTAGGCTGTGAACCCTCGTGCTGTGTTGTTGAAAGAAAAAAAACTTTAAAATTTTATTGAAAGTCAGTACTACATCATTTTGGTAGTTTATTAATTTAGTATAATATCCCTACATCCACATTTCCAAGGGAAACGGGCTGTGGGGGCTAAGTAACGGTCTGATGGATTGTGTGTGTGTGTGTGTGGGGGGGGGGGGGGATGGTGTGTGTGTGGGGGGGGGGTAGGTCCTCCTTAGTTACGCCACTGATGAAGGGCTACTTGAAGTAAAAATGAGGCCCGACCAATTTGTTTCTTCTGAAATTGACTTTGAAAGAAGAAATGAAGAAACTTGCCGTTGACAAACAAAATCCGGTTAACGCGCTAAATAAACATATTACTAACGCATCTGATACCTATATAGGCCACTTACGTCAAGATCAATAAGAGAACTTACCTTGAGAATCGCTAAGCCCGTGCTGTTATGCCACCCCTCCAAACTTAAACTAAGCTTAGCAAGTAAAATTTTAATTAGTTATAAAGAAACACTAAGATTGTATGTGATGTATCAACAGTACCAACTAAAAATTCAGCTTTAAAATTTCATTGGAAATCAATACTACATTATTCTGGTAGTTTATTAATTTAGTATCATATCCCCATATTCATATTTCCAAGGGAAACAGTCATCTCCGCGTTGGGGGCTAGTCAACAGTTTACTAACGCATCTGGCCCCTATATAGGCCACTAACGTCAAGGTCAATAAGAAGACTAACTTGAGACTCGCCAAGTCGCTAGGAAAACTTCCACCATCTTGCAAGCAGAAATGCTTGCTATAAATCTCTGTGTACAGGAGTGCATTAAAAGAAGACTGAGAAATAGATAGCTCTACATCCACTCAGGTAGTGAGGTAGTACTAAAGACTCTGAAATCTTTCAAAACCTAGCAACTGTCTACGAACAATGGAGTAACTTTTATGCGGGTACCAGGACAGCAAACCATTAGAGGAAATAAGTAAGCAGATAGCCTTGCAAAAGGCGCAGCATCAATACCATTCTATGGTTGTGACGAAGTATATATTTTCAGAACAGCTGTATGTACTGGAAACGGCTGTTTGAAAATAAAAATAATATAATTCATACAAATAAAAATTCCACGCAGTAAAAATTATTATCTTCATCATTAACATTTCTTAAAAGTACGCATTTCCGAATTATCGCGGCGGTGTAAAAACATATCTGCAGAGATAAGGATAAGGTATCGTCCACCGATTAAGATGTTTCATCCGGGGACGACAGAGAGAATTTAACTACTGAGGTAGATAGTTGACCATTTGCCGTAGCGTGTTGAAGAATATTTAGTAGTAAATTACATTCAAAAAGTTAGAGTCAATTCATAGAAGTGGTAGAGGAACGCCAGTACACCGTACCCTCTTGCCCGTGATTGTGAGAGACAAGTCCGTGGCGCAATAAATCTATCTGACGCCGTCGAGGTAAGAATATTTTGGTTTTGCCTTATTTGATATAATTGTAGCGAATTTTCGGATATTTTCTCTCAGTCCCCACGTGCCTACCCGTCGACGTCGAGGCCACGAGATTTAGTGCCGTTCCCCTCCATAATCCTATCCCCTCATTGTCAGCGTGTCTTAATACTTCTGGAAGGTGATGCTGTATCTAACACAGACCTTCTAAGGGTATTAACTACGACTGTTCCACGTCGACTCTGGTCTGGACGCTGTAGTACACAAGCAGGCCAAGGTCGAGTTGGTACACGACAATATCCTTTCGCAGGGTGTTCCCCTGTAACCCTCCCGTTCCATATCGACGCCCTGACGTCGAGGCGTTGGATCTCTTGTTGTCGACTCCGTCGGATAGGCGCCATTTTTGCTATTTGAGGAGCGCGTCTCCAATTGACCCATTTAACGGCTGCATCCACGGGTTGTAAACCACCGCACTCGAGGTTTCCGTCCGCGTGACTCCCGCATTTTCTTTCCGTGGGGAATAAGTGGTTTCGTTGGTCCGTCACCAGCAATACGACTTGTCTTAGAGTATGTTAGAGCGATAAGTACATTTTATATTGTGAGCATACCAGTGTGTTGTAAAACCTTATAATGTAATAAATAGAGTGGAAACTACGTTCAGTCTGTTTCATAATCTTAAATAAATCTGCTACACCCTTATAAACTTTCGGAAGGTCAGGTAAATACCGGGGGAGCGATTAAAGCCCGCAACCCCGGAGGTATCTGTTGATCCGTTTTACCGTATAATTCACCCCGCAAGTCAGGCCTCGTTACATGGTCCAGAGCTACATTGTAGGTTAACAAAAAGCCATGTAAGAACTTGATATTAGGGAGAGGAACCAAATGATGTCATACTGTAGGAAAACGGTTTATCACCATATCAACAGAGATGTCTGAACTGCTCCTTGAATTAAACAGGAACTACTTAAGAAAAATCACAGGACTTTTTTTACAGGACACTCGCCAGTAAGGTGTCACTGTATGAAGGTGGGTAAGGTGAACAGTCAAACCTGCAGATACTGCATTCAAGCAAGAAAAGAACAGAACATTTGCTGTGCGTAACCTTAACCGTAAAATATCCCCGAAAAATATGTTAGACTATATAAAAACTTTGAACTTTTTGGGCAACCATTAGAAAAAAAGGGTCATGCACAAAGGACCCATTGGGATCGCAGCGCTGAGAGGCCGAGGGCCTATTCGACTCATTGCACAATCTCCAGACAATGTGCAATATACGAGAAGACCAAAATTTCTAATTTTCTTTAAAATTTTGTTATTTATAAAGGCAAAATTTCTTTAAAAAAACGTATTACCAACACTGGAGACAAAAGCGACATAGAAAATACATTAGTTTTTACCCATACTGGAAGGTGAAGGTGTGACATGGAGCTACCTTTTCGTGGTGGGTTCTGGGTTGTTTTTTTTTAGATTAAAACAAGAAATGCATACAAATATTAACATTTTTCAATTATTTTTTAAGATAGTAGGACTATCAAACTATTTAGGATTTAACCTTCTAAATTGTGTTATAATACAGCACAAGTCGAGGGCTTATTATATTAATATAATGTGTAATTTTTGCCAAAAAACAACAATATTAAGAATAATTCTGGCAGTTGTTTTGGTAAATTAAAAGGCAAGCACCCATTCGCACCAACAATTTTAATTAATTTTGTTTGCATAATATTGCTCCATTTTAATGCACGATAATTAGTATGTTTATAGAATTATTTATTATATAGTAATATATGTAATGATTGACAAAATCATATATCCTTCACTTAATTATATATATATATATATATATATATATATATATATATATATATATATATATATATATATATATATATATATATATATATATATATATATTAAATTAAGTTGAACGTGGACGAAACTAAGACTACGAACAAATTGAACATATATATATTTCTTAGGAAAAAAAGTGTCATAGTATAATATAAAAATCAAACATATTTTCAGAGCCATATGGCTAAACCTTATTTGCCATCTTCACCAACCTTTTCTTGAAACTCGGACTAAAGTCAGTTCAGCGGCCAAGCTCTTGGGACATAAATGAAGTTACCTGGCATTAACAATGGTTTTATTTATAAGTGATTCATCATAGGAGGCTCAGAACAGATATATCAAGTGGACTGTCAGGTTGGGTTAGGTTAAGAATCCTCTCCAAGAATCAAGAAGAGATCTCTTCGATCTCGACCAGATATTTGTATTGTGGATGTTAAACACCAACTCTTTACCATACTATAACTATACAGAGTGTTCGATGAATATTTTAAACTATCTCAAATAAAACGAGTGTTATTTGTTGCGCTGTGGTATCGAAGCTAAGCTTAATTTTCTGTTTATTTTTTGACAAAAAGATTAATCAGTATTTGGGTAAAAGTATTTCAAGCGTCTTTTGCACTTGTGTTATCAAAACTTTTCACCAAAATTCAAAATTTGCTAATATTTTGCTTGGATTTAGATTATTTAAAGTTTTAAACCGAAAAGTGAACTTAACATATAGCATGTGTGCCTCACACCTAAAACGTGAGGTGAAGACATTATTAGAAAATATATAAAGAAGAAAGAAATTATCAAGAACTCACTTAATATAGAAACATATAATGTTAAAAGCTTGGCTGGGAATACAGGAAGAAGCGAAGAACATGAAATATATATATATATATATATATATATATATATATATATATATATATATATATATATATATATATATTCATAATATATATATATATATGTATAGGTAGACAAACGGTCGTACTGTTACTTGCCAAAACTTAAAATCTCAATAAGAGCTGTCGATCTCAGTGCAAGGAATTATGCACGCTCTTTGCTAAAGCATGCTCCATATTTCGAACTAACTTTGGTGCTTCTTCAGGAGCCCATAAAAAATAAATTTACAGCTTATGGTATACAATACATAAAGATCTTAAAAATTCTTATGGAAAGCTGCACTATGAAAAAAGTTTTTGGTTAGGTTAGGTTATGTTGTGAGTGGGCCATAACGATCCCTCCATTGCGACCTTAAGGTCTATTGTGGCTCACGTTCAACTGTTTTATATTCCACGCAACAAGCACAGGCTCTTACACACAGGTCGATAATATTTATGAGCGAAATTTGATCCAGATCTTCTGGTGCAAGCTGTGTCTTGCCAAAGAGCAGGTCTCTTGTGCTGTCCGCAGCCGGACAGGAACATAGCACGTGCTCTGCTCTTTCGTCACTCTCCATGCACAGCCGACACTAGGTTTCTTGTCTGAGGCCACTTCTGTGCATTTGGTGACACAAGCGGCAGTGTCCTGTACACAGGCCGACCAGAATTCTGAGTTGTTGTCTGTTCAGCTCTAGAAGTTTTTTACCACTTGACTCTTAAATGTTATTTATGAAGGTAGGCCTTAGCGTGTGCTAATCCTGACATATTTTGTCATTGTTGGCTTGTCTCTGTAGCTGAGCTAGTTTGTCCCTCGCGTTACCACGAAGTGCCTTAGGCCAGCAAACTATAGCCGAGAGGTTATTATTGGTCTGATAACCACTACGTAGAGCCAATACATCTGTTGTGAGTTTGTTTCTCAGTTGTTTCCACAGATTCTTCCACTTGTACACAGGGACCTTTTGGTTAGAAACACATTAAATACATAAAATAATATGTCACATCTGACAAGTTTGGAGAGATATCACATCTTAAAGACCCACAAAACACAAAACAAGAGCCGTGACGACATGGTCAGAGTATAAAACCATTGTTATAATTGAAAATAATATATATTGTAGGAGGCCACTTTCTTTGAGGTCTAGTACTCATCAACCAAAACAGAGTTGGACCTTAGTCTTCGGATCCTTGGACTGGCATGGGACATCAGCAACACCCTCTGCATGTAAAGAGAGAGACAAGGATTACAACTCATGGTATGTGAACACACATTACCAGCCAACTCACTGGGGGCCTTTCAGGCCTAGTCGGGCTTGCTTCCCACCTGTACGATTTTGTCTCGTTACTCCCGATATAGCGGCAGACAGTCTTCGCATCATAGTTCCTTGACTACTCATTGTACCGTAACTACTTTACTAGCCCGTTGATTAATTCTAGTGTAAGAATTACAAGAGTTACGGTCGTGTTATTATTGGTGTAATATTTACAAGAGTGACGTTTTATTATTTATTTAATAGGCAAAGGGTAGCAGTGCAGTCTATCTCAATAATAGTTACTGATAATAGTATCAACCTTCATACCTTTAGTGTTCTTCAATTCATCAATGGTCAGGTAGATTACTCTTCGTTCTCTTTAGCTTCCTTATTCACACATACAAATCAACTAGCACGTTCTAATTCTCACTTTCCATTCACAGGACTCGATGAGAGAGCATAAGAGAATAATCCTCCTCGTTAAAAACCACATCCCCGGTTCCTCCTGTCGTTCTCCCCTTCGCCATGCACATGCTTGACAGGCTATCGGGTTATCCACTCCAGACCAACAAATCAAAGTGGGTGAGAGAGGAAAGGCAGGAGAACGTAAACATTGACTCCGAATGAACTATAATCTTACATATTCGCTACATTGTATTCCTAATCTAATAACGACGTGTTCTAAATAATGGTGTTAACAGATATTCGGAACAAAATAAGATCAAAAGTAAAATAAACAAGTATCTCAATAATAAACTCTTCCAAAACGCCAAAGAGGCAAATATTTTTGACTAATAAAATTTGGTATTATTGTTTCAAACCTTTATACTCCTTCAATATATATACATACATATATATATATATATATATATATATATATATATATATATATATATATATATATATATATATATATATATATATGCGTTCAGAGAACAATAAGCTATGCAGAAGGACATTCGTAGGCGTGGAAATATATTTGTTAAGATCATTCAATTTATAATTAAAATTCAGTTATAAGAATATTTTCTACAACAATTAATGTAAATTTTCATGCAGTAGTAGGTCACAGATGTATCATTAACATTGGCATTGAAAAATTATTACATATTTATCTAAATAATAAACAAGTTGAAATTGCAGCGTACAGCACAAGGAATGCTGACTGCTGAGGTCCGCAATTATGTATGATGTAAACCAAGCAAAAGATTAAGTAGTATTGTTGATAAACATTAGGAAGACTTTTGATTAGATTCTTTAAGATGTAAAGATGCGAGACTTGTGATTTTAATTATGTAGAGAGAAGCAGGGACTTATCAATTAAGATTCAGTATGTAAATATTTCGGCTTTAAAATTCATTCGGTTAAACTAGTTGTAAGCATTGTTAAAGTTTAGTTATTAGTGAATTTTTATTAAAAAAATTCCCTAATAGAGAGGTATCGATGGTGAGACTTTGCAAAAATTCTTTCAAATGAGCGCGAATTAGGACCCCTAGAACCCATATCCGGGGTCAGTTTGAATGTTTATATATATATATATATATATATATATATATATATATATATATATATATAATATATATATATATATATATATATATATATATATATGTATATATATATATATATATATATATATATATATATATATATATATATATATATATATATATATATATATATATATATATATATATATATATATATATATATATATATATATATATATATGTATCCGTCTGATAACTCAAAAAATAATTAACCGATTTAGATGAAACTCGGCAAGTGCCTTTCTTTTATTAATGACTTGGATGAGTTCGTTGGCCAGGAAAATCGGACGGGGTTTTCCGGGAAAATTTTGAGTTTTCTTTCAAAAAAAATTTTTTTTCCGAAAATTTCGATAAAATTTGGTCTACATATTGCTTTGGGAAATACCTAACTATGTGCCAAAATTCAGCTTTCTAGGTTTACAGAAAATTGAGCTATTCAAATTTGAAACATTTATGTTTAAATCATAGGTATGTGGTTGCTGTTGGTTAGTCAATGCTTCTGTTATTGTCATTGACTCATGAAATTCATTTTTAACTTTCAGAGAAATGTCAATAATACTGAATTCACTGATTGTTAATCATTGGAAGCATTTACGATTATATATAACCCTATTGTAATTTATTATCATTTATCACCTCTGTAGTATAATTATTTTCTCCTTACAACTCGCAGCGTTTTTAGTCAATTGTTGTTATTAATAGTCAATAGTTTCTTTGCGAATACACACACTTTCCACTGCCTTCTGCTTCTGCCGCTGTTACAGTCCTTTTATTTAGAGGTAGAGTTGTAACCACTCATACAAACAGTGTTTTTTAACCACGTGGCTGGTGGACTGACCGAATTCATTCCCAGTTGCTGTTGATTTACTCATATTCTCTTAATATGTTTGAAGATGTGGTGTCTACTTCATTCCAAGTCACTATTAACCGTCTATTTATGAAATCAAATAAGTAAATTAAATATGTAGTGTATTAAGACAAGGGAAAAATAAATAAAACATATATAACTGTGCACATTTTGATTATATTTTAGGGTGCTTGAGAGAGGTATTGTCACAGCATAATATCTTATTAAAGTTCATTTGTAAATAGGTTTAATTTTTATATGTTTATATATATATATATATATATATATATATATATATATATATATATATATATATATATACATATATATATATATATATATATATATATATATATATATATATATATATATATATATATATATATGATAACTCAAAAAATAAATAACCGATTTCGATGAAACTTGGCAAGTGCCTGTCTTTTATTAATGGCTTGGATGAGTTCGTTATCCAGAAAAATCAGACGGGGTTTTCCGGAAAAATTTTGAGTTTTCTTTCGAAAAAATTTTTTCTCCGAAAGTAACAAAGCTGTTTTAATGAAATTTACTATATATGTTGCCTCAACCTTACTACGTACCAAAATTCAACTTTCTAAGTTTAGAGAAAATTGAGTTATTCAAATTTTAAATTTTCTTTCGAAAAAAATGTTTTTCTCTGAAAATTACAAAGTTATTTTAATGAAATTTTGTGGATATCTTGCCTTAGGAAAAACCTTACTACCTATTGAAATTAAACTCTCTAAGTTTATAGAAAATTGAGTTATTTAAATTTGAAGCATTTAATAAAAATTCACTACCATAACGCACTTGCTGCGTCCCGAGTTTTTTATTAAAGTTTATTACATCGTTACTAAGTCTACATTCGCCTAGTTCGACAGTTTACTCCCGAATTATCCTCCACTCCTTAACAGTATGTATATGTATATATTATCAGGAATAAGCGTAAACAATGCGACATACCAATTTGGTAATCTTTAAGCAACAATGCATTTTCTCTGATACATGTACTTTAATAACAAAGCACGTTACTGATGGTTTAATTAATATTTTTACAATTAAATATTTTAAATATAATATACTATTCAATTTGGACTACTTGAACTTAAATCTCCCTGTATAGATACACGTTTTTTGTCTCTGTATGTGATTATAGATAGGGTGGAGATTCAGTGAACTTCTGATTCGATAACAATCTCTAGAGAATTCGTCTTATAAATTGAATACAGGGAAGTTATTAGATAAAATAACCCGAAGGGTGGTTTAGATTTTGGCCATTGAAAATAGGAGTATTGTTGTCAATCATACTTATGTCGGTTTTACAACAAATAAAGCCTGATTAATGTGATACGTGGTTGAAATTCTGTTCTAATCAATCATCGTAATGTTGGGTTGAATTTCTCTCTGATACTGGATAGACTGGATATTTTGCTATTTCACCTTAACAAAGTTGTACCTGTGCGTTCCTTGTGAAACAGACATTATCTTTAATATTATATATAGGTAAAAAACTACCAAAAATATTGTATCAATTTCAAAAATGTAGGTTGTTTCCAGTAGCGGCACGTTCCTTAATGCATAGTGGGTGCGCCGGAAAAAGAAAAGTTCGGGACGCAGCAACTGCGTTATGAAAGTAAATTTTTATTAAATGTTTCAAATTTGAATAACTCAAGTTTTTTTGAACTTCGAAAGTTGAATTTCGGTATATAGTAGGGCCTTATTCAGTGCAATATATCCACCGAATTTCATCAAAATAACTTTGTAATTTTCGGAGAAAAAAATTATTTTACAAAGAAAACTCAAAATTTGAATAACTCAATTTTCTAAAAATGTAGAAAGTTAAATTTTAGCGTGTAGTAAGATCTTTTACAAGGCAACATATCCACCAAACTTCATTAAAATACCTTTGTAATTTTCGGAGAAAAATATTTTTTTTGAAACATAACTCAAAATTTTTCCGGAAAACGTTATCCGATTTTCCTGACTAACGAACTCATTCAAGCCATTAATAAAAGAAAGGCACTTGCCGAGTTTCATAGAAATCAGTTGCTTATTTTTTGAGTTATCGGTTGGATACACACACACACACACACACACACACACACACACACACACATATATATATATATATATATATATATATATATATATATATATATATATATATATATATATATATATATATATATATATATATATATATATATATATATTTATCAAAAAATTGTGGGAACGCCGTCAGTTGATAAATAACACTATTACCGTCACAAAAATTTAATACTATATATATATATATATATATATATATATATATATATATATATATATATATATATATATATATATATATATATAAACTGAAACTGACCCCGGATATGGGTTATAGGGGTCCTAGTTCGCGCTCATTTGAAAAAACTTTTGCAAAGTTTCGATACCTCTTTATTAGTGAATTTTTTTAAAATAAAAATTCACTAAAAATGAAGGGCTTGCCTATTTTTCACCGAAAATGTATTATAAAGAAACCTACTTACCAAACTTAATAATTATTAACTACTTACCAAGTTTTCCTCTAGTTAGTTATACGTTATAGTAGATAAAAAGTCCCTTAAAAAGTTAACCTTTAACTTTAAAATATCCACTGAATTAATTACAGTGTCACAATTGTTTTGTCCACCTATTAAGCAACCCGAAGTAGTAACCATAATAATAATAATAATAATTGTCTTGTTAGAACATGTAAACAACAACGAAATGATCTAATTAAAAATCAATCCGACGCGAAGATGAAAATTACTAGGTAGTAGGTACACCCGCTCTGCCGAAAGTCCAGTACAAACTGGAAGGGTGTAATTTTATAGCGCACAACAGATTGCTTACACGGTCGTTTTCGACGAAGATCATCAAGATTCGGCGATTATTTCGCACTGAAGTATCGCATTTCGTGAGAGCGCCAAAAAATACACATCACCGCCCGCCTGTTTTATATGGATATGGATGTATATAACGTCTGCAAAGATTAACACTATACTGTATTCTGTATTAGTGGCTGCCGACTCTCTGTGATCCTCGATATACTAATTTTGTTTGTTGAATGCAGGAGGTAAAAAAGTGAATAAAAATTTATTAAAATATAGAATAGCAAAAATATTGTTTTTCCCACGGCAGGCGGCAGTGCGCGCGCACGAGCGCACTTATTGAGGAGCCGCCACTGGTTCTTTCTATATTTAAAGAAAAATCACTCTGATTTTCAGATTGTTATCTTTGTGTGTAAATAGCAGGGTAATTGAAATTGTTGGATGTATTCGACGGCTGAGGCCATGAGACATGTTCTGTCTGATAACTTTAACCTTATCAACTAACACTCAGTCTTTTGGTACCGACCTTGTAGCGCCCCTGAGCCACATACAAGATCAGGTCAGGTCAGGTCAGGTCAGGTCAGGATATAGATATATATATATATATATATATATATATATATATATATATATATATATATATATATATATATATATATATATATATATATATATATATACACTCACAAACAACATGGTTTTTTCGTTACACTGAAAAACTCTTTCCGGAGGATAAGTTCGTTGACTAGCTCGGAGAGTTAAGTTCTTCCATGGAACATTGCAAATTTGCTTCTTGAAAATGCTATATCCTTGAAACTCGTCAATTTATTTTTACGAAA
Source organism: Tillus elongatus (assembly GCA_964006375.1). Taxonomy (NCBI): domain Eukaryota; kingdom Metazoa; phylum Arthropoda; class Insecta; order Coleoptera; family Cleridae; genus Tillus; species Tillus elongatus. The sequence goes on along the minus strand of OZ023270.1, from coordinate 67,532,619 downwards.
TTTCACTTATATTTTGTAATCAACCCACATATAAAATGTTCCAAAATTCAGTTCTGTTGGATAACTGTAATCCAAGTTTCTCCTAAATATTTAACGCAATTTAGAAAATACCGCGAAATATATTCCTTGTTGTTATACTGTGCCGTATAAAGTTAAATAGAATAAACAAAGGTGGATACATAAAAAAATTAACTTAGCAATAGTGTTTCTAATCCAAATAATATCCCATGAGTGACATACTAAATTGGTAAAAAAATGCAGGTCCTTTGAAGTGAATTGTTTATAAGAGTCAGCTATTTAACAGACGTGTATGTGTGTACAGAGAATAAGGAATGACATTGGAATGTTATCTATCATCCACAGACAAATTTGAAATGAAAAATTTCAAAGGGAACAAAAAATCAGTACTGTAAAACATTATTACACATTTTTTTTTTTTACATTAACGTCGGCCTATTTCCGTGACTATGGCCAATCACCGACCTCAGAAGGTGTTTTCTACTTAAAGAAAAATGAAGCTCCATTTGCATGAAAGGAACGTATTAATCATCCATAATTTACATGACGACAAATATGAGTTACTCTATTAAAAGATATTTCAATATTAGGACAGTAATGTATAGCAAAAAAATACCAGTTAAACTTTAAATTATTAAGCAAATTCTAATAAGGATCCAAAATTTCATAGTAAAGAAATATTTGAGGGTGTGGGTAAATCAATTAAGACGTTATTAACAATTTTTATTATAGTAGATATTTTTCGGAAAGGGGTTTTCATTAGTTTATTTGACGTAAGGGTCCAAGATTTAAGTTAGAAATTTTAACAACAGCAATTAATGTAATTAAAAGATAAATAATAGTGGTAATTGAAATAGTTAAGTTGGGAATTCTAATAAATTTATTTATTATAATATTAAAGTTATGTTTATAATTTATTATATTAATATCAATATTTATTATTAAAGTATTTGGTAGAAAATTATCAATAATAATTGATATTATTATAAATATGACTAAAGAATATGAAAAAGCTAACGGTGTATTAGAGAAAATAAACTTTTCATTAGAGGCAATTCTAGTTATGTAAATAAAAAGAATTAATATTCCTCCAATTACAATTAGGAATAAAATATAAGAAAATCAGAAGTTATAAGTGATTATATTAATGAATGAGGAAATTAAAATGGTTTGTGAAAGGAGAATAAACCCCAGGGATATAGGGTGTGTTAATGAAGTTACACTTAAAGTTATAAAGATTGAAATAATTATTAATAATTTAATACAGAAAATAGTTAAATATAAAATATTAATTTTGGAGATTAATGATAAGAAATTTCTTTTTTGTGAAGTTTTAAGATACCCTTACTTTTGATTTACAAGATCAATATTTTATATTAAATTATTAAAACAATAGAAATTTACTATTTATTTTATTATTTACTTTAGGTTTGGTAAGTTTTCGAATAAAGCGTAAACATTTACTATTGATATTATTAAATTTAGAATTTTTAGTTTTATCATTCTTTTTAGGTTTATTTTTAAATTTTATTTTTTATGAATATAAAAATTATTTTTCTTTAATCTTTGACGTGCTCAACATCGCATGGACACAGGACGACGGCTTTACGCCCCCTCCGAAAGGCGGAACGTGCAGACATCCAACTTGCTCAAATACAATTCCACAACATAGGTTGATGTTATTTTTAAAGTATCTACTAAAAAAGTGAAAGGGGAATTCTGTAAACCGAACCCAATACCCTTTGGTTCAGAGGCGCACGTTCTTACTCCTGAAATACCGAATCTCTCACAAGTTAAAAATTATTTTTTTTAATTTCAAGTGCTAGAAATGCCTTATGAGCACAAGTAAAAGATTGTAAATAAAAGATTGTAACAGTTTACGCGCTTTTTGCGTCAAACAGTCTAATCATAAGATTCAATGTATAATTTTATTCACAAATAAATAAGTAAAAAGTCTGGCCGCAGCACGTCCGTTATGGTAGTGAATTTTCATAAAAATGTTTTTAATGGCAACTATGTCTTTTTTAAATAAAAGGCATGGATTTTGGTATAACCTATGTATAGTAGAAACGGTGTACCTTATTTCATCAAAATAACTTTAATGTTTAAAAAGTAAAATAATTTTCCGAAAAAACTAGTCCGATTTTCCTGGGCAACGAAACTCTTCAAGCTATTTACACACCCGATAAAATATAATATTCTTGACAATTTAAAAAAATGTTTGCATGAAAATTTACAAACAGTTTCTTTAATGAAAATTGCCGTTTGCTTTACAAAATTGGCCAAAGTAATGTTACACGAAAATTGTGTTTTTTTTACTAAAATTTACTAAACAATTATTTTTCACGAAAATGTGAAATTGTTTTTACACTAACATACTTTTAGTGAATTTTCGTAGAAAAAATTCACTAATGGAGAGATCCCGACTTTGGAATTTTGAAAAAATTTTTGCAAATGAGCGCGAACTAGGACCCCTAGAACCCATATCCGGGGTCAGTTTTAATTTTTATATGTTTATATATATATATATATATATATATATATATATATATATTTATATATATATATATATATATATATATATATATATATATATATATATATATATATATATATATATATATATATATAAATATATATATATATATATATATATATATATATATATATATATATATATATATATATAAATATATATATATATATATATATATATATATATATATATATATATATATATATATATATATATATATATATATGTAGCACACCGATAACTCAAAAAATAATCGGCCGATTTTGATAAAATTTGGCATGTACCTTTCTTTTGTTAATAGCTTGGATAAGTTCGTTAGTCAGGAAAATCGGACAAGGTTTTCCGGGAAAATTTTGAGTTTTCATTCGAAAAAAATTCATATCTCAAAAAGTAATAAGCCGATTTTAATAAAATTTGGCACATACCTTCCTTTTGTAAGTGGCTTTGACATGTTTGTTAGTCAGGAAAATCGGACGAGGTTTTCCGGAAAAATTTTAAGTTTTCATTAGAAAAAAATTCATATCTCAAAAAGTAATAAGCCGATTTCAATAAAATTTGGCACATACCTTACTTTTGCAAATGGCTTTGACATGTTTGTTAGTCAAGAAAATCGGACGAGGTTTTCCGGGAAAATTTTGAGTTTTCATTTGAAAAAAATTCATATCTCAAAAAGTAATAAGCCGATTTTAATAAAATTTGGCACGTACCTTCCTTTTGTAAATGGCTTTGACAAGTTCGTTTTTTAAAAAAATTGGACGAGGTTTTCCGGAAAAATTTTGAGTTTTCATTTGAAAAAAATTTTTATCTTAAAAAATATAAAATCTATGATAACCAAATTTGGTAGGTAGGTTTACGATATAAAAAGTAAACTATACACCAAAATTTAGATTTCTATGTTACAAGAAAAAAAAGTTATAATAAATTAAAATATTTTGTGCCAGATCATTTCTATGAAAATTCACTACCATAACGCACTTGCTGCGTCCCGAGCTTTTATTATTACTGAAATTGTTTTTACACTAACATACTTTTATTATTACCAACACTTCACAAAAAATCTGGCAAAGATAGTTTCTTCAACAATACAAAAATAATTTTCCATTATCTTTTTTACACGAAAATTTGCTAAAAAATTCAGAGTATCAAATCACACATATACCGAATATGTATCTAAATTTTCGTGTGTAATTCACTTTCTATAATATAAAGCCACGACAAAATTTGATTACCATAACTTTGTTATTTTCAGAGGTATATAAATTATCCTGAAGAAAACACACACACACACACACATATATATATATATATATATATATATATATATATATATATATATATATATATATATATATATATATATATATATATATATATATATATATATATATATATATATATATATATATGGAAATCTGTCCTAGAGGGGCCAGTTCGCGCTCATTTTAAGATATGTTTTCCCAATGCAAAAGTCGCGATTTCCTTGTATTAGTGGACTTTTTTTTTAATTCACTAAAAAGTCAATATCAAAATGACTATGAAAGCAAAAGAAAAATCACAAAAACAAATATTATGTTTAGTGAAAATTTACTAAAATCCCCAACGTAACGTTCAATTACTTCATTAAATTTGTAGTGTACTTTTTTCGGAACTGAAAAACTGAAGTTTAACTTCAGTATGAACGTATGAACGCTTCTATATACATTTGTTCGACCATAAAGTAATGTGTTTTACATTGACATACTAATATATTAGACGTTAGCTCGAACCTGGTACTGGAAATCCTACTGTCTAATGAGAACAAAGCATTGTTTAATATATTTGTCACACATATTATACATACATTTAATCTTTCTGTTCTTCTTTATACGAGCTTTAGCTATGGCAAATCTCACACTGATCCGTGCGCACGATGTGCTTAAAAAGAGACACGAGTTTTCTATTCATGTATTATAACCCTATAATTGAAACTCCTGCCAAATCATCAGAGAAAGGGTCTATTTGAAATTTATTTTCTGCAAATATTTAAGTAATATGCAGGACAAGGAGGGCTGAAACGGAAACTTAAGGATTTATAGAACACACTTCTCATGACATTTCGAATTACATAATCCGTATTACTTTCAGTTTATTTATCTAGAACCTATCAATTTTGGCGAATTGACGTTTTAAGAAGAAAAACTATAATACTTATAACTTCTTTTCTTTAACGTAGAGATTAAAATGTTGCTACATGTAAGGCTAGATATATTCTCACCACAATTAGAACCGCAGACCTGTTTCGCTCTAATTAGAGATCGTCAGTACGGCATACTAATTGCAGCGAAAATACACCTATAAAGTAATACGGCTATGGCAGCCATCCTCCCAAAACTAAGTGAGATGTAAGACACGTTTTTCTCCAGGGAGGTGGCCTTCCTAGACATAGAGGAGGCCTTTCGCAACACACTCCTTGTTCGGATCGGTTTGACAGCTATCCGGAAGCGTGGAATAGAGAAAACCTGCTGCAGGTGGATCGGTTCCATGCTCAGGGACAGGGCCGTGTTCACCTCACTCGCGGGAGGGACTCTATTGGCGGAGGTCGCGGCGGGGTCTCCGCAGGAGAGCGTTCTGTCTCCCTTGCTCTGATGCCTAGTTGTGGACGACCTGCTGGGGAGGCTCTCGGGACGGGGGAATGAGGTACAGAGCTATGCGGACGACATTGTCATCATAGTCCGAGGAAAAGTCACACAGGCAGTGTGGGAGCGCATGCAGACTGCACTGAAAGTGGTGGAAGGGTGGACGGTTGATCAAGGGCTCGGGGTGAGCCCCGAGAAAGCAACTGTGTGCGGGAGAACAAGAGGAGGGGCTACACCAACAAGCGGATCCTCATAGCCACAGACAGCCAGGCAGCCCTTAAGGCACTAAGTAGCCCACGGGTAAATTCCTGGCTGATGAGTGAGTGCCGAGACGAGACGAGCGACCTGGCTGGGCAGAATGAGGTGACCCTCATCTGGGTGCCGGGTCACTCGGGGGTCAAAGGCAATGAAGAAGCGGACAGTCTCGTGAAGAGAGGGTCAGCAGAACCATTTATGGGACCAGAACCGGTTCTGGGCGTGACAAAGAGCACTGCCAGGGGAGCCATTAAGTCCTGGAAGCCAACACAAGGTGTACTGGGCGGACTGTCCAGGGCTCAGACATGGGAAGTCAATAATTGACGGACCCAAGTCAAAGAAAGCTGTGGAGCTGCTAAATCTTAGCAGAGTACAGCTCAGAAACACAACAGGTCCCTTGACGGGACACATGGCCGTCAAGAAACTTCTGCTTAAAATGGGGCGGTTCGAAGGGGATCTCGCGTGTAGACTCTGCGGCCAGGGGGAGGAATCAGCCCAGCACATCTTGTGCGAGTGTAAAGCTCTGGACCGCAAAAGATAACTGATCTACGGTCAGTCTAGACCGGAGACAGAGCAATATGAAACCTTCACCATACCAATCGCTGTGCAGACTAGTTCAAGGCACAGTGGTTTTGGAATGGGTGGAGTAAGACTTAGGGTATGCACAATCAACCAAAGGTTGCAGTGCTATCTGGGCGGCAAGGCCGCTGACGAGCCCTGAGGGGAAAAAATACACGTTTTTACACGTGTCGCCATCTCTTTGTGAAACCAAGTAGTATGTTGTCACGGCAGCTCCAAATAACACAGAATGTTAAAAAATAGCGACTGTATACAACCAACTAACAATTTAGTAAATTTTCAGCCCTGGCCCATTTCTTCCCAAATATAGGGACAAAGTATGTAAGCTAGATGTATTCTCACCACATAGATGTATTCTCACCACAATTAAAACCACAGCTTGATTTCGCTCTAAGACTATATTAGGCATCGTATCACATGAAGAATCGAGTTATGGATATTGAAAAATATTTCCTTTTTAAGGAGACCAAATAATGACGCAAAAGCAATTTTTTGTATGATAAACAATGTTTTGTTAAGTTTTATGGACCAAAAAAGGATTAAACATGGCTTGATACCCTGCATGAAACACCGAATATGTCCAAAAATTTGCTGGTAAAATTTAATGTGATTGTTTCATATTGTGAAAATTAATTTTCTTCGACGACTACTGTACTCTCACTACTCCTTTCTTTGCCTGCAAATAAATCGTTTATTATCGGCTCATCTGAACGTCACAATCGTTTATTATCGGCTGTTTTACAAAACGGCTCCCCCGCCCATCCATCGTTTACATAAATTTTCGGATCAGAGCTCGTTGCAACTTGGTTCCATCTAATTGGCCACTCTGTCTCTGACTAGTGTAAAGGAGTCAAATATGTAGATGTTATAAATTGTTTAGGTACCGCTGTGTAAGGTAAAGAGTACCACAGCATGACGGCGCTACGGCCAGCCGTTTATATGTGACTACATCTCATTCCGAACAGTTTCCCTTGCGCCGAAACCCGAACGCACTCCTAAGCTTTGATTTTTATTGTGTGAAATAAAAACACACCGTATAAAATATACACTTTTATGTGCCTTTCACATCTACTGTTTCACTAGCAGCTCTCTCTTCCATAATCTACATGTTTAATAATTATATATTTTTAGTCGGTATGTGCATCGAATTTTCGTAGAAAAAAATCACTAATGAGATCGCGACTTTTTAATGTTGAGAATATTACTTCAAACGACCGCGAACTAGTCACCCTAGAACACATATTCATTCATATATATATATATATATATATATATATATATATATATATATATATATATATATATATATATATATATATATATATATATATATATATATATATATATATATATATATATATATATATATATATATATATATATATATGTATAAATGAACGCTACGTCCACAGCTAGAATAAGGTTACATACAGACTTGGAGACTACTTCTCTGAGTTCACTGTTGGGTTTCGTTTCTCTAGGAGAAGGGCGTAAAGGGCGTAGCCAACGCGTAGGCTAACTGGAGCAAGAGGCCCTTATGAATTCTGTCAAGCAGCGAAACTAGTCACAGAAACGTTGAAGAACATCCGAGAACATCTAGAATTCATAAGGGCCTCTTGCTCCAGTTAGCTTACGCGCTTCCTACGCCCTTCGCCTACAGAAACGAATCGCAACAGTGAAGCCAGAGAAGTAGTCTCCAAGTCTGTATGTATTATGGACCAGTTTCACCAAGTAAGGGCAACAGCAATCAATGAATAGAATAAGGTTCTCATGTACTGGGGTACTGGCGTACTGCCCCAAAGACAATCTTGTCTCTCCTAGATTATATATAGAAGCTAGCTGTTCGCCTCATAGGAGATTCATCTATCACAGCTTATCTTACTCCTCTCGACCACAGGAAAAAGGTTGCGCTTTAGTCAAAAAGCACATGCTTTTAGTGTTAAAATACCCACTTGTCGGGCGGTTTGTTCTTTCCTAAGCTTTGGGATTCCCTCTCGGCAGACATATTTCCGAAAACATATAATCTCGAACTGTTGAAGAAGCGAGTAAACACCCATCTTGTGGCACAACAATCAAATTCATTATGTCTCAGAAACTCATAATTTCATGAACTATATCACCTTAAAAACTATTTGTTGCTAGAGTAGCATTACTAATTCGTAACAAATAATTTTGCCATTTGGAAAAAGAATACGACTTTTAATTCAAGTTCACTGTTTTGATGCCTCTATAAACACTATATATATATATATATATATATATATATATATATATATATATATATATATATATATATATATATATATATATACGGTAAATATATTTACTGCCCCAGAAAAAGTTAACAAGTTATGTGAATACATACGTTGTTTTTACAAGTTATTGTCTCTTGTGCTTAGACACATACGTGATTTTTGCCCACGTATCTTATTTCTTTTCAGCATTTTAGTAATTTTATTTTTACTTTTCAGAAACTTTAATTCTTCAAAAAAGTTTCATCCCATATCCATATCAAAAAGAATGAGTTGCGTTTTGTTAAAAGCAAACAAAGCAATAGAAATGAAAAATTGGAAAACCTAAAAATTAAAAAAATTGCACGTACAGTATTGTGCGAATTAATGTGAATATTGGAAATTTCTGCTGTAAATATTCTGACAGGCGTTTCTCGACATATCCCATAACCTGTCATTCTCTGCATTAAGGTATTGCCTGTCAGTCGTTTGGCCGGTTACTGTGAATAAGTTACACGTGTTTTTGCGATTTTGGGAGAAATAGCACGTCTTAGTTTTTGTTTGTTTGTGGCATCATAAACATTATGCCAAGGAAAAGAGTAAGGATAGTTACACTTAGTGCGCGCACATGACGCAAAGAGCAAATGCTAGTGAGCTTGGGAGCCGTAAGTAAAAAATTAAACAATAAAGAGAGATAAAGTTCAGTCGAAGAAGAAATGTGGTCGAAGAACGAAGACAACTTCCCGAGATGTATCGTTTATTTTGAGAAATAGCAAACTGACCCCCAGAAAGACAAGCTATGGCCTAGAAAAGACTGGAGTGAAAATTCATAACTCTACAATTCGCAGGCGCCTTTTAGAGGGAGAAAGAAAAGTTTGGAGACCTCAAAAGAAACAGCTTCCGCCGGGGCTATGATGAAAAAAAGACTGATTTGGGCAAAGAAAGTGCCATTCGACAGAAAAATATCTTGTTCACAAATGAGACACAGTTTTTGGTGCAGAGGTACTGATCAAAATTCGTGCGAAAAGGTGGGGACAAAAAGTTAACTGAAGATTACTTGCTCCAGACAGTGAAACATCCATCCAACAAGACTTTTGGGGCTTTTTTTCATATATGAGAACAGAGAAACTTGTACCTGTCGAAGGTATGATGAACACTGAAAATATAAAGAGATGTTAAAAACGTGTTTGTCCAAAAAACAGGAAAAAATTCAAGCATTTTGTGAATTAATCTTCCAGCAAGATTCATCACCGTGTCATATTTCCAGGAAGATGGTAAAATATTTCAAGGGCAACAATATTACCCTTCTAGACCGGCCTGGAGACTCACTGGACATTAGTTCTGTTGAGAACTTGTGGTGTAGATGCAAAGGCAGTTTGATAAAAATGGATTGTACAACAAAAACTAAGATGATTAAGGCTGTTTGCAAGATGACAAAACTAAGGACAATTCCAAAAAGCTCATTGATTCTATGCCAACACGAGTTAAAGCTGTAATAAAAGCCAAAGGGGACATATACCCTATTAAATAATATTAAAACTTTGATAAACTAGTACTGTTTGTAGTTTTTTTTTCAGCAAACGACATTTTACGTAAATTTGCCTATGTTCACATTAATTTACACAATATTCTACGTTGTTTTTCTGTGTACTGAAAAATAAAAAAGTCTGGACGCAGTCAGTGCGTTATAGTAGTGAATTTTCATAAAAGTATTTTTAATAGCAATTATGTGTTTTTTTTTAAAGAATGTAGGCATCAAATTTGGTTACCAGTATAACCTTTATAGTAGAAACAATGCGCCATGTTTCATCAAAATAACTTTATTGTTAGAAAATGTAAAAAAAAATATTCAAAAGTAAACTTGAAATCTTCGCGAAAAGACTGGTTTCTTGGCCAACGAACCTTATAGGTTAGTAGTAAAATGAGCTATTCAAATTTGAAGCATTTAATTAAAATTCGCTACCATAACGCGCTTGCTGCGTCCCGAATTTCTTTTCATACAAACATGTTGATTTTGTTTGATTAAAAAAAAAGAAAATTTGTATCCCCAACGACTCATGGGCCAGCTTGGGATTGTAGAAATAATTTTTTTAAGATGTAGTTCAAGACACCTTATAATTAATGGATACATTTTTTCTTGTTAATAACGGATAGATTGAGCTTTATTGATTTTTTACGAAAATTCTACAAAAATTATATACCACTAACGATAAACTCTATAGCTAAAACTACTGGCAAAGCATCAGAGAAGGGTTCTATTTGAAATGAATTTTCTGGAAATATTTTAGTAAAATGAAGGGCAATGATGGTCAAAACTGAAACTTAAGGGTTTGCAGAACACTTTTTACACAGTCCGTATTTCTTTCAGGTTCTTTGCCTAAATGTTGCCAATTTTGACGTTTCAAATCGCAACTTTTTACGTTTTGAGGAAAAACCCATTTTTTTCTTTAAATGCCTCTAACTTTTTGTCTTTAAACTTACAAACTTGCACTTAGGTAAATTATATATATATATATATATATATATATATATATATATATATATATATATATATATATATATATATATATATATATATATATATATATATAATTGAAACTGACCCTGGATATGGGTTACAGGGGGCCTAGTTCGCGCTATTTTGAGGAAATTTTTTGAAGCTAAGACTTTAGGGTTTATAAAACATTCTTCTTGCGGCATTTTCATTACATTACCCGTATTAGTTTCAGGTTCCTTGCCCAAATGTTGTCAACTTTGACGTTTTAAATCGCGACTTTGACGTTTTGCATAAAACCCCAATTTTTTTCTTTAAATGTCTATAACTTTTTTTGTTTTTTAACTTACAGAGCTTAATTTTTGTACATAATTTACCTCTCATGATATAAACCAGCGTACCAAATTTTGGTGCCCTCACTTTGTCATTTCCGGATATATGAATATTTTTCGAAAGAAAACACAAATTTTTCGGCCGATTTTCCGGGGTAACGAACTTATTTAAGCCACTTGCAAAAGGAAGGTACTCACCAAATTTGATCAATATAAATAATATCAATATAAATATATATATATATATATATATATATATATATATATATATATATATATATATATATATATATATATATATATATATATATATATATATATATATATATATATATATATATATATATATATATGTATATGTATATATATATATATATATATATATATATATATATATATATATATATATATATATATATATATATATATATATATATATGAACATATAAAGTCTGAAACCGATCTCTGGTTAGAATCTCAATTCACGCTGATTTGAAGAAATATTTTCAAAATTCATAAGTCGCGATCTCCTCATTAATGAATTTTTTTAAAGAAAATTCACTAAAATGATCCAAAGCTATTACTCGCACTTGAACCTAGGATCCTTGTGCTTAAGATAGACACGTTATTACCACCGAGGCTGCTAATATGTATATGACAATTATTGTGCAAGTATTTCAAAGACAAGTAGGACACATATTTTTTATACACAGGACTGAAATGATCAAGAGTTATAAGTGAAGACTGTAACATGTGCAGATACCCAGCCTACTTGTAATAAAATTTATAACCGTATATAAAGTTGCAGGTCATTTTATTTTTCTCTTTTTTCTCTACTTCAGATGAGCACCAGAGGATGCAACATGTTATGATTTGGTTTTTTTTATGTCCTAATTGAATATGACAGTTGCTAGATAATATATCTGACCTCAAATTAGTGGAGTGGTCGTGGAATAATTAATCGAATTAATTTCTCATTTGTTTATGAATATTCTGCAGAAATATTATCCGGATAGTCTGCTTGTTCCTTAAGGAGAAATTACAAGCGCTTGCGGATTGAGCATTTTCTATTGGAGATTAGCAAACTCGGATCGCTTCTCGGTATTACTGGATCATTAGATGAACCGTAATAATTATAATAAATGAGCGAAATTATATTTTATTGTTATTAGTACTTGTAATGCGGGAGTCAGTGCACCGCTTAACGTAAACAGAGTAAGGCTATATTATCTAATTACGATAATAATGATGTCGTTCGATGTAGTACGTAAGTAGTTATAGCATTGCTTCTGTTCTATTATTCGTGGTTTACACATTTTTATTCTTTAGATAAACTGAAATTCGAAAAAGCTAAAGTTAATTACGTAATCTGGGCTAAGGAAAAAAAATAAAAATATGCAGAAAGCGTCACACGCGGTGAAATTGATTTCACGGGGTGACTTATCATTGGTTACATTAATTACTTAATGGTTTATTAAATCAGTTCAAATTTCGCGCAAATATTATATTTTTTATTATATTATATTTGTGCCAAGTTCGGTCGAAAGAGTGAGTGGGTATTGTGCCCTGTTACTGTGCCTGTAAGCTTCTGTTATCATATTTTTGTCAACATTCTGAAATTATTCTAAAAACTTACTTAAAATTGGCACAGTTTATCATTGTTAAGCATTTCATGGCTTCCTACTAAGAGTAAAAAAATAACGGCAATTCGCGCCCTACCGCCCTGGGCAAGGCTGAACTTTTTACCTCGTTGTTCGCCGGCAATTCTACTCTCAACCCACCTCCAAATGTTCAACCACCAACAGTCCCCAATGTCGCACATAAAATGACGGATATCATTTTCAAAACTAAAAAGGTACGAAAGATGCTCTCTTCTCTTAATACCAGGAAAGCCTCTGGCCTTGACGGGATCCCAGCAGTTGTTCTCAAAAAATGCGCACCAGAACTTGCTCCTGTCCTGACTCGTCTGTTTCAGACATCTTACAATAGAGGCATATTCCCTAGTAACTGGAAAACTTCTCGAGTACAACCCATCCCCAAGAAAGGATCCAAAACGCTATCTAGCAACTACAGGCCTATTTCTCTCCTTTCAGTCATCTCTAAAGTGATGGAAAAGTATATAAACACCGAATTACTAAAATGTCTTGAAAAACACAGTCTAATCCACGACAGGCAGTATGGATTCCGTCAGCGCAGATCAACTGCCGACCTCCTTTCCTTTGTCGCCCATTCTTGGAACAAGTCTATGGAACTACACGGTGAATCCCAGATTGTCGCTCTAGACATATCCAAAGCATTCGACCAGGTCTGGCATGCAGCGCTGCTTAATAAACTACCGGCCTATGGCCTACCACCAAAACTCTGTACGTGGACAGCAAATTTCCTCTCCAACCGGAGCATTTCTGTTGTCGTGGATGGCCATTCCTCTAAACTGTATCCAATTAATGCAGGAGTTCCTCAAGGTTCAGCTTTAGCCCCTAGTTTGTTTTTTCTCCACATCAATGACCTCCTCTCTAGCACATCCGACCCAGTTCACAGTTACGCGGACGACAGCACCCTCCACTCAAATATACAATATTCTAAGCCTGTCTCTTTGGCCCAATTAGATGAGGATCGCAGACACATGGAGGGTTCTGTCTCCGTGGATCTCCAGAAAATATTAGACTGGGGAAGTAGAAATCTTGTACCATTCAACCCCACCAAATATCAGTCTTGCTTTCTTTCTCGTAAAAGATACACCAGCCCCTAGAACCATCACATTGAACAACCACGTTATTCAAAGTAATGAGTCCTTTTTACTTATTGGTATTTCTGTGGATCGAAATCTCAATTGGCACCAACATGTCACATCAATTGCAGAAGCGGCTGCTAAGAAATTAGGTTTCCTCTTCCGGGCTCGCAAATACTTTTCACCAGCTGATCTCTATACCTTATATACTTCACAAATAAGGCCAAACCTCGAATACTTCTCCCACATCTGGGGTGCTGCTGCCGCTTCTACACTCGCTATCCTGGACTCCATTCAGAAGAGAGCTATACGTCTCATTGGTGACTCTACCCTCACCCAAAGGCTGCAACCTATTGCCCACCGTCGTGCCGTTTGTGACCTCTATCTCTATCTCTCTCTTTTATAGATAACTGCACGGGCAGTGCTCAGAGGCGCTTTCATCCATAGTTCCTCCACATGCTGCCCCCAACAGATCTACCAGGGGAACAGAGCGAATGAACCCTTTTACTGTCCAGGTCACCAGACGTAGAACATCTTGTTATGCCCGCTCTTTTGTCCCGAGGACTTACAAGTTGTGGAATGCCTTGCCGGTGCATGTTTTTCCTTCTCCTCCGAACCTTCAAACCTTCAAGTCCAGAATTAACAAGTTGTCTCTTTCCTCCTTGTCGACACCCACGGTACGATAGTATTTAGGCTGTAAGCCCTCGTGGTGTGTTGTTGAAATAAAAACAAAATAAAAAAGTGATTCATACTTAACATCATGTCATGTGATTTCGGCGCCAAATGAATTTGTAAATCTAAAATTGAATTCATAATGGAGGGTCACTTTGATAACACTTTTGGGGTAAGATTGATAGTAATCAAAGCCGCCCATAGTTTAAAGAATAACGCAATCAGGTGCTTTTCTTACCCAGCCTTAATTTAAAATGTGTCTTATTAACCCGAATTACAAATAAACAATGGGCAGTATTTATAAGCGTACATTTGGATGCAGAACTTGTAAGAACTACTACGATAAAGCCGTAGAAAACGCTCTAGGAAAGATAGTTGATGCAAACTGGTCTCCTAGTAAAGCACCCAAACAATGCAAAATTCCATACGGAACCTTATTTAATAAATATAAAGGCATACACGTGCAGCCACACCGAGGGCAAACTGTATTTAGTAAACAAGAGGAAGAGACAGTAGTTCAGTTTGTAGGAACTCTGGTTTTCCACTACGTGTAGAAGATTGTTAGTCTTGTGTCATCAAGCGTGTCATAAAAGTGCTTTTTTTTTAAATTTTTAGCAGCTAGGAAAACGTATTTTGTCTAGCCTTTTATATGGAGCTGCACTTTAAAATCATTTTTATCAGGTCTCTCTTGTTCAATATTTTTTCTACATAAAGCAAACATTTGACCGAACAGTTATTAGGATATACCTACGTAAAATCACCCATGGAGTTGATTAATTGGCTAATTAGAGAATAATCTGTATGTGCTGCTTCTTTTTGGTGTTATTAATTAGTTAAATCAAAGTTGATGTTGGTTTCGTGAAACTACCAATTACCAAATGTTGATATAGGAGTTGAACGACAGCCAGGTAAAAGTATTATATTTTATACCGATGGAATTTGAATGTCACGCTTCTAATTTAGATGATTTAATGGGTAACTGGATTATACTGTAGCGTTTTTTTTAATATAAAAGTCGTAAATAATAAATTTGAAAATTAGTCATGATTAAAAAATATTTCCCAGAGAATGAAGATGTAAAGGACCAGCGCATAATACGTTCTACTGCTTGTGCGTTTCGTCATTTTTCTTAGAGAGGAAATACTTAAAAGAGGAAAGAATTTAAATTAAACTACAGATACCCGAGAGCGAACAATTTCAGCAATTTTCAAATACTAATTATTGCAGATGTTTGTTCTATTTTTTTAAATCTCTCATATTGAGGTAATGGTGATAAGATTTTCCGTAAACTCTATACGAGATATTTTGTTAACAATGGGACACATTACATCTATAATATTATTAATAATAATAACAATAATAATAATACATTTATTGCTCAATTGATATAAATCATGAACAAAGGTGTGGTGTTTTATAACAATAATTCAAACTTAAATATGAAATCCAAATAACAAACTAAACTAAATGTTGACACATTATAGGTAAGTCTGATAAAAATAGATATTAACATAATTAGAAATATAGTTAAGTTTGATAAACCAAATGGCCATCAAAAACAAAACAAAAATAGAAGCAGTTTTACTCATTCAATATAAATGCTCTAATTAACATTGCATTTTAAAAAAAAGTCTGGACGCAGCAAGTGCGTTATGGTAGTGAATTTTCATTAAAATGTTTTAAATAGCAAATATGTGTTTTTTCTTAAAGCTAGCAGGCATCAAATTTGGTTACCAGTATGGCCTATACAGTATAAACAATGTACCATATATCATCAAAATAACTTTATTGTTTGAAAATGTACAAAAATGTTTCGAAAATAGACTTAAAATGTTGAGTTATTCAAATTTGAAGCATTTAATAAAAATTCGCTACCATAACGCACTTGCTGCGCCCCGAATGTATTTTCTTACAAACATGCACTATAATTACGTGGTCGAAATTCGATACGTTAAAGATCAGCTCAGAACTGGCACGGGCAGAGGGAATCCGACTATCTAATTAAAACAAAGCAATGTTTACTCTATTTGGACTGAGCACATTTGAATAAATATTGTCTACCATAATGCACTTGCTGCGTCCCGAATTTCTTTTCTTACAAACATGCATTATATATATAATTATATATATATATATATATATATATATATATATATATATATATATATATATATATATATATATATATATATATATATATATATATATATATATATATATATATATATATATATATATATATATATATATATATATACAGGGTGTCCCAATAGTGTGTAATTCCTCTATATATCCATTACCCTTAGAGCTATCCAAAAAAACTTTTAACAAAATTTTCTTGTGATTATCTAAGCTATATCTAGAAAATATATTCAGCTTTATGGAACTTCCGGTTGCACCGGAAGTAGCTATCAACTTCGTTATTTTAAATGGAATGCTATACTTTTTATTACATTTTTGGATAGAGATTCAAAAATAAGTGTGACTTTGTGTAGCATTCTCTATAGCGATCTTTGATATTTTTGAAAATATTACGACTTTCTTTTTTTTAGCTCCGATTTATGTGTTATTTGAAACGTCTGCTGTGAGCTGAGTTTTGAGTTTTGCTACCTTAAATTCTAAATATCTATAGACGACATTTAATACTTTAAAATGGTTAAAGAATAAATTATCATCATTGTACAGGGTGTATTATTTTGGGGTTACAGCATATCTAACTTTAAAGCAGCATAACTTGTGTTTTTCAAATGGAACACCCTGTTTTTTATGGATTAATCAGGCAGGCCATTAAATTCTGCATCGAGATAATATAGGTCTTTCTATAGCTATAGTTGATAGTTTTTGAGTTATAGTGGTTTATTTTAGTTTCGCTTGTAAAAATAATGGTACTGTCAGATTGTCACTGTATGAGGCACATAATGGTACTGTCAGATTGTCAGTGTATGAGGCACAGAGCATGTGAACAATGTCAGGTGACACCTAAACGTCTCCCTGACAAGAAAGTCAGCAGTTTTTATATTTCCATTGTTGGAGCTTACTTCCGTCTAATAAATGTTTGTTTTAACAATAATTTGAATAGAATTACCAAATAAAATGAGATAGTCACGATGCAAATCACTTGATCATATCCTCGTAACTAGATAATGTGTCGACAAAAAAACTTATCGAATGCAACTACATGCAATGATTGTTATATAATGGACTTATTCATATTTTTACCATACAAAAAGTGAAAGATAGTTTAATAAAGGTAGTTGTAATTATGAGAACCAGAAAGTGAAGTAAACTATAATAACATAACTATAATAATAATAATAATAATCCACAGTCATTAACAGAAAAAAATAATCTAAAAAAAGCGATACATTAGAACTATTCGAAATTTTGCCCATTGACCTGAATACACAATATAACCCTCCTTAAGAATTATTCTTGAATATTGCTCAACATTTGCGAAGTTATTGCCCTGCACGCCACTGAAATTTTATTTCTTAGTTCCTGTGGGGTGTTGGACAGTGTTTGATACACAATTTCCTTGATATAGCCCCACAGGAAAAAATCTAGACATGTTAGGTCAGGAGATCTTGCAGGCCACGAGACGGGACCACCTCGCCCTATCCGTCTATTGGGGTACCGATCATTTAAAAATCGGCGAACATTTTTGTCATAATGTGCTGGTGCCCCGTCCTGCATAAACCACATACGTCGATTGTTATCTAGTGGCAAATCTTCCAAAAAGGCCTCTACATCTTCCTCCAATATACGCAGATATCCCTGCCCGTTGAGGTGCTCATCAAAGAAATATGGCCCAATAAGATTAGTTCCAATTATTCCAGCCCAAACATTTATCGTAAAACGGTGCTGGTTGTCAACTGATCTGCAAAAGTTTGGATTTTCTGAAGCGTAATAATGAAAGTTGTGCCCGTTAACCCTACCACAACTTGAAAATGAAGATTCATCACTAAACATCACGTAATTAAAAAAATTCTCACTTTCATTGTACTTAGCCACTGCCCACTCACAAAAACTGAGGCGACTTCGAAAATCTGCATTCGTCAATGCCTGCTGCAGCTTCATTTTATATGGAGGAAACTTGTATTTTCTCAATGTTCTGTTCACTGAAGATTTTGATAATCCTATTTCGTCGGCAACTTTCCTCACGCTTGTGTGCGTATTACCTAATGCCGAAGCAACAATAGAAAATTCGTTTTCTTCATTGCCGCTTACTCTCCCTTTGCGTGTGGTCAAAAAACGGTCCAAAAATTTGACGAAACATTTTTCCTGAGGATGTCTTCGATTCCGATATGTTTGTGCGTATACACGAGATGTTAAAAAACAATTTCGCTGACACTCGCCTATAATAAGTGTCATATCAACTAATTATTCAGTATTATAATTCATTTAAAATTAAATAACACAAAAGTTAGCACATAAAACTTGGCTCAAACGCCTGAAAACTGAAAATAGTTATAGTTCTGGTTAGGTGACATTTATCTGTCATCTGACAATAAATATCAGTTATTTCATTCTCTGCGCCTACTGTATCTGACAGTACCATTATTTTTACAAGCGAAACTAAAATAAACCACTATAACTCAAAAACTATCAACTATAGCTATAGGAAGACCTATATTATGTCGATGCAGAATTCAATTATCTACCTGATTAATCCATAAAAAACAGGGTGTTCCATTTGAAAAACACAAGTTGTGCTGCTTTAAAGTTAGATATGCTGTAACTACAAAATGATACACCCTGTACAATGATGATGAATTATTCTTTAACCATTTTAAAGTACTAAATGTCGTCTATTGATATTTAGAATTTAAGGTAGCAAAACTCAAAACCCAGCTCACGGCAGACGTTTCAAATAACACATAAATCGGAGCTAAAAAATAAGAAAGTCGTAATATTTTCAAAAATATCAAAGATAGCTATAGGGAATGCTACATAAAGTCACACTTATTTTGTAATCTATATCCAAAAATGTAAAAAAAAGTATAGCATTCTATTTAAAATAACGAAGTTGATAGCGACTTCCGGTGCAACCGGAAGTTACATAAAGCTGAATATATTTTCTCGATATAGCTTAGATAATCACAAGAAAATTTTGTCTAAAGTTTTTTCGGCTAGCTCTAAGGGTAAGGTATATATAGAGGAATTACACACTATTGGGACAGCCTGTATATATATATATATATATATATATATATATATATATATATATATATATATATATATATATATATATATAGATATATATATATATATATATATATATATATATATATATATATATATATATATATATATATATAGATTAAATGGAGGAGTAACAGTCGTTACACGTTAGCGTGCTAATATTTGTATACTTTTAAGGGCAGTTACGACCAAAAAACTTGAGGGCTATATTTTAAAGAAAGTCACTCTATACTAAATATTCTATATATTTCTCCTGTATTCCAGGCATCCTTAGGTGTGTAACTTGATAAAAATGGGGTTAGATGTCCAAATTATTGCACATGAATTTTTCAAAGCCTTTTTAATATTTTAAACTTGTTAACTCTTTTTATGCTTTTTCATGACTGGCCTTGAATGTTTTTAACGTACAAATGTTCGCTTAAAGTTACGTGTAGTTTTTGAATGGTTGTTGCACTTCCTGTTTTTTGCATGTGTTTTATGGCAGAATTTCTCTGTTTGAATGTTTCTGGCTTGCTTTTCAATAAGTTACAGTGCTTGCTCCTGAGGATGCCTGGAATATAGGCGAAATATATAGAGTATTTAGTACAGAGTGACTTTCTTTAAAATATAGTCCTCAAGTTTTTGGTCGTAACTGCCCTTCAAAGTATATATATATATATATATATATATATATATATATATATATATATATATATATATATATATATATATATATATATATCCGTTTAGAGTTTTGTGAACAATTAATGTTACGCTGCGATGAAGATCCCAATTTTCTTAATAACGTTCTCTTTTCTGATGAAGACACTTTTTACCTGAGTGGGACAGCAAATCGTCATAACTCACGATATTTGTCACGGGAAAATCCTCATTGGACTCAAGACTAACACAGTCAGCGTCATGGCCAAGTGAACGTATGGATGGAAATAATCAGACGGTGTTTCATAGGGTATTACTTTCTTCAAGGATATCTTACAGCAGCACGTCACGCAGTTTCTTGAGATTGGATTTAGCGCCAACTCTGGCAGCAATGTTTTCCAAATAATCACGAGGCAGATGTGCCCCATCAAGACATTTGAGTTCAACAAGACGGGGCACATCCTCACTTTGATGTAGACGTCCGTCAATAGCTAGATGCCACATTTCCTGAAAGGCAGATAGGGCGTCGCGGAGCAATTGAGTGGCTACCTGTTCTCCAGAGTTGACTCCCTTGATTTACTTTCTGTGAGGTTATTTAAAATCGACAGTTTATTTCAACAGACGAAATAATATAAAGGAGCTACAGCAAAGAATTCACGCTGAAGTGGAGCAAATTTGTCCTGTGATTTTTACGTTTACGCTCGTATCCGGTCAATACCAAATGGTAGGTGCAGAACAATTTGAACATTTGCGGAATTTTTTTTCCTTGGTTCAATAATTTTTTCCATTAAACTTACTTTTCCATTTTTTAAAGCAA
Source organism: Tillus elongatus (assembly GCA_964006375.1). NCBI lineage: Eukaryota > Metazoa > Arthropoda > Insecta > Coleoptera > Cleridae > Tillus > Tillus elongatus. The sequence goes on along the minus strand of OZ023270.1, from coordinate 67,511,501 downwards.
GTAATGCTATTTTTCAAATAAGTTGTTGTCAGGTCCCATTTTTGTTTTCATCATCATTAATTAAGTAGCAAGCAGGTCTATGGAAAAACAGCAAAAAAATATGGTGTCATTAAAAAAAAAGTATGATGACGTCACCATTCAGAAATAGGTGACGTCATGAATGTCATTTTTACGTCATAAGTAGGCAATTGAAAATATAAAATTAACCTGTCCGAACGTTTTTCTTGAAAATTTTAAATTTATGAATTTATATATATATATATATATATATATATATATATATATATATATATATATATATATATATATATATATATATATATATATATATATAATTTATTGGGTTTAAAATCGTGGAACAAAAACTAAAACAACATTTGTGTTTTTGAGTTAACGACGTTTCGCCGCCTCATGCGCGGCTTCTTCAGGTTATTTATTTATTTTATTTTATATTAATTTACTACCATTGCACTTTTACGGTTGAGTAAAAGTATATATATATATATATATATATATATATATATATATATATATATATATATATATATATATATATATATATATTAGATACAGGGTGATTCTTTGGCGAAAAATAAGGGGTGTCTTTCTTATAAAGTTTTTCTTTAAACCCCTTCTCCTTCAAGTTACAGCCCTTTGAAATTTTGGCAAAAAAAAGTTTTCATTAAATTTCTCCGTTATGGAATAATTTTAAAAAACGAAATTTTGCAGATGCATAAGGCTAACAAAATGACAGTTTCAAAAAAATTTTATAACCCTATAATGTTATCACAAGAGGGTGAAAAAACCTACCCTTACATTATTTTTTATCAGTACTTTTTATTGTGTGTACCGTTTTCTATTTAAAAGAATGATTTAGAAAGAAGATTCATTTAGCAACTTTTTTATGTCCTGTCATTTTCTCATAAAATTGTTAGTTTCATCACAAAAAAAATAAAATATTACTGAGATCGATGTCACATATATAATTTTAATTTTAATATTACAGAGTGGTTGTTATTTTCTGAAAAAACAAGTACGTGGTAGGCTGTCAAATAACGTCATAATATGTTAATATGTATTGTTCTGGCTTTTACTAATTTCCAAAAATTGATAATAAGAAACTACAACTAGGTATTGTACTACTATTTAATAATTAATAATTAACAAACTAAGAAACGAAAAGAAATATTAACAAAATGTCAGTACGTATCATCATAATAAATGTTGAAAATGCCCCCCTTCAGAGAGAACGCATGACTCTAGTCTGTTTCTCATTGAACTTCGTATTCTATGAAAAATACCGGGTGTGTTTCTTATAATATCACATGATGCGATAATACGATTTCTGAGGTCATCGATGTTTCCAACAGGACTTGAATAAACTAATGTTTTCAGAAAACCCCACAGGCAAAAATCCAACGGATTCAATTCAGGAGATCGGGCAAGCCAATTCTGTGGGCCTCCTCGACCTATCCAACGATTTGGGTAAACTTCGTTCAAGTAGTTACGAGCGTTGATACTTGTACTTGTACCAGGAGATTCTTCAATTAAATTGAGGACAGCCTCTTCAGGTGCTACAGTTCTTACTTCTCTAGAACGCCCGCAATCGGCGGCACTTCTTGATCCTTCTTCTTGCAGACGTTGATGAATGCGTGCGAATATGCTGTGATGGGGTACAGTTCTATTTGGATATAACTCAGTGTAGAAGCGCTGTGCTCTTAATCCATTGCCATTAGCACGGCCATATTCAAAATGCATATCTGCCATTTCGGAATTGGTATAATTTACCATTTTATTCACTTATTTGTTCTAAGTGTTTAAAAAATTCTCGATAGATTGACAGCAACCAGAACAATTAATATTAGTGTAATTATGACGTTATTTGACTGCCTACCACGTACTTGATTTTTCAGCAAATAACAACCACTCTGTAAATTCATGTGACATCGATCTGAGTAAAATTTAATTTTTTTTTGATGAAACTAACAATTTTATGAGAATATGTCAAGAGATAAAAAAGTTGCTAAATGAATCCTTCTTTCTAAATCATTTTTTTAAAATAGAAAACGGTATACACAATAAAAAGTACTGATAAAAAATAATGTAAAGGTAGGTTTTTTCACCCTCTTGTGATAACATTATAGGGTTATAAAATCCTTTTAAAACTGTCATTTTGTTAGCCTTATGCATCTGCAAAATTTCGTTTTTTAAAATTATTCGCAGCAATTTAGAAACCACATGTATATATATATATATATATATATATATATATATATATATATATATATATATATATATATATATATATATATATATATATATATATATATATATATATATATATATATATATATATATATATATATATATAATATACCTTTAATTTTCTTGTTTTCTTATTGATTTATCGACTTTCCCACAATTACATTTATCGGAAGGTATATCAAAAAGAAAAATAAAGCAAAACGCATGACACATAGTCCTTTTGTCTCGGTCCAAGTACGACAGACCTTCCAGCATATTCGCAACGGTTGACAATGCGCGATCTTTACGGTAAACATCGACATTTGGGCATTCAGAAGCAGATGAATGAACATTTGTCGGGTATATTGAAGCTGTATTGTTGTCACTGCACAAGAATGAACGTTTCTGGTGAAATTTAAGCCGATTTTGACACCTCCAGAGAATACTCGCAGTCTTCTCGCCACCAGGTAGAAAGAACGCACAATGATGCAGAGATCTTTTGTGCATTTTCAATGAATCGTCTAAATTTCCGGTCTCTGATGTATGTGAGGGCTTTATTGTGTTTTACGGACAGTTTCTCCTACATTATTCTATGTATAGTCTGCTCCAGATTATGTTACCATCCACGTATTGAAAGCTGAAATGGTAATAATATTTCGAAAATGATGGTAAAAGACGTATCGTGCGGGCTTTTGTTGCGAAATTAATAGGATTTTTCTTCTTAAGAATAACGTTTAGGTAGCTAATGACTAAGCTTAGACAGATATGTAAGATTTATGTAATATGGAAAGAATGTTTGAAATATGATATTTTTTTACAAGAGGCCTTCTTCGTTATGTGGGAGTAAAATAAGAAGTAGTAATCGGATTTGAGCTCCTATATCTTAAAACAACATTTTTATTATACCTTTTTCTAGGTCTAACATGTTATTGCGTGTTGGTAGACTGGATAGATATAGAAACATTTAAGCTCGCGATAAAAACGATCTGTGTCTTTTATAATGCTAGGTGCATTTTGGTCATCATTTATTTAGTTCATTAATTGTTGTTGCCCTTACTTGGTGAAACAGCTTTAGCCCCTACTTTGTTTCTTCTCCACATCAATGACCTCCTCTCTAGCACATCCAACCCAGTTCACAGTTACGCGGGCGACAGCACCCTCCACTCAAATAAACAATATTCTAAGCCTGTCTCTTTAGCCCAATTAGATGAGGATCGCAGACTCATGGAGGGTTCTATCTCCGTGGATCTCTAAAAAATATTAGACTGGGGAAGTAGAAATCTTGTACAATTCAACCCCACCAAATCTCAGTCTTGCTTTTTTTCTCATAAGAGATACACCAGCCCTAGACCCATCACAATGAACAACCAAGTTATTCAAAGTAATGAGTCCTTTTCACTTGCTGGCAGTTTTGTGGATCGAAGTCTTAAGTGGCACCAACATGTCACATCAATTGCAGAAGCGGCTGCTAAGAAATTAGGTTTCCTCTTCTGGGATCGCAAATACTTTTCACCAGCTAATCTCTATATCTTATATACTTCACAAATAACGCCAAACCTCGAATACTGCTCCCCCATCTGGGGTGCAGTTGTCGCTTCTACATTCGCTATCATGGACTCCATTTAAAAGAGAGCTATACGTCTCATCGGTGACCCTACCCTCACCCAAAGACTGCCATCCCTTGCCCACCGACGTGCCGTTGGTGACCTCTCTCTCTCTTTTATAGATATCTGCACGGGCACTGCTCAGAGGAGCTTTCCTCCATAGTTCCCCCACCTGCTGCCCCCAACAGATCTACCAGAGGAACAGAGCGAATGCACCCTTTTATTGTTCAGGTCACCAGACATAGAACATCTTGTTATGCCCGCTCTTTTGTCCCGAGGACTTCCAAGTTGTGGAATTCCTTGCCGGCACATGTTTTTCCTTCTCCTCCGAACCCCCAAACCTTCAAGTCTAGAATTAACAAGTTGCCTCTTTCCTCCTTGTCAAAACCCACGGTACGATAGTATTTAGGCTGTAAGCCCTCGTAATGTGTTGTTGAAATTAAACAAAAAGAAACCGATCTATACTAAATATAGACGAACAAACTCCTTTTCTGGCTTCAGAAATGTTTGGATTTGTATTTGTAGTTGTTATGAATACGTATAAATCAATTTCTACTATCTGATGATGTTGTCAAGCGGCGAAATCGGTTACGGAGAAGAAAACGAAGATTTGCGAAGCCAGAGCAATCAGAGTCTCTACGACGATATTCAACGATATTGCCAAAGAGATACATCCTTTCTGTGGATTGAGTCATGTTTGACTTATACTATCGATGGTACTTGATTTGGTAAATTTGCAGGCAACCTCTGCAAGGGTTTAAAAAAGTCAGAAACATGCTTAGAAACTGCCCCTCCTCCTGGATGCACAAACCACAAGAAAAAATTTCATGTTCACACCCCCAAATTAGTTACGGGACCAGGAGTGAATAGAGGTGCTGGTTGATGTAGGTAGTAAAAAGAAAATATGAGCAGAAAATGCAAAGAAAACAGCTTAATCGGACCTCTAAATGCTGCCTTTTCCACATTGTGTAGTTATAACACCACCAGCCCAAACCGTCCACACCCCCTCCCCACCCCCCACCCACCCAGGATACCCCGCACAGCACCGCTATTCGCCACAGGTGCCGTAACTTTCTTGAAGGCTGCTCTCAGGAAATTTGCCTTTGTGGTTTATGCAACGACGGTGGTTGTATACATGCGAGAGGAGAAGAAAATCCACACGACGAAGCAGCAGCCCCCACCCCCCGTTTGCGGCAAGTGGAACGCTAGGGGAAGGAAAACCCATGTTACAGTATAAGTACCCTAGCTTATACAGCTAAAAGAGAAGATACCAGCGATAAATTTACACAACACTTACCGTTTTCATCTCAAGCAAATGAGGTAGGTGCGGCACTTAGGTGCAAGCAACCTGCGCATTTTCCTCATTACAAAAACAACGCAGGAAACAAAAAATATGTCACGGGTCACTAACTCGCGACACATGCACGCTGAAACCACTGCAACCTTAGGACACTAGGTAATAGGTGACGAATGCACAATTTCAGAAAAAGGCCTTGGAGCACATGAATAATTAAGGACTGGATGACAGCGATACGTGTAGCGTGTAAAAAGTAATCTAGTAGGAGTAATAGCAGATACAAGCGACATTATAGCCCAAAATGCCGGAATGTTGAGGTAATGGAGGGTAAGGGGCCTTACGGAGCAGAACCGTACTAAGAAGCTGTTTAAAAAGTGTGTAATGTGTAAAAAATTTAAACCGAAATAACTCAGCAAATACAAGAGGACAAAAGGTGAGATTAATGTCAGCGTGCATGTAAGATACCAAACTTTATCTATCAGCAGTCGTTTTGTCTAAAACTGTTCGGGATGTTGTCTGCAAATTCACCCTAGATTGCGTTCTCAGGCCCTGGAAGTACATTCTGGGGTACAGCAAGTTAACGTCTTGGGATCACTACTATTCCTTCTCTTTGTTGACGTGTTTTCTTTTTCGCTGACCATACTTTTGCTATTACTCGTAGCGTTAAGTGTAATGCAATGCAGGTTGATGTTCAAAACTCGGTGGATACTATGCAGACTTGGTGTTCAGGAAATGGATTTTGTGATAAAAACGATATTTGTCTTCTAAAATGCTGGGTGAATTTTGGTCATGATTTATTTAGTTCATTAATTGTTATTGCCCTTACTTGGTGAAACCCTTTCATACTAAATACAGATGTAGAGGCTTCTTCTTTGACTTCACAAGTGTTGGTTTTTATCTCTGTAACTGGTTTTGCTGCTTGGCAGCATCACCTCCTGTGTGATGAAACATAATTTTGTATACTTTCTTTTTCATAATGTGTAACTACCAAATAGAATTCAGGTGCAGTCATTTAAAAAATTTCATCCAGATTATAGCTTGGTTGCAGTTCTGTTGTTGGCCACTAACAAGTTCACGAGTGCTATAGTCCCATGGGTATTAATTTTATTTTTTGTACCAAAATCACTGTCTGTATATCCAGATATTTATACATAATCTCTCCTTATTTAACACAAAAAATCTTAGAGTTTACGTAAATTTGACATATACATTAGCATTAGATTAATTAATTGTTAGTGCCCTTACTTGGTTAAACCGTTCCGTACTAAAAAGAGATATATAAACTTCTTCTGTGACTTTACAAGTGTTGGTTTTCTACGCTCTAGCTGATTTTGCTGCTTACAGCATCATCAGACAAGAGAAAATTTTTATTTATTTATATGCATTCGTGACAAATATAAATTATAACTTGCTGCCATGTTATGGTGTTTTGATAAAAAATTAATTAGAAGAAAAGAAATATAATAAACATTAAACAATGACGTCTTAAAAATGCCTATGTGATGTATGTCAATATTTAACATGAAAATAGAATCAGTAAATAACAATGAGTGAGTTATTCAAATCTTGAATTTTCTTTGGAAAGAAATTTTTTCTTCGAAAATTACAAAGGTTTTTTAATTAAATTTGGTGGATATATTTCCTTGGGAAAGACATGACAATGTACCAAAGTTCAACTTTCTCAGTTTATAGAAAATTGAGTTATTCAAATTTGAAGCATTAAAGATTCACTACTATAACGCACTTGCTGCGCCCCGAATTTTTTGTTATCTATACATTCTACGAACGATTGCACACTCAACTCGTTCCTTATATCATCATTATTGACGTGGTCTCTTCTCAAATGTTTCATTTTGAGAGCTCGCTCTTTGCTTTTTAGCCTAGCAGGGAGTACCCCAAATGTCAAATTGGACTGATATATATATATATTTCTGTATACTGAGAGCTTTGTTTTGGTCGACACCTCTCTTTTCCCCAGGAAGTTGCTATTAATTGCATGGTATGGTGTTCTATGTGTGTGTTCAATTGTGTTTTACAGCTCCCACTTCTATGTAAGATTACTTTCAAGCACTTGAACTCCTCCACATGTTCTAATCTTCTGTGATCGATATTGATACTGATTGATCTGTCCTCGCTTGAGATCACCATTACTTTTGTCTTTTCTGTATTAATTTGCATATTATATGTTTCCAAAACTTATTTCCAAACTATCAAGTTATTTAGGAGTTCCTTTTACCTGGAAGAAAATATCCCCTAGCATCAAGGAATATTAAAATAAAACTACCTAGCCATGAAACAAACGCGCTGTCATAGGCAATTGTTTACTGTCAAGTTGCTGCAAGTTTTTAACGGGTATCTATCAAGTTGTGTGTAAATACATTCTTTTTTTGTAGTTTGTGCAAAACTACAAACGCGTGAAAACGAGTAGCGTAACACTAGAGCGTAATAAATAAATAAATTAATAACTAACCATTATTTTTATTACACTCCCACAACCACCATCAAGAAAGGGTAAAATCTAGCACAGCTATTAACACTGAACCTCAACCGTCAGTGGAAACAGGGCTTAATAAGAAACTGTGAATCTGAAATAAAACAGTAGTGAAAGAAACACACCAAGTAAAATAAAAATAATAAATGAATCTGAAGAAAAATATAGATTAAAAAAGTCTAAATGTCTGAGGAGTCGCAACTAAAAGCCAACACTTCAAACAAAAACTAAGAAGGGGACCACCAAAACCCTCCATCATCGATGCATACCACATGGGATCCAACCTCTCCCTATTGGTTGCTAAACAAAAACAATGTCAATTTATACTTAAAATTGTTACCTAATATTGAACATTTCTAATTCTTGAGGTAGTCGATTATACAAAGAAATGGATGGTTATATAAAGCTACGTGTAAACATGGCGGACCTAAGGTAAAACACAATTTTCATTAAAACTAGTTGACTTAGAGTGAACAAGTTTATGGGGTCTAAACTTCTGTCTGAGAGATGAAGGTGCTGCAGGGTCATTCACAATTTTATGTGTAAAAGCTCCCAAATGTAATAGTCTTCTAGAGTTTATATTAAGACATCCATCCTCTTGTAGTTTATATGTAATTGGATCATGTTTCTAACTCTATATATTGTTGCGTTTTCTCCGGGTTCTGGATAAGTGAGACTTTTAATTTTAACAAAACAACTTTATTTACACTCTAAATATGGATACAATAAAATTTCTAGAATGTCTCTCTCACAAAACACTTCATTTACTGGCCTTACAATTACTACTCTCAACAAAAGTCACTAATCTGGTACTACAGTCACTACTCTCTTAACACTATACACTGCTTCTTCAAGTCACTACCACATTCTCTTACTGAACTGAACTAACTCGGGCTGGCTTGCTTTCGCTTTTATATACTCGCCGTACCTTCCCCTCCTTTCTAGAGTGTTCCATTCCAGAACGTTCTAGGACCTTCTTTTACTAGAAGGTTCTGTGAATACAGATCGGTCCCGTGTGTATACAGGGGGATGTATATACAGGTGATCCAAATGTGGTCACCACTCCTATGTTACACAAGAGGTGTTTCTCGAACTATAAGATCTCTCTGCGTATACAGGGTGTAAGGGTTCTCTGCGTATACAGGGTGTATATACAGGGTGTTCGGAATGTGCAGACCTCAGTTATCCGTTCCGACGGGGTACAAGTTGGTAACTTCGTTATTTCTGGTCCTAGAGGGTTGAGACTTCGCCTGAGGGGGGTCACCCCAGGCACCCCCAGGGGGTGGGGTGGCGGTGTTGCCATATTGTGCAAAAATTCCCAGATGTTGGGGAAATTCTGGAGATGTGGCAACACCGCACCTACGTCTATTAAAGTGCTTTGTAACAATATTAATCGGAAGCAGCGTTTTTGATTTTTTTTTGCAACCTATCCCTATTAAATTAGTGTAGACAAGAACCACGAACTAAGTTTAAAAAAAAATATGAAGTGTGACCAAACAAGAGACTCGCATAACAATTTCACTGCTTTATGGTCTAGTAATCTGTTACAATATAGAACACTTAGGCAAGGGCTAAAGTATGATGTACAAAGTATTAGCTTTATATGATCTTTAAATCTTAAGTCACCATCAATAAGTCCCATATTCCTAGCCTTGTTCGTGAATAGAGTTAGAACCTTGTCAATATGAAGCCTAAAATTTTGGATAACAAATTGTTGTTTTTTTTTTGCAAAACACATTAGCTATTTTAATGAAATTTAGTGGATACCGTGCCTTGGGAAGTGCCTTACTATATACCAAAATTCAATTTTCTAACTTTCTAGAAAATTAAGTTTTTCAAACTTTGAGTTTTTATTCGAATTTTTTTTTCTCCGAATATTACAAAGCTATTTTAATGAAATTTGGCAGACATGTTGTCTTGGGAAGGGCCTTATTACGTACCAAAATTCAACTTTCTACGTTTACGAAAATTCAGTTATCCAAGTTTGAAACATTTAATACAAATTCACTACCATAACGCATTTGCTGCGTCCCGAAATTTTTCTCTCTATCATCTTTTTTTATATGTCTGAAACCAGTTTTGAAAAATAAATTAGAGTAACTAAGCAAATGGGATTTAATAATAGTTGGTCTGTTCAAATAATATATCAGATGAAAACCGCCGATACAAATACAAATGTAGCTTTTAAATCTCACAACACGACGCGTTACTCGCTATTTAACGAAAAAGGTAAATTTTTTCTTGACGAAAGCTGAAATTTATAAATTAGTACATATTGTGACGAAATCTACATCGGCCAAACTTCTGAAGTTTTAACACCAGATACAAGGAACATATTTCTGTACTTAGAATTACCCGCGTTGACAAATCTAGCCAGTCCATTCTTGTAGTGACAAGCGCAAACTTGACTATTTTAAGCTTAGGGAGACATCTCTTTAAGATTGTGATGAGTACTGTCTTCATAAAAAACCTATTTCTATTTCTTCTTTTTAGTAACTTTCTCCAAATTTCTTTGACAGCACTTAAGCTCAAGAAGTAGCAGTATCAAAAGGTTAAGTACGCTCTATTTTGACATAATTGTTTTTAGCTCATTTATTCTAAATGTAAAACATACACATTGAAACTGAAAAAAAATACGGTAACCGTAAATGCTTTTCCTAGGTGGTATACAAAAAATAATATACCAAAAGTTCGACAACCTTTGAAGTAGCTTTTTATTTGGTGCCAAATCTAACGGGCTGGCTGACAGATATCCTTTTCTTTTACTTCCTGTCCATTTTGCAGACACGTACAGTAAGAGCTATACTTTTTACCACAGCATAAGAATAACCACTATGCTGTGCTTTTACTACTCGGAACTTGCACACAGAGCTTGCTAGATCCATTGTGTTATTCAAGTGTTCTCGCGATGCTTTGCTGTTATTTGTCGCCGTTCACGGCCCACGGCCGACTCTATTCAAATCATTTGCCAATTTTACAACCTTTAAATACACTCACCTTTCCTCCCCTCGCCTTTTTGAGTAGCCCCCTTTGTGTTCCCTTTTCTGTTTGTTGGTGTTTCAAAAATGATATGTTTGTGTACAACTGCAGAATAAACATATTATGAATTTGAAAAGAACGTTTGTATGTCCTGTGGCAAATTGTTACAGGAATAGGTGTAAGAAGCCTGTGTGCTTATGCAAATCTATAACAGGAATATAAACAGTCTATAGAAACAAAGTAACTGAAGAAAATGCCATTCATATGCATTGCAGATGTTATGATTATTTAATTCTTTCACAAAAGATATATTTGTAACGTTCTAAATTATTCAAATTAGTTTTCTTATAAAATGTATTTATTTATTAGAACAACACATCATTTGAATAAATTATTCTCATAGGTTCTGATTTCGAAGTTAAAAATAGAAAAAGCGTATTTAACATTTAGAATATTTTGGTGATACCAATAATACGTCATAACGTCTTATATGTGCACCTACATGTAGAATGTTCTTTATACTTCATGGTAAAAAATTAGCTGTAGTTTGAGAATTTTAAAGTTTTTTACATTCAATTTTTCAATTTGTTACTTTGATATTATATATATACATATATACATATATATATATATATATATATATATATATATATATATATATATATATATATATATATATATATATATATATCTTTAGGAATATTGCATTTGATATTATATATATACATATATACATATATATATATATATATATATATATATATATATATATATATATATATATATATATATATATATATATATATATATATATATATATCTTTAGGAATATTGCACTACACTGTAATCACTTTTAAATATACACTTTATTTGTTTGCTGTACGTTTGTGATTTCTTATTGATTTGCGCGGACTGCAGTTTCAAAGAACACCATAAACTTCCTAGACCTAATACTAAACAGAAAAGAAAACCAGATTGAATACAAAATATACAGAAAACCCACACAAACAGACATCACTATACCTAACCACTCACTACACCCACATACACACAAAATGGCCGCATACAGATACTTAATAAATAGAATGCTAAATGTACCACTTCATAACGACGAACGAGAAAAGGAGTACAACATCATAATACAAATAGCAGAAAGAAATGGATACAACAAGAAAACAATAGAAAAGCTAGTAAAACAAATCAAAAACAAACAAATCAACAAAACCGAAAACAAAACACCAGAAACAATTACAAAATACACAACATTCACTTATAACCACCACATCAAAGAAATAACACAAACACTCAAACAATATGACTTAAAAATGAGCTACAAAACCAATAACAAAATAATAAACAAAATAAATAAAAAACAAGAAAACAACCTACATGAAGTAAACGGAATATATCAAATAGAATGTAACACATGCAATAAAAAATATATAGGAATGACAAAAAAATCAATATAAACAAGATTCAAAGAACATATAACAGCATTAGATAAAATCCACATACCTAGCTACAAGTCAAACGTAGCTACACACATTCACAACACAAAACACCAAAAACCAGACATCACCCAATTACAACTAATGAAACATGTTAAAGACCACAAAAAATGGAAATCTGGGAACAATACTACATTCAACAAACAAACAATAGGAAACAATTAATGCCAGAATAAATCCAAGTACAAACATTTAAATAAAACTTAATAAAGGCCATACAAATAGACAAATTATCAAACCACAGTGCACAACAAACGCGATATTCTCAGCCGTTCCAAAAATATTCTAAAAAAAATATATACTTTCCCCTTACATACCCTATTATTGCTAGCAAATTTTCATCAAAAAGTCGATAAATATATATGTATATGTATCACACCGATAACTCAAAGAATAATGTTCCGATTTTGATGAAATTTGGTACATACCTTCCTTTGCAAGTGGCTTTGATAGCTTCGTTAGCCAAGAAATTGGTGCAAGTTTACCCGGAAAGTTTGTGTTTTCTTTCGGAAAAAAATTATATCTCCGGAAATAACAAAGTAAGGGCAACCAAATTTGGTAATCGTGTTTATAAAGAGTGAGCCATGTACCAAAGGTCTGTAAGTTTAAGGACAAAAAAGTTATAGGCATTTAAAAAGAAATTGGGGTTTTCCTCAAAACGTCAAAGTCGAGATATAAAACGTCAAAATTGGCAACATTTATGCAAAGAACCTGAAACCAATACGGGTTATGTAAAATGTCGCAAGAAGAGTGTTTCCGCTTTAACCGTCATTGTCCTTAATTTTACGAAAATATTTCCAAAAAATTAATTACAAATAGTCTCCTTTTCTGATGCTTTGGCAGTAGTTTTAGTTAAATTTATTGTTTAGCGGTCTATAATTTTTAGCTAATTTTCGTAGAAAAAATTCGTTAATGAGACCGCGACTTTTGAATTTTAAAAAGATTTCTTCAAATGAGTGTAAACTAGGCCCAGTAGAATTCATATCCGGGTTTAGTTTCAATTCTTATCTGTTTACATATATACAGGGTGACGCCTTTCTACGGTAAAGCTAAAATAATTGGTATTATACAAGATATCAGAATAAAATTGTATGCGTTAATTATAGGGTGTCTTGAGCTGCCCCGTGTAAAACTATTTTGACAATCATGGCCCATAAGACGTTGGTGATACCTAAAATTTTTTTCGAACATCCCGTATATTATTGAATTTTTGCATTTTTAATCGAAATATGATGATGCATGTTTGTAATAGAAAATATCTAGGGGCAGTAATTGCGTTTTCGTAGCGAATTTTCATTAAATGTTTCAAATTTTAATAACTCAATTCGCTATTAACCCAAGGTTTGTTGGCTACGAAACCAGTTTTCTCGGAAACATTTTAAGTTTATTTTCGGAAAATTTTTGTACATTTACAAACAGTGAATTATTTTGATAAAATATGGAACACTGTTTCTGCTCTATAGGCGATACCGGTAACCAAAAAGATGCCTGCTTCCATTAAAGAGACGTATTTGCTATTAAAAACATTTTAATAAAAATGCAATTTCATATCGCACTTGCTGCGTCCAGACTTTTTGTAGATCTTTTACTATATATCTAGTTTCTGCCCTTCTATTTTGCGTCTGTTTCAACGTATCTGGGAATAGCTTTCACCAAGAAGTGGTCTGACTCAGCTTCCGCACCCCTACATGCTTTCACATTGATAACTAGCCGAGCATGCACTTATATATATATATATATATATATATATATATATATATATATATATATATATATATATATATATATATATTACACCGATAACTGAGAAAATAATGGGCCGATATCGATCAAATTTGGTAAGCCTATTTGTATTATAAAGAGCTAGCCATGCACTAAAATTTAGGTCTGTAGGCTTAAAGACAAAATGTTATAGTCATTTAAAGAAAAAATTGGGGTTGTTCTCAAACCGTCAAAGTCGCGATTTAAAAATGTCAAAATTTGCAACATTTAGGCAAAGAACCTGAAACCAATACAGGTTATCTAAAGAAAATGTCGTAAGAAGAGTGTTCTGCAAACCCTTAAGTTTCAGCTTCAACCATCATGGTATTTCATTTTACTAAAATATTTTCAGAAAATTCATTTCAAATAGACCCTTCGTCTGATGCTTTGGCAGTAGGTTCAGTTAAGTCTATGGTTTAAGAGTCTATAATTTTTAGCTAATTTTCGTAGAAAAAATTCGTTAATGAGGAGAATTTTGAATTCAATTTTTTTTCAAATGAGTGCAAACTAGGCCCCCTAGAACCCATATCCCGGGTTTGTTTACATATATACAAGTTGACGCATTTCTACGGTAACGCTAGATATAATTGTTATTATACAAGATACGAGAAAAAATTTTATACGTTAATTATAGGGTGTCTTGAGCTGCATCTTATAAAATTGTTTTGGCCCATGACTCGTTGGTGATACATACAATATTTTTTTCGAACATCCCTTGTTTTGTTGAATTTTTGCATTTTTATCGAAATATGATGCATGTTTGTAATAAAAAGAATCTAGGCGCAATAAGTGCGTTTTGGTAACGAATTTTCATTAAATGCTTTAAATTCCAATAACTCAATTTGCTATTAACCTAAGATTCGTTGGCTACGAAACCAGTGTTCTCGGAAATATTTAAAGTTTATTTTCGGAAAATTTTTGTACATTTTCAAACAATAATTTATTTTGATGAAATAGGGTAGATTGTTTCTACTATATACGTGATACCTGTACCCAAATTGATCCTTGCTTGCATTTGAGAGACATATTGCTATTAAAAACATTTTTATGAAATTTTACTTCCACAACGCACTTGCTGCATCCGGACTTTTAGTGAATTTTTATTTAAAAAAATTCACTAATAGAGAGGTATCGATGGTGGGACTTTGCAAAAAATTTTCAAATGAGCGCGAACCAGGACCCCTAGAACCCATATCCGGGGTCAGTTTCAATTTTTATATGTTTATATATATATATATATATATATATATATATATATATATATATATATATATATATATATATATACAGGGTCGCTGATAAGTCTGGAAACGGTCGATTATCCGGGAAAATATACAAGGTGTCGAAAAAAGTTTTATACAAAAGTTTTTGGGTTGTTCAATGTCTACTAGGCGGTGATAATTTTATTTATACAGGGTTGGTCATACAGGCGTGGCACACCAATATTAATTTTATTTTAATGGAACACCCTATATATTATTCGATATTTCAATCCTTCTCTTAATTTTGAGCAACATTTATCAGAAGCATGATGTACATAAACTCAATCGTTTCCGGGTAAAAAAATAAATAAAAATAAACGCTACTGTTTTTAAAATCTATTGGATGAAGAACAAAAATAAATGAAAAGTAGAATATCTCTTGAAAATAATCTGTGAGTGTGAAAAGAACCGGTTGCGATGTTTTTAACATTGTTTGGAATCCCAAGATAAGATAAGAAGCCCATAAGAAACGCAGTATTATTCTTTTGTTTTAAAATGTTTCCAGGACAACGAATGTCAAACATTCATTCAGTGTCAACAGTTTTGAAACATTAGTAATTTAGTGTCAACAGTTTTTGTGCAAAAGGGCAAGTTTAATTGAAACCGAACGTATCGAAATTTTAATGATGATAGGGTACGGTGATAGAACACGAAGTTTTGCTCAAGTGGTGATTATGTTCAATGAGTTGCATCCTGAGCGGGAATCGATCTCCAAATCCACAGTTTCGAAAACTTTGCATCGTTTTCACGAAACTGGCGGTATCAAGGATAAACCTAGAACTGGAAGGCCAGTAACCGTTACAAATGAAGAAAATTCTTTGAATGTAATATTGGATGCGGTGGAAAATCCGAAAACTTCGGCACAGCAATTGGCTTTAAATCACAATATGAGTCGATATTCAATTCAAAAGATTACGAAGCGGGAAAAGTTCCGTCCATATAAAATTCATTTATTGCAAGAACTGAGTGAAGACGATTTGGATCGCAGAATCGAGTTCTGTGAACTTATTATGGAGAAGTTACGCCAAAATTTTAACTTTGCCAACCACATTTTGTTTTCCGACGAATCTACATTTTGTTTGAATGGACAAGTCAACCAACACAACTGTAGGTACTGGTCAGACGAAAACCCACATTGGATGGAACAAATTCACACCCAAAGACCGCAAAAAGTAAATGTTTGGTGTGCTACTATTGGTGGACATATCATAGGACCTTATTTTATACACGGTAATTTGAACTCTGCTCGATATTTGACACTTTTGCAAGAATCAATTGTTCCAGACGTTAGTCGATTATTTCCGAACAATAACGACCCAAATCTACCAGCGGAAGAAATATGGTTTCAGCAGGATGGGGCACGCCCTCATTTTGGAATTGAGGTACGGGAATATCTGAATCAAACCTTTCCTGGCAGATGGATAGGGCGCAGGGGAACTATTGAATGGCCAGCTAGGTCTCCCGACATGACGCCGCTTGACGTTTTTTTGTGGGGTCATGTAAAAAATTTAATTTACCAAAATAGACCGCAGAATATTGAAGAGTTGCAAGCAAGGATTGTGCATGAAATTAATAACATTCCTCAAAACGCTCTTGTAAATGCAGTGCAATGTTTTGTTAAGCGAATTCATTATTGTCAGGAGGTCAATGGAGAACACTTTGAACATCTTATAAAATAGGATTTCAAACAATGTTAAAAACATCGCAACCGGTTCTTTTCACACTCACAGATTGTTTTCAAGAGATATTCTACTTTTCATTTATTTTTGTTCTTCATCCAATAGATTTTAAAAACAATAGCGTTTATTTTTATTTATTTTTTTACCCGGAAACGATTGAGTTTATGTACATCATGCTTCTGATAAATGTTGCTCAAAATTAAGAGAAGGATTGAAATATCGAATAATATATAGGGTGTTCCATTAAAAAAAAATTAATATTGGTGTGCCACGCCTGTATGACCAACCCTGTATAAATAAAATTATCACCGCCTAGTAGACATTGAACAACCCAAAAACTTTTGTATAAAACTTTTTTCGACACCTTGTATATTTTCCCGGATAATCGACCGTTTCCAGACTTATCAGCGACCCTGTATATATATATATATATATATATATATATATATATATATATATATATATATATATATATATATATATATATATATATATATATATATATGTATGTATTCGTCTGATAACTCAAAAAATAATGAACCGATTTCAATGAAACTCGGCAAGTGCCTTTCTTTTATTATTGGCTTAGATGAGTTCGTTAGCCAGGAAAATCGGACGGGGTTTTCCGGAAAAATTTTTAGTTTTCTTTGAAAAAAAAATTTTCTCCGAAAATAACAAAGCTGTTTTAATGAAATTTACTATATATATATATATATATATATATATATATATATATATATATATATATATATATATATATATATATATATATATATATATTTCCTTGGCAGAGACCTTACTAAGTACCAAAACTCAACTTTCTCAGCTTATAGAAAATTGAGTAATTCAAATTTTAAATTTTCTTTCGAAAAAAATTTTTCTCCAAAAATTACAAAGTTATTTTAATGAAATTTGGTGTATATCTTGCCCAAGAAAAGGCCTTACTACGTCCCAAAATTAAACTTTCTAAGTTTATAGAAAAATGAGTTATTAAAATTTGAAGCATTTAATAAAAATTCACTACCATAACGCACTTGCTGCGTCCAGAGTTTTTTACTGTTACTTTTCGCAATAAATTTTGATAGAGAATGACGAGCTCTCTCAAATGAGTATCACCGGCCTCAACTTCCTATTTAAAAATTTGGGCTTTGCAACTGTCACTGGAAGAAGTTTGAATGTAGGACTTTAGTTTTCAGATTAAAGGATGTCGTTTTTTAATCTAAAATTGGCGTATTTCGGGATTTTTTATAAATATGCGCAATAATTAAGATACCGAATTTATTACCTTTGACTGTTCCATACTATACTCAAGACCAGTAAACAAACAAATGTCTATTTTACAATGTGGTATATTTTATGTGTAAGCAAACCACATATATTTTTATGTAAACATCATACAAAATCAAAACAACCCGACAAACCACCACAGTGGAAATTCGCAAGACACACATGAACTGCAAGAGCAAAGTTTGCATGCATAGGCGAGTATGTCGACGACACACCGGCAGTGATATTTGTCACAGACGTCAGTGTGTACGTGTTATATTGTGCGACACGTCTATACACGCATTTGAATACACAATAACTGCCAGTTCTCTTTACCCAGTAGTCTGTATCTTTGAATGACATTAGCTTCAAAGACTGTTGCTTTCAGCGGCGGCCACTTGCAGAGACAAGGGAAAGGAATTTGCGACTACACTCACTGAATTACTTAAGGATTACTAGGTGTTCTGTATGTAAATGACATGTAGACGGTCGTTATTGAAGCGTTAGGAATTATGTGCTTTAATGGTTCCAGAGAAGCTTTAAAGCAAAGGTTTCACACAGACTTCTTAGTTATACAAGGCCTTACAAGCTTCCAGATTTGAGTTGAAAGAATATAATGGGTCAGCGAGTAAAACATGATTGACGTTATAGATTATTGTGCTAAATAAAATAATTGCCAGTACCACCACATATGAGTGATATACGATGGTATATTGTTATCTAGCTAGCCTGAAAATTTTCCAGTATGCAACATTGAATGTATTTGTTATGGTAGCACCTATGATGGTTTAATTTAATCCAATCTAAGAATGTTGATTTCTAATGTTTTAAGAAATCAAAATATTTAAACTGGGAACTCCACTAATGAGCCGGTGAAAATAGTGTTGCCAATTGAATAATAACTTCCACGTGGCTTTTATAATTTACTCTCATCAGAAAGACACTCTCATGAAATGAATTTAGGGTCCATGACTTGACCACAAAGAAAGTATTCCTGTTCCCATAAACGTCTGAAACGATATATTACTCAATTTTAATAGTAAAGCGTCAGTCAACCCACTATTTCTTCCTTTTTTTCTGAAGCTATCTTACTCACAAATAATTCAAGATTGTGAACAGCTACTGCCTGTGCACCAAATTTGATGTCAATTGCTTTTTTTTTATAATTCAACAACACACCGCAAGGGCTTACAGCCTAAATACTATCGTACTGTGGGTGCCGACAAGGAGGAAAGAGGCAACTTGTCAATTCTGGACTTGAAGGTTCGGAGGAGAAGGAAAAACACGTGCCGGCAAGGAATTCCACAACTTGGAAGTCCTCGGGACAAAGAGCGGGCATAACAATATGTTCTATGTCTGGTGACCTGCACAGTAAAAGGGTGCATTCGCTCTGTTCCCCTGGTAGATCTCTTGGGGGCAGCAGGTGGAGCAAGTATAAAAGAAAGCTCCTCTGAGCAGTGCCCGTGCAGATATCTATAAAATATAGAGAAGTCACCAACTGCACGTCGATGGGCAAGGGATGGCAGCCTTTGGGTGAGGGTAGGGTCACCGATGAGACGTATAGCTCTCTTCTGAATGGAGTCCAGGGTAGCGAGTGTAGAAGCGGCAGAAGGAAATGTGTTCACTAGAAAAAAGCTGAGGATCAAGTATAACCCCCAAGTCAACAATTGTTGTGCTTCATCGCCGAATGTTAGTTGTAGAATAAGTGTAGTTATAATCAAAATATTGCTTTTTTTCTGGCAATATACATGATTTTACACTGAGTTATATTCATGCCCAGTTAATTTTTTTGAAACCACGATTTAGTTCAACTTGGAGTGAAATGGAATCATCTGGAGAATCAATCCCTGTATATAAATATATATTTAGATCTTCGGCAAAAATCAACTAAGTCATTTATAAAAATAAGGATAAGCAAATGACCCAAGTTTGAACCCTGAGGAACCCCAGACGCCGCAACAAAGTTTTCGAAATGATGACCACCATAGACCACGTACCTCTTTTGGAGGTAGAACTGAAACAAGTTAACTAAATTAGAGCTTGTCCAGCTTCAACAAAATGCTCATAGTTAATTCTGTCGAAGACCTTTAAAAAGTCTTCATAAATTACGTCGACTTGACACTGTCCATCCAAAACATTGAAAATATATATTTTTTTATAACAATGATATTGGAACAAGCGGAACGTTTTGGTACAAGGCCGGGAAAGGAGACATGTAACATTTGTTTGAAGGATGTATAAAGCTATTTAACACATCTCAAATACGAAATTAGAAAGTATTGAAATTGGTTAGTAATTAGATATTTCAGATCGGCTCTCACTGTTATGTACAGGCGTAATTCTGGAAATGTAATTTAACACACAAAAAATCGATATATAATAATAGTTTTCTTCTCCGTTTATTTATTCAAAAACATTATTATTAATCCATCCCCGTACCTTAGTGCGATCTTAATTTTCGAGCACTTATCGATCAGAAATTACCGATTAATCGTCTTATTTTGAAAAGACACAGTGAAAAAAGCAAGTGAATTTGCCACGCCAAATTGAAGGCGTCTTTAATGTGTATGTAAGCGACGATGACTAGTGCATTTTTCATCATCTTGTGGCTCCACAAGCATAATATACAAGATGTTCAACAGGGGCGTGGAGGCAACACATATTTCTCACTAAATCTCACAATAAAAAAAGTACTTTCCAGTGTGTTATTTTTATCATCACAATTACCTGTTTGCGCTTGATTACATTTTATAAAACGTTCTGACGCAGTAAGTGCGTATTTATAAGAATGTTTGTCTTAAAAAACACCTGGTATACAGTATTGCACAAACTAATGGAATCATAAGTAAACGTTATAGTAAAATTACCATATGTGTGTGTGTGGATGTGTGCATCTGTGTGCAGAGAAAGGAATAACCAATTCACAGACTAAATTTACCATAAATACATTTGAGTGAAGTCCGGAACCTGTGATGTGCACTGATAAGTACAATTTGAAGAACCCAATTCATCACACTAAATCTAGTTTAAATAGTTCTTTTATATTTAAGTTCACAATCCTGACAACCTCTTTCATAGATTACCGACATTTCTGTGGTTTTATCTTTATCACTGAACTTAAATATGTTGGGCAAACTCAAATAACTATTGAAACTAGATTTAAAGAACATTTAGCACAGCTGAAATATGGCACTATTGATAAGTCATGTATTGCTCAGCATATTTGGGATAATAATCATCACGTAGATAGAGAAAACTCTAAAGTTAATCAAAAATGCAAGTCAGTCGCGACAGTTAGATGCTTACCAAAGTATTATATATATATATATATATATATATATATATATATATATATATATATATATATATATATATATATATATATATATATATATATATAATCGAAAATTTGAAAGTATTCTCCAAGAGCAAACTTTTCTTTCTTAAAATTTGCCAAAAAACTTAAGAATCAATTACTGTTAGCAAGAGGTGGTTACAATTTGAAAAAAACCCATCGCAACTCACAAACAAAATACGATTGAAAAACAAACTTTCAATAAAGTTCCACAGGCATTGTTCAATGCAACACGGTCTGCCTCTAAACATTATTTCTAATGTCTCTCAGTATCAGCCTGTGTAGGTTCATCATGTTTTAATTTACGCCTTACGTCAAGGGTAGTATGCTTTGCTTACAAAAGATATCTACCAGGAACATTTCACTTTATCTAGATTACGGTCACTTGGATAATTGTTGGGCGAAAAAGAAAGAATACGTGAAAAACATCGTAGATTCGTAACTGAAAAGGATTCAAAATAATAAAACTATTACTAAATTAAATGAGATGATATAAAGCCAGCAACAGTAACAGCCAAATACTTGAAACGCAACAAATCATCAGCATGCGTGTAAAGCAGAAGATAGCACAATCAGGTACCCCTAATTCGTCCAGTTTCAGAAATGATACTAGAAAAGAACCGCGTGCGTAGATTAGCTAAAGGCACACGAAACCCTACGAAAAACAAAACGAGTACGATCCGCCCCAAAAGAACTCCGCAACAACTATTGGTATTACAATTAGTATTAGTATGTTTTATTTATTCGAATTCTACGTTTCACAAATAAGCATAAATCTTAGGACAGATGCCTGACAACTTTGTCCATCCAAAACAATTCCATCTGGCAAATGGCAAAAGCTCTTGGTTCCCAAAAACGTCCTATCTCACCACTTTATGTCCAAAACGGCATCGTTAACACATATGCAGAGAAAGCAAGTGACTTCGCGGATCATCTGGAGTTGCAGTTCAACAACGCTGATTTGTTGTACGTCGCAAAAACGCACCATTATGTCAGGAATGCGCTCCGCGCCACCCCAGGCACTTGTATCATGTCCACTATTTACGAAGAAATTTCCCAGATAATCAAGTCCTTAAAAAATAGGAAAGCTCCGGGATACGATTGAATCTTCAAAATAGCCCTGAAAAACATAAATCGTAAAGCGGTAGTATTCATAGTCACGATTCTGAATGCCGTGGTAAGATTTAAACATTTTCCATCCAAGTGGAAACTTGCCGATATTGTTAATATTCCAAAACCCAGCAAACACCCGCTGTTCTCCCAAAACTATATTAATTAATTCATCCCCGGTCATCTGCAACATCGCTGAAAGATTAATACAAAAAGGCTAGCCTCATACACCTCCAAAAGAACTAGATCCTTTCGTATCAGCCGTTCGGATTCAGACACCAGCAGTTCGGATTCAGCACCAGCACTTCACTAAAAACCAAGTCCTCCATGTATTATATATATTATATATTTGCTCACTAATCATACATTGTGCAATACAAAGAAGCGAAGCTTGTACTTGCATAAAACACAATTTATAGCATAGAGGTAAAGTCCAAACATACTTAAATGTCAAATAATATTCACTTGCACACTGTCAATTTTGTAAAATTTTAAGTTTTCTTCTGCTTATGCTTACGAACACTTCCATGATCGCCTCCAAAGTTAATTAACATTACAAAATCCAGTTCAAATTCATAGCCAAAATCTACTAAAAACAGCTATTTAAATTGGAGCGCAATAATTTTGACATTGTCAGTTGACATTTATACGGAGTTAACAAGAGTAAGTAACTGGTACAATACTGCTCAAGAGTTGGACAGGGTTTGGCTAGCAGGCCTCAACAAACTTCTATAATTTAATAACTCGTTCCATCTCATACTCTTCATCTGGTCATACCTGAAACAGAGGAAGTACCAAATAAAACACTTGGGAGCCAGATCAAGAACTTACTCAATCACGGCTGGCCTCTCGCATGGTTCTGCTATCTCCCGTCTGCTGTACAATATATTTGTCGCAGACTCTCCGACGCTGCCCCAAAACGTGACATTCGCGCTATACGCAGACGATACTACCATCCTCAGCAACTCCACGCAGCCGAGGATAATAACCCAATATCTACAAAATGCCGTAGAGGAGCTGCAAGATTGGTATAAGAAATCATATCTAGCCATAAACCCCGACAAATGCTCAGCAGTCCCATTTTCCAAGAGGAGACACTTCACGATCATATATGCTTAGACAACAGTGTAAATCCCTAGCAAGACTTCGCCAAATACCTCAGGGTTGTCCTCGACAAACGATTGGCATGGAGCCCGACAGATAGCTTCGATATACATCTCGAATTTTTTTCCAGTTCTTGACATAAACCTCAAATTGTCCATGAGCAACTATCTATCACTCAGTTCGCCCAAGCCGCTCCTCATCCAAATGCTATTCTTCGTAGTGCAATCGACTACAACGAAAAACTTTCACTGAGGAATAAGCGCCCAAAGCTTATCCTGACCCGCCAACGCCCCTGCGGCAAACAGAGTGGAAACATTCAAAATCACAACGTCATGTGTAAAGCCATTTCGACGGAGGTGTGGATCAAGGTACACCGATAATCGGTTAATCGATTTCGGGAATAATCGAAATAACTGTTATTCGGTTCTTGTCGTCGATTAGTCTATTTTTAAATTTTTCGATTAATCGATTTTTTCTATTAGCGGATTAATCGATCTCTGTCTTCTGATTTTTTAATTAATCGATTGATCGAGCTTCCAAAGAGTCGATTATTCTTTTTTCGATGTATCGTTTATTCGTACAATGTATATTTGATTGTTGAATTGTTCACTAAACACAATGGAACATAGTTTAAATTAAGTATTAGCTTTAATTGTAAATTTGAGAATTGTAATAATAAACAGGAGTAGGTTTTCTAGAAATAAATGCGCGACGCGTGAAAATTCAATTGTTTTGTGAAAGGCATTACTAAGCATAAAATTCTGCGCAACTTTGACCAGTTAACCGACTTTCTATCTTAACTATTAAGAAGTTAAGTGATACCACTTTATCGTGGACGCCTGTACATTTATTACTTAAGGGATAATTAGCAATCATTCACTGATTCAGTGTCCCGTTTGCCCGTTTAATGATCAGTTTTATTACATTATTCTATTAATCGATTTATCGAAAATCCCGATGTTTCACATCGCAGATATTCGAGAAAATCGATTAGTCGATTATTCTATTTATCGTTTATTCGATTATTCGATTTTTTCGCATTTCTATGATGCGAAAAATAGCGACCTTCCATTAATCGATTAATCAAGAATCGTTGCCAGTACAGTAGAAACTCATTCAAACCCATGGCCTTTTTTTATCCGTACTGACGACCTGCATGCTGTGAAATGGCTCTTATCTCAGCAGATGGGTTTTTGATAAAGAAAATTTAGATTTTTGAAAAAGAATCAACGCAATTATCATTTTTCTTCGGAACTCTTATCACCATAGTGTATGTAGTAAGCAATAACCAAAATGCTTCAAAACATTCAAATCTTACCGCACGCCACTGGTGTTCAGCGACCTAACAGTGATAAATATTATAACGATATACATCGCCTGTAACAATGTATTTAATTGTCAAGTAGTCCTTCAGCGGACATCAAATCTCAAGCCTTGTATAAATATTATCTTAAGAGCGCTGTGCTTGGAGCGAACGGGAAAAGACTAAAAATATCCTGCACGTTAAAGTAAATAAAATAATTTGAAATTTTAACAAGTCATCCACGTATGTGGGAAGGCAGTGTGTACACTTGTGTCAAACAATCGTATTATGTTTTTAAATTATCATATTATTATACAAATTTAGGATTGTGACTCTGGTCCCGTCGCCAAATGTTTTCCTTAATAACATCCTGAGATTTTTATGATAGATGTTAGCATAATGAAAAATAGAAAGCTGGTAATCAGCGAACAGCCAGTAACCGTTATGGTTGCTAAAATGAAGAAAGAGCATGCTCGGTAAATTCCAAGATCGACACACCTGAGAAAATCTTTTGTCAAGATACTCGTATGCTATGACGTAAAGGGCTAGATTTGGATACGGAGACGTTCTTTAATGAAACTGAGTTGGTGGCAAGACATGAATAGTTAAAACTCATTTAAAATGTTAGGTTAATTGTGCCTCGTGATCACAAGCTAAAGGCGACCACCTTAACCATAACTCTTCATCTGTGGTTATCATTTCGTTTCATCTTCCGCACTTTGCTAATTGGGGAAGGTTTACCAGAAGGTTTTCTCTTGGTCTGCATCTTTCCTGTCCCAATTATTTATCCTTTAAATATTGTTGTCTCGAAGTTATTGTGTCTCAGAATACGTAAAACAAATTTAGCTCTCTTCCTTTTAGTGCCTTTCAGTAAGCATGTAGATTGTAAATTGTTTTAATGAGTCGTATAGGCCTTTGGTCTCTCAGCTCTGCAACCCCAATGTGTTTTTATACATAACTCTTTTTTCTAATAGTTGCACAAAACGTTCAGATTTTTCATATAGTCTACTATCTCTTTGTGGGCTATTTTACCTATTTTCTGCGGGTGTTGCTGTCACCCCTCCAAGGTATTTCACCCTTTTACATAACTGAACCATGCAGTCGCATAGCAAGTGTTCTGTTGTTTCTGCTGCTTAAGTGCAGTATATACAGTTTCACTGTCCGCCTTATCCATCATCATAAGGTGATACCTTACTAGGAGAGTGTCCTGTGGTTATTCTCAAATAGTCCCTTTAAAATCAAAAAACAGTTCAGACTTATCTGTTGATATGGTGATGAATAATTTAACATAATAAATTAGGTAGACCTAGTAAAATAAATCGTGGGGGTTGTGTGTAAACAACAATGGGTCAGTCAAAGACGTTTGTGATACGAAATTAAAGAATTATAGCAGGAAAATAGGACAATAAAGGGAAAATATACTGAACTATTTGTGTGTAGAAAGTAATTAAGTTATTAAATAGGTTGATAAGTTAATATAAAAATACATTAAAAAATGGGTAATTTTATGAGGAAACTTTTGAGATAAATAGAAATTGGAAAAATGTTAGAAAATCAAATAATTAAAGAAATAGAAGTAGAAATAGAATTTTAAAAGAAGTCCAAGACACAGTCATTTTAATTTACATAATGAAGGTATAAAAAGAGTTCAGAAGTGACTGTGATTGGTATTAAAAGAAAGCTTATTTAACAGAGAATATGTTACATATAGTCATCAATCAAATCGAATTAAAATTAAGAAAAAAAATAGTGAATTTAGAAATGTAAATATAAATATTTATATCAAACTGTCAAAATAATAATATTTGGCGTTTCAAGTTTGACGGGGAATTTCAGAACAGAATACTGATCTCTGATTGGTGGTTTCATATATATATATATATATATATATATATATATATATATATATATATATATATATATATATATATATATATATATATATATGGATGTTAATTGCACTTGTTGATATTACCTGGGATGGTGATATTGAATCCATAGGTAAACACTTGATATACTTTATTATTCCACTAACTGAATAAACTACATGATACATTTAACTATAATACAATTACAACAGTACATGAGTACATAGCAGATAACTGACCGAGCGTGGAGGACGTGTGTTCACTGTAGCGGTTGGTAGAGAAGAGAAGAAGAGAGATCGCCTAGTGTCTCTTATATTTGCCGTAGTTCTTGACAGCTGGCTGTCGCATAACGTAACTTTTAACTGTCAAGAGTATTAACGCAGAAACACAGAGTAGTGTTGGCGGAAACACTGCGGTCGGGAACACTGCGGTCGGAACCACCGCCACATACTCCCCTCTCAGTGGCAACGCTATTAGTTCATGTATCTTCGTGAAAATCGAACTCTACGTCCATGGCGTGTAGTTGGAACGGGAACTTCACTGTCACTTTCAGTTTCACTAGGTGTTGGACTTTCACTGTCACTTTCAGTTTCACTAGAATGTGTCTGAGGCTGGAAAGTTGTCTGTTCCTTATCACAAAGAATGAATGCGGGTTTAAGACGGTCAACAGAAATTGTCTCTTCTCCGTGTGATTTCTTGATTTTGAAGATTTTGTCAGTTCGGGATAACACTGCGGTCGGAACCACCGCCACAATATATATATATATATATATATATATATATATATATATATATATATATATATATATATATATATATATATATATATATATATATATGCAAATAAGCAAGAAAGAGGGGAAGAAGTTTAGTATTTACAGAGACGACTTTAAAGAGTTAGGTAGTGTTCTCCCAGTACAAAACTCATCGCGTTGCTATGGAAAAAGCGAGGTCGCTAGGGGAGTGCACGTGTTTGTTTTAAATCTAAAACGTAAGAAGTTGACGTTATATAATTACAAAGCGCATTTGTTTTGGGAAATAAGGAGAATGTTATTGTAAACAGTTTGTTTTCATGAGATATTTAACATATAAATAAATAAATTAAAAACCATACCGCTAATAGTCAGCAAGTGAAATTTAATAAAGAATTATTAAAAGTTATAGTAAAATTTAAGTGTCAATAAGCAACAACAGTCAGCGATCGTTCATAGGAGACGATACAAAAGGCACTCACATCACCAAACGCACAGACTCTTGACTAAATGGGAATCAAAGAGACGAGATGGAAGATTGAAACAGGAGAGACATTACATTACAATTGATGCTATTGATAATAATAATGTATTTATTAATTAAGTGAATATTATTTATATAAAATTTAAAAACGTGATCACGAAATAAGAAATTGTGTAATAAAATTGTTCAGAACCTATAATTGAAAATATAGTAAGGTACTTTGAAACTCATGTGGTATAATTTCTATTTTTGATCTAATTCATTTAAAAGGCCTATTTATGAAACACCCCTAAGATGGAATCTCATTGCTCAAGCTTGACATAAATGATAGATAATTTTTCTTTATAATAAAAACCAAATTTAATAAAAAAATTAAAGGCTAGTCAGGGCAGGTAAAGATTTGAAACAGGATATATATATATATATATATATATATATATATATATATATATATATATATATATATATATATATATATATATATATATATATATATATATATATATATATATATATATATATATATATATATATATATATATATATATATATATTAGGTACACAAAAAAAAGTAGCTGGAAGAATGGATGGCGCTCATCCGGCCCCGGATATGGGTTCTAGGGGTCCTAGTTCGCGCTCATTTGCAAAAAAAATTAAAAGTTTAAAAGTCGGGATCTCCCCATTAGTGAATTTTTTCTACGAAAATTCACCAAAACAATGTTAAGACGCTTTCGTTTTGATCAAGTTTATCATCTATTTCTTGTATATAGCTGTTTTAGTGGAAAAATCCATGCCGAGAAGTAACATTAACTTGATTCCCATTTGAAAATATTATTATCTTGTCACATATAAGTCACTGTATTACTTTTGATTGAATGCGTAAAGCGAATAGAGGCCTATAGTCTTCCAAATTTTATAGATCTCCTTTTTTAAAAGCTAGGATTATTTTTGCAAATTTGAGTGCCTTTGGAAACTGACCCAGTCTCAGGCATGAATTTATTATATCAGCTCACAGTAGCGATAATTTACTGGCACATTTTTTTATTAATACAACCGGCATGTCGTCGAAGCCACACAACTTCTTGTTAGGAAGCTTATTTATTAAACCAATGACATCTTTTGTTACCGGTAAAATAAAGCAAGTTTTTTTATTATTTTCGTCGTGCAGCTTCCCGACATACCACCCCTAAAGTGAGATTTAAATTTTTCTATTATAGTGGTCGTGAAATGTCTAGCAAACAAGTTTGACTATTCTTTATTGTTTATTTAATTAACTAATTTATCTCCTTCTTTTATCTGACCAATTTCAGTAGCAACCCTGGCGTTACTTGTTTTATCTCCTACAATTTTCTACATCTTTTTCGTTTTGTTAGCTGCATTTTTGACAACGTTTGAATAATGTTGTTGTTTTGTCATTCTCACAACTTATTTTATTTCTTTTTTTAAAGTATGATACATTTGTTTAATTTCTACATTATTTCCAATCCTTCTCAGCACATTTAAACTTTTTAGGCCGTCAAGTTGTTTTTAAGGTCTCCGAAAATAGTACCTTATGCTTTGTATTCCAGCTGCTATACAATGTACTATGCAAAGGAGGTGAAGTTTGTGCTTGCATCATCTAAACAATTTTTAAATATTTCCAGATAATGCTTGACAGTCCAAATACATTTTGCTTCATTTAGGTGATTATTGTGCTTGTTCCGCCAGTTAACCTAAATGGTTTGTAAATTTAACTACACTGAGATTTTGATGCATGCAGAAAACGTCGCATTTTTAATGATGCGTCATCCGGCCCCACTTGTTATTTAAAGTTTTAAAGATAACCCTGTTTAGGGAGATAAAGCAGCAACTTTGGCATTTCCGCAAAAATATGTCCCCCTCAAAACAAAACCCACCACTCCGACCGTTTTTAATAGCTTTAAATAATAAAAATTCACATATACTATCAAGCCGGTCTGTATAGTTTTAGACGGGCTACTCTGTATATTCACTGTTACAGTAGGAGTGTATTAAAGCTTGGCTGTCAGAAAACATACATCTGCTGTTTTTAAGAATAGTTTGTTATAATAGAACATTTTGCATACTGACAACTTAAAACCGTTTATAATGGCTTTATAAATTTTTTCGATGAATGAATACCTCTTGTTATTTCTCTGATCACTGCCCACGTATTAAATATTAGCAACACTCGAAGACAAGAGGTAATCCAGTAATATACCACATTAAGTTAATGTGGGCTCGAATGGACTGGACAATTTATTTGTCACTATACAGCATGTTCAAAATGTAACAAATTAACTTGTTGTCAGAAATAGTCAAAATTAATAAAATTACAGGAAAAATCAACAAAAATAGGTTTCTTTGTAACATCCGGACAATTCTTAACTTGTTTGTTAATTTTTAACGCTAAAATGCAAATGAATTGCACTTCTTGCATTTTTTTAATTTATGGAATCCAAGATATAAGTCGCACATAGATAATTTTAGTTTGCATCAACCATCTATACACAACCTGGACCTTGTGACAATTTATTTATAACTGGTTGCGAACAACAAGTAACGATGTGGGGTGCCATGGCACCAAGGCTTTGAAGGAAGTGATGAAGCAGATAGTCTTGCAAAAAGACAACAACACCATTCTATGGCGCAGAGCTCTATTATAGACTAATAAAGATCCATACTTAAACATTGAATAAAAGGCCTCTCCTCCAGACACCAAAATTTATTTTAGATTTCTCTTACTCCCAATGCGTTTCGACACTCCAAGAGGTCATCTTCAGGGGATAAATCTCCAAACATAACAAGAGAGGTCTGTCAGAAAAACATTAGGTAGGCAATTGTGCATGTCAGGGCATAATGATGACAAGATGATCTTCACAGAAAAGTAAAAGGTTAAAGTCATAAGTCACACAGTAAAACATCAACCAACAGTCAAGTTAAAATCTAAAAAGCTACAGATACAGTAACAACATTTAAAATATGCTAAGTTAAACATGCAATTACAATAACAAAACTAAAAGCATCAAAGGAACTGAAAAGCGCTGAAAGTTACAAAAACTGCCAAAGTCTAATATTTGAACATCAAGAAAACAAGTCTATTGTAGAAGCACAAAGCAAAACCAATGAGCGAAACTGACAGGTTAAGCAACACAATAGGCAGGCCAAATCAAGTAAGAAACCCAATGAGAACCGTTAGGGCAAAGAAAACTGTGAAACATTAAGTGAACAAAAACAAAATGAGCCATACTCACTTGAACAATTCTAAAAAATTGAACTCGAAACTATACAGGAAGGTTCAACAGGTCACAACTTCATCCATTGTGCTAGGGGGCCTGCAACACTACATCTGCATATTGCCAGAAAATTGTCTTCAAAAACAAAAATCAATGGAAAAGATCGGCGATTTTTAACAACCACGTTGGGGGGCGGCCATTATGTGAACTTGAAACGGGCAGGGTGCACCGGCGCAGGTGCGGGAATAAGTGTCAGAAGCGAAGCATGTCAATGACAAAAGAGTAAGGAATAGAAGGGGAGCCATAGAGCAGCCATCTTCAAAACATAATGTTCATGGTCATGTAGAAAAACCATAGAGTTCAGCAGCACTCTTACACCAATTGGCTATATAATGAAGGAAAGTTAGTTACATCCCTGTTGGACAGGTTCAAAACATCACCGGCTTGGCACTTGGAGTGTTTGAAAATCTCAATTTCCTCTAAGACGAATTGTTCTAAGCCAAAACTTGAAGGGTGCAACATTTCAGCATCTGTATTTTTGCTGAAGTAATGGCAACTCTCCCTCAAATGGCAACCCAAGACTGACGTGTTCTTCCTATGTAGACAGCTTTACAACCGGGGGTACCACATTTTAAGCGATAAACACCCGACTTCTTCAGGTCTGGGATGCTATCCTTGTTGTGTATGAATAAATTGTTGACGGTGTTCAAAGACTTGACATTGTCACATTTGAGAGCCTTGATAACGGTATTGGAAACAGGACCACAATAGGTGAACGAGAAATACGATATCCTCTCAGGTTGAGCGAGGGGTAAACTGGTGCTCGGTTCTATCAAGAGCTGACGGCTCTTTCTGTTGACGAACTTATCGACTATGTTGAGTGGGAACTCGTTGTTGACTGCGAGTTGATGAGGTTTAATCCTCTGATGAAGTCAATCCCCGACAGTGGGATTCTGAACAATCTGTCAACCAAAAATCTGAGAGAGGCCATCTTGTGGGACATATGATGGCACGACTTGAATGGAATGAGGTGGTCTGTCTGAGTGGGTTTTCTATAAATGTCAAACAAAATGCTGTGGTTGGACCTCTTCAACTTCAGGTCAAGGAAGCTTATGGACAACTTGGCTTCCAACTTCGTCGTGAAATCGATGTTGATGTGCAGGGCATTGAGCCAACCCTGGAACAGGTAGAGCTGCTCTACGGTGCCAGACCAAACCACCAAGATGTCATCGACATAGCGTGACCAGGAATAAACGTACCTTAAGTAGGGGTTATAGCCTCTGAAAACCAGTTTCCTTTCGAGGAAACTCATAAATACCTTTGCGCAAAAGTGTACGTTCAGAAATGAAATAATAAAAAGCCATGTAAGAAATTAACTTGATACTTTGGAGGGAAACCAAGTGCTGTCATACCGGAGGAACACGTCACGCGTAAGGCAGGCAAAACGGTTCATCATCATATCAACAAAGAAGTTTGAACTGTTTCTTGAATTGAACAGTAGCGACTTAAGAATAATCACAGTACTCTTCGTAGGACACTCTCCTGGGGGTACCAGAGCATCAACGCTTAGAAAGAAGTGCTGAAGCAGATATTCTTGCAAAAAGGACAGGAATAACACCAAATATCGTCCAGAGCGCTAGTGTGCACTAATAAAAAGTCATGTAAGAAATTAACCTTATACTTGGGCTAAGAACCAAGTGCATCCATACTCGAGGAATACGCCACGCTAATGGTAGGCGAAACGGTTCATCACCATATCAACAAATAGGTCTGAACTGTTTATTGAATTGAACAGGCACGACTTGAGAATAATTACAGGGCTCTTCGCAAGGACCTCTACAGTAAGGTATCACCGTATAAAGATGGGTAAAGTGAGCAGTGAAAACTAAAGCAGCAGAAGCAACATTTTCCATGCGACTGCATGGCTTAGTTTTGGAGAAGGCTCAAATACCTTGATGGGGTGACTTTAACACCTCAGGAAATAGCTAAAATAGCACCCAAAAAATAGTAGATAAAAAGTCTGAACAACGTGGGCAACTAATAGAAAAAAGAGTCATGCATAAAAGACCAATCGGGTTCGCAGCGCTGAAAGTCCAAAGTCGTATACGATTCTATAAATCATCTACCATCTACTTTACATTCATTAGTTTCAGCACTTTTTGCATTCAGATTTGATTAGGTTATGACAGCGAAAGTTTTTCTTTTATAAAAAGTAGCCGCTATTTTGAAATTATTGCACATACAAACAATTATTTGTCCTAGAGATTTCTTCACCGGCTTAGCGAGTGCTTGATTTTTTTCTATAACTGGTTTCGCCTTCACAGCATCGTCAGGCAGGAGAACATATTTGTTCCACTATGAAACGGTTTGAGCAAGGAAGGGCAACAACAATTAATGAATCGGTTTTGACTTCGTCGAATATGTGTAATAAACAAATACCTTTGTAGAAGATTACATCTGTCAGAATTTTGTCACAGTTACATGCATTACTTTGTGAACACACTGTGTGTGGCTAATATACAGTGAGGCTGATGTATATGTGTGAATGTGTATACACGCATAGGATTATCATAGAAAGTACAAAATATGTAACGGCGATGGTAACAGAAGCAAACTAAATTGAAAAGCTACTACCCTGAATGGAACACACATACAATTTTCAAACTAAGTTAAATATTTAGAGATCTTTTTAGATCAAAAACTGAACTGGAACACACGCTTGAAAAAAACTATTTCGAGAGCCACGATGGCAATCTGGACTTGCCGTAGACTCGTGGGAAAGACATAGGGGCTGAATGCCAGAATGGTTTATTACCAATATACCAAACTGTGGTCGATCCCATGGTCATATATGCATCTATAGCATGGTTACCAAAAACGAAGCATGCCTTAACACAAACCAAATTTCAGAATTGCAGAGACTGGTCTGTGTTGGAAGAACGGGAGCTGTGGCATCCTGCCTTACAGCTGCAATACTAAACATCACTCCACTGCAGATATGCGTAAAGAGGGAAGGAGCACTAGGTGCCTCAAAACTATTTTAGACAGAAAAATTCAAACCAGGAGACTTGGTTGGCCACTTGAAGATCTTGGAAATTAATCCATTGGAGTCACTTGCCAAACCAACAGATCAAATGCCAGCTAAACTGGACTTTATAGTTCCATTTGCCGTGGTCATGAGTAAACGCCAAGCATGTGATAGGGACAGTAAAAGGCTGAGAAACAACTAATCTGTATAGTATAAGGACAGGTCTAAACAAATGGAGGGAGCACGACTGGGAATGAGAGGACCTAACTTTAGACTCGCTAAATCCCTAGGAAAAACTTCCACCATCTTCCAAGCAGAAACTCTTGCTATAAATCTCTGTGCACAGAAGTGCCTACGAAGAGGACTCGGAAATAGAGAAATCTACATCCTCTCAGACAGTCAAGCAGTATCAAAGACTCTCTAATCCTTCAAAACCAAGCATGTGACCTGACCTGCTCTGACCTGACCCAAGACTAAACAAAATCCTTGAAACAACTGGCTACGAAGTATCTTTAATGTAGGTACCAGGGCATCGAGGCATTGAAGGAATTGAGTAATTAGATATCATTGTAAAAAGGAGAGCAACAACACCAATTTATGGTCGCGAGCCCTTTTATGGGCTAATAAAAAGTCATGTATGAAATGAACTTGTTTTTGATACTTGGGAGAGAAACCAAATGCTGTTACACTTAAGGAAGGAAACAGGGTTCATCAACATATCAACAAAGAACTTTCTTAAGTTGAACAGGAACGACTTGAGAATAATCACAGGACTTTTCACAGGACACTCCCTCGTACGGTATCGCCTGATTCAAGTGGGTAAGGTGGACAGTTAAAACTTCAGATACTGGATTGAATCAGCTAAAACCACAGAACATTTTCTATGCGACTGCATGGATTAGTTCTGCAAATAGCCAAATTAAGCTCAAATACCTTGAAGCGGTGACTTTAACATCCCAGGAAATAGCTAAAATAGCCCCTAAACGAGTGAACTATATGAAAAGTCTAAACGTTTTGGGCAACTCTTAGAAAAAAAGTTATGCACAAAAGACTCATCGAAGTCGCAGCGCTGAGAGGTCAAAAGTATATACGATTCATTAAACAATCTACAATCTACTACATTGTGAGCACGCTGTATAAGGCTAATATACAGCGATGTATGTGTGTGTATGTGTATACACACACAGGATTATTACAGAAAGTATAAAATATGTAACAGCGATGGTGATCTTAATCTGGATTAGTGTCAATTTGGTTACATTCACACAGACTTTAGCCATTTAAATGTCCTCTGTAAGGATCTTACTCCAACTTATCAACAAATGTTTAATTTCATCAACTCGTTGATATTTTACACTCTCGCTAAGGTGATGTTTAATACTTAATTAATATCAGATAAATTATTTTGTTGTGTCTACTGTATTGACCTGTTTCGGTCATTTAACTTATTGAATAGTGACATCATTTGCTCTTTAGTTTTTTAACTGCTGCTTTATTAAAAAATTCTGAGGTTATAACCGTTATAAATACATCTACCAACTTTCTATACCAAAATATAAAAAAAACTGTCAATTAGAAACTCTTGCAGTACTTAAAATGAGTGTGTGTGTGCGTGTGTGTAAGTAATTGGCTTCGAATATTTCATTGATTGGCCACAAAACTCTGCAGTGAATTTGCACCATTTTTTATATTTATTTATAGATTGATATAACAAGCGATTCTCATTCAAATTTTTTTATTTAATTGCGGGATGGATATCAACACTTGCAACACTCTATCGGGGCGGCAAGGTCGCGGACGAGCCCTGAGGGAACAAAAATAAAAGAGGATTAGAGCAAAAATCGTTTTCAAAATAGAAAATTTCTATGTTTTAGTGCATTTTTATTTTTAAAAATCACTAATGGAGAGGTATCGATGGTGAGTCTGCAAAAACTGTTTCAAATGAGCGTGAATTTGGGTCCCTAGAACCCATATCCGGGTGAGTTTATATCTATACACACACACATATATATATATATATATATATATATATATATATATATATATATATATATATATATATATATATATATATATATATATATATATATATATATATATATATATTCAACCGATAACTCAAAAAGTATTTATCCGATTTTGATTAAACTCGTGCCTTTCTTTAAGGTTTGCCGGGAAAATTTTGAGTTTTTTTTTTTTTCTCGAAAAATTGTATCTCCGAAAATTACCAAGCTATTTTGAAGAAATTTGACGGGCATGTTGCCTTGGGAAAGATGTACGAAAATTCATCTTTCCAGGTTTACAGAAAATTGAGCTATGAAATTTGAAGCATTTATTTTTAAATCAGACAGTTTTTAATAACAATGATAAAAAAACTAGTGTATATATGAGATCTAGTATGGCTCAGTCGTTACCCTGGCAACGGAACATTTGATATCATTGCGCAGGTCAGTTACACGCTGTAACCGTTTTATTACTTGACATGTATTATTAGATCGTTTATCTGTTTTCAATTTCCTTTAACATATTATTTGTATTGTTTGGGAATTTTAATATACAAGTGCAAATTATTCTTTCCGACTTTATTAGTGTTAATGGGTGGACTAAGCAGTGTTTGTGATGTTTTGTCAACGGCTAAAAAGGATCAATGTTTTACAAAAAGGGCTGATGTGCAACAGGTTAGTTATTTTCTCTCTCTCTGATTATTTGTCGGTAGTTTTAATTAAGTTTATGGTTTAACGGTCTATAATTTTTAGCTAATTTTCGTAGAAAATATTCGTAATTGGGGAGACCGCGACTTTAGAACTTTAAAAATATTTCTTCAATTGAGCGCAAACTAGGCCCCCTAGAATTCATATCCGGGTTTACATTCAGTTTTTATCTGTTTAAATATATAGCCTTACATACTTTGTCCCTATATTGGGGAAGAAAACTGACAATTCAGTAAAGTGTTAGTTGGTTGTATACAGTCTCTATTTTTTAACATTCTGTGTTATTTAGAGCTGCCGTGACAACATACTACTTGATCCGCAACGAGATGGCGACACGTTAAAAACCGTGTCTTACATTTCAGTTAAATTTACAGATGATTGGTTACGGGGATAAAACACCATCACAGATCGAAGTTGTTCGCCTATTACAAGAAAAATTTTCCGATTTGTCATCTATATCCCAAGTGACAACTAGTAAAATTAAAAACTAATTTCGCAAGTTTGAACATGTAAGGCACATACAAAAAACATATTCTAATGCACTGAGTAATTATACTAAATTGGATATAATGCTTGAGTTTGAGGAAAACCGACATACTTCGACTCGACAAGCAGCCACAACATTAGATGTTAGCCGTTCATAGATTATTCGAATATAAAAAGAAAATAAGAGCAATAGATAACAATGTTAATAATAATAATAATAATAATAATAATAATAATAATAATAACAATAATAATAATAATAACACCGTAGACAAACTCGGCACCCAGAAGTCTTAGACTTGTGGGGGGGGGGGGGGTGGTGGGGGGGGGGGGTGGGTGCTTACACACAGATACAGACAACAAACGACACCACCCATAACTCATCAGAAGCCCGCCTTTCGACATTCGAGTGAAAAAGAACGACTGTCTGAATACGGGACTCGAACCCGACTGGAACATGCTTTGTCTTCTGAGAAATAAAGTTTTACATACCCTTCACGGCAATGCTAATTGTCAAATTTGTCGCTACTGGTCTAAAAAAATTCACACTGGATGAATATTAATAGGATGATGTTGCCCATACAGTTAGTTTAGCGACAGGTACTGACAAAGACAACTTCGTTGTCGAAATACTTATCTAGCGCACAACTTTGTTATTATTTTTGCGGCGATTCTGCTTTTTGTTTTTTGATGAGTGCTGTTTTACACTTCGCGGCCAGGCTAATTATCAAAATTATCGCTACTGGTCTAAATAAAATCCAGACTGGATGACAGAAGAACATGCGCAATGCCCTGAAAAGGTTAATGTTTGGACAGGAATAGTTGTAAAACATGCCATTGGTTTCTTTTTTATTGATAACAATTTGAATAGGGGTGATTATTTAGCACCGCTCTACAAATATGCCGCGCCAATTTTAGCAAATTTATATTATGGTCGAGCAAATCCACAAGTTCCAGAAAATGTGATATGGTTCCCGCGAGATGGAGCACTAGCACATTAGCAAATCAATGTCCGACAGTACCTCAACGTAATATTTCCAAGAATCGGTAGACAGGGAGGCGAGGATCGTTACAATGGCCAGCACGATCTTTTTATTTATTTCAACAACACACCACGAGGGCTCACTGCCTAAATACTGTCGTACCGTGGGTGTCGACAAGGAGGAAAGAGGCAACTTGTTAATTCTGGACTTGAAGGTTCGGAGGACAAGGAAAAACCTGTGCCGGCAAGGAATTCCACAACTTGGAAGTCCTCGGGACAAAAGAGCGGGCATAACAAGATGTTCTATGTCTGGTGACCTGGACAGTAGAAGAGTGCATTCGCTATGTTCCCCTGGTAGATCTGTTGGGGCAGCAGGTGGAGGAACTATGGAAGAAAGCTCCTCTGAGCAGTGCCCGTGCAGATATCTATAAAAGAGAGAGAGAGAGAGAGAGAGAGAGAGAGAGAGAGGTCACCAACGCCACGTCGGTGGGCAAGGTATGGCAGCCTTTGAGTGAGGGTAGGGTCACCGATGATACGTATAGCTCTCTTCTGAATAGAGTTCAGGATAGCGCGTGTAGAAGCGGCAGCGGCACCCCACATGTATATAAGGTATAGAGATTAGCTGGTGAAAAGTATTTGCGAGCCCGGAAGAGGAAACCTAATCTCCTAGCAGCAGCTTCTGCAATTGTTGTGACATGTTGGTGCCAACTGAGATTTGGATCCACAGAAATGCCAACAAGTGAAAAAGACTCATTACTTTGTTCACCCGATCGTAGGCTATTATGCTTGATAACAACAAATTTGCTTTCAGGTCAGCTATGATATTTTTTGATCATCTTCAAACATAAAAAAACCGGAAGACACCACTTGAATATTTTTGTATGAAAATTTGTCACAATAACGGACTTGCTGAGTCAGCACGTTTTATTCTGTTTATGTCTTATTTCAAAACTTTCTAAATCAATAGTATATAGAACGTTACATTTAGGCACAAGTTGTATTCTACAGCTAATTGAAAATAACAGGAAGCTTTATTATCGCTGTCTCTAGAGATATGATAAAGGTGCTATGGATTTACGGATTTACGACTGGATTTCCAGCGAAAAAATAACTGAAATACTTAAGCCACCTATTTGTCGACAACAAGGCCTAATTTTCTTTGTTATCCCACCGTGTTTCGGGTAAAACATCCAGATAACTATCTCTTCAAAACAGTGATTGGCCATTAAATCCCGATAAGCGGCTTTGCGAAACTTCAACAGCTCTGAAATTATAGTAGCCATAAACATGTAGGAGACAAGACGGGCTCTAAATCATGATGTGAGACTAATCTGTCTTTTATATATAACTCGGACCTCGGAGCTCTCTACTCAAAATGTTAAAGGATGCGACAAAACGACATTTTACCTGTATACAGGTCGTACCTGAAAAAGTGTAACATTGTCTAACGCGTCCTTGTTAAGATGGCAACTAGTAAATGTACTTTTATGAAAAAAGTCCGCTCGCAGCAAGTGCGTTATCGTAGTGATGTTTTTTTATATTTTTTTATTTTTTTTTTTTATTTTTTTTAAAGGCTTACGGTTGGTTTTGTAGACACCTAATTTAAGATAGGGTTAATACAGTTTAAATATTCAAAATATTTGCTTGTTAAGTAAAATAAAATATTTTGTAAAATCTCACGTTCACCATTTATTTTTAATTTTTAATTTCTTTTGAATATATAGATTATTTACAGCTAAACTATATATTTGTTATTTGTTTATATGTAAACAATAACATTTTGTACGAAACATTTCTAAGGAAAGAGAGCCTGGACGCAGCAAGTACGTTATGTTGGTGAATTTTCATAGAAATGATCTACGCAATTTGTTTTAGGAACATTGTATATCCGCCTGTCATATTTAACAGATGTTTCTGAGTACGCAAATATTTTGGTTTTGGACCCTCTTGAGGGGCATCAAGATTTTTGGAATTAAATCCTTATAACTTTTATTTCTTTTCACTTAGAGATCCAAATTTTGACATATACTTTTTATAATAGAATCCTTCGTACCAAGTCTGGTATATCTAATGGCAAAAAATCTGTAAATATTCCAAATACCAGTAGTCTGAAACCCCTTAACTGTTGTTTTCGTGGTTGTCGCATTTAAGAGGGCTGAGCCAAAAAGAGAGCACATTTCTCTCAGGGTTATAACTTTTTCTAGGTGCCATCGAAGCAATTTTTGTGTTGTCGCATCGAGAGGTTGAAACCTATGAGAGGTATGGGGAGGGAGGCAGCGCATTACGATTCCACTATCTCTAGCAAGATCAACTATTAATTCTAGGTTGTTATTGTGCGTTACATGGCCACCCAAATTGAGTAAAACCAGGATATCCCTAGACGCCATTGAGAATGCTACAAATTTTTTAACCATATATGGAAATTCTCCGTTGTTATCCACCCTGTTTCATGAAATTCTGCGCAGCTTTCAGGAGGTAGTCCAAGTTCGGATTCATTCTGCATTCTTTTATCCCGGAAGATCTACATGGGGCAACATAGGCAACGGCGGCCGAAAAAAACACATATCTATTGTTACGGTTTTTCCTATTTTTCTGAAGTTAGAATTCGACTGATCGCTGCCCTTTTGGTACAATAATTATTGCAATGAATTTTGTCACATTCGCTTGGTTAAACCCCCATTTGCTCGGGCTATTTAAGTTGGCTCAGGTTTACGCGTACTCAATTCTGGATACCTCGTCAAAAATGCACACCCATGGTTTTGCGTGCATATTTTCAAACTATCTGTGCACAAAATAAGACACCAGGACATATTTTTGAAGACCTGTCGATCGTTTCAGAAATAAGGTTAGGGTCATCGGAGGATTAAATATTTCATCCTCTTATGACGATAACCTTGTTAGTGAAATGATCGTCAGGGCTTAAAAATGTGTTTTGGTGAATAGGGTTCTCATCAATGCCCATCACAGGTTCCAATCTTCATTTGGTGAAAAGAAGATACCTATAAGGCTTCCACGTTTATTTTCAATGTTCTAGTTTGTACATAGGTCGTAAATATTTTTTTATTTTGTCTAACTTTTTGTTAATATCTTTACAATTGGTTATTTGTCGGTGGTTCTTAAATCATAATCTACGGACTAGTAATATTATATAATTAATTAGAC
Source organism: Tillus elongatus (assembly GCA_964006375.1). Taxonomy (NCBI): domain Eukaryota; kingdom Metazoa; phylum Arthropoda; class Insecta; order Coleoptera; family Cleridae; genus Tillus; species Tillus elongatus. The sequence goes on along the minus strand of OZ023270.1, from coordinate 67,469,832 downwards.
AGTGAACCCGCATAGAATGGAACAAATTCCGCAAAATCTTTGGGGGACAAACAAAAAAAAATTACTGAGACATGTCAAACATAAGATTTGAATCTGGATATTCTGGAATAAAAAATGTTTTTGTGACGTCATCGGTTTCGCAGATACCACGTCATTGTCAATTAAAGATAACTCCTACTTTTGACAGTTCAATAATGCTAGGTAATATTATGTGAAACACTTTAATAAAGAAACCCGGAAATAACAAATAGCAACTTAAACTCCACAAAACAACACAATTAAACACCGAACTCAACAAATAATAAAATAGAAACTTAAAAATACACTAAATAGAAAATTGTTCAATATGGCCACCATTTTGTTAAATGTACTTTATACACCTTTTTGAAACATGCCTGCAAACTCTGGTGAGGGTGTTTCGGTTAATATAATTTATGGCTTCCGTGATTCTCTTTCGTAATTCATTGATATTTTGTAGTGGATAGAATTTATACACATCATTCTTCGGAGTACCCTAAAAATAAAATTCCATGGGTGTTATATCAGGCTTCGAGCACACCAATGAACCGGCCAATTGTTACAAATGACACGATTATTAAAATTTAGGTCCAAAAATTCTTTGACTATCCTAGCATTGTGAGCTGGACCACCGTCGTGTTGGTACCACATCTCGTCTAAATTATCATGAACTCTTCTAATTGTTGGTAAGATATCATTTCTCAATAGATTAAGATACCTTTCTCCAGTTAAATTATTTTCAAAAAAGACCGGACCAACAATGAAGTTACCTATTTTTTTAAAAATTAACTCTAATCTACAAATAAAAATAACAGTTTTTTACCTAATAAGCCGCACCAATCATTAGTACCAAATCTGTCTTGCAATCGTCTTTCTTTCTTTAGATGGGGATTTTCATTTGCCCAATAATGCCTATTATAGCGATTCTACACACCACAATTTGTAAATCTGGATTCATCAGTCCATATTATTTTCAAATGAAAATTTTCATCCTGCTGACATTGTCCTTGATACCACCTGCAGAATTGAAGTCGCTTAGGGTAGTCGTCAACATTTAAGATTTGTACGATTGTAGGTTTTGTATGGATGGTAATGACTTTGTTTTAATACACGGTGTACCGTACTTTTTGGAAAGTCAATTTGTCCACAATAAAACCGAACAGATTGCTGACGGTTTTCGTTTGAAACCTGTAAGACGGCATTATTTCTTTCTTCATTTCTAGGCATTGGTAGTTTCTTTGCGTGGAAGCTACCGTTGTTAAATAGATTGGTCATAATCCTGCGAAATATTTTGGTGTTTGGTTGTCGTCTTTCTGTGTAGTTGTTTTAAAATGAATTTGCACCTGCCTCAGTATTTCGGGTAGAACGAATATAACATTCGTACATGTCAAAATATTCTTCATTACTGAACATATTGTTGAATAATATTTAAAATAAACAGGAAACAAACTACTTAGTACAAAATTTTAAGCAACGTGTTAAATACACCTCAAATTGTTTAGATAATTAAGAATGACAGTATTCTTTATTGTCGCGATAGTGTTATATCCATAACAACCTTCCTTCTGTTGTTTTCCAGTTGACTTACGTTTAAAAATCCAAAAATTTTCAAAGGCGTCCTCGTAAATCATTAATCAGATATTTTTTTAGTACTGTTAGTAAATTTAGTTATTTACTAGATTGACCTATTTAATCAAATTATAGATTTTTTTAAGAATAATGTTTTAATGTAAAATATCAATTACAAAATATCATTTGTAATAATGGGTCGATTCATTGGTGTGCTCAAATTTCCTATATTTTTATCGTGAATCATTGCGGAAAATTATGTTAAAAGTAATTGTCTGTTGTTATACTCCATGGCCTACTGCTTTTTGAACACTTTTTTCAATCATTTGTTTTCTAGTATTGGATTTCATAGCCTACTATCCTCAAAACGGTTTTTCTCAAAATTATCAGTGCAATTAGAACATTTCTCAAGCATGGCTGCCACAATAAAAACAAACGTTGATACCTGTAGCTGAAAAACAAATGACAATCCAATGTTAAGAATAGCACAAAAACATTACTCTGTAAAAAGTGTCCTGATAATGTGCAAATCTTAGACATGTCAGATCAACGCCTACTTAGATATTGAAGAAAAAAGGAATCGACAAATTTTTTTTTTTAAATAACCCGAAAACGAAAAGAGGCAGGGCAAAATACAAGTCATATTTGGAACGAGCACGAAGTTCTGCCAAACATTGCTAATTTAACCATCTCCCTATATCTAATAATAACGGAGATAGCAATACATTCCCATCCAGTTTGGGACAGACTGTATATACCAGCATGCTAGAAGTTGAAAGGTAGCCATCAGTTAGCTGCCCCTCAGTCAACTAAACACCTGTCTTTTCAAGCCGGATGCCCTAAAATAGAAGAATTATCAGGGGATTTATATACTTGGACATAACAGTCCATAAAATTCTAGGAAGCAACCTGTTTATTAATCATTCCCGTTCTGTGTGGTTATCTTATCTGGGAGACATAAATTTTTAAAGAAATAATATAAGGGTACAACACTTATATGCAGTATGTTACATGTGGATAATTAATTATAATAATTATGAATTATTTATTATATAGAGAAAAGGCTTGCACTGCCCCAGCAAACAAAGTAACATTAATTAAACCATTCTGGAACAAATTCTCGAAACAATGAAACAGAAAGTTCTAAGAAAGTTTCAATAACTTTTTGGTGAGCTTATAATATGTCCCACCCCAAAGAAGTAGGTAACGTAAACATTGCTTTTAGTGAATTTTTTTAAATCACTAATAGAGAGGTATCGATGGTGAGACTTTGCAAAAAAAAATTCAAATGAGCGCGAACTGGGACCCCTAGAACCCATATCCGGGGTCAGTTTCAATTTTTATATGTTTTATAAAGCTGCTTTAATTAAATTTACAATATATGTTGCCTTGGGAGTTACCTTACTACGTACCAAAATTCAACTTTCTAAGTTTATAGAAAATGGAGTTAATCAAATTTTAAATTTTCTTTTGAAGAAATTTTTTTCTCCGAAAATTAGAAAGCTATTTTAATAAAATTTGGTGAATATCTTGCCCTGGGAAAGACCTTACTACGTACCAAAATTAAACTTTCTAAGTTTATACAAAATTTCGTTATTCAAATTTGAAGCATTTAATAAAAATTCACTACCATAACGCACTTGCTGCGTCCCGAGCTTTTTTGTTTTCGAGACTATTTTCTGAAATACCTTATTTTAATTTTTATTTTAATTTTTATTTATATTTCATTTTTGCAAGAACCCGAGTTTTGAATTTGGAAATATTTCTTCGAATAAACGCAAACTAAACTCCATGCACACCATGTCCAAGGCCAGTTTCTGACTTTTGATAAAATTAAAAATTTAATTGGATTTTTTGTCATTATTCTGAAAATATCTAGGTTAGCAACTCGAAAGTTCGTGAAATTGTGTTTTTTTAGGCGACGGATATGATACGTGTTGTCAATATCGCGGTGCCACTTACTACCAATTTCACCGACATTTACAGTTAATAACTCTTTACCCTGTAAATTTAAAACCTGAACGAGCAATCTTTATTTATTTAGTTACGTGTTCTTGTTTCATTTTGGTATCTCAATCCGTTTTCGAGAAAAATCGATTTAACGAACATTACGTTCTGATATGAGAAAAAAATTATGTGCTGAGCTTTTGAGAAAAAACATTAGGTGTCCAAAACTCAATATTCTATGAACCTAGAAAATAAAATTTTGTTATATGTAAGTATTGCAAGTCTCTAAAAAATTTGTGTTACAAATTTTATTAAGGTTACAAAAGTTTTCCAGAAGAATTTTTTTATTTACAAAAGAATGTACCTACCAAATTGTAAACGTGGCAGGTATTTTTTATTATTAGTCGCTGGGATGACTTTGTTTGAGTCGACCAAATCGAACTAGTTTTTGAAAGCGAAACAACATTTTATTTATTTATCGTATGGCTGTACATGTCATAAAACACATAAAAGTGTATAAAAATACATAAAAAGTGTACAAAAAAGAAATTACAACTTACTCTAATTTACAAGCACATATTCAAATTTGATACATAGTCAATTGAGGCGTCAGTTGCCACCAGTAAGTCGTCAAAGTTACCCTCATATGCTGTATTTGAGCATTCCATCACCATATGCTGGACGGTCGCTTTTCCACGCCGCGGTCACACCTCGCAGATTGCGCCCTACCCCATTTGTGTAGTGAGTCCGCGCATATGCCATGGTTGGTGCGTATTCTGTTCAGTGATGTCCATATTTTGCGGGGCTATTCGAAGGCGGGAGGTTTCATTCTTATGCACGGAAGATTTCTGAGTTGTGGGGGGCAGTTGTCTGTCCATTTTCGCTCCCAAGAATCTATGGGGTCGAACTGTGACGTGTGTAGTTATCTTGCACTTCTTATGGTCGGTCTTCTGGATCATAGTTTGTTTCTGCACGATTTAACCGTGTCCTGGTGTATGGGAAGTTGAGGGTTGCCTTGCATACGTTTATATTCTCGGAGAAGAGCTGCCTTGCGCCGGAGATCTGGAGGAGGTATATGACTCAGTATTGGTAGCCATTCGATAGGAGTCGATTTTAGCGTTCCGCTGATTATCGTCATGGTCTCGTTTAGTTGTGTGTCCACCCTTTGGGTATGCGCACTGTTGAGCCAGATCGGTGCGCCGTATTATGCAGTTGAGTAAGCCAGCCCAAGTGCTGAGGATCTTAATGTTTCAGCGGTTGAGCCCCATGTGGTACCGCATAGCTTGTGGAGGATGTTGTTCCGAGTTCGCAGTTTCGCAGCCGTGTTCTCCAGATGCCCCTTATAGTCCCCGAGCCCGAAATTACGTCCGTAATGAAAATCGCGATCATGCAATATCTCAGTTTTTTTAAGAAAATCGTGCCACGTCAACAAGATCAGCCGAAACAGAATTGGATGTACCAAAATCAACTATTCAAAGAACTTAAAAAAAGCAAATACCATCCTTATAAACCAACGATTGTACAAGGATTTGGGGAAGGTGAATATGAACGTAGATTAAGGTTTTCTAACTGGTTTATTGATAAATGTCGTAAAAACCGAGACTTTACTAAGCAAGTAATTTGGACTGATGAAAGTCGTTTCACAAATTCTGGAGTGTTGAATCGTCACAACCATCATTACTAGGCAACCGAGAATCCAGAATTACGAAATCCCTTTAGATTTCAAACACGCTTTTGAGTGAATTTATGGTGTGGAATCTATGGTAAGCATATCTTAAAAGTGTAACGAGGACCCAAAAGTGTAGTCTTAATTTCTTAAATTTTAAGTTGCAATTCTATCTTTTTATTTTTCAGGAAACCAATCAACTGGGCCATTTTTCTACGCTGATACACTTAATAGCTGGCGTTATTTTGAAATGTTACAAATCCAAATAATCCCTCCACTCAGGCAAGCGGTGCCAGAGATTCAATTTGAAAATGTTTGGTTTCAGCATGATGGCTGTCCTGCTCATAATTCTAGAGGGGTACAGACTCTACTCCGTAACACATTTGGGGAAAGAATAATTACAAATAGCGGTCCAGTATTATGGCCAGCTAGGAGTCCAGATCTTAGGCCTCTGAATTTTTACTTGTGGGGACATGAAAAAAGAAATGTATGAATTCGATCCACTTGAAGAAACAGACATGTTAATTCAAAGGAGCTATTTGCTGGAATTAACAGACATACTTTAAAAGGGGTTACCAATTCAGTTATAAAAAAATGTCAGAAATCTATTGACAAAAATAGTGGACATTTTGAACTTCAAAAGTGATACTTGTTATTTTTCTTTGCTTTTCTTAAGGCTCCAACTTTGTTATATGTTTTTAATAGTATCTGTTGATTTTTAATTTATTGTTGTATTTAACGTTTATCTATCTGTTTTATAATGTTATTCGATGCTCGATGTGTTGTTGCCTCTATTGTTTGTATTTACAGTTAATATTCTCTCCAGTCTTCGTTAAATAGCTAGCGCGCAAAGATTTAAAGTTCATGTTATTCTTTTTTTTTACTTTACAGATTGCGACGGTGCCATATGTGTGTATTAATAAGTCTTAAAATCTTGTTTTTTCAAATTTCTAACCGTTATTTTGTAATGTGTGATACATCATGGAAAAGCAAAAAGTATGGTTTTTTTTAGACTGCCAATATCCAACATGGCGTCCATAAGAAAAAAACTTGACAATCGCCTAGCGATTATTTAACAATAAACATGAAATCTAACTAGATAATTAAATTCTACGTTTAAAGTTGCTGTGAAGATGATTTTACAGAATGTAAAAATTTTGGCAAATAAAAAAGTTATAGCACTTTGAAGCAATGCAAGTTCTAGAGCTGGTCAGCTCTTTAATTCTTGGCTGATGTGGTATACTTGCAATATGGTAGGTGGTAGTGGAATTTTCCTTTACCTGATAGTAATGGATTTCTTTCACGCCCGAGGAGGTACCACCCCTTACATCAAGGGGCCGGTGAAGTTCCAACGGACGTTTCCGGTTCTGGTGTATGAGTCGATTTCGCTTATAAGCAAAAATGATGATGGCTCCTCCTTGCACAAAATATTCCGCAGGTAAAATACCCCTCCAGTCAGATCTCCGGGAGAGGGGTGTACAGGGGGCGCCAGCATCAAGATTTAACATATCCTTCTCGAATATATGTGGCCTAAATTCTAACCTGAACTCGGTCCACCATTTCCTCCAGGCTAATAGGCACCAACTCCTCTTCCTCACTGAAACTCAAATCAGTGCCAAAACAGCCACTAATCACCTTAATTTCCTGGGGTATGAGCTCCTTACTTCCCTTTGATTGCATAAAGGCGTGTGCGCGTACGTCCGTAGCAATCTACCCTGCTCCAGGCTCCCCAATTTAGAAGCTGGAAGAAAAGACATAATATGGATAAAACTATCTCTCAGGGCTGCCACTAAATTCATCTGTTGCATTTATCGGTCACCTTCTGACAACAACTTTGTCCAGCTCCTTGACTACCTTTCTGAAAAAACCGACCACCTGATTTCTGAATATCCTTCCTTTGAGGTCACTATTCTTAGTGACTTCAATGTCCATAACAAGGAATGGCTAGGATCTTCAAAAATCAATCCACAAGGAAGAGCAGCGGAGGCCTTTGCAGTCAGCAATTCTTTAGTCAATATGGTTCAGCAACCTACTTACTTTCCTCGCATCCCAACACACAACTTAAATCCCTTGGATCTCCTTATCACAAATCCTGACTGCTTCCTGTGCAATGCAACCCGAGGTTACACAATCGTCACACCCACGTATCGTTTGGCACTACAACTCCGCGAACTGGGACGAAATGCCAGATTACTTTTCCTCATTTTCATGGGCGTCTGTCTGCTTCTCTCATCCTGACCCCTCGGATATCTCACAAAACGTCACCGAAATTATCCAAGCTGGCATGGTATTATTTATTCCACGTACACAGAACACCTCCGCAGCCACTTAAAAGCCCTGATCCTCTAAATGATGTGGCAAGGCCAGACTTCAAAAGGTCAAAGTTCACAAAAAGCTTCTACACAATCCCAGTCAAGAAAACCCTCAAGCATTTAACGACGCAAGAAACCGCTATGTCCCCATTATTTCCATGGGCGTCTGTCTGCTTCTCTCATCCTGACCCCTCTGCTATCTCACAAAACGTCACCGAAATTATCCAAGCTGGCATGGTATTATTTATTCCACGTATACAGAACATCTCCGCAGCCACTCAAAAGCCCTGGTTCTCTAAATGCTGTGACAAGGCCAGACTTGAAAAGGTCAAAGCTCACAAAAAGCTTCAATCCCAGTCAAGAAAACAGTCAAGCATTTAACGACGCAAGAAACCGCTATGTCCGCATTATTTCTGAGGCAAAAAAAACTTGATAATGCCCACATCAAAATCAAAGTCCTCTTAAGCTCCAGCGGCAGCAAACCCTTCTGGACTCTTGCTAAATCTATTGTGAATAATTTCTGCAAGAGCACGTTCTCACCTCTTGTTTTAGGGGATGAAATTGTTTCTACCGCCCTGGGCAAGGCTGAACTTTTTGCCTCGTTGTTTGCCGGCAATTCTACTCTCAACCCACCTCCAAATGTTCAACCATCAACAGTCCCCAATGTCGCGCATAAAATGACGGATATAACTTTCAAAACTAAAAAGGTACGAAAGATGCTCTCTTCTCTTAATACCAGGAAAGCCTCTGGCCTTGACGAGATATCAGCAATTGTTCTCAAAAAATGTGCTCCAGAACTTGCTCCTGTCCTGACTCGTCTGTTTCAGATATCTTACAATAGGGGCGTATTCCCTAGTAACTGGAAAACTACTCGAGTACAACCCGTCCCCAAGAAAGGATAAAGCGCTTCCTAGCAACTACAGGCCTATTTCTCTCCTTTCAGTCGTCTCTAAAGTGATGGAAAAGTATATAAACACCGAATTACTCAAATTTCTTGAAAGACACAGTCTAATCCACGACAGGCAGTATGGATTCCGTCAGCGCAGATTAACTGCCGACCTCCTCTTCTTTGTCACCCACACTTGAAACTACACGGTGAATCCCAGATTGTCGCTTTAGACATATCCAAAGCATTCGACCAGGTTTGGCACGCAGCGCTGCTTAATAGACTACCGGCCTATGGCCTACCACCAAAACTCTGTACGTGGACAGCAAATTTCCTCTCCAACTGGAGCATTTCTGTTGTCGTGGATGGCCATTCCTCTAAACTCTATCCAATTAATGCAGGAGATCCTCAAGGTTCAGCTTTAGTCCCTACTTTGTTTCTTCTCCACATCAATCACCTCCTCTCTAGCACATCCAACCCAGTTCACAGTTACGCGGACGACAGCACCCTTCACTCAAATATACACTATTCTAAGCCTGTCTCTTTAGCCCAATTATATGAGGATTGCAGACTCATCGAGGGTTCTGTCTCCGTGGATCTTCAAAAAATATTAGACTGGGGAAGTAGAAATCTTGTACAATTCAACCCCACCAAACCACAGTCTTGCTTTCTTTCTCATAAGAGTTACACCAGCCCTAGACTCAGCACAATAAACAACCAAGTTATTCAAAGTAATGAGTCCTTTTCACTTGTTGGCATTTTTGTTGATCGAAATCTTAATTGGCACCAACATGTCACATCAATTGCAGAAGCGGCTGCTAAGAAATTAGGTTTTTTCTTCCGGGCTCGCAAATACTTTTCACCAGCTAATCTATATACCTTACATACTTCACAAATAAGACCAAACCTCGAATACTGCTCCCACATCTGGGCGCTGCTTCCGCTTTTACACTTGCTATCCTGGATTCCATTCAGAAAAGAGCTATACGTCTGATCGGTGACCCTACCCTTACCCAAAGGCTGCCATCCCTTGCCCACTGACGTGCCGTTGTTCCTCCACCTGCTGCCCCCAACAGATCTACCAGGGGAACAGAGCGAATGCACCCTGTTACTGTCCAGGTCACCAGACATAGAACATCTTGTTATGCCCTCTCTTTTGTCCCGAAGACTTGTGGAATTCCTTGCGGGCACATGTTTTCCTTCTCCTTGGAACCTCCAAACCTTCAAGTCCAGAATTAACAAGTTGCCTCTTTCCTCCGTGTCGACACCCACGGTACGATAGTATTTAGGCTGTAGGCTCTCGTGGTGTTTTGTTGAAAAAAAATCGCCATTTTTCTTATTTTCAAAAAATCCCAAAAATCAAAAAAGTTAGGGGAGTCGGATAAGCCGCTTTGGATTGGTAATAAAATTGCCTACAACTTTCCCAATTTAACCGTTTCTCTCTCTCTCTTCTAGTTTCTGAGATCTCTATACATGCATCACCAATTTGCACACTATATATATATATATATATATATATATATATATATATATATATATATATATATATATATATATATATATATATATATATATATTCAAACGGTGCTTGGATTAGGGTTCTAGCGTCCCTAATTCGCGCACATTGGAAAAAAAACCTACCATCCATACCTCTCTATCAGCGAATTTTTTAAAAGAAAATTAACTAAAAATAGAGTGTATAAAATTCATAGGCTATACAGCTTATGTTTATAGTAGTTGTCGTTACCCTTCACAATAATTCCTCGTAAACTGATAAATTCCATTAGCCGGCGCTCACTGGCCAATAAAGAACAGTCATCTTGTCAATTAGGTACGGTTAGTGCGGCAATAATATAAATAAATAAGTTAATCAGCGGAGTAAATATCGGATGGACGATTAATATTAATCAACCGAGAATGGAGATCTTGATAAAAATAGAAAGGTATCTACCATATTATAATACACACCACGGACACAAATATTCAGAAAGATATGTCCTTTGGTTTGTTTATGATCGGGGTAGGCTTTATGATAAATGGGTGCGGGCACCTTCAGATGTTTTTCCCAGGCAACTAGACGGGCCAAGCGCCCAGCATGCGACCACAGCTTTCTTTATTATTATTGGATTTTGTCAAACATTCGAAGTAGAGTTCGGGTGTGTGTTTTGTGGCGCAACAACGCTACGAACGCGACCACGGTTAGCGTTCATGTCTTGTGCTCTTGCCGGAGTATTGAGGTAATATGAGTCGCAAACAGAGGCGTTTAAAACATAATTAGTTGAAACAATTGTTACTTTATAATTACGCTACCATTATTAGGAATGTAAAAATTTTTTAGTGGATCTACAGGCAAAATCAAATAAGAAGGATTATTTATTCACGCCTTTATTGGAATCATCACGGTCAAAGCGCGATGTTGCCTAGTGATCGTATCCATGAATCTATCTTTAGCAGATTTTTGGTGCCATTGCTGCTTCCGCACTTAGTCAATTGTGCCGCGTTTTCAGGAGTTTACCTCTTTAGTAGAGAGGAGGCCATGGCGAGAATTTCGTCCGTTTTTGTAAATTTCAACAACACACCACGAGGGCTCACAGCCTAAATACTATCGTACCTATCGTGGGACAAGGAGGAAAGAGGCAACTTGTTAATTCTGGACTTGAAGGTTTGGAGGTTCGGAAAAGGAAAAACGTGTGCCGGAAAGGAATTCCACAACTTGGAAGTCGTCGGGACAAAAGAGCGTATATATTTTTTTTATATTTAAAAAAAAAGTCGTTATAGCTGATTAACGAACTCGTCCAAGAGTAACTAAATGAAAATATGTGCGAAATTTGGTTCAGTTCGATTGAGGATTTTTGGAGTTTTCGCTCAGATACATACATATATACATATACATTAAAAAATTCAAAATTCAGCTTTAGCGCCTACTTTGTTTCTTCTCCACATCAATGACCTCCTCTCTAGCACGTCCAACCCAATTCACAGTTACGCGGACGACAGCACCATCCACTCAAATATACAAATTTCTTGAAAAACACAGTCTAATCCACGACATGGAGCATGGATTCCGTCAGCGCAGATCGACTGCCGACCTCCTTTCCCTTGTCACCCATTTTTAAACAAGTCTATGGAACTACACGGTGAATCCCAGATTGTCGGTCTAGACATATCCAAAGCATTCGACCAGGTCTCGCACGCAGCCCTGTTTAATAAACTTCCGGTCTATGGCCTACCACCAAAACTCTGTACCTGGACTTCTTCTCCAACCGGAGCATTTCTGTTGTTGTGGATGGCCATTCCTCTAAACTGTATTCAACTAATGCATAAGTTCCTCAAGGTTCAGCTTTATCCCCTACTTTGTTTCTTTTTCACATCAATGACCTCCTCTCTAGCACATCCAACCGAGTTCACAGTTACACGGACGACAGCACCCTCCACACAAATATACAATATTCTAAGCCTGTCTCTTTAGCCCAATTAGATGAGGATCGCAGACTCATGGAGGGTTCTGTCTCTGTGGATATCCAAAAATATTGGACTGGGGAAGTAGAAATCTTGTACAATTCAATTGCACCAAATCTCAGTCTCGCCTTCTATCTCATAAGATACACCAGCCCTAGACCCATCACAATGAACAACCAAGTTATTCAAAGTAATAAGTCCTTTTCACTCGTTGGCATTTCTGTGGATCGAAATCTCAATTGGCACTAACATGTCACATCAATTGCACAAGCGGCTGCTAACAAATTAGGTTTCCTCTTCCGAGCTCGCAAATACTTTTCACCAGATAATCTATATACCTTATATACTTCACAAATAAGACTAAACCTCGAATACTGCTCCCACATCTGGGGTACTGCTGCCGCTCATACACTCGCTATCCTGGACTCCATTCAGAAGAGAGCTATACGTCTCATCGGTGACCCTACCCTCACCCAAAGGCTGCCATCCCTTGTCCACCGACGTGCCGTTGGTGACCTCTCTCTCTTTTTTATATCTGCACGGGCACTGCTCAGAGAAGCTTTCCTCCATAGTTCATCCACCTGCTGCCCCCAACAGATCTACCAGGGGAACAGAGCGAATGCACCCTTTTACTGTCGAGGTCACCAGACATAGAACATCTTGTTATGCCCGCTCTTTTATCCTGAGGACTTCCAAGTTGTGGAATTCCTTGCCGGCACATTTTCCTTCTCCTCCGAACCTCCAAACCTTCAAGTCCAGAATTAACAAGTTGCCTCTTTCCTCCTTGTCGACACCCACGGTACGATAATATTTAGACTGTCAGCCCTCGTGGTGTGTTGTTGAAATATAAAAAGAAAAAGAAAAAAGAAAAAATCCACTAATTTCAAATTAGCGCGAACTAGAACCCTTAGAACCCATATCAGGGGTCAGTTTTAATTTTTATATGTTTAATGTATATATATATATATATATATATATATATATATATATATATATATATATATATATATATATATATATATATATATATATATATATATATATATATATATATATATATATATATATATATATATATATATATATATATATATATATATATATATATATATATATATATATATATATATATGGATGTATATATAAGGATGTATCCATCCGATAACTCAAAAATTAATTATCTAATTTTGATGAAACTCGGCAGGTACCTTTCTTTTATTAATAGCTTGGATAAGTTCGTTATATAGGAAAATCGGAAAGGTTTTCCGGGAAAATTGTTATTTTGAGTTATCTTTCAAAAATAAATTTTATCTCCTAAAATTACAAAGATATTTTGATGAAATTGTACGGATATGTTTCCTTAGGAAACACCTTACGACATACCAAAATTCAAGTTTCTAGGTGTGTAGAAAATTGAGTTATTGAAATTTGAAGCATTTATGAAAATTCACTACCATAACGCACTTGCTGCGTCCCAAACTTTTTTTGTCTTTAGATAGCCCTATAAAAAGTTACAAGCTGAGAGATCCGATGACGGTGCCGGCAACGTAGGATCACCAAAGTTTGAAGTGACACTACCAGAAAACATTCCTCTTGGAATTGCTATAGGCTCCCTAGCAGTGTGGGAAGTGGCTCCGTCCTGCTGAAACCATATTCTTCGGATATCTACAACAACGTTACAAAGTTTTTGTTCAAAGTTTTACAGTCAATCCATTTTTTGCAAAAAAGAACGGGTCAAAAATTCCAAATGCGGATACTGCACACCACACAGTAACTTTCTCACTATGAAGTCGTACGTCGTGCAGTTACTGAGGATTTTCGAGGGTTCTGTTTGTTAACAAAGCGTGATAGGCAAAAATGAACTTCGTCTGACATCAGCAAGCAATCCGTGATATTCGGGGTTTCAGCAATTGTCCCTTCCAAACGCTTACAAAGTTCAATACGTAATCCAGTATCTCGAGGCAAAAGTCTTTGTACGACTTAAACTTTGTACGGATGGAAGTGTAAGTCTTTCAGGATGCGGCGAAAACTTCTGTTCGAATATTGAGCCCTAATGCTTGTCGTTTAGAACTTTGTATCACACCTGCTCTTACCATTTCAGAATTTTCCGGTGTTCATACAGAACGAGCTCTTCCTTTCAGTTTTTGTCTGGCGGCTGAAGCAGTACTGCGAAACTTGCGTACCCACTTTCCGATTCTTACTCGGGTAGGAACTGGATATCGTCGATTTAAGTGGAAGTGACGGCGAAATAGACGCTGGGTGGTTACAACAGGATTGTTATTCTTGAAATAAGCTTCAATAGCAAAAGAACGTCAAATTTCGGACCCACGATACATTTCCACAATTACACAGACGTTTCTCGCACTGTTTGACAACTGTCATAAATTGCGGTTTATCGAGAATGCATGGCGACTTGGTTTGAATCTAGATTTTATTATATTATTGAATAAGTGTGGTTTAAAAATGAATACTTCATTCTGCTTAACCCATTATTATACCTTCCAATTTATATTTTTTCCTAAGCGCTAGCTCCTGTTAAAACAACAAGGGTAATAATTTGCATGTATGAAAAACACTCTAACTAACACTCAAAAATTTTCCATGTCTGATTTGTTGGGATGTGTTAATTCCGAGTCCGTGTCACCTGTATAAGCGACCACTTGTCCTTGTAAAATTCTGGTAGATACACGCGGTTCCATGTCGTGTATGTGTTAGAGACCACAATGTCACCGTATATTAATTCGATCAATTAATCACCTACTTGATGCTCTTACTGTGCTGGTAACAAAACGATCGTGCCTGAAATAATAATTACCCGACGCTGATAATTAATCATGGTTCTGACCTCTTGTCGTTTATTCACTTCTGAAAATTAACATTGATTTTGGATCGCGTTTTTAGTACCTATATCTCAACATTTTTAGACAAAAGTAAGTTGACAACTCGAATCGTTTTCTTCATTTTATAATGCGTCTCTAACTACCACTATTTTTAAGGAATATATTAGAAAAAACCGTTTAACGCTTCGTTTGCAGCTTGACTCATCGGCTTAATAAAAGCTTCAGTCTGTAAGTAGTTTTTCGATGTTCTGTTACTATACTTCCACATGTTTAAGCCGATGGTAAAGTAATAATTATGTCAACTTGTCAACTATCATAAAAACAGGAGTTGTGGTTTTAATCGCTTAGTTTATTCATGCCTCTGATGTCGCTAACTTAGTTAGCGAAACGGTCGTCAGGTCTGAAAAATGTACTGTGGTGAATTGAGTTCTCCTAATTTTAGTTATTGGCGCTCATACTCATACTCATTTATTAGTGGTCAAAATTAGACATTATGCCTTACAAAGAAGCTGTGCTTGTGCTTGTATTAACATAATTTTGTCAAAATCCTCAAATAATCAAACTGTCAAAACAATTTTATTTTAATGTCACTTTCTGAATTTTGACCGATCTTGCTTTTTCTTCTCTTTCTGCTTCCACAAACATTTCTATAGCCGTTACAAAGATTTATTTTCCTTCTTGCCTCACTATTTCTCTTTATTTCAACCAAACCTTCTTTAAAAAAACATAATTCTTTAGCATATAAATTTTGACATTTTACACGTTTCAATCTTTACCCAGTAATAATAATGAAAAATATTTTAAATCGCCTTTATTGGTAAATTATTGTGATACAATAACACCAAGACAATAACTTGCAAATTTGGCTAAACGATTATAAAGCAACTCTAAACCAAAAATTTTTTATCTTGATGTGTGAACCACTCTTTAACTTACTTCGTTGCTTGATAAAAATTGTCTATCTTTTAAATGTTTTATGAGCTTTAGAAATAAATAATAGTCTGATGGTACTAAATCCGGGGAAAGGAGCAAGAAGTCAACCACATTCAAAACCAATTTCATCATTTGCTTGCAAAAATAGCACACCCTTAGCCAGTTTTCTGCGGTGTTTTTAAACCATTTTCCCTGTAGCTTAGGTAGCAGCTTACTATAGTATACTCCTGTGGAAGTTTTACCTTGTTCCAGAAAATCTAGTAGAATTATCTCAACTTTGTCATAGAAAACTGAAGGAGGAACCTTGCCAGCTGACTTGTGAGCAGGGATTTTTTGGGCCATGGAGGACCGAAACGGTTCTATTCTGTCTATTGCTGTTTAGTCCTTGGATCAAAGTAATGGATCTGTGTTGCGGTCATAGTAACAAGGAGATCCAAAAAATTTGAGGATTGGGTGCAAAATAGTCGAAACCTTCGGATCCTCCGACGTCCCAGATGGTGGGCAAGGCGATCAAGAATCTGAAAAAACCCGGCGGTTTGTCGTTGCAAGCCATCAAGAAGTACGCCGCCGCGAACTACAAGCGAATCAGCTGGCGCCGTTCATCAGGAAATACTTAAAATCGACCATCGCCTCCGGCTCTCTGGTACCGACGAAGAGCCAGAGGGCAACCGGTTTCTTGAGGCGATAAATTTAAGGCGGCGGTAGCAGCCAAGAAAACCATAACGAAACTGAAAACGGCTGCTTCCAGCCCCAAGTCAAAGAAGCCTGTCGGCTGTCGGTGCTGATGTCAGAAAGAAAACCGCTTTTGCCGCGGCTACCCCGGAGACGAAATCCAAGGCGAATATATATATATATATATATATATATATATATATATATATATATACGTATAGGTATAATTAGTATTATTTTGTGACAGTGAAGTATTTCACTGTTTTATGTTTACTAGTTAAACAATTTTTTAAATATCTGAATCATGATCTCGTCATATGCGAATTCTTCCTATGCAAATTCAGAAAAAAAAGTTTCTGCGATAATTTTCTACAAAATTGTACTTCTACAAAAATTTGTTAAAAAATTTTACGTAACAAATTCTACAAAATATAATAATATAGTAAGCAATAAAATTTCCCTAAACAATTTTTGCTCGAAAATGTATTACCTAAAACATTATTTTTCACGAATTTCGTGAAAAACTTTGCCTAAATATCTTTCGCACAAAATTTGAAATAAATTTTACTTTCAAAAAAATTACAACCATTTTCTACTTTCAAGGAAATTCGTTAAACGGTTTAAGAAAATCTGCTATTTCAAGAACATTTTGTACATGACAATTCGCTAATGAAATAAATTAAAATGTATACAATCTGATCTAAATACAGACGTGTGACTTCGTTAGCGAGTCCGCAAAGAATTGTCTATGGCTTGACGATGCTGTAAAAAGCGAAAGCGGTTGCAGACAAGAAAACAAGCGCTTGTGAAACCACAAGAAAAATCTATACGGCTATAAACAGTATGGAATGGTTTAACCAAGTTAGAGCAACGAAAACAACCTGATCTGCTTTTAAAATTTGAATTAAGTCTTAAGAGTTCCCATCTCATTGATGAATTTTTTTTAATTCGCGAACGATTCTGTGCAATTACATAATCTGATCACATAACATTAATATATATATATATATATATATATATATATATATATATATATATATATATATATATATATATATATATATATATATATATATATATATATATATATATATAATTCGCACATCTGGGTTTGAACCAGCGTCATCTCCAAGTTAATAATAATTGACTAAGCGTCGGACATCCCCTCTCAACTCAACTCAATAAGACTTTATTTCCATTTGGTACAGATTTACAATTTACATTATAAAATGTATTGTTTAGTGATTTGCATCCCCTGGCAAACTGGGCTATAGGAGAATACCATAAATTGGTTATAATGAAGGTGTTATAAGTTTAATGTAAACCTATGCTTTAGCAAAACAAATAATGTCTATTTTAAATGAATTTTTTGCAAAGGTTTTATCAATTTAACACCTGAAACAGAAATCTAGGACTTTGTGAAAGAAACATCACTTAACATTTTACATGTATCATGCTCAGAACCCTTTGTAAAAAAAATCATAATTTTTGACGTTTTAAATAGTCACTTTGACATTTTCACAAGAAAAACTATTAAATTTTCAAACGGTTATAACTTTTTTTTTTCTTTTGACCTATACATCTAAATTTTGCCACATAGTTTACGTTTTACAGTGTTAATCTGCGTACCAAATTTGGTTGACCTACCTTTGTTACTTCAGGAGATATATTTTTTGGAAAGAAAACAAAATATTCCGGGAAAAACTGGTTATATTTTCCTGGCTAACGAACTTATCCAAGCCACTTGCAAAACGAAGTGCCCCCCTCGCAAGTAAAATGCCGGGTTTAGGTTTTTTTAAAATTGTCAGCACTTCTCAGGAAAACCTTGGCGCAACCTTTTAAAATGGACGCCTGTATTTATTTTATTTAAAAAGCTTACCCATTAATGACATACTTACTCTCTTCAATCGTTGACCCACCCGTACCTACATCAAATTCGCTACACTCAGTATAAACAGACAATTAAGAAATTTACCATAGCGTTTTTAGGTCGGGTCTATTATCTATTAATGCATTTGCAAGACTCTGTAACAATTAAAAATTCGGAACGCAGCAAGTGCGTTATGGTAGCGAATTTGCATTAAATGCGTAAAATTTCAATAACTCAATTTGCTAGTAACCTGTAAGTTGAATTTTGTAACGTAGTAAAGTCTTCAGCAGGGAAAGATGTCTACCAAATTTCATTAAACTAACTTTGTTATTTTTTGATATACAAATTCTTTTCAGCTAAAGTTAAACATTTTTAAAACTGGTTGCGCTTATTTGAAGACATTTTTGCAAAGTCTCCCCATCACTACCTCTGGAATAGCGACTTTTTAAAATGAAAATTCTCTATCAATGGTAAATTTAGGTTACAGAAAATACGTAACAATATCAGCATCAGCATACGGCTATACGGATTTATTCTTCTAGCTCTAGCTGAGTACAGACAAGGTACCCACATAAAATAAACTGCTCTTTTTACTGACACCGTCACACCAACCCAACATATATACCCATACAGCCCATCAGGAACATAATCTTATTATTCATAAGTAATTAAATACACCTTCTATTCTACCTTTATGTGTATGGATATGTATATATCTACATGCACAGGCATATGTGCACTTTCTCGGGCAGACAGGGAAGACGCTCACTTTAATGGCCGACAATAAATCCAAGTGTCATAAAGCCGCTCGGCGCATAGTGTGCCGTGTTTTGTGAGCATGTGTGTGTGAGTGTACCCCTTGGGATCAAGTAGTCTGGGGTGTGTAACAATAGCTGTGGGAGATGTTGGTCGAGTCAGGCTATGCGAGGAATGCACCTGAGACCACCACTATAGTAATGTGTGTATGCGATGTTGCCAATGATTGTAAAAATTTCCTAAGTTAGCACCTGGCTCCAGTAATGCTTAATTTGAGAAATTGGATTATTTTGTGAACCTCTTAAACGATTAACAATGTATGTGGTTTGCTTTCTCCATAGAAGGGCTAAAATATTAGTAGACTCTGGCTCTGGTAATTATTTTTCTACCTGGACATAATGAATACCGTGCAATCCTAAAACACGTAACTACCACTAACGTAACCTAACCTGAGCCCTCTTGATATAATATACTTTTTTTAGCCTTCTTGATATACTTGATTGTAATCGGTTAAACGACTGCGTAACCATGAATAAACAAATCATGCCATTATTTGTAAATACGAGGCAGCATTAAAATTAAAATCTACCTAGTCATGAAACACACCGGCTGTCATGGTTGCTGTTTACTGTCAATTTCCCGCAACTTTTTAATGAGTATCTGTCACGTGTGTAAAATAATTGATTTTTGTGGTTTTTGTGAAGCTATAAAAGCACGACGATGAGTGGCTTAACCTAAATACAGATGAAGAAACTTATTCTCTTGCTATTTTAACTATTTCCTGGGGTGTAAAGGTGACCCCTCCAAGGTATTTGGAGTATTTTACAGAACTGCGTCAGACAGTCGCATATCAAGTGTGTTCTGTTGTTTCTTCTGCTTCAGTGCAGTATCTGCGGTTTTCACTGGCCACCTTCCCTATCTTCATAAGGTGATACTTTACTGGAGAGTGTCATGTGAGACGTCCCGTGATTATTCTCAAGTCGTTCCTGTTCAATCCAAGAAACAGTTCAGAGTTCTCTGTTGATATGGTGATGAACCGTTTTGCATGCCTTAAGCCTGGCATTTTCCTTCAGTATGACAGCATTTGGTATATCTCCCAAGTAACAAGTTCATTTCTTACATAGCTTTTTGTTCATTCACAATAGCGCTCCCAACCAGATAATGGTGTTGTTGCTGTCGTTTTTGCAAGGCTATCTTTTTCTTTAAAACTTTTATATTTGCTGCACACACGAGAAGCCAGTAAATCTTATTTTTCTACGTAATCTCCTCCTGTGGAAATGAATTTTTCCACTGTATCCGAAGCTTTGTAATGTGGTCATCCTGAAAAAAAGAAGGTTATGTCGGTAGCCAAATTGCACATGAAGCGCTTTACTCCGTCGTCGTCAGCGATGCGTTTGTCTCTCAACTCCCAATTTAAGCTTACCAAGCACATCAGTAACTCTTTCTTAAAATAGTCGTTTCAGCTTATGTAAACTTAAGTTTATCTTCACATTCCAAAAAGTTTTATTTACGGGTTTAAGACGAAACAGAAGACCACAGATATTTTCCTCGAAACATTATATTTTCTGGTAAAGCACCATTTACCAGTACGGGTGTTGTGTTGTCTCAAAACTGTAGATGCCAGGACAATCCTAATTGTGTTAGTGATAATAAACCCCAATATTACCATAAAAACTTTGCGTGGTGCGATATTTTAAACAACAGATTATTTGATTTCGTATTCCTGCCACAAAATTGTATTAGTTAGATTCAGCTTTCATTTGCTCCAGATAACAGTCGATCATTTGTTGCATAATTCATATCTACAAACCTGCATTTATGTCATATCAGCACAATGGCTGTATAGATTCTTCACTACAGATAAATTCCGATTGGTTGCTAAGAATTTCGTAAGTAAATAACTGGAACGGAACATATATCCATGTCGACCAGCTTATTATCCAAATATAGCTCCATTTGATTTCTGGATCAAACATTTTACAAACATAGGCACTTTAGAAACCTTGATTCAGGACTTAATAAGAAGGAAGAAGGAATGCTATATATATATTGTGTGTTAAGATATATATAATATATATATATATATATATATATATATATATATATATATATATATATATATATATATATATATATATATATATATATATATTAGAACTTATATTATTGTGAATTTATCATTATACTAGAATTAGAGAAGTCCTTTAAGTGTGGCAACCTTGAGCTTTAGAGAATAACAGCACACTAGATGCAGAGTTCGCGTATGAATACCTGTACAGTGTGCCGGAGGACCTTAGGGCCTCACTGCATTCTCGGACTGCTGGAAGGTGCATGGACGTTCATGGAGAGAGTGGACTCACTGATTTGTAAAAAAGATATGATGAGAAAACAATATAAAAAGACATCAAAAGAAGAATTTCAGTGTTGCGTTTGGTTAAAACAAGGTTAGGTAAGAGTATTTTGTTAACAGGCGTTAGAAAGAAGCTGTAAAGTTGTAAAACACACTGTAAATATAAATACGGATATTTTGGCGAAGTGAAATCATGGTATCTATTCGTTTTATTAAATATCTAATAAACAAATGACCCTCTAAACTTATTTATGAGCCGGTATAATCACGGTCGAACGTGATTGTGATTCCACTTTCCAAAAACTTCTTAAACCAAAATTATATTGTATTATTAAGTGGAAATGTCAAATTTGCTGTGTTTGTCAATATTTATTGCTTTTTAAAGAGGTCTTAGTTTGAAAATAGGCAAAGTTTTCATTCTTAATATTTACGGCTACGTAAATAAAAATGTTGGAGAAAAATGCCATTATGGTGGAATGCAAAATTTAGACAGTATCATAAAAATGACGTCAAACAAGATAAGTGGTAGTTTGGGTCATAGCAGTGTTGAGTTAGGCTTTATTATTTGCTCAAGTCACGCATATGAAAACCGCGCCTAGTTTGTTTATCTATAACCATTTTGTGACATGATAATTTTTGAAAGGCTGGTACTAATTACCTTATCTTTGTATACAATAAATTGTCAAGCAACCCAAACACATTAAGACGATTCAAAATGCCTTTTTGTGTTTATTATTTTTAGTGTGTTTTAAAAATGATGTTGTTTTCAATTTGTTTATTTAAACACCATATAGACAAGAACCTCGATGGTTCAGGTGTAAGAACGTGTGCCTCTGAACGCTAGGGTACTGGGTTCGATCCCAGGTTACTCCTTACACTTTTTCAGTACAAACTGTAACATTAACATCAACCGAGGTTCTGGCATTGTATTTGAACAAGTTGAATGTCTACACGTTACGCCCTTCGGAGGGGGCGTAAAGCCGTCGGTCCCGTGTCCATGCGATTTTGGGCACGTTAAAGATCCATACCCTCCTTACAGAAAGATAGGGGTTCGGCAAAATTTCCAGGATGGTGAGGTGAAACTGCTCCCTGACGTCGGTGATTGGCCATAGTTGCGGAATGAGGCCGACGTTAAAGAAACAAAACACACACACACACACACACACACACACACATCTTTACACTTTTGACTTTGTTACCCGTTTCATGCTCAAATTTGCAAAAATTCTTTCGAAACTACTAAATCAAAAAATGAATATAGTTTGAAAGATAGATAAGTGCATTTTGTAAAATGTTGCCAAGCCACATTTACCTACTTGAGATTTTAAAGGCATCCGCTCAGGAGTTGACGAGTTGCGTTTTAGTGAATTTTTATTTAAAAAAATTCACTAATAGAGAGGTATCGATGGTGAGATTTTGCAAACATTTGTTCAAATAAGCGCGAACTAGGACCCCTAGAACCCATATCCGGGGTCAGTTTCAATTTTTATATGTTTATATATATATATATATATATATATATATATATATATATATATATATATATATATATATATATATATATATATATATATATATATATCCAACCGATAACTCAAAAAGTAATTAACCAGTTTGGGTGAAACTCGGCAAGTAATTTTCTTTTATTAGTAGCTTGTATGAATTGGTTAGCCAGGAAAATCGGACAAGGTTTTCCGGATTTTTTTTTGACTTTTTCTTGTAACAAAAATTTATCTCTGAAAATTACAATGCTGTTTTAATGACATTTAGTCGATTTGTTGTCTTGTGAAAGACCTTGCTACATACCAAAATTCAACTTTCTAAATTTATAGAAAATTGAGTTATTAAAATTTGAAGCATTTAATGAAAATTCACTACCATACCGCACTTGCTGCGTTCTGAACTGTTTTGTTTTTTGTTTAGCATCACGGGAAAAATTGCTAGCAAAGTTTTGGTGGGCCGCTCTCATCTAAAGTAAAGGTTGTTATTATTGTTATATGAATTAAAAATTTATGATTTCTTCAAATGTCATACATCTTGTTCATCAAGTTTTATGTCACAAAGTTTTTTTCTTCCAGGGTGTAATTGACGTTTTTTTCGCATAAAAACCATTGTATTTCCTTAGCGGTACCTATTGATCGTTAGTTCTTTTGCATAATCTGAATATTCGTATTTATAACAGATTACCCACGATATATTCGACATCCTTGACCCTCTCTGTCGGTGTTATATCAAGTCTGCGTTGATATGTCTGCGGTTTAGTTTGGATGGCAGCCTCCTCCTATTACTAACTGGACTACGATACTACCACAATCTAATTGGAATCTTCATTTCTTCTCAGATCTTTTGTAACCGGAACTGATCACGACACAAATGAATGAATTTATTTCCAATCCAAATTAGAACCGCCGGCATCGACTTTTTTTCATGTTATTATTCATCATCCCAAATGCCGAATGTCTCTTGTCTACTCGGCATTTCTCATCTCTCAGAGCATCATTTCTGCGAAACGAATTCTTGTGATTTCACTTTTCTTATGTGATGAAGAAGCTGGACAGATAAGGGTGGCATTTGAAATATGCCATCATCGTTGGAATGTAGTGCGCTATGCAGTCTTGATTCATTTGACTTAAAGTGAACCGACAGAAATTTTGTACCTGTAATTCTTTCAATGTTAGCTACAGGTGGTATACAAAATATAGTTTGTGTTTGAGACAAAATGTTACTCATACCACAGTTCTTATGACCAACATGGATATATTGCAGGAAGTGGCTATTGTCTTCATAGAGCTATGTTTATATATATATATATATATATATATATATATATATATATATATATATATTTATATTTATATGTATATATATATATATATATATATATATATATATATATATATATATATATATATATATATATATATATATATATATATATATATATATATATATATACATGTATCACACCGATAACTCAAAAAATAATGGGCCGATTTTGATAAAATTGGGCATGTACCTTCCTTTTGTTAATGGCCTTGATAAATTTGTTAGTCAGGAAAATCGGACGAAGTTTTCCGGGAAAATTTTGAGTTTTCATTCAAAAAAAAATTTTATCTCAAAGAATAATGGGCCTATTTTAATAAAATTTGGCACGTACCTTCCTTTTGTGAATGTCTTTGATGAGTTCGTTAATCAGAAACATCGGACGAGGTTTTCCGGAAAAATTTTGAGTTTTCATTTGAAAAAAATTTTTATTTAAAAAAATAAAAACTCTATGATAACCAAATTTGGTAGGTAGGTTTACGATATAAAAAGTAAACCATACACCAAAATTTAGATTTCTATGTTACAAGAAAAAAAGTTATAATAAAATATTTTGTGCCAGATCATTTTTATGAAAATTCACTACCATAACGCACTTGCTGCGTCTTCGACTTTTTCAACTTAAGCAACAGTTTTTTCCTGTCACGAAGGTGAATGGTTTGCGTAGGCCAGTGGCTGGCCCTATTTGCGCTCCAATTTTCAATGCCATCCAGTAATGTGTGGCTCCATCCAGGTCATGACTTAATTACCCACTGAACACTAGTGATGGGTTGTTATTTAACAGTCTGTTATATTTTAACTGTTGTCGAGCCGCAACAGTAACAACCTGTTATGGATATATACAAATAACAGGTACAGTGGAGGGGATGCTGTTGCGCTTTACAGTAGAACCACAGCATAGTGTCTTCTTATGCTGTGGTAGAACTCGGAGTCGTATCTGTTTCTGTTGTCGTATCGGTTTCTGTTGCACTACTACGATCAAGCAATTTCTGTTTTCATCCGCAATTGTTATAACAAAATTAATGGACATGAGACTGGGAATGGGGTATAGCCGGACTTTACTTCATAACATAAACATAATACTGTTTTCATCCGCAACTGTTATAACAGGATGAATGGACATGAGACTGGGAATGGGGTATAGAGTATAGAGCGGACTTTACTTCATAACATACTACTTTATACTAGTGTGCTCACAGCTTTGGGAACGTAGGGTCGTCGGTACAATGAAACTGTTAAATTTTGACAGGTTGTTGATTCACACAAAACACACACATATATTTACAATTTATAAACAAACACAAAATATGAAAAATGTAAATAAAATCAACGATGTTTCTTTTTTTCTTCGAGAAAAATTGTCTTACACTAAAAAAAAAATACTTTTCTAACAAAACACTTTCAAAGTTCTGAGTTTTTGTTGATGAACATTATTTGACTGACTTTGGTCGACGAAAGTCTGTTACGTTACTGATATGTATACAAATGTACAGTTATGCTTTAACATGAGTCCTTGGGTATTATATTATATTAGGTAGTTTCTTTGCTCATTCTTCTTTGCCTTATGTAACTAATAAATCAATATTCCTTTTTACTTTTCACTTTGGAAATCTAAGAAATGGGTCCGATTTTAAAGATCTTTTTTTATTACTACTGCAAGATAAAAAATCCCTGAAACTTAAAAAATCTCAGAAACAGTACCAATTTTAATGAAATTATAAAAATATTCCCTGTACCCGGTATAGTTGAAACCAGACACACTTCGCCCTATAGGTAGAGAGAAAAAAATTAGTTTTAATTTTTTTTTAAATTATTTATTTTATTTTTTGCTTACAATAATTCATGTATTTCATAAGTCTCATTTTCAAGGAAAAGATGGTTATAGAGGTTTTCAAGCTCAGTGATTAATTAATACTTAATTAGTAAAGAAAATTCGAAAGAAATTCTACATTGTTGAATTTTTTACCAAATTATTATTAGTGATGAATACCCAAAAAAAAACCTCCATCATTTCTTTAATAAAAAATTAATTAATTGTTTTAAACATAATACAAGAATATTTTTTATTTTAAACATTACCCAACTACACCACCGGACGGGTTCATCTACTGTTACTACGTCTACGTGGAATTCTTAATAATTCATAATTCATACTGTTATTTTCAACCTGTTATATTTAACTGTTATTTCTAAATAACAGTAACAGTTGCGACCTGTTACAGCAATATAACAGTTTTTCCCATTACTACTGAACACCCACTTCCTCTTCGCAGCTCTGCAGCGAAATCGCCTGTCGGTATCGCTTCGCTCAGAGGCGGCTCCTCAATAAGTGCGCCCGTGCGCGCGCACTGCCTCCTGCCGTGGAAAAAATAGTATTTTTGCTATTCTATATTTTGATAAATTTTTATTTGCTTTTTTATCTCCTGCATTCCTGCAGCCATTAATATAGCATAAGAATAAGTATAGTGTTAATGGTTGGTTGCAGACGTTATCGTTATATACATCCATATCCATATATACATCAGTTGCCGGCGGTGTGTATTTTTCGGGGCTCTTTAGGTAATGCGATACTTCAGTGCGAAATGATCAAGTATCATCGTCGAAAATGACCGAATAAGCAATCTGGTGTGAGCTCTTAAATTCCACACTTTCAGTTTGTAGTGGAATTTTGGCAGAGCGTGTCTAGCATGTGTTTAGTAATTTTTGTGTAGTGCTGCGCGTCGGATTGATTTTTAATTAGATCATTTCGTTATTGTTTACATGTTCTAACAAGACAATTATTATTATTATTATGGTTACTAGTTCGGGTTGCTTAATAAGTGGACAAAATAATTGTGATACTGTGATTAATTCAGTGGATATTTTAAATTTAAAGGTTAACTTTTTAAGGGACTTTTTAACTTCTATAACCTATAACTTACTAGAGGAAAACTTGGTATGTATAGTTAATAATTATTAAGTAGGTTTTTTATAATACATGTTCGGGAAAAAAATAGGCGAGCCCCTCATTTTTAGTGAATTTTTATTTAAAAAAATTCACTTCTAGAAGGTATCGATGGAGAGTTTGCAAAAATTTTTTCAAATGAGCGCGAACTAGGACCCCTAGAACCCATATCTCGGGTCAGTTTCAATTATATATATATATATATATATATATATATATATATATATATATATATATATATATATATATATATATATATATATATTTTCAACCGATAACTCAAAAAATAAGCAACTGATTTCGATGAAACTCGGCAAGTGCCTTTATTTTATTAATGACTTGGATGAGTTCGTTAGCCAGGAAAATTGGATAAGGTTTTCCGGGAAAATTTTGAGTTTTGTTTCAAAAAAACTTTTTCTTCGAAAGTTACGAAGCTATTTTGATGAAATTTGGTGGATATATTGCCTTGTAAAAGACCTTACTACACACTAATATTTAACTTTCTAGATTTTTAGAAAATTGAGTTATTCAAATTTTGAGATTACTTTTGAAAAAAAATTTTGCTTCGAAAATTACAAAGTTATTTTGATGAAGTTAATTTGATGGATATGTTGCCCTGGGTAAGGTACTACTATCCAGCAAAATTCAACTTGCTAAGTTCGTAGAAACTTGAGTTATTCAAATTTGAAGCATTTAATAACAATTCACTACCATAACGCACTTGCTACATCCCGAACTTTTTTTCTTGCTCACCCCCAATGCATTAAGGCACGAGCAGCTACTGGCTTGGCTGCACCCCACTCACGGTTTGCTCTAACTTATCTTTTCTACTTTTGTCTGTATCTTTTTATTTTCGTTATTTAGCACATGCTTCACTCTTGTGTAAGCGTCTATTCAGATTTACTACTACGATTTTCACTTTATAGTTGTGGGTCTCTTCCTTTCCCACTTCGTCTACGCCAGCACCAGTTTCTTGCATACATGGCAGTGTCTGGGTTTTGCCTTATGTCCGTTGGCATTACAAAGGTATCATTTCTGTTCATTTGAATTTTATTTCTTTGGTTGTCTGCTTGTCAACAATTGCGGCACGTAGGATCCGATTATTTAGTTTTGTAGTTGGCTGGATGTCCAACCCTATGACATTTGTAGCTTACATCTTTTACCACAACCAGCAATTTGTTTCTATTCATAACTTTCATAAAACAACATTTTTTTAGATATTTGAGGTGTAGCAATGCTTGAAAGATAAAAACCTCCGAAAGAAGACATAGACACTAGGCTCTTTGGAATATTTTACATAAATAAATGAATACTATTGAACCAGTGTAGTCAAATTACTGTACACCTTCCGCTTTTGCCGGAAGTTACTTATTTAAAAAAAAACGAATAAAACAAACTGTATTTTGTTTTACATTCGGAAAGATCATACATTTTTAGGCATTTAAAAAAACCTTATGTCTAAAATGAAAATTGTGTACAGAAAATAGAAAAAGGTTCGGGACGCAGCAAGTGCGTTACGGTAGTGAATTTTCATTAAAATATTTTTAATAGGAAATATATATTTTTTAAGAAAGCTTGCATCAAATTTGGTTACCAGTATAACCTATATAGAAAAAACAGCGTACCATATTTTATCAAAATAACTTTATTGTTTAACAATATACAAAAATCTTCCGAAAATAAACATAAAATGTGTCCAAAAACTGGTTTTCTGGCCAACGAACCTTAGGTTAATAGTAAATTAAGCTATCTGAAGAAAGATTTTATGAAAAATCGCTACCATAACGCACTTGCTGAGTCCCGAATTTATTTTCTTACAAGCATGCATTATCTTTCGATGGAAAATGCAAAAATTGCAATAATATAAGGCGTGTTCGATTAGGAAAAAAATGCATCACCAGCGACTTATGGGCCACCTGTGATTGTAAAAATAATTTTATAAAATGCAGCTCGAGACATCGTATAATTAACATATAAATTTTTTTCTCATAGCTTGTATAATAATGAATATATTGAGCTTTACCCTAGAAACGCGTGACTGTATATATGAAAACAAATAAAAACTGAAACTAACCTGGATATGGGTTCTATGGGGCCTAGTTCGCGCTCATTTGAAGAAATCTTTTTAAAATTGAAAAGTCACAAAAAATGTATCCAACTCTATGAGTAAAATTGTGATGGCCAAAAATAAATATGAATGTAAGAAGAAGAGCATGCCTACATTTGTATTACAAATGTCAGAAAGCAATATATTTATATACATGTCACTTTGAATAGATCTGACATTTATAAAAATAATGTTAGTTGAATAAGTCATGTACTGTTGCCGTGGACCACTATGTACTATTATTGTATTACGCCTTATAAGAATCTTGTTTTTAGTGAATTTTCTTAAAAAAATTCACTAATGAGGAGATCTCGACTTTTGAATTTTGAAAAAATTTCTTCAAATGAGGGCCAATTAGGCCCCCCAGAACACATATCCGGGGTCAGTTTGAATTTTTATATGTTTATATATATATATATATATATATATATATATATATATATATATATATATATATATATATATATATATATATATATATATATATATATATATATATATATATATATATATATATATATATATATATATATGTCTCACACCGATAACTCAAAAAATAATGGGCCGATTTTGATTAAATTTGGTGAATAAATTCCTTTTGCAAATGGCTTGGATAAGTTCGTTATCCAGGAAAATCTGCCCAGGTTTTCCCGGAAAATTTTGTGTTTTCTTTCGAAAAAAATTTATATCTCCCGAATTAACAAAGTAAGGGCAACCAAATTTGGTACGCGGGTTTATGTCCTTATATGTAAGTTACCTACCAAAATTTAGCTCTGTATGTCAAAAGACAAAAAAATTATAGGCATTTAAAGAAAAATAAATTGGGGTTTTCCTCAAAACGTCAAAGTTGCGACTTAAAACGTCAAAATCGGCAACATTTTGGCAAATAACTTGAAACTAATACGGGCTATAGAAATCAAATGTCTCAAGAAGGATGTTTTACAAACACTGAAGTCTTAGTTTCAACCGTCATTGTCCTTCATTTTACTAAAATGTTTCCAGAAAATTCATTTGAAATAGACGCTTTCCCTGATGCTTGGCAGTAGCCTTAGCTATAGAGTTTATCGTTTAATGGTATATAATTTTTGTCGAATTTTCGTAAAAAATCAATAAAGCTCAATATATCCGTTATTATACAAGATTTGAAAAAAATGTGTATATATTAATTATAGGGTGTCTTGAGCTACATCTTAAAAAAATATTTCTACAATCACAGGATGGCCCATAAGTCATTGGTGATACAAATTTTCTTTTTTTTTAATCAAACACGCCTTATGTTATTGCATTTTCCATCGAAATATAATGCATGTTTGTAAGAAAAGAAATTCTGGATGCAGCAAGTGCGTTATGGTAGCGAACTTTGATCAAATGCTTCATATTTGAATAGCCCAATTTGCTATTAACCTATAAGGTTGACCAAGAAACATGTTTTTTCGGGAACACTTTAAGTCTACTTTTGGAAATCTTGGTACATTTTCACACAATAAAGTTATTTTTATGAAACATGGCACATTGTTTCTAATATATAGATTATACTGGTAACCAAAATTGATGCCTGCTTTCTTAAAAAGAAAACACACATATTTGCAATAAAAACATTTTTATGAAAATTCACTACCATAACGCACTTGCTGCGTCCAGACTATTTTTTTTGAGTACGAAAGCTTATTTTACTGTTTAAACATTTTTCGATCCCTTAACTTGAAATGGTTTTCGTCTCATTTAACGTTGTTTTATTATAGTCACATTAGGTTTTAGAATCTAGAAGTTATCCTATTTTGTGTGACATACCTAAAACAAGTTTAATTTTCCTTCAATTATAAGTAAATTCCTGTATTTTCTGTGCCCAACGGATGCGAAACGGGAGAAGGAAATTCCATTTAAAGTTAAAATGACGAAGAGAACTTTATTCGAGGCACGAGCGTCGTTTCATTTTTTTTATATATATATTAATAACATCTATAGGTAGATTAGCAGATTAGCGTATTGTTCGTTTTTTGAAAAAAAATTCAGAAACATGCTTAGAGGAACCCCTTTATGCATTAACCATCGGACAAATGCTGTGATCTCAACTCCACAATACAGTTAAGAGACCTAAAGTAAATTTGAGGTTCTGTGCAAGGCAAACATGCTACAACGGAGCTAGAAATGCAAACTGTAAAAAAGTCACCTTACAGATTTCCATAGAAAGGAGAAACTACTTACCAACACAGTTTCTCCATAAAAAACTTCCGCTTTGCCAGATTGAAAAAAAAACGCTAAATAATAAGCGTAATCTGATTCCTTAAAATTAAATAAATAACTGAAACTGCTACCAAAGCATCACATAAAGGATCTATTTTAAATTAATTTTATGCAAATAATTTAATAAAATAAAGAACAATGAAAATTGTAGCTGAAACTTAAGGCTTTTTAACTTCTTATGACATTTATGCTGCATACCCGTTCATGTAGATTCGCTATCTAGAACATGTCAATTTTGACGTTTTGAATCGCGACTTTTTTGACGTTTTAAGAACAAAAACTAAAAAGCTTATAACCTTTTTTTACTTTAACGTAGAGATTTAAATTTTTGTGCATGGTTTTCTTTTTATGATATAAACCCTCGCAGCCAATATGGTTGCCCTAACTTTGTTATTTCCGAAGATATAAAATTTTTCCGGAAGGAAACGCAAAATTTTCCGGGAAAAACTAGTCCGATTTTCCTGGCTAACGAAATTATCCAAGCCACTTGCGAAAGGAAGGTACTCGCAATTTTATCAAAATCGGCGGATTATTTTTTGAGTTATCGGTGTGATAATAAATATATATATATATATATATATATATATATATATATATATATATATTGTGACCGCCCACTATCTCTTTAAATCGATCCTAGGAATCCCTGTTCCTAAAAACCTTTACCACGTTTGAGAGTCAAACAACCTACATACGACGATCGATAGAAAGGTCAACGTTACCGGAAATCTAGGTGGCCCCTAGCTTTTATACAGTGAAGATGGGCAGGGTTCTTTATAAGGTGTTACTCTATGAGGGCGCCACTTGATTGTTTTACACCTAGTTCCGGATATTTATAAGAGATGTTAATTACGAAATCCAGCTTACCAAGAATCCAACACAACCAAGAACTCCTTGGACCTCCCTGGCAGCTGCACCTAAAATCGCAGGCTTATACGTCGGAATGTACAAATGTGGGAACGAAATCTTACAGTTGGAATATCTTAAAGGCTTACGTAGAAGCTGACAAACACTAAACAGCACCTAACGTTACTAATACGGGAGTGAGAGGTGAGTGCAGAACAAACGACACACAAATATATATATAAAATAAAATTCTAGTTTATTATAAAATCCAGATGATGCCTACAAGTGGTCAGACAGATCAAAAACAGTATTATATATACACATATATAACCTATAAATTGCTAGCATGTATGTTAAATGAATAACAGAGTCCGCAAAATGACTCACTTGCTATATCTCAATAATTTACTGCTAAACAAATAGCTTTAAGCTACTAACGTTCGTATGGTAAGCAATAACAAGTCAAGTAATTCAAACGCAACAATAAAAGTAACTAAGCTAAATCAAATGGAAATTTGTGTCCTTTCGTGATCACGATCAGCTTACAAAGATGTTAAAATATGAAAAGGTGTATCAAATGGTAGCCTAAATAATGATAATACTTTATCAAACTCAAAGCAATTATATTAATGATAATGTGAATATAAATCATCAGCTAACGTGTAGGGTTCAAATAAAAAGCTGGGTATCTTATCCTATTGTGTTATCGTTAAAACTTTATCTTTGAATTCCAAAACTTGACCACCATAAGTAAAGTCACAGCTTAATACTGGATTTAAAAGTCCAAACAAACAAATTGAGTTCTTTATTAACAATACAACTTAAAGACTACTACCTGTAAGGTCTGATCTCCAGTGAACCTTCTCTGGTCGATTTTTCGCTAACAAAATATCTACTGTCCACTGTGTCGGTACCTTCCGGCCACCTGTACTTCCTCTACTCAACAACGAAATGTCCTCGGCAATCTGATGTTGCTGGGAATGGCTTATAATTGAATTTGCGCCATAAAATGGTACCATACCAATATTCTTATTCTCCCATTGACCACTCGTTAGTTTAAGACAATATGTAGGCCTATTGCTTGTCGATTAGGCACTATAAAATCAATTAAAGCAAGACAAAAACTGAAACTAAAGCTAAAACCAAAGGCTAAAACCAAAAGCTAAAACCAAAAGCTAAAACCAAAAGCTAAAACCAAAAGCTAAAACCAAAACCCTGTAACAAATAGAAAGAGAAAACACGCCTTAGTTACACATAAAAAAAAAACTACGAGTTGGGTATTACCTCCAAATCCTGAGGGTTTCTATGTTATGTCAAGGTGTTTTGTTGACCACAGTTAGACAAGCCGGTTCTGATTGAAAACAAGCCACAAAGCCACTTGCTTTTTCGGCTTTACGTATGTGACATTTACTCTCCACCACGGGAATATTATAGTATTCAAGTACTATGCGACTAATTCGCTTCAACTTCCCAAACCTCCAGAATACTATAATCGTTTTACAGCCTAGAAATTAATCTCCAAACTAGGATGAATGGCCCACTTGCCTGTTTCTTTTTTTCTAGCTGAAATCTTGCCACACACTCAAATTAAATTGCTTCTTCCACCGTTTTCAAAACCAACCTTTTTTCTCAAAAATGTTTTCTCTCCCAGGTCATAGCTAATCTTGCTGATTCGCTATCGGTCAACAAAAAAAAGACGACAAGAAATGGTGTCCCGTTCTTCCATCAAAAATATCAAACTCTGGCAACGAATAACTTAATACCGCAGAGTTGCGACATTTACACGAATGGGGAAATTCGGGCTTCGACCGCAAGACCTCGACATATGTAACACACCTAACTTCCAATATTAATCTCGATAATAAACTTCTTCCACAGCTTATAGAGACCGTTGTAACCACAGTTCTGCATGCAAGAATTTATCTCACTACATTAACACATAATTCAGTAATTTCCAACCAGCTAAAGTTAGACAGACAATAAATTAATGACGTGCTGGCAACCATGCCTTCACAAGACAGTGTACTCTGCCGTTGTCGACTGTTTCGGTGGTAAATCTCGACTTCTAGAAATTGAAACTGAATGAATGTAGATAACAAATTAAAGATGTTCGTTCACAGCTGTCCCTAAACCAATAACAATATGAAACCGAATAATTATATGGGGTGTTTTTGTTTATTTTGCCTGCTACGTGTAATTAATGATGTTAATATGCTTAAGGTGAATTTTACACGTAACAATCCCCCCCTTACTTCAAGAGGATTAACCGTAAGGTTAAGCCTAATCAGAAGGAACAAGCTTCAGATCCTTCACGTGCCAAACTCCACTATTCTGGCCAGCTTTGTCTCTAAGTTCATACGTCCATGGAGACACCTTCTTACTAACATAAAACGGTCCTATGTATCTTGGAGCTAACTTACTAGCAAAGTTCTTCGTTGCATCTGACAACACGTAATTCCTCCTCATCGCAGGTTGATCCACCTCATACTCTTCATAACGTCTGCGCATGTTATACCTCGCCACAGCCTTCTTAGTAGCCTTCTCCAGTCTCTGTTTCACGTCCCTGTACACCTCCTTGAACACGATGTTCCTGC
Source organism: Tillus elongatus (assembly GCA_964006375.1). NCBI lineage: Eukaryota > Metazoa > Arthropoda > Insecta > Coleoptera > Cleridae > Tillus > Tillus elongatus. The sequence goes on along the minus strand of OZ023270.1, from coordinate 67,434,996 downwards.
TCTTGTCAACCAACACATCTTCATCCTCGCCGTCCAAATCAATCTGATTCTGGTAGTCCGCTCCTGACAATGCCATACATCGCCCAAAATTGACATAATACGGTGACAATCTAGTCGTCTCATGTCGAGATGTTCTCACAGCACAAGTCACCTGTTGTAGCCCAGCATCCCACTTCTTGTGGTTATCATTCACATACATTGCCAACATGGTCTTGATTGTACGATTAGTTCGCTCGGTAGGGTTTGCGCGCGGATGGTAATTCGCGCTAAACTTCAAATTGCACTGGTATTTCTCGGCAAACCTTTTGAAAGCTGAACTTTTAAATTGGGGACCATTATCACACATTATCATCTTCGGTACGCCAAATAACAGAAATACACCTTCTTCCAGACTTCTAATAATCGTGTCGGTGATGGACTTCCTCAAAGCGAAGGTTAACACAAACTTGCTCAAATAATCTGTGACAACCAGGATAAAACTATTGGCTTTCGATGAACGTGGTAAAGGACCCACTAAATCCACTGATATCATCTCCCACGGTCTCGACGGTTTAGCATGCGACACCATCATGTCCTTGGGACCTCGTTGATCCACCTTGTGCGCAGCACATATGGTACACTTGCGGACATAGTTCGCAACGTTCTGTCGCATCTTCGGCCAATAATATCTATCAGTTAACCTTGAGTAGGTTTTATAGACTCCCATATGACCCGATGTAGCTGGATCGTGAGCTTCTGACAAGAGTCTTCGTCGCTGGTCTTTAGGAACGACAATCTTCCAAACATCTTGCTTAGGCGTAAGTGCTGGATAATCTTGCCTCACGTACTTATACAACTTGTCACCTGACAATCTCCAATTCCCAAACTTCAGAGGTGTAGTTTGTACCCGCTCTATCATCTTCAAATACCACTTGTCTGTAGTCTTCGTCTCTGTCTCCACACTGTTCAGGACGTCTAACACTGGTACAGATCTGCTCAGTACATCCGGTACTACGTGGTCTTTGCCTTTCCTATGAACAATCTCAAAATCATACTGCTGCAAGCGTACAGCCCATCTTGCAAGTCTTCCTGATGGATCCTTGAGGCTATGTAACCATTTCAAGCTATAATGATCGGTGATGACAGTAAACTTTACTCCCTCGATGTAAGGACGCAGTTTTTCTATTCCCCACAGAACCGCTAAACACTCTCGTTCTGTCGTGGAATAATTACGTTCTTGGCGTGACAGAGAACGACTCAAGTAACAAATCACACGATCACCATCTGGATGCGTCTGAGATAACATCGCACCAATACCATAGCCCGATGCATCTGTGTGTACAACAAACGGTAAAGAATAATCTGGACAACCCAGAACAGGTGCAGATATCAACAACTCCTTAATCTTCCTGAAAGATCTATCACACTCAGGAGTCCAACAAAACTTAGTACTTTTCTTCAGCAACCCTGTGATTGGTGCGACCACAGTAGAAAAATCAGGACAAAATCTTCTATACCAGGACAGCATACCTAGTACACGTCTCACTTCCCTCACATTGGTCGGAGTAGGTAGCTCGATCATTGCTCTGACCTTATCAGGGTCCACTCTTAACCCTTCTCTATCCACCACGTAACCCAAGTACTTCATCTCGGGCTTACAAAACTGACTTTTCTCCCAATTGACGGTTAGATTGGCTCTTCTCAGGCGTTCAAACACTTCCTCTAACACTTCGAGGTGCTTTTCAAAACTTGGAGTCGTGATCACTACATCGTCTAAATATACAAACACGTAAGGTTCCAGGTCCGATCCTAACACACGATCGATCAAACGCTGCCATGTTGCAGGAGAATTATGCAGGCCAAATGGCATCCTTTTAAACTGAAATAGTCCTCTATTGGGGACGGTAAACGCAGTATACGGTCTTGAAGACTCGGCAACAGGGACTTGGAAAAATGCACTCTTCAGATCCAAACTAGAAAGATACTTCGCATCTCGAAGCTTGTCTAACGTGTCTGTAACCATTGGCAATGGATAGCCATCACGTTCGGTCACTGCATTAAGCTTCCTGTAGTCGACACAGAACCTATAACAACCATCCTTCTTCTTTACAAGAACTATTGGCGACGCCCACGGACTACTGCTAGGTTCTATGACATCGTTCTTCAACATATCTTCTAATTCTTCATCGATGTATTTCTGAAGCACTGGGGATACCCTATAGTATCTCTGCTTAATCGGTGGTGCATTAGTCTTGATCACATGTTCCGTCATATTTGTACAACCCAAACTATTTCCGAGCAAAGTCTTCTTCTTGTTGATTAACTCCTCCAACTGCTTCTTCTGTCCAACTTCCAAGACTGACTGATCAGCTATATCTACTGTGCTTACTTCAGGACAGTTAGAAAATTGCCACTCGTTATGCCTCAGATCAGGAACAATCCCCATCCTTATCCAAAAGTCTGCTCCCAAAATCAAAACATGTGGTAGTTCAGGGACAACCATCACCTCTATAAACTTTAGACGCTCACGAACCTTCATTGGTAATTCACACGTACCAATACTTTCACATTTCTCTCCATTAGCGACTGTGCATGATGTCTTCTTCGATTCGTCCAGGGGTATTCGCAACTTCGCGATACGGTCCCAACCTGGTCCACCTAAAATTGTTCTCGACGCCCCGGAATCTAGGAGTCCAAGCAAGGTAATCCCTAATATGTCCACTCTAAGGTGAGGCCTTTCATCGTTCTGTGCATGGTCAATGATGAAATCTAAAACAGGTTTGACAGTAGTCGAGTACTTAACGGCAGCACTATCAGCTCGACTCTCTAAGAGCGCTGCACTCCGTTTCCCGAAAAACCTCTGGGACAATTACGAGCAATGTGGCCTTCCCTATTGCACTTGTGGCAGATGAGTCTATTTCTCTCGGTACAACCTGCTGCTATGTGGCCTGGCTTCCTACAGTTGAAACAGACGACGGGACTATGCCTCGTCTGGCTACGCCCACCCTGGTTAGACGATACTTGCAGTCTCTCGGTCTTCTCTTCCAAACCCACGTATGCCAAATCAGGCTCCAAAATCTGCTCTTTTTTTGGCGGATGTGCAAACTCACCAGCCTGGGATCGTTGTTCTATCCTCTTGCACAAAGTACGCAGCTGGGCGATTGAATTTATTTCCATAGCACCCAGTTGGCTACGATACATCGGTGCTAAGTTGCGCATTAGGAGACTCAACCTCGTTTCCTCCGAGACTTGACATTGCAATCTTTGAAAGTATTTCGACATAATAGCCAAATAAGTTCCTATGGTCTCATCTGCTCCTTGTTTTCTCTTCTTTATCTCATCCAGAAGCTTCTCGCTATAAAAAACGGGTTGATATTCTTCCTTGAATCTTCCTACAAGTTCATCCCACTGGGACACTTCACTCCTAGCATCCTGATAAAATTCATATGCTCTACCCTCGAATAAATCTATTCCTGACTCCAATAGGATCTCCTTACTGACATTTCTGGCCTTTCTCATTTCCTCGACACGTTCGAAGAAAGCAGTCACAGACAGTCCTCTTCTGTCTCCACCAAACCTCAAGTTCCACTTGTGAGGGAGCACCGGCTTAATCAACGACGCGTTAAGCGACTGTGCAGCAGACATCATGGGTGAAGAACACGACTGAGGGGTTTCGAACTTCAACTGATTCCCTAAAGATGCTTCCATTACTTGCAAACCTAAAGGAGTAGGTTGTGTTTCACTCCCGACTTTTGACGCTTTGGTGTTGAGCTGGTCAATCATCGATAACGTACGAGCAAGTAATTCACCTCGAGTCTTCTTCTTTTCTTCATCCGCAGATTCCATATTATCTATCCTTCCCAATATGTGAGCCAACTTTGTCTGCAATTTTAGAAACTGCTTGTCCTTGCTATCTCCTTGAAATTCTTCTAAGACAGCCAACACGCCTTCCAGTTTTCCCTGCACAACACCAAGATCTTCCTCAAACGTCAATGGATACTTAGGATAATGTAGACTATCGCCAGACTTTTCCATTTGGCGCGCTAAGGTTAAACGACCGCGCATATCTTCCACCGTGCCAGTAGCTATGCCACGTACCGTTAATTCATATACGAGCTCTTCTTTGTCCAGTCTATATACATCCATACGACGAGCCATGATTGGAAAAAAAATAAACCCACACTGGAATCAAGATAACTACCTAACAATACAGTAAAAAAAAATAAAAAAAAATAAATGCAGTCTGCACTCTCACACCCGATTAGTTGAGAAAGCTAACAACACCGTACATCGGCAAGATCAATACGCCAAAACCAAACGACTTTACTCCCCAAAGCCCTACTCTCACAACTACACAAAAGTTCAAGTCCAATACTACGGCTTCCAAAATCTCTAAAAACCCAAAAAATAAGCCCTTTTTGAGCTGAATCGAGCCCCACGTTGGGCGCCAAATATGTGACCGCCCACTATCTCTTTAAATCGATCCTAGGAATCCCTGTTCCTAAAAACCTTTACCACGTTTGAGAGTCAAACAACCTACATACGACGATCGATAGAAAGGTCAACGTTACCGGAAATCTAGGTGGCCCCTAGCTTTTATACAGTGAAGATGGGCAGGGTTCTTTATAAGGTGTTACTCTATGAGGGCGCCACTTGATTGTTTTACACCTAGTTCCGGATATTTATAAGAGATGTTAATTACGAAATCCAGCTTACCAAGAATCCAACACAACCAAGAACTCCTTGGACCTCCCTGGCAGCTGCACCTAAAATCGCAGGCTTATACGTCGGAATGTACAAATGTGGGAACGAAATCTTACAGTTGGAATATCTTAAAGGCTTACGTAGAAGCTGACAAACACTAAACAGCACCTAACGTTACTAATACGGGAGTGAGAGGTGAGTGCAGAACAAACGACACACAAATATATATATAAAATAAAATTCTAGTTTATTATAAAATCCAGATGATGCCTACAAGTGGTCAGACAGATCAAAAACAGTATTATATATACACATATATAACCTATAAATTGCTAGCATGTATGTTAAATGAATAACAGAGTCCGCAAAATGACTCACTTGCTATATCTCAATAATTTACTGCTAAACAAATAGCTTTAAGCTACTAACGTTCGTATGGTAAGCAATAACAAGTCAAGTAATTCAAACGCAACAATAAAAGTAACTAAGCTAAATCAAATGGAAATTTGTGTCCTTTCGTGATCACGATCAGCTTACAAAGATGTTAAAATATGAAAAGGTGTATCAAATGGTAGCCTAAATAATGATAATACTTTATCAAACTCAAAGCAATTATATTAATGATAATGTGAATATAAATCATCAGCTAACGTGTAGGGTTCAAATAAAAAGCTGGGTATCTTATCCTATTGTGTTATCGTTAAAACTTTATCTTTGAATTCCAAAACTTGACCACCATAAGTAAAGTCACAGCTTAATACTGGATTTAAAAGTCCAAACAAACAAATTGAGTTCTTTATTAACAATACAACTTAAAGACTACTACCTGTAAGGTCTGATCTCCAGTGAACCTTCTCTGGTCGATTTTTCGCTAACAAAATATCTACTGTCCACTGTGTCGGTACCTTCCGGCCACCTGTACTTCCTCTACTCAACAACGAAATGTCCTCGGCAATCTGATGTTGCTGGGAATGGCTTATAATTGAATTTGCGCCATAAAATGGTACCATACCAATATTCTTATTCTCCCATTGACCACTCGTTAGTTTAAGACAATATGTAGGCCTATTGCTTGTCGATTAGGCACTATAAAATCAATTAAAGCAAGACAAAAACTGAAACTAAAGCTAAAACCAAAGGCTAAAACCAAAAGCTAAAACCAAAAGCTAAAACCAAAAGCTAAAACCAAAAGCTAAAACCAAAACCCTGTAACAAATAGAAAGAGAAAACACGCCTTAGTTACACATAAAAAAAAAACTACGAGTTGGGTATTACCTCCAAATCCTGAGGGTTTCTATGTTATGTCAAGGTGTTTTGTTGACCACAGTTAGACAAGCCGGTTCTGATTGAAAACAAGCCACAAAGCCACTTGCTTTTTCGGCTTTACGTATGTGACATTTACTCTCCACCACGGGAATATTATAGTATTCAAGTACTATGCGACTAATTCGCTTCAACTTCCCAAACCTCCAGAATACTATAATCGTTTTACAGCCTAGAAATTAATCTCCAAACTAGGATGAATGGCCCACTTGCCTGTTTCTTTTTTTCTAGCTGAAATCTTGCCACACACTCAAATTAAATTGCTTCTTCCACCGTTTTCAAAACCAACCTTTTTTCTCAAAAATGTTTTCTCTCCCAGGTCATAGCTAATCTTGCTGATTCGCTATCGGTCAACAAAAAAAAGACGACAAGAAATGGTGTCCCGTTCTTCCATCAAAAATATCAAACTCTGGCAACGAATAACTTAATACCGCAGAGTTGCGACATTTACACGAATGGGGAAATTCGGGCTTCGACCGCAAGACCTCGACATATGTAACACACCTAACTTCCAATATTAATCTCGATAATAAACTTCTTCCACAGCTTATAGAGACCGTTGTAACCACAGTTCTGCATGCAAGAATTTATCTCACTACATTAACACATAATTCAGTAATTTCCAACCAGCTAAAGTTAGACAGACAATAAATTAATGACGTGCTGGCAACCATGCCTTCACAAGACAGTGTACTCTGCCGTTGTCGACTGTTTCGGTGGTAAATCTCGACTTCTAGAAATTGAAACTGAATGAATGTAGATAACAAATTAAAGATGTTCGTTCACAGCTGTCCCTAAACCAATAACAATATGAAACCGAATAATTATATGGGGTGTTTTTGTTTATTTTGCCTGCTACGTGTAATTAATGATGTTAATATGCTTAAGGTGAATTTTACACGTAACAATATATATATATATATATATATATATATATATATATATATATATACATATATATATATATATATATATATATATATATATATATATATATATATATATATATATATATATATATATATATATATATATATATATATATATAAACATATAAAGTCTGAAACCGACCTCGAATTTGGGTTCCAGGTGTCCTATGTAGCGCTCATTTGAAGAATTTTTTTTAAATTTAAAAGTCGCGTTCTCCTTATTAGTGATATTTATTAAAGAAAATTCACTAAAAGTACTGTATGTATGATGAAAGGTAAGTTTACATTAAGTTACCCCAAAAAATACATTGAGGTTAAGTCAGGAGACCGACCTGGCCACCAGATAAGTTCATTAATACCCAACCACTTTCCAGAAAATCTTTTGTGTAAATCGTTTTGTATTATGAGGAGGGGCCCCATCCTGAAACCATAAGTCGTTTTTCCTATATTCTAAGGAAAGATAATTAATGAAAGCTACAAGTTCATTTCTTAGAAAATTTAAATAACGTTCACCGCCTAAAGTACATTGATTAGGATATGATAAGACCCAATATGGGACCATTCCAAATTCCACACCAATTGTTTTGTTGCCCCATCTGGAATTATTATCAGACCAGTATCAGCAGTGATTCCTAATAATTACGCCAATGTTATGGAATTTTTTTCGTCACTCCATAAAATGTTATTGAATAAGTTATTTATTATTCGCCTCATAAAGGACTGATAACTGAGCTACGAAATCAAGCCAGCGCTGCTCATCGCCAGATCTTAAATGATTGAAAAGATAAACTTTATACGGACAATACTTATTTCTCTTCAAGATCCTTTGGCAAGACGTGATGGAAGCTTTTGATTGGGCTTGTAATTATTTTAGAGATGTGTGAGGATCATTAATAATAATCTGAAATAAATGTGCTACGTTTTAATCAGATGTCACAGTTACTGCCTTTATTCCTTAGATTTTCACATAAACTTGCAAATGTTTTTAGAATCTGCTTTTATTGTTTTTCATTATTTGTTTGAATTTTTTCATTTAAGTCTCGGACTTCTTATATAAAACATACTGTAAAATTTTTTCAATAAATATTACATTGCAATAACCTGCTTTAAAAGAGATGAATTTTTGAAACCTACTATCTAGTAAATTTATATCTCTAAGAGTGAATATAATGGAAAAATCATTTCTCATAGCCTTCTCATAGTTGCTAATATGAACTTACTTTCATCATACATACAATATTTTTATATTATCTCTATAATTTCAATTTTTAACATACGAATGTATTTAATAAAGTCCGGACGCAGCAAGTGCATTATGGAAGTGAATTTTCATAAAATCGTTTTTAATACAAATATATCTTTAATGCAAGCAGGCGTCAATTTGGTTACCGGTATAACCTATACCTATAGTAGAAGCAATGTGCCATATTTTATCAAAATAACTTATTGTTTGAAAGTGTACAAAAATTTTCCGAAAATATACTTAAAATATTTCCGAAAAATCCGGTTTCCTAGCCAAAGAACGTTAGGTTAATAGCAAATTGAGTTATTGAAATTTGAAGCATTTAATAAAAATTCGCTACCAAAACGAATTTACTGCATCTCATTTTTTTCTTACAAACATGCATCATATTTCGATGAAAAATGCAAAAATGCAATAATATAAAGCCGACATATATTTACGACTTATGGGCCATCCTATGATTGTCAAATAATTTTATAAGACAAGACACCCTATAATTAACGTGTACAATCTGTACTCGTCTCTTTTATAATCACAATTATATTGAATTTTACCGTACAAATGCGCCACCCTCGTTGTAAACAAATAAACACTGAAACTAAACCCGAATATGCATTATAGGGGTCCTAGTTTGCACTTATTTAAAGAAATATTTTTAAAATTCAGAAGTCGCGGTTTCCTCATTGGCGAATTTTTTCTACGAAGATTAGCTAAAAATTATAGACCGTTAAAGCATAAACTTAACCAATACTACTGCCAAAGCATCAGAAAAAGCGTCTATTTGAAATGAATTTTCTGGAAATATTTTAGTAAAATGAAGGACAATGACGGTTGAAGCTGAAACTTAAGGGTTTGTAGAACACTTTTCTTGCGACATTTTCTTTGCAGAACCCGTACTCGTTTAAGGTCTTTGTCTAAATGTTACCGATTTTGACGTTTTGTAAAAAACCTAATTTTTTTAAATTAAAATGCCTATAACTTTTTTGTCTTTTAACTTACAGAGCTAAATGTTTGTACATAGTTCACTCTTTGTAATACAAACACGGTTACCAAATTTGCTTGCCCTTATTTTGTTATTTTCGTAGATATATTTTTTTTTCGAAAGAAAACACAATATTTTCTGAGAAAACCTGGGACGATTATCCTGGTTAACTAACTTATCCAAGCCACTTGCAAAATGAAGTTATGTACCAAGTTTCATCAAAATCGCCCCATTATTTTTTTAGTAATGGGTGTGATGTATATATGTATATATATATATATATATATATATATATATATATATATATATATATATATATATATATATATATATATATATACACATATATATATATATATATATATATATATATATATATATATATATATATATATATATATATATATATATATATAAACAAATAAAAATTAAAACCGATCCTGGATATGGGTTTTAAGGGGCGTAGTTCGCGCTCATTTGAAGAAATTTTTTTTCAAAATTCAAAAGTCGGGATCTCCTTAATAGTGAATTTGTCTAAGAAAATTTACTAAAATTTCCAAAAAATGTATGATCTTTCCGACTGTAAAAAATACATTCTATCCAATTTGATTTTTTGTAATTAGTCATTTCCGGTCAAACCGGAAGTTGTACAGTAACCTGACTACGGCGGTTTACTAGTATTCTTTTAATTATGTAAAGTGTTCAGAAGAACCCAGTGTTCGGTACTTGTATTAAAAACTTATGGAGGTTTTCATCTTGTATGCAATGTTGCACTTAACTTCAAATATATAAAAAAAAACGGTTGATTGTTTCAAAGTCATGAATAGGAACGAATTTATTCGGAATTCAGTTTTATATTAAACGCGATTTATTCCAATCACATGACGTTCCAAAACTTTCTTTGCACAGCAGCGCCATCTACATGTGTGATAATTTTTGTTTTGTTTCGCAAGGTTCAAGTTTCACCTCCCTAATATAACACCTTGACCAATTTTCAAAAATCCCATTTAGTTTTTGGAAAGCTCTTTTGATTATCTATTTAATTCTGTAATTTTTAAATCTACGCATGAGGTTCTTAGATATTTGCTTTTAAGACTTCTAAGTAAAAAAATTAAATTCTTTTTATCTCGTGTTTGCGCCATCGGTTAGTTTTAGAAAAATTATAAAATCTTTGATGGTCACTGGATACAGGAAAAAAAGTTGTTTTTAGTCTTGTTGTGTTTTCGTTGATTAGGTGTACGAGTTGGTAGAAAGAAGTAAATATGATGATAATCCGTAGGTAGGTTTTTAATAGTTTTTTGTCATGTTTTCTTGTACCTTAAATTCCAGTGTGGATTGTTTTAATAAAATTTAAACAAAAAAATTTCAGGGTTGATCATTTCCAATTAATTTAGTATCCAAGTAACTTACACTATTTCAGAGCGCGTTGAAATTGGGTCAAGTTATAAAAAGCCTGGACGCAACAAGTGCGTTATGGTAGTGAATTTTCATAGAAATGATCTGGTCTGGCACAAAATATTTTATTATAACTTTTTTTTCTTATAACATAGAAACCTAAATTTTGGTGTATAGTTGTTTACCTTTTATATCGTAAGCCTACCCACCAAATTTGGTTATCATAGCTTTTTTATTTTTTGAGATAAAAATTTGACATATAAAATTTGAAGCTGACCCCGGATATGGGTTCTAGGGGTCCTAGTTCACGCTCATTTGCAAACATTTTTTCAAAATTCAAAAGTCGGGATCTCCCCATTAGTGACTTTTTTCTACGAAAATTCACTAATAGAAATAATCAGTATAGTCTTTCAATCAAAACCATCAAGACAAATATGTAAGTGATGTTCATGTTTCGAAAATATTGCGAAAATTTGAAGAAACTGGACACCCGTATATATGTTTATGTATGAGAGATTTCTCTCGAGTCTACAGTTGAACACAACGAGATGAGCGACGATCTGCAGTGAGATTTGAGGAATAGGCAGATTGAGTACTCGAGCTACAACAACCTCACCCACCATTGTCCACTGTTCGAAGGGGTAGGCAGATTGAGACATTAGAGTTTATTTAGTTTCATATTTCCTTAACCTCTTTAAAATGGCTCCAAAACAGGAGCCAAAGCGTTGATTTTTAATCAACTCTAGACGCGTTTCAATCAGAGAACCAATTGTTTTATAATAATGACCGCGGAAACATGTCCGAACATAAATATATTCCGTATTTCATTATTATAAAACACTTGGTTCTCTGGTTGAAACGCGTCTAGAATTTATAAAAAATTTGCGACAACTGTATTTAGTCTAGTATAATATGCTGTAAAATCCATATTTCTAAATTAAAAGAAAAAACTTATAGGCGTTTATTTAAAAAAAATTCCATGGTTTGAAATACTTTAGAGAAAATTCGCTACCGTAACGCACTTGCTGCGTTCAGACTTGTATTTCTGAGAAATCATAATCTTTATCGACTTTCACCATTGCATTGACTTTAACCAAGCAATTGCTGATATTAATCGGCTAGCTGCGTACCAGACCAATTGATTTGTTTTGATTTATAACCAACGAGGAAATTGTTATTTTAATCAGTGTTTTAATTAGCCTAAACGCAATTGATTTTGACGGATCTACCAACCATTTCGAATTACCTACCAGAACAAAATCACTTTCATATCAAACACGCATCGTTTTCTAATCGCTAAGTGAAACTGTAAACAAAACTAATCGTTGAATGTAATGCTGATAATGTGAAATTTAGTGATTGCTAAGCTTTAAAAGCCAGCAGAGTTCGTATTCCAGGCTTTTCTCCACGCTGATAACAGGACTAACAAATTCTTTGCACAAGTTAATGGGAGCTTTATGCTTGGGCGTTGTTATTGCTAAGGCACAACATAAGAAACAATCTTTCCTTATGTTGTGGCTAAGTTATACAGGATGCGTAAATAGTATTGCATCAAATGAGATTGTGCAGCAACGGTCATTTTCTGCAGTGGTGAAGAGTGGTCTGCCTGAAAGCAGAGAAAAAAGCGCGAGATTCATATTGTGTTAGAATATTTCGATGACCATCTCTTAACAGTGAACTTTAGTAAGAGGGTTTTTTCACCTTACACAGGTTATAGGTCTGGCCTACCAAATTTTACGGAAATGCGTTTCCAGTATATGTTGAAAAAACACAATTGGCACGCCCCTGTCGCTTTTATCTGTCTTCTTTTGCACTGATGTTTTAATCTCCTACATGGAGTTCAATGTGAGAATTAGTTACATTCTCCCTATTCAAGTAGTCAGTTAGTTACATATAACTTTAATCCAATATCCAATATTCAATATTAAAGTCATACTTATTCATATTATTAATTATTATTCAAACCATATTCATATAAAAATTCTCTAAATCTGCAATTACAATTACAACCGGCAACGCTGCTGGGAAGTATATTACTAAAACGGGGCGATCTTCTTGTGTGCTTGTGTGACGTCACGGAGGCCCGGTTCCGATGGTTTGGACTTTGGACCATATTTTACACATTTATTTGAATGCATACAAACATTAGCCTTGGCAATGGTAGACTGAAGATCAACCCAGGCTTCAGGGGCCACTGCAAAATTCAGGAGATCGTGAAGTAGCCCATGCTTGATATGAAGTCAGACTTCGCGAGCCCGCGAATGTGCAGAAAAAACAAATTTACAGTGGAAATCCCCGACTGCGAGGCATGGCGGGAGGAGACGCCGGATATACCATGGGACGCGCTCGTCTGGTTCACGGACGGATCCGGCGGTGAGGGTGGGACAGGGGCAGGTGTTTATTCGGAAGGACCGAGGGTAAGTCATAGTATTTCTCCCGGGGCCCATGCAACGGTGTTTCATCCTGCACTGTGTGCGGGAGAACAAGAGGAGGGGCTACACCAACAAGTGGATCCTCAGAGCCACAGACAGCCAGGCAGCCCTTAAGGCACTAAGTAGCCCACGGTTAAATTCCTGGCTGGTGATTGAGTGCCGAGACGAGACGAGCGACCTGGCTGGGCAGAATGAGGTGACCCATATCTGGGTGCCGGGTCACTCGGTGGTCAAAATCAATGAAGAAGCTGACAGTCTCGCGAAGATAGGGTCAGTAGAACCATTTATGGGACCAGAACCGGCTCTGGGCGTGACAAAGAGCACTGCCAGGGGAACCATTAAGTCCTGGGTCAGAAACCAACACACGGTGTACTGGGCGGACTGTCCAGGGCTCAGACATGGGAAGTCAATAATTGACGGACCCAGTTCAAGTGCTGTGGAGCTCCTAAATCTTAGCAGAGGACAGCTAAGAAACACAACAGGTCTCTTGACGGGACACACGGCCGTCAAGAAACACCTGCATAAAATGGGGCGGTTCGAAGGGGACCTCGCATGCAGACTCTGCGGCGAGGGGGAGGAATCAGCCGAGCACATCTTGTGCGAGTGTAAAGCTCTGGACCGCAAAAGACAACTGATCTACGGTCAGTCTAGACCGGAGACAGAGCAATATAAAGCTTTATCCTATCAATCGCTGTGCAGACTAGTTCAAGCCACAGTGATTTTGGAATGGGTGGAGTAAGACTAAGGGTATGCACAATCAACCAAAGGTTGCCGTGCTATCGGGGCGGCAGGACCGCGGACGAGCGCTGAGGAAAAAAAAAGGCGTAATACAATAGTGCATAATATTCCATGTCAACAGTACATGTCATATTCAACTGACAAATTATTTTGATAAATGTCAGATCTACTTTCAAAGTTACATATAAATAAGTATTTTGTTTCCTGATATTTGTAATACAAATGTTCTTCTTCTTACATTCATATATATTTTTGGCCATCACGATTTTACTCATAGCGTTGGATAAAATTTTAGTAGCTTTGGAATTTTGAAAAGATTTCTTCAAATGAGCGCAAACTAGGCCCCATAGAATTCATATCCGGGTTAGTTTCAATTTTTATCTGTTTGCATATATACAGGGTGACGCATTTCTAAGGTAAAGCTCAATATATCCATTATTATACAAGATATGAGAAAAAAATGTATATGTTAATTATACGATGTCTGGAGCTGCATCTTATAACATTATTTTTACAATCACAGGTGGCCCAGAAGTCGCTGGTCATGCAATTTTTTTTTCCTAATCGACAACGCCTTATATTATTGCAATTTTTGCATTTTCTATCTAAAGATAATGCATGTTTGTAAGAAAATAAACTTGGGACTCAGCAAGTGCGTTATGGTAGTGATTTTTCATAAAATCTTTCTTTCGATAGCTTAATTTACTATTAACCTAAGTTTCGTTGGCCAGGAAAACAGTTTTTTGAGCACATTTTAAGTTTAGTTTCGAAAGATTTTTGTACATTTTTAAACAATAAAGTTATTTTTGTGAAATATGGTACATTGTTTCTCCTATATAGGTTATACCGGTAACCAAATTCGATGCAACTTTCTTAAAAAACATATAATTCCTATTAAAAATATTTGTATGAAAATTCACTACTATAACGCCCTTGCTGCGTCCAGACTTTTTGATATTGTATACTATACAGCTTGAATTTATTAAAAAAATATATTTTGAGTCGTTATCATAACGCAGTTGCTGCAGTAGCAAATGTTCACCTTTAGGTGTACTTTTTAAACCTGCTGTTGTCTTATGTCACCGTTGTAATGTTACAACATGAACTTAATCAACATACTCGCATAAAAAATAAATAATTCTCGGAAAGATAATCACCACAAATTTTCAAAGTGACGTGATAATTTGAAGTAGTGACGTTTATCATAGATAACATTAAAATTCCAAAAGGCTTACTCCACGATGAAGTTATGACCACCATTCCCTTAATAATAGGAAATAAAAAACACCATGTAACTAAATCTCCTAAATATGACTGTGTGTGTACCTCGGACACATGTCCGTACAGACAAATGATAACCGGCGAGCCGTTTATATGTAAAACGGCCAAAACAATCCGATCACCTACAGACATCATTAGCCGATAATAAATAATCCCATACAATGTTTTTCTAACGCTCTAACTGTACACGGTTAACCAGTAAGAGAAAAACAAACAATTATATAAAATATCACGTTCTATGTCCATCAATAAACATAGATCGCCACGAACATATCGCTCAAAGGAGTTTAGTAGGCACTGGAGTCAATTAATAATGACAATTCACAGCGTGATCCTGAGCCCACTGCGACTGAGACACTCGGCTCACCCTTTCATTATCGTACGAATATAACGAAACTACGTTGTTTCGTCCCCGACGGACGACATGTTTAAATATATCAATACCATAACGCCATTGTCAGACATTATAAATCCAAAATTTAGTAATTTCCATTTAATTTCATTTCTACACACATTCTCCGTCTCAAACTGTGCACGCTCGAATAGTTGTAGGAGAAAGACAGAAGTACTTAGCGTGGCTCGAGAACTGGTCGGACGGGATCCTTTAATAATTTAGGTTTGTCATATCAGTTTATCTTGGACCGATCTTTGAACAATGCTGCCTATCTCTACCGGTAGATATAATAGAATGTTGTCTTTAAAAAATGGGCTTTTTGTTCTTTTGTAAACTCTGGTTTTGGTTGCGCTTTTCTTTTTATGTGTAATTAACAGTTTTATTGGCGATTTTATAACCCATAATTATAGTGGATAGGTTTTGAGTTGAATGGGAAAAATGCGACGACAGATCTAGTTTTTTCCTACTTCCCGCATTCATTTGAATTAGTTTGAATAAACAAACAATGATATGTCGTTTAGTTGGACAAGCTAAACTGGCTTTCAAAAAAATCCGAACACTCAATAGAGTTGTACATCTTCAAAGAAAATTTATACATAATGTGTCTATAATCAAACTTGATATGAGTACATTTTCAAACTAAAATATTGAAAATTAACAAATTTATTTATTTTAAGTGCGTCCGCCCCTTAGGTATTCGATAACTCTTCCAGGAATGCTAGTAATTAAATGATTTATGGTATCCTGAGGACTGCCATCTTCAGGATTCTTGAATTCGACGACGAAGGTCAACTAGATTATTTGGTGTTTGGGGTAAATTACTCAGTAGGTTGCCAATCATGCCCCACACATGTTCGACTGGTGACAAGTCAGGGGGGGGAAATATGCTATGGAAGTATGGTCACGTTATTTTCTTGTAAGAACCTTGTAGTAATCCTTGCTGTATTAGAACGTGCGTTGTCTTGTTGGAAAAGGGGTTGAATTCACCTGCGTAGGTATGGCAGTGCATGAGGACGACATTGTCATCATAGTCCGAGGAAAGGTTACACAGTCAGTGTGGGAGCGCATGCAGATAGCACTGAAAATGGTGGACGGTTGGTGAAGGGCTCGAGGTGAGCCCCGAGAAAGCAACCGTCATGCCGTTTACGAGGAGGAGGAAGTGGGAGAGCCACAGAACTCTCACTCTATACTGTAGGAACATTCCAATGGCCAGGGTGGTAAAATATGTTGGGTTCATAAGCTAACCTGGAATGGTCACGTTGAAAATATACTGCGTAAGGCAGTCATGACCTTAGCCGTCACTAGGCGGCTATAGGGAAAAACGTGGGGACTAAGACCTAGTATGGCCCACTGGCTGTATACAAGGGTGGTCAGACCATCGTTAACATGCGCGGCACTGGTCTGGTGGCCTAAGGTGATATAATCCAGTGCCAAACAAAAACTAGGCAATTTCCAAAGGATGGCTTGCCTAGGTATCACAGGGGCTATGTCTTCAACCCCAACAGCCGCCATGAAGGTGTTTCTGGATCTCCCCCCCACTACGCTTAGTTCTTATGGGGGAGGCCAGTCTAGGACTATACAGAGTAGCCTGCAATGGTAGACTGGAGATCAACCCAGGCTTCAGGCGTCACTGCGAAATTCAGGAGATCGTGTAGGGGCCCATGCTTAAAATGAGGTCAGACGTCGCGAGCCTGCGAATCTGCAGGGAAAACAACTTTACAGTGGATATCCCCGACAGTGAGGCATGGCGGGAAGAGACGCCGGGCATACCACGAGGCGCGCTCGTATGGTTCACGGACGGATCCGGCGGAGAGCGTGGGACGGGGGCAGCTGTTTATTCGGAAGGACCTAGGGTAAGTCATAGTATTTTCCTCGGAGCCCATGCAACGGACTTTCAGGCCGAAATGTACGCCATCCTGCACTGCGTGCGGGAGAACAAGAGGAGGGGCTACACTAACAAGCGGATCCTCATAGCCACAGACAGCCAGGCAGCCCTTAAGGCCCTAAGTAGCCCATGGGTGAATTCCTGGCTGGTGAGTGATTGCCGAGACGAGACGAACGACCTAGCTGGGCAGAATGAGATGACCCTCATCTGGGTGCCGGGTCACTCTGGGGTCAAAGGCAATGAAGAAGCTGACACACTCGCAAAGAGAGGGTCAGCAGAACCATTTATGGGACCAGAACCGGCTCTGTGCGTGACAAAGAGCACTGCCAGGGGAGCCATTAAGTCTTGGGTCAGAAACCAACACAAGGTGTACTGGGCAGACTGTCCAGGGCTCAGACATGGGAAGTCAATAATTGACGAACCCAGTTCAAATAGAGCAGTGGAGCTGCTAAATCTTAGCAGAGGACAGCTGAGAAACACAACAGGTATCTTGACGGGACACATCGCCGACGAGAAACACCTGCATAAAATGGGGCGGTTCGAGGGGGACCTCGCATGCAGACTCTGCTGTGAGGGGAAAGAATCAGCCCAGCACATCTTGTGCGAGTGTTAAGCTCTCGACCGCAAAAGACAACTGATCTACGGTCAGTCTAGACCGCAGACAGAGCAATATAAAACTTCACCCTACCAATCGCTGTGTAGACTAGTTCAAAGTACAGTGATTCTGGAATGGGTGGACTAAAAAGATTAAGGGCATGCACAATAAACCAAAGGTTGCAGTGCTATCGGGGCGTCAAAGCCGCGGACGAGTTCTGAGGAAGGAAAAAAAAATTGCAGTGCAGCAGGCTGCAGTCCGTTTGGTATGTAATCAAATTTCTGTAAATAAAAACAAGAGGTGACCTGTTACCGTATGATATCGCACCCCGAACCATAACCCACTATATAAGGCCCGTATGCTATTTCACAGCAAATTCTAAATTTCTGCGTTCTCCATGTAATCGTTTTACTCTTCTGCGGAACCACATACCAAAATTTAGACCGTAATTTTACCGTAAAATTAAAAAAAAAATTTGTGCCACTTTTTTTACGTTAACGTCGGTCTATTTCGACGACTATGGCCAATCACCGACGCCAGGAAGCAGCCTTACCTCACTATCCTGGAAACTTTGCCGAAACCACGCCTGTCTGTAAGGAAGGTAGGGATATTTAACGTGCCCAACATCACATAGACACGGGACCAACGGCTTTACGCCTCCTCCGAAAGGCGAAACGTGCAGACATTCAACTTGCTTAAATACAATGTCAGAACCTCGGCTAATGTTAATTTTACAGTATGTACTGAAAAAGTGAACGGGGAACCCTGGGAATCGAACTCACTTCCCTTTGGTGCACTAGTTTTTACCACTGAACTACCAAGGTCACTGGTAATGAGAGAAATGCACAAGACCGAAATATTTGATGTTAAACATAATCTACTGAATATTACAGACAAACACCTTGGCTAAAAGATGTCTAGAGAAACGAGAATAACTCCTTTAAAAACGAATCGTTTTTTCAAAAATGTCAAAGTGGCGATTTAAAACTGATGAGTTTTAACAAAGGTTCTGGGCATGATACATGAAAATATTATATGGAATGCTTTAAACAAAGTGCTAGATTTCCGTTTCAACTGTTACTCTTCTTTATTTCATAAAATATTTGAAGAAAATCCATTTGAAATAGAAAATATTTGCTATGCTTAAGGACGAATTTACGTACGAGCTTATAACCCGCTTATTACAGCAAACCTGTCATGTGCTCCATAGCCGAGTTCGTTAGAGCCCGTGTTTGATACTTAAACTCGGCGATAACGCGGGTTCTAATCTAATTCTATGCAACATATTTTTAGATAATTTTTATAGAAAAAAACTCATAATTGAGATGAGAACTCTTAAGGCTTTTAATTCAAATTTTAATAGCAGATCAGGTTGCTTTTGTTATTCTAAACATTGACTGAAAGGCTTCTCTCCAGAAAACATATTTATATAAGATTTACTTCCCGACGCGTTTCGACACTCTAGGAGGTCTTCTTCAGGGGATAAATTTGAACAATTCTTGAAAACATTGAACTTGAAACTATAGAAAAGATTCAATAGGCCAAAACTTCATCCATTTTACCAGGGGCCCAGCAACACTACATCCGAATTCGCCAGAAATTTGTCCCTAAATAAAAATCAATGAAAGAGATCGACTATTTAAAACGACAGAAATGATGACGGGCAGCCATTATGCAAACTTGAACAGTTTTGTTATTCTAACTTGTTAAACCATTTCATGCTTAACACAGTCGTACAGACTTTTTTGTGGCTTCTCTGCAACCGTCTTCGCTTTTTACGGCATCATCGGGCAAAAGAAAAATTTCTTTGTGGACCCGCAGAAGTATCTACGTCTGTATTTAGATCAGGTGTATAAAATTTAATTTATTTCATTAGCGAATTTTTATGTACAAAATGTTTCTGTAATAGTAAAATTTTCTTACAAACTGTTTAGTGAATTTCCTGGAAAGAAATTTTTTTTGTAATTTTCTTGAAAGAAAAATTTGTTTCGAATTTTTGTGTAATAGAATGTTTAGCGAAGTTTTGATGGAACATTTTTTACGAAATTCGTGAAAAATAATGTTTTAATAAATTTTCGTAAAAAAATATTCCAATTGTGAAGAATATTTTAGCAAATTGTTTACGTAAAATATTTTAACCAATTCTTGTAGAAGTACTATTTTCTAGCAAATGTTTATAGAAATAGTTCCCTTCTCACGAGATCACGCTTTTGAGACATTTGGAAAAAAAATTCAAGTAGTAACCATAAAACAGTTATTGTTCACTGACACAAAATAATAATAATAATTTAGGCATAAAAGTAAATAGTATTTAATAACCCTCAAATTAGCCAAATTTATATGGTTCATCCTAAGTTAACTATATCAAACTAAATACTTTTTTCGACGGACACTTAATTTTTTTCTGTATCCTGTCGGCAGAATAATGGCTTCTTGATTTGTTTATTCTTTCTATGGTAGTGATGATTTGAATCCTATCGTTTTCTTTGTAGCATATCTGTGTTGTTTTCCGCTAATTATATTTATCTTACTATGCGATGAAAATATCTTTGTATCTTTTGTATAATTAACGAAAATTGCTTTAATAACTCCAGTTTTATCGACAAAAATAAAGAGATACCGGACATAATAATTATTCAAGAATTTCTGTGAAAGATCGACGAGATTTGATAGAATCTCAATGCACTGTTGGCGTGTCTGTCGAAATATCATGTAGATATTTTACATATACGTGGAGGCAAAACTCCACCATTCCATTAAACGCGTCCCTGGATAGTATCAAAAACACCTGCTATTTAATTTCGTATTCATAAAATTGCTGATTGGACATATTGATTTTTCATTTCTTAAAATCGCTAGTGCAGCGCTAAATAATACCTTGTAACAAACTATATGGTTAAATCTTAAAAGAGAAGCACCACAAAAACGCCATCGGCGATAAGAAAATTCTTTGCCTAGAGAAGAAAGAATTTGTTACAAAAATGAAAAGTTGACGCAGCAAGTGCGTGATGGTAGCCAGTTTTCATAGAAATGATCTACACGATTTTCTTACGAAAATTACACACACACACATTTATATATATATATATATATATATATATATATATATATATATATATATATATATATATATATATATATATATATATATATATATATATATATATATATATATATATATATATATATATATATATATATATTCAACATATCTTGATCACCAAAACATTTTCGGAGATGTATAACCGTCATATTGTTGGGCTTTGGAGTGCGCAACTTTTCTCCCATTTAACCAAGTCTGTATCTGCTACCGTTTTGAAGATCCCCATAGTGGCCCTCCTTATCTTGAACACACTGTATATATACACCATTATATATATATATATATATATATATATATATATATATATATATATATATATATATATATATATATATATATGTGTGTGTGTGTGTGTGTGTGTGTCTGTGTGTGTTGCCATACATATATAGCAATATATATATATATATATATATATACACATCTCGAACTTAGAAAATTACAGGCCGATAAGTCTACTTAGCCACCTCTACAAATTATTTACTGGAATCATTACCACACGACTTGAAAAGAAGTTGGACTTCGTCCAGCCAGTGGAACAAGCTGGTTTTCGAAGTGGGTTTGGAACCAATGATCATCTCCAGAGCGTCAAAACAGTGATTGAAAAGACCATCGAATATGGCAGACCTCTTGTCCTTGCTTTTGTGGATTTCCATAAGGCTTTCGACACTGTGAAGCTGGATGCAGTGTTGCAGTTCCTAGAAGCATGCCGCATTGACTATCGCTACACCAAACCGATTTACAATATATATATAAATGCTACTCTTGTGATAAAAGTATATGAAAACACGAATCCTATTAAAATTGGGAGAGGAGTACGTCAGGGAGATACGATCTCTCCAAAACTGTTTATCACCGTCCTGGAATATGTGTTCAAGAAGCTAGATTGGGACCAGAAAGGTCTAAAAATAGACGACCAAAGTCTGTCAAACTTACGGTTTGCAGACGACATTGTCTTACTGGCTGACAACTTGGAAGATATTAGAGTGATGCTACAGGAACTTCAGGAGGCCTGTGCAACAGTAGGTCTAAAAATGAACATCGGAAAAACAAAATTTATGACAAACCTCGTCCCTAGTAACAACCTAATTATTGAAAACTCTGAGGTGGAATGGGTAGATAAATACACATATATGGGCCACGAGATAAGCATATCCAAAGCCAACCAAACATTGCGAGATAAACAGAAGAGTTATACTCTCCTGGGCGGCTTACGGGAAACTTCGAGACGTTTTCAGAGGCAACCTTCCAGTATGCTTGAAAAGAAAAGTTTTCAACCAATATGTTCTACCGGTTATGACCTACGGCGCCGAAACACTAACCCTTACCAACGCTTCTGCTAAGAAACTAAAAGTAGCACAGCGCAAAAAGGAGAGGTCGATGCTTGGCGTTTCGTTACGTGTCCACATTAGAAATGAAGAATTACGCAGAAGAACAAGAGTGACTGATGTGATCGTACATGTGGCAAAACTCAAATGGAAGTGGACGGGACATGTGGCTCGCATCAAGATGACAGGTGGACAAAACGATTACTTGAATGGAGACCCAGATCCGATAAAAGAGACAGAAGAAGACCACCAACTCGCTGGACAGACGACATTACAAAAAACTGG
Source organism: Tillus elongatus (assembly GCA_964006375.1). NCBI lineage: Eukaryota > Metazoa > Arthropoda > Insecta > Coleoptera > Cleridae > Tillus > Tillus elongatus. Next base: position 67,412,403 of record OZ023270.1, on the reverse strand, counting down.
ATTCGTAGCGCTCAAGACAGAAAAGAATGGACTCAACTATGGGAGGCCTATGTCCAGCAGTGGACCCAGAGGGCTGATTGATTATATATATATATATATATATATATATATATATATATATATATATATATATATATATATATATATATATACATCCAAAACGGTAGCAGATACAGAGTTAATTAAATGGTAAGAAAGTTGCGCACTCCAAAGCCCAACAACATGGCGGTTAGACATCTCCGAAAATTTTTCGGTGTTTGAGATATTTTGAAAAATTTGGATTTTTCGATTTTAGATGTTATTTTCTGGCCTGAATGGTGGACATTCACCAATACCGATGATAGTTATCCACAGCACCTTTTCAGTTTCTTTAACGAAGCCTTGCTAATTTTTGAATCCGACGTTTCTTCTTTGCGGGACCCTCTTCAACTTTTTTTTTAAAATACAGCCCTCCTTTTCTGATATCATATTCTGAAAGTCCTTTTAATTCCAAATTGGGCGATGGGTCACATATTGTGGTTTAGTTCCAATTTAGTCCCTTTTTCGACCTTAATTAAGAAAATTCCTATTACGGAGCTGTACATTTTTAAACTTAAGTACTAAACAACTAGCAATATCAGTTAGTACTTTATGTCATTTAGGCGTATAATCATAATCCAATCGATGAATTGAAACAACAATTTAATAGAATAGACACAAAACAAATAAAATAACATTACCAGAAGACCTAAACAGAAACTACAGGTTTTTTAAAAGAACCATATGCTGTAAGGTTTGTCACTAGTTTGGTATAAGTCCTTTTATTTGGCTGTATTCTTTCCGGATATTTCTGTAAATACATGCGCTCCGCAACAGAGCAATTCCGGTTGGATAAAATGAAACATGCCAATATCTCAAACTTTTCTTCGTTAGAAAACATATTTACTAGAAATAGTTACTAATTATTACACAATAAATTAAACAAGAAATTAATGTGTCAAAAATTATTGTTACTGTCAATCCAAATATGGCTATTGTCACATCCATACCTGTTTCTGCAGCGAGATGGGACCTTGTCGTACATCTCACAATGTTCTCGGAGGCTGGCTACCATAGCTGTATTAATTTATAGTGTGTTCTCGCTGTAATCAGTACACCGCACTAACGAGCTGTAAATGAGAGCGAAACCGGTCTGCGGTTCTAATTATGGTGGGAATACATCTAGCCTTACATATATTATCCCTATATTAGGAAAGAAATGGGCCACGACTAACAATTTACAAAATGGTTAGTTGATTGTACACAGTCTCTATTTTATAAAATTTTGTGTTAATTGGAGCTGTCGTGACAACATACTACCTGGTTCCGCACCGAGATGGCGACCCTGTCGTACATCTCACAGTGTTCTAGGAGGCTAGCTACCATAGCCTTATTACTTTATGGGTGTGTTCTCGCTGTAATTAGTGTATCGCACTGACGAGCCATAATTAGAGAGAAACCGGTTTGCGGTTATAAGTATGGTGAGAATACATCTAGCCTTATATACATTGTCCCTATATTAGAAAACAAATGGGCCAGGGATTAGTTGGTTGTACACAGTCTCTAATTTATAACATTTTGTGTTAGTTAGAGCTGTCGTGACAACATACTACCTGGTTTTGCACCGAGATGGAGACCGCGTAGTACATTTCACAATGTCGAATATTTAAAAACCACAACGTGTTAGGGAATTTTTGAACAGAGATTTTCCAGAGCAAAGGATTGGGCGTAGAGGTGCTATTGAGTGGCCGCCTAGATCACCGGAGTTAACTCCTTTAGACTTCTTTCTATGGGGCCATTTAAAGAGTAGAATTTACGCAACAGAACCGGAGTCTCTGGAAGAATTACGACGACGCATTGTTGAAGAATGCCGTCTAATAACTCCACAAATACTCCAGAATGTCAGAGCTCGTTTTGTACAAAATTTGTACTGTTGTATGGAAGCTGGTGGTCAACAATTTGAGCACTTACTTAACTGAATACACATTTTTTAACGTTTGGTTTTGTTTTTTAGTTTTTTTTTAACGAAAAATTGACTAAATAGTGCATTTCTTATCACAATGAATGAAATACTTTCTTGCAACTCCAACTGTGAATAATTTTTAAACGAGTTAATAAAACTTCCAAAAAAACTGGTGTGCTAAATTCTGAAAAGAAAGAGCTTTCAAATGATGTAACACTCGACCCATGTTCCCTATTTAAAATATAAGGGTTGCTATCACCATCCTTAAGGGGTTGATGTGACAAAATTGAGTTTTATGTCAAAACATGTCCTCCCCAATATTAAAATTGACGTGTTTCAGCGTTTCTTAAAAAAAATTTCTGTGGACGCAAATCGGTCTGTTTCGTTTTCAATGCGCCACCCTATATATATATATATATATATATATATATATATATATATATATATATATATATATATATATATATATATATCGTACCGATAACTCAAACAATAATGGGCCGATTTTGATGACGAAATTTGGTACGTACCTTCCTTTTGTAAGTGAATTGGATAAGTTCGTTAGCCAGGAAAACCGGACCAGTTTTTCAGGGAAAATTTTGAGTTTTCTTTCGGAAAATTTTGGTATCTCCCAAAAGTAAGTTATTCCCAGAACAACTCCAAGTGCAAATAAAACTTAATAAAGGCCATACAAATAGACAAACTATCATACCACAATAATGAAAACAGGAAACCAATACAATCAGCACAAACCGATAACACAGCCAATCAAACAACTGTAAACCAACCAATAAGGACTGAACACGGAGACGTCACGTACAACATTAGAAATAGAACACTCTGGAACGATCAGATTCAGTAGCGTGCTGATGATGAACCAGGACGGTTCGAAACTGCAGTCCACGTAAATAAATAAACATGACAGAAAGTACATCAAACAAATAAAAGTATATATATATATATATATATATATATATATATATATATATAGGTAAGAGGAAAGCTAGTGGAAAACTTGTTTCAGCTGATAAATTGCAAAAGCCACAATGAAATGACAAAATCTGTTACTGACAAGAGTCGTGACAAGGCGACCTTCCTTCAGACTCTGATGGTGCGCCACGACCTTTTCTTTTTCCTTCTCTACCCATAATTTAATAGCTACTTCTATTTGAACCTGTCGTTAGTAAGTAAAAGGATTCCTTAATATTACACATAAGTTAAAAATGTAAAGTTTTATAATCATACTTTTTAGTGATTTTTCATAGACAAAATTAACCCATGAGGAAATCCCGACTTTTGAATTTTAAAAGAAAAATTATTCAAATGAACGGAATTAGGACTACTAGAACTCATATTCGGAGTCAGATTCAATTTATATATATATATATATATATATATATATATATATATATATATATATATATATATATATATATATATATATATATATATATATATATATATATATATATATATATATATATATATATATATGGATTACAGTGATAACTCAAAAAAGAATGGGCCGTTTTTTATGAAATTTATTAGGTACCTTCCTATTCTAAGCGGCTTAGATAAGTTCGTTGGGTTTTGTTTGGAGAAATCTTTGTATCTCTGAAAATAACAAAGCTATGGCAACAAAACACACACACACACACACACATATATATATATATATATATATATATATATATATATATATATATATATATATATATATATATATATATTTATGGATTACAGTGATAACTCAAAAAATAATGGGCCGTTTTTTATGAAATTTATTAGGTACCTTCCTATTCTAAGCGGCTTAGATAAGTTCGTTGGGTTTTGTTTGGGGAATCTTTGTATTTCTGAAAATAACAAAGATATGGCAACAAAATACAGACTTAGAGACTATTTGTCTGGCTTCATAAATGTTCTTTTTTTTTCTTTTTCTGTAACCGGTTTTGCTGCTTGAGAGCATCATTAGACAGGAAAAAATTGCATTGATTTATACCTATTCGTGACAACTACAATTTAAAAATCTGTTGCTACATTATGATATTTTGATTAAAAATTATCTAAAAAATAAAAAGAAAATTAAAATGACAGATTGCGTTTTTAAAATGTTTACGTGATATCTGTCAATATTTAACATGAAAATAAAATCAAAATATAACAATAATAACCAGCAACAATTACAAAAAAATTTCATATTTTAATCGCTAAATAAATAAATAACACTCATAAAATGTTAAGAAACTAATCAGATAGATTAAAATTTGGAAACATCTATTGTATAGCGGTCTAAATTCAACTGAATTTGTTAAACAATTAGTATATTCACATGTGAGTAAACAATTATATACTAAACTTTTGGAAGCATACTTCTAACGATGGCACTCCTTAGATCATTGAGAAATCAAAGTATTAACCGTTTATGCAATACGCTCAGAATGTAATATTACACTTAGAAGCCGATATGGTTACATAAATTGCGGAACACCGAACTCTTTGTTATCCATGATTTTGACGCACGTCTAAAAAAAGACTTCAACTCTAGATCAAGATACGAACCTCTCCACCTCCCTTCTGCACAACTATGTATAACGTCCAAGAGATTTGGAACAACAGATGAGAACCACATCGTGGGTTTTCTATCGCTGTATTATAATGTAGACCTCACTAATCTTCTCCTAAGTTGACACATGTCATAATTGATGTATTACATGATGGGGGTGTATTCTTTATGTAGCAGAAGAGAGGGAGAGGGAAGCAGGCAGTGGGTATAGAAAATGAAATAAGAAACTGAAGTGTGTGACTCAGTTCTGGAAATATATTGTTTGTAAATCCGGTTGCGTCATATTTCGGTGGTATTAAGGTGATATTTCAGTGATATTCATAATAAATAGCATTAGACTAAGTTTGGAAATATCAACGTAATGCGCTAAATCGGATAATACATATTTAAACAGTATTAAAGGTCGTGTGTAAAATAAAATTTATTTCTTTTGCTAAAAATAATCTTTACAATAAAGTGGGAGCTGGTTTATTTCAATAGGAGCATAATATTACAGAATGGGGTTGTATTCGAGGTTGTAGAATCCTTAATAGCTACCTATTTCCAAAACAAAGGCAGTTGAGATGTTGTTGAAGCTAGAGAACAAATTTATTTTCATAACAACTACTACTACTATTACCAGTCCATCATTCCTATAACAATTGTTTTAGTAATGGCTTTATATAAAAACATATACGACTCTCTAAGCAATCTTAATCTACACTCTACAAAAGAAAGCATTTTAGATGAGTTAATAAGGTTTTATTTGTTAAAATCATAATATTACAACAAGTGCATAGAGCTAAGAGAGATCTATGATTGAACACACTGAGACCTTAGCGACGATCTTCAGTGAGCCGATCAAGCTATTAATATCCACCTCTGGTGCTTTCTCTAGTCCCTCCAAGAGACCATGTCTCATTGTCTGGGCGCTACGGTAACCGGAGCACCAGTTCAGCCGATGCTCAGACGATTCATTTTCCTCGTTGCACCCTGCAGTAGTCATCATTCGAGATTGTTCTTCTTTTGGGAGTTACCCCAACAGCACAGTTTCCTGTGATAACCCCTATGGCTATGCAGACCAGGTCTTTCCTATGCTTCAGCTCTTGTTTGGTTGTAGCTACTGACCTGACCCTCAAAATTCTGGATACACCGCTATCGTTTCGATTTTGCCACGTTTCTTCTTTGTTTCACCAGGATGATTCCATTAAATGCATTCTTCAACTAGTTGATTGGTGGCAGTGGAGAGTTCATGATCTAGCTTCTCCAATCCATCTACTTTTATGTTCCCTTCCACTTTTCTGCGGCCGGGCACCCAGCATAGACTAACCCTGACGTTTCGAATACAGGACAGTGCATCTTGGCAGCTCATCACTTCCTTTATTCTCATTCGTTTCGATGCTATTATTTTGTGTGCAACTGTCCAAATAGATTGCGACATCTCCTAGCCTTCTTTCATTTTCCTAAAGTAGTTTGGCTGCCTACTTTATTGCGTATATATCTGCCTGTGTGATTCTGCAATTATATTTTATCCTATATGACTCCTAAATGGCAAGAGATCCCGAGTAGATGCCCGTGCCTCTCTAAGTTACAGAGGCGCCTGTATACACGGACCACTCGTGTTATTTTATTACTGAGTTAATATTCCACTCTTCTCTGTAGAGGATGTCTATGTTAACACTTTCTTCAAAGTTGTTCCTGGTAACCATATAGTTAGTTAGCCGACTCAGTAGACCTAGTCCTTTGTTAGCACCCTGTTTTACCATTTCTGCCAGTATTCTTGCGTGTCCTTATTTGAACGGTTTCCACATGTTTGACTCCCTAAATCTTCGGGCTATCTTTGCTGCTAGACTTTAATCTAACATTCCAGTGGTTTTAGGTTTAGTGTCGCCTGCAATGCAGAATGTGTTGTGTTATTCCTCACACCTGCTGTTCCTTAGGCTGAAAACCTTGTACTATGGTGATGCTCTTTGTATCTCTCTCCTTCTTAATGGCTTCCCACCAGATTACGACGATTACGATTATGCGTAATGATTAATCTTGAAATTGCAGTACATCCAGTGTATAGTGTACGGTTGAATACCCCATTTTCTTTCGAATATTTTCTTGCATTTATTCCTTACCTCATCCTTTCCTCCACATTTCTCTTCTATGTGAGTTTGAAGTCCAGGACCATTCCCAGATACTTCGTTCATTGCGAGAGTACAAGTGCCTTTTCTTCCATTTTTGACAGTTTGAATTTGGTTGTCTTGTACTTTTTCGTGAACATGATAAGCCCGGTCTTGTTAGGGTTTACTCCTAAACCATTTTTTTTACCCCATTTTGATAGTTCTCTATGACTTCATTGATTGTTGACAAGCATTTTTATGTTATCAATATAGCTACATCGTCTACTTGATCACATTTTGTTTAAAAATCGCTAGGATCCTGTTCGTCGCGATTAACCAGAGTATGAGAAATATTATTCGTCCTTGTGGAGTGCCTCTGGTTGTCAGACTAGTAGAACTGTTCCCTATCTATAGGCTGATAGTTCTGCTTTTTAGCATTTCTAGCGCCTATTCTGCCAACGATATGCTCTGTCACCAGATACTCCTAGACTTCTCGTATATCTTTAGTTTAAACATTTTTGAAGCCCCCCCCCCCCCCCTATGTTCAGGAATGCAGCCAATGTGTGCCCCTTGTGCCGAAGGGCTCTTTTAACACGCGTGTAGTACAATCTCAAGAGACTTACATAGTATCGTCTTCGATGCAGACTGTGCCGTGTTGTTTCTCACACTTGTTGTTCCTAAGGCTGCAAGCTTACTATTTGTCTTCTTATTCATGACTTCCCAACAAATTAACGCTCGGTACGTAATGAATCGTCTCATAATCGCAGTGTACATCCAGTTGTCGCGTATAAAAATTACGTATTTATATAGCGACTATAAATATCTGCGTGTTCAGTTGTTGTTTGAATTTGGCGCTATGTGCGTGTTATCAAATGGTTAAATTGTTTCAGCGGAAAGTAGATAGCTTAACATATTTCAGGACATGTGACCTACTCGCGTGTTCCCGTGGTTGTAGTAAGAACGTGTGTTTAAACAAGTGAATTATTCGTTCAGTTCAAAGAAGTGAAATAAGGCTTTTCTTATAGATTTAGTTTTAACATTGTTGAAAGCCCCTTGTATGTCTAGATATGCAGCCAATGTGTATTCCTTGTCTCAGATGAATTTTTCAATTGCTTACGTGACTGCGCACTCTTAACGGACTTACCTTCTCAGGCATTGTTTGTTCTTCATGCCTGTAGTCTCTTTCATGTAGGCATATACCAGTCTCTTGAGTGTTTTCAGCATAAACGACGAAAGACTAATTGGTTTGAAATCTCTTGGTGTAGTATGTCTTGATCTCCCAGCTTTGGGTATAAAAACCACTCTTATCTCTCTCCACTTTCTTAGTATGTAGCCTAATTTTAGATACCCAAAGAAAATTCGTAGCATTTCTATAATGAAGCAACCCCCTGGGTAAACCTGTGCCAGTTGATGAAGTGTGGAACCTACATGAAAATTAAAGATCTGCTGGAGACCAAGAGTCATAGGATGATTCCATCAAATGCTTCTCCAATCCATGTACTTTTATATTCCCTTCCACTTTTCTGTGGCCGGGCACCCAGCATAGACTAACCCTGCCGTTTCGAATACAGGACAGTGCATCTTGGCAGCTCATCACTTCCTTTATTCTCATTCGTTTCGATGCTATTATTTTGAGTGCAACTTTACTGTCCGAATAGATTGCGACATCTCCTAGCGTTCTTTCATTTTTCTAAGCTAGTTTGGCTTCCTTGTTTATTGCGAATATATCTGCCTGTAGGATACTGCAATTATCTTTAAGCCTATGACTCTTACATGGCAAGAGATCCCGAGTAGATGCCCGTACCTCTCTAAGTTACAGAGGCGCCTGTGTACACGGACCACTCGTGTTATTTTATTACTGAGTTGCTATTCCACTCTTCCCTGTAGATGATGTCTATGTTAACACTTTCTCCAAAGTTGCTCCTGGTAACCATATAGTCCGTTAGCCGACTCAATGGACCCAGTCCTTTGTTAGCACCCTGTTTTTCCATTTCTGCCAGTATTCTTGCGTGTCCGTACTTGGACTGTTTCCACAGGTTTCGCTTCCTAAGTCTTCGGGCTATCTTTGCTGCTAGACTCTTAAACTACCATTCCAGTGGTTTTAGGTTTAGTATCGGGTGCAATGCAGAATGTGTTGTGTTATTCCTCACACCTTCTGTTCCTAAGGCTGCAAACCCTTGTACTGTGGTGATGCTCTTTTTACCTCTCTCCTTATTCATGGCTTCCCACCAGATTACGACCTACGTGATGATTAATCTTAAAATTGCAGTACATCCAGTGTATAGTGTACGGTTGAATACCCCATTTTGTTTCGAATATTTTCCTGCATTTATTCCTTACCTCATCCTTTCTTCCACATTTCTCTTCCATGAGAGTTTGTAGTCCAGGACCATTCCCAGATACTTCGTTCATTGCGAGAGTACAAGTGTCTTTTCTTCCATTTTTGGCAGTTTGAATTTGGTTGTCTTGTACTTTTTCGTGAACATGATAAGCCCGGTCTTGTTAGGGTTTACTCCTAAACCATTTTCTTTACCCCATTTTGATAGTTCTCTATGACTTCACTGATTGTTGACAAGCATTTTTCTGTTATCAATATAGCTACATCGTCTACTTAGGCGTTCACTTTGATCCCATTTTGTTTAAAAATCGCTAGGCTCCTGTTCGTCGCGATTAACCTGAGTAGGAGAAATATAATTCCTCCTTCTGGCGTGCCTCTGGTTGTCAGACTATTAGAACTGTTCCCTATCTATAGGCTGATAGTTCTGCTTTTTAGCATTTCTAGCGCCTATTCTGCCAACGATGTGCTCTGCCACCAGAGACTCCTAGACTTCTCGTATATCTTTAGTTTAAACATTTTTGAAGCCCCCCCCCCCCCTATGTTCAGGAATGCAGCCAATGTGTGTCCCTTGTGCCGGAGGGCTCTTTTAACACGCGTGTAGTACAATCTCAAGGGACTTACATAGTATCGTCTTTGATGCAGACTGTGCTGTGTTGTTTCTCACACTTGTTGTTCCTAAGGCTGCAAGCTTTCTATTTGTCTTCTTATTCATGACTTCCCAACAAATTAACGCTCGATACGTAATGAATGGTCTCATAATCGCAGTGTACATCCAGTTGTCGCGTATAAAAATTACGTATTTATATAGCGACTATAAATATCTGCGTGTTCAGTTGTTGTTTGAATTTGGCGCTATGTGCGTGTTATTAAAAGGTTAAATTGTTTCAGCGGAAAGTAGATAGCTTAACATATTTCAGGACATTTGACCTACTCGCGTGTTCCCGTGGTTGTAGTCAGAACGTGTGTTTAAACAAGTGAATTATTCGTTCACTTCAAGAAAGTGAAAAGTCATGAAATACATACGGGACGGTGGAGTGGTCAGATTGATGATCACGAGTGCAATTTCCTAATTTGGATTTTGGTTGTTTCCGCTCCGGCACAGGAGGTTATGTCATGTAAACATCATATTACTCTCGGCATATCAGGTATTGATTGATTAGATCGTCCTTTGTTTTTGGCTGTCAAACATTTCCGACTGGAAGTTCGCATGCATTTCGATTGAATTGAATCCCCACCTGTCATCTGAAAAGGAATTCCGCTCTGAAGTTCGTTGAGTTTACCGATGAGCTTGGCAGCAATGTTCTTATGAATTCATTTTCGTTTTCAATGAAGCCTTCTTTTCCTTCAGCTGCCGTGGAGCGTACACGCGGCTCCCCTAGTTCATGTACACACATTGTCTTCATGACATGAGTAGCCCTTAGCCCATATTTCTGTGACCCACTATTGTGCTGGACTAAGGTAAGAATCGAACGAATTGAAACCCGCTTCAGAAGCCACGTTGTGAATAACTTTCAGGATTCTCCCTTTTCGATTGCCGGAGATGGCGCACGTTTTCATCTGGCCATTTTGTTGATGTCTCTTAAAATGTTGTTTTATGAGACGCCTCGATGGTTTCCAAAGCATACTATTGATTTGCTAATAACAAGTGGATGAATGCCTGACGCCCGGCATCTGACTGGACCACCTTCCTAAAGTAGACGAGGTTATGTCACATTTGGAGTTCTCCAGGACGTCTGGGATTTCGACGGAATCCACTGCCCTCTAATGCACCGGAGAGAGGAAAGACACACCGCATTATGCAGGCCAGATATAACATTTGATTTTAAATATGATTCTTTAAAAAAAATTGACGAACCTAAATTTCCTTTTTTTTTGAACAGTTCATGTGTGTTCATTTTATTTTAAAAAATCAAGACATTCTAATATAATAAGGTCGTCAATGATGTGTAATACATAGAACCCATCTGCGTTTAGGATTTAACAGACGACAGTTTTAGTGATTGGAATATAAAAAAATACTCTTTAAGATTTTCGTCAATTTTGCTTAAAATTACTCATCAACTATCAATTTTAATTAACGTTATTCATCAAATATCATATTTTTATTTATTTATAACGAACTGTCACGTTTATCCATTCTATCAATTCTCCATATATCAAAATTTATAGCTAATTAAATCACTATGGAGCCAAACCAGTGTTTAATTTGTGTTGCTCAAGAGAATTTTCACAGGTTTTGCTGATGTTTCCTGCTTTTTTTCAGCATGGCATTTGTGAGAGCTGATTCCAATAAAAGTAGGTGGCGTTTAAAATTGTCTCCCTAATATTGTAAATTTTTCAAATACCCACTACTCAACTGCTCTCCGACAAAAGGCTGTCGCAGTGTCACACATCTTAACTTGGAATAATAAATTATGCGAATGTCATCTTTAAATAACGTGACACAATGTATAATGTGCGGTTGCAGATCCATTTTCTTTTAGAATTTTTTTTGTATTTATTCCTTTTCTCATCCTTTCCCCCATATTTCTCTTCCATAAGGGTTTAGAGTCCAGGACAATTCCCAGATACTTTGTTCCTTTCAAGAGTACAAAGGTCTTCCCTTCAATCTGTGGCAGTTGAAATTTGGGTATCTTGTGCTTTTTCGTGAACAGGATTAGCTCGATCTTGTTAAGGTTTACCCCTAGATCGGTTTCTCCTGCCTATTTTGATAAGTCTTTTAGCGCACTTTCTATGATTTCACTGATTGTTGACAAGTATTTTCTGTAATCAATATAGCTACATCATCTGCACATGCTATCACTTTGATGCCCTTTCCATTAACAGTCGTTAGGATCTTGTTTATCAGGATCAACCAAAGTAGGGGAAATACTATTCCTCTTCTGGCGTGCCTCTGGTTGCCATCTTACCAGTAGAGCTGTTGCCTATCTCTGAGCCCACTTGGGAGCGATGTGATCTTTCCCAGAGACACTAAGGCTCTTCTTATAGATTTAGTTTTAACATTGTTGAAAGCCCCTTGTATGTCTAGATATACAGCCAATGTGTATTCCTTGTCTCAGATGAATTTTTCAATTTCTCACGCGAGTGCGCACTCTCAACGGACTTACCTTCTCAGGCAAACATGATGCATTGTTTGTTCTTCATGCCTGTAGTCTCTTTCATGTAGGCATATACCCAGTCTCTTGAGTGTTTTCAGCATAAACGACGAAAGACTAATTGGTTTGAAATCTCTTGGTGTAGTATGTCTTGATCTCCCAGCTTTGGGTATAAAAACCACTCTTTTCTCACTCTACTTTATTGTTATGTAACCTAATTTTAGGCACCCAAAGAAAATTCATGCTAGCATTTCTATAATGAACCAACCCCCTGGGTAAACCTGGGCCAGTCGATGAAGTGTGGAACCTACAATGAAAATGAAAGATCTGCTGGAGACCAAGAGTCATAGTTGCGAGAACAAAGTGACGTCGCCTTAGACTGTGATGATGATAAGGATTTACCCGTAAGTGGTCCTAAAAACGTCAACCATATATTCATATGAAGCGTTAAATTAGAAAGTTGAACTAGTAATCATACGATGAAAACTAAGAGGTTCTCATTATGTCTTTATTTACTTTAAATATCCAGAGTGAAAAAGAGAGAAATAAAAAAAAAGTCCTAAGAGAAATTAAAAAAAAAAAAAAAAAAAACCTATATAATCAAGGATGAATACTTGTATTTAGAATAATAGCATAGAATAAATTTAAGTATGTATATTCATATTAAAAAGAAAAGTGTAAAGGTGATCTAACGACTTTAGGATAGGGTAGCAGAGGTGGGTCATAATGTGCTAATGGCTGATCAAAGCCACAGCCAGTAAACCAAACACACACACACAATATCCAGAGTGTGTAATAATAAACATTTATACAAAGAAATGTACAACATTAACTGTAATTAAGGTAGTAATAATCATAACAAAAGATTGCTATAATAAATATGGTCTGTTATAAAAACATTCTACACATTTTTATGTAACACAAGACTCCGTGAAGGAGTAGCTGTTAGAAACAACTAATAAAGAACTATTTATGGCTTTTATCATTTAAGTCATATTCATTAAAAACAATTATTTTTAAGCGACACAAATTATTTGTAAATTGAAGGTTAACAAGGGAAAGGAGCAAAACCATTATTGCCGTTTTGTTTCTAACCGGTGTTTTAAATATTTTGTTATCTTAGGATACAGCCTTTAATAATACCCCAACTACAAAGTGCAAATTTGACTTTTTTAAAGCTTTAGAAGTAAAAAAGTCGACGCAGCAAGTGCGTTATGGTAGCGAATTTTCGTAAAAATATTTTTAATGGCAAATATGTCTTGTTTTTGAAAGAAGGACATTTGATTGACAGTATAACCTATATAGTATTAACAATGTACATATTTCTATAAAATAGCTTTGTCGTTTCAAAAAGTACAAACATTTTGCGAAAATAAACTAAAAAATTGCCAGAAAAAACTGGTCCGATTTTTCTGGCCAACGAACCTCTTTAATCTATTTACACACCTGCCAAGATATAATTATTTACAGGCAGCTTTAGAACCAAAATTGAAAAAAAATTCTTTTACAAAAAATCACCATTTTTTTTAAGAAATTGCCTTCAGTAATGTTACATTAAATTATATTTTTCACAAAAATTCGTCAACTTTTTTTTACAATAAATTACTAACCATTTATTATTAATTACCAACATATCACAAAAATCTTACAAAAACAATTTCTACAGAAACACTAACAACATTTCTGCGAAAACTTTTCAAATTCAGCCACTATTTGAGAGTGCCTGTATACGGCAGCTCGATTTTTTCGACCAGTAATACAAACAAAAAGCTCTCTGAATGCGTAATTTCCATGGGGTTCCGCTATCTATTGATAAAAACGTCATATCACAACTTGTGATGTGTTTGACATATGTGCCAAAAACGTGAAAAATTGCAAAACAATTGAAATAACTTAAAAACCATAAACGATGTCAATTTTTTTCTTAGAAACGCATTATAATTCGATGGAAAACACAAAAATGCAATAACATAAGGCGGTGTTCTATTAAAAAAAGAACGTGTGTATCACCAACGACTTATGGGCCACCCAGTGATTGTCAAAGGTTTATAAGATGCAGCTCGAGATACCCTATAATTAACGTATATAGTTTTTTCTCATATCTTGTATAATAATGGATATAGTGAGCTTTACCGTAGAAATACGTCACCCTGTATATGTGTAAACAGACAAAAACTGAAAATGACCCCGCATATGGGTTTTAGGGGTTCTAGTTCGCGCTCATTTGAAGAAATATTTTTAAAATTCATAAGTCGCGGTCCTCTCAATAACGAATTTTTTTCTAAAATATAGACTATTAAACCTTAAACTCTATAGCTAAGATTACTGCCGAAGCATCAGAAAGAGGGTCTATTTGAAATGGATTTTCCAAAAACATATTAGTAAAATGAGGGACAGTGATGATTGATGCTGAAGCTTAAGGCTTTGTAAAACACACTTGGTACGATATATCTTCCACATAATAAGTATTTGTCTCAAATTCGTTGTCTGAAAGTTGCAAATTTTGACGTTTCAAATCGCGACTTTGACGTTTTAGAAGAAAAATGATAAAATTTTCAAAATATTTTTTCTGCTACTTCTTGACATTTTTGCATCAAGAAAACTTAACGGTTGTATGTAATATTCAATTGGTTTTGTTAGTCACACAAAATATTTTTTTCTTGTGCTTTCCTTTGATCTCCAGTGGCACCCAATTTTTTTCTTAAACTGCCTATAACTTTTTTTTTTACTTGGAGACCTGAATTTGGGCAAGTAGGGTAAGTTTGATAGTAGAAACGTATATGCCAAATTTGGTTGTCATAGCTCTGTTATTTTCGAGATACAAAAATTTTCCGAAAGAAAACCCAAAATTTTCCCGGAAAAAATCGTCCGACTTTCCTGGCTAACGAACTTACAATACAAAGGTACGTACCAAATTTCATCAAAATCGGTCCATTATTTTTTGAGTTATCGATACGATATATATATATATATATATATATATATATATATATATATATATATATATATATATATATATATATATATATATATATATATATATATATATATATATATATATATAAACACAGATCTCCCCATTAGTGAATTTTTCGTTTTACGAAAAATTCGCTAAAAGCATATACAGGAAAATAGCAAACTGATTAAATGGATTTCCCTTCCTTGGAAATGCTTATAAGTACACGAGAAAAACCAAAATCACGACAACACATTTTTTAAAAGACCTAACGATCGTTTCACTAACCAAGTTAGTGACATTAGATGATGAAACATTCTAAACGTTTGACGACTGCAAATTTGTTTTAATTCTGTGCCTGTTTTATATATACTTTCGGAAGCGTTAAGCTGTCTTAGTTCTATAAAATTTTAGATTCTCCTTATCTGCGAGGTGATATTACCCCAAATATGTTGGGCCACGCATGAAATATTTATAATACCGTAATTTACTTGTACTAAATGTTCCTCAAATCTAATTTCAATAGATATTTTAGTTTGCCCGACGTATTTAAGATCACAATATTTCCAACTTATTTCATAGATTTTATGGTAACCCTAGCTACAGCTGCCCCAGAAAACATAATAGATTTCTTCAAGTCTATTGAATTGTATCAACACGTATAAGTGTAAACGTTGTATTGTATAGTTTATTGGCTCAACAACATATCTTTTATCACACCTATATTGCATTTGAAATGTTTTTCCTATATACTTTGTATACTTCAATGACCTTAGCAGTGGAGACACAATTGTTTTGGAAACTTTAAATACAAATAAAAATATTTCATTGGCTTCCGGCATTTTATTGGTAATATCCCTGTCTTTTGGGTTACCTAGCAAACTTTTTAAGTATATTTTGTCGAAATATTACTTGCAAATTGGCTTCCTTGACAATGCTATCTAGATCCGTCGTGATTCGCGATTCAAATGGTATGGAAACAAAGCTTTTTCCGCCATATATTTTCTAAATCTCGTTGATTCTGTCAGCATTTTCTTTGTTTTTTGTTTGTCAATTAATTTCTTTACTAGGCAAGCAGTGTATATTGAGCCTCGTTCTTAAGAGAAAAAAAATTGGACATACTGCTTTCTAAATAAACACATCAAATAAGATACATCTAACTATATTTAAAAAAATGGAATAACGGGAGCTTAGGCATCATGTCGTACAGCTGCAATAAAGGCAATGCTGAATAACACCCAACTGCTGATACGCGTGAAAACTATTTCAAGCAAAAAAATTCAAATCAGGTGACTTAGTTGGCCACTTGAATATCCTGGGAGTTATTCCATTCGAGTTCTTCGCTAAACCAGCAGACAAATGTCAACTAAGCTGGACTTTATAGTTCATGAATGACCGACAAGCATGAGGCAGTCAAACAGCCCATCTTTATTTTATACAGATGGCTTTAAACAAATGAAGGAAGCAGGACTAGAAATAAAAGGACCTAGTTTTAGAATCGCTAAATCCCTAGGAAAAACTTCTAAAATCTTCCAAGGAGAAATAATGATAATAATAATAATAATAATAATAGTAATAATAATAATAATATTAATAATAATTATAATAATAATAACTTATTCACCCTAAATCCAATGTAAGCACACAAAAAATTGTAACTAGTGAATCATATTGATCCACGAAACATATAAAATGCTGTACGTAGAGAAACACATATATAGTTAATCTAAAATCTAAAATACATCTAAAAGACAAAATTTGCAGAAAAAACACACACAACCCCGAAACAAAAGACAGACTACCAGCCAGCGTTCTTGGATTATGTAAACCAAAATTACAAGGTCCACAATGCAAAATCACAAATATAAAAAGACCATCAGTCAACTCTCGCAAAAATAAAACTGCAGAATACAAGGCATAACGCACTGTAAACTACAACTACACAATTCAAATCTGTACAAAATAAAATTTATATAAACACTAAAATTCTGGTGTCCATCATAACAATGTCAAGGCTGATCTTGCCGCGTTAAAGATCATACAATGTATAAAAGACAAACCAAGAGCAAAGGAACGTTTAGCACCAACACAAATCTACAAGACTGACAAGAACATTTCCACCTTTATCCAATATTCGAGCAGTGATTTTTTTAAATGCCTTTTTGATCCTAAAACTGTCACATTACCTGGTAGTTCATCAAACAAGCATGGTATAAGGCAGGTAATACATCGTTGTGCAGTGATAGTACTCTTAAATGGCATATGGACACCGCTAAACTATGTCTTACTTTTAAGCTTTGACCAACTGCTATCTTAATCTTGTGGTCGTATTGAAATCTAAGCTAACCTGAAATGGTTACGTTGAAAAGATACTGCGTAAGGCAGTCATGACCTTAGCCGTCACTAGGCGGCTATATGGAAAAACGTGGGGACTAAGACCTAGTATGGCCCACTGGCTGTACACAAGGGTGGTCAGACCATCGTTAATATACGCGGCACTGGTCTGGTGGTCTAAGGTGACTCCATCCAGTGCCAAACAAAAACTAGGCAAGATCCAAAGGATGTCCTGCCTAGGCATCACAGGGGCCATCTCTTCAACCTCAACAGCCGACATGGAGGTGTTGCTGGATCTGCCCCTGCTACACTTAATTATTATGGAGGAGGCCAAGCTAGGACTATACAGACTAGCTTGCAATGGCAGGTGCTTATTCGGAAGGACCGAGGGTAAGTCTTAATATTTCCCTCGTAGCCCATGCAACAGTCTTTCAGCGAAATGTACGCCATCCTGCACTGTGTGCGGGAGAACAAGAGGAGGGGCTACAACAACAAGCGGATCCTCATAGCCACTGACATCCAGGCAGCCCTTAAGGCCCTAAGTAGCCGAAGGGTGCATTCCTGGCTGGTGATTGACTGCCGAGACGAGACGAGCGACCTGGCTGTGCAGAATGAGGTCACCCTTATCTGGGTGCCGGGTCACTCGGGGGTCAAAGGCAATGAAGAAGCTGACAGTGTCGCGAAGAGAGGGTCAGCAGAACCATTTATGGGACCAGAACCGTCTCTGGGCGTGACAAAGAGCACTGCCAGGGGATTCATTAAGTCCTGAGTCCGAAACCAATACAAGCTGTACTGGGCAGACTGTCCAAGGCTCAGACATGCGAAGTCAATAATTGACGAACCCAGTTCAAAGAGAGCTGTGGAGCTGCTAAATTTTAGCAGAGGACAGCTCAGAAACATAACAGGTCTCTTGACGGGATACATGGCCGTCAAGAAACACCTGCATAAAATGGGGCGGTTCGAGGGGGACCTCGCATGCAGACTCTGCAGTGAGAAGGGGGGTAATCAGCCCAGCACATCTTGTACGAGTGTAAAGCTTTGGACCGCAAAAGATACCTGATCTACGGTTAGTCTAGACCGGAGACAGAGCATTATAAAACTTCACCCAACCAATCGCTGTGCAGACCAGTTCAAGGCACAGTGATTTTGGAATAGTTGTAGTAAAAAGACTAAGAACATGCACAATAAACCAAAAGTTGAGGTGCTATCGGAGCGGAAAAGCCGCGGACGAGCCCTGAGGGAAAAAAACTGCTGTCTTAAAAAACACAGTGTCATTACCATAGCCAATAATCCTGCCAGCAACCTGTAAATCTAAAACTGAATTTATATAGACGGTAAACAGCAGCGGTCCCAACACAGTGCCCTGCGGTATACTACAAACTAGCAACTAAAACGAACCTTTCGTGCCACTCACCGCAGTACACTGCTGCCTCTCTCCCAGGTAGCTCCGCATAAGCTCCAATGTCACACCCCTGAAACCAATATCTTCCAGTGTGCTCAGCAATTTGTCGTGGCTCACGGTATCGAAGGCCTTTGCAAGATCCACGAAAGCACCCAAAGAACGTTTTCCGTTTTTTCAAGGCTATCGTAAATAAGCGATGTAAGGATATATATCGCGTCTCCGGTTGAGTACTGCTCCCTAAAGCCATGCTAAAACGGTGCTTGCTATAAATATGTGTGCACAGGACTGGATACGAAGAAGACCCAGAATTAGAAAGATCTACATTCTCTCAGGCAGTGAGACGGTACTAAAGTCTCTAAGATCTTTCAAAGCCGAGTCTACACTGACCTGAAACTGCAAAAGCCCTCGAAGCAAGTGGCCATGAGCAACAAATTAACTTTGATGTGGGTACCAGGGCATCAAGTCATTAAAGGAAATGAGGAAGCCTTGTAAAAGGAACAGCAGCAACACCATTTTATGGTGCTTATATTGTGGACTAACAAAAAGCCATCTAAGAAATAAACTTGATATTTGGGAGAAGAACCAAATACTGTCATACTAGAGGAAAACGCCAGGCTTAACGTAGGCAAAACAGAGAAGTCTGAACTGTTTCTTGAATTAAGCGGGAACGACTTAAGAATGGCCATGAGACTTTTCACATGACACTCCGCAGTAATGTATCAACCTATAAAGATGGGCAAGGAAGACAGTGAAAACTGCAGATACTGCACTGAAGCAGCAGAAACAACAGAACACTTACTATACGACTGCATGGCTCAGTTCTGCAAAAAGGTCAAATACCTTAGAGGGGTGACTCTAACACCCCAGAAAACAGGTGAAATAGCTCCCAGGAAGATAGTAGACTAATGCCTAGTTTCACAAAGCTCGATTAAATACTTAACGGCCGGTTAGTTAATCAAGGCTTTAGACTAGCAATCACAGATTTAAAATATTTGGTTTTCATGGCAAAAACTCCAATTATAGTTTGTGATGTGTAGTCTAAAGCCTTGATTAACTACCCTAATTAAAGAATTCTTTCGAAAATCTTGCGTTTTATCTCCTTTTGAGAAAAATGGCCAAAACTCAATTTTCTATTAAGCTAAAGAACTGAATTTTGCTATATCTGTAGATAGTCTCTCTAAAAGAAACTTGTATTACAAATTTCATTAAAGTTATACAGAAGATTTCCAGAAGGAAACTTAATTCATATTTATAAAAGTAAAGTATCTACCAAATTATAAACGTAGCAGTTATTTTTCCCACTCAACGGTGACAAACTTATTTAGGTGTTTTAAACAGAAATGCGATCTTGTTCAAAACGTATGAAATCTGTGCACTATTGTTTCTCCAAATGTCAAAGTAAAACATTAAAAAAAACATACATTCATCGAGCTGGATTCGATCGCGTAACTTTTTACTTAGGAGGCAAGTGCAAAGCTTCCTGCGACATCTAGGCACAAGTCAACTAACATTTTATTTGCGTGATACTTTAGATTGGCTTCATGCCCGAGATATTATATACAAAATATACGTAACAATTATTAATTACAGCATTAGTAGAATTACCATTGAAACACATCCCACAACTGTTTCGGCCTTATATCACGTCTTATGTTTAAGTTTAAAGATAAAGTAAACTATTTTAGAATCATTTTTATAGAGACTTGGCTTGATTTTGCTTAAATTTCTGCTATATTATGCAACAGTATAATATATCTATGCTGCGCTAAAACTGTATTTGGGTCAGTTAATAAAGCTAGATATATAGTGTATTTTAATAATTGATTGAATCCCTCAGTTAAATAACGATCACTTGGCAAATTTTGAATTTCATGTCATTCTTCATTTTCCAACTAAACATTGAGTACCAAATTACTGAAAATTCACAACATAGATTTATTTGCAGCATTTCTAGCCACATGTAAAGTCTCTCTAAAGTGCCTCTAAATATAGCGTTTTCAAATTAGATTCCCCGATTTTCCACTGGAAAAATTTGAGCATAAAGGCTGAGCATAAAGGCTCGACCTCGGTTTTCACCCAAGTTTGATTGAAATCAGTTTAGTATTTTTTGAGTTATCGCTGGGATACATACATACATACATATATATATATATATATATATATATATATATATATATATATATATATATATATATATATATATATATGAAAACATATAAAAATTTCAACGGACCTTGGTTGTGAGTTCTAGGGACCCAAATTTGCACTTCTAAAAAAATTCTTTCAAAGTTTTTCATCGTGACTCTATTATCGAATTCTTCTTAATGAAAATTCGCTAAAAATAGTCATGTACAAAAGACACATTAGGGTCGCAGCACTAAGAGGCCAAAGGCCTATATGACTTATTAAACAATTTAGAATCTACAATATTTAAAAAGTTGTAATAAGATAATGGATTGATGTGTGTTGATATTTTCGTTGTATAGAGCCTACTTTATTGCTGCTAATGTTTAATTATTTATTATTGTAAAGGTTGTCATGGTTATTCTATATTGTTATAGTTTGATTCAATTTTTACTCGTATGTTAAATATTGACATATATCGCGTAGACGTCATCTATAATTTTTATTATTACTTTTTTTAATAATTTTTTGATCAAAACATCATAGCAACGATACGTTAACAATAGGTAAGAGATGTGCAGACGGAAGTAAGAGAGATCAATCGCGGAGTACGACAGGGATGTGTTCGTCCTCCCTTATTATTGAATCTTTATTCAGAAGCAATCATGAGGGAGGCATTACACGAGGAAAGTGCTGGTTACCGGGATACCTGTTTCAAACATAAGGTACGTAGACGACAAGGTGTTTTTAGGCGAAAGTGCTAACGATTTAGAAAGAGTAGTACAAAAAGTACATGACGTCAGTATTCGATACGATTTAAATATGAATCTGAGCAAAACAAAAGTCCTCATGTTCACCAAAACCCCAAGCCCTAACATGCAACTGATAGTGAACAACCAGAGCATGAAACGAGTGTACCAATATAAATATTTCGGGACATTAATTAATAGCAATAACTATTCTAAAGAACTGAGGGCAAGAAACAAAAATGTACGCAGCGTTTATAAATATGAAACAATTCTTCTGTAATAGAGCCTCAAACAACGATCTCAAAATGCGAAGCTGAGATGTTTTGGCATTCATTCAGCGGCCACACTCACAAAAGTCATGATGAGAAAGATAGGGGCCTTTGAGATGTGGCTGTACAGAAGGATCTGGAGAGTATCCTAGGTCGATAGAGTTACAAACGAGGAAGTTTTGCGAAGACTCGCAAAAGAACGGGACTAAAAACTGAAATAAAAATCAGGAAACTACAATACCTCGGCCGCTCATGAGAGGGACGAGATACTAAATACCGCAGCGTGGGAAGAAGAATGTCGTGGCTCCGTAATCTGAGAGCGTGGCTTTAACTGTTCATCAAATCATCTGTTCAGAGCAGCAGTGAACAAGCTGCAAATAATCATGATGATCGCCAACCTTCGACAAAAGACGGCACCTTAAGAAGAAGAAGGTAAGAGAAGAAGGTTGTTTGCCGAAAGAAATTAAAGGAAGGAGGGCAACTGTATAGGACTTTCTGACAAATTTATTTAAAGGACCCGTCTTTGGAAAAAATGGAAAAGGACATCAAGAGGGGAACTTCTGACCCAGTTGATGAAGTTCGAAAGCTTCAATTGAATAAAAAGAACTGCTGTAGACTAAGAGTCATTATTGTGAAGACGAGGCTACATCGCCTCTCGACTATGATCATGATGCTAATAAAAATAAATAAAGACAATAGTGCAAAATACCGTTTATGGAGAAACGTGTGAGACAATTACCCACATTATAAATCTTCACTCGCTTTCTGTATGAATCGTAATTGCAACTTTAGTAGCCGGCTAAATGGCAGACTCCTCGACGCAAAAAGATGTTATGGCAATTATTTCTATAACAGAATAGAAGCGAGCACAAACAGAAGGATCATCCGGCAAAAAAAGTAATTTATACAATTATAACACTAGACGCGTATACTTAAACGAACTTTCTATAAAATGTGCCATTTCCATCCACCTCATGGAAACTATTTATTAATTACAACATTAGAAATTCCTCGAGTCGACGGAATCAATTAGATATACCTATTTATAGTATGAGAGAGAGAGAGAGATCAAAAGAGGTCTTCTTTATTCATCTAACTATGAGGTGCGATTATGCTGTACTCTTTGTTGAATTTAACCACGCCAGTGTATCAGGTCTAAGGAAAAGTCCGGACTCTGCAAGTGGGTTGTGGTGACTAATTTTCATACAAAAAAATTCATCTATTCGTAGAAAAAATGGCGACTTTTGGTTTTGAACGGTTTTTCAATTATTGACGGACCACTAGAACCCCTATTCAGGGTCAGTTTCAAATCTCATATATAAACTGATTTTCCAAAAAATCTAAACACCCAGTAAGAGTCGCCAAATTACAATTGTAGCCTCGAGAGAACTCCTTGGCGCCGACAAGTCTCGTCGAAAGGCCGTAGGTACGAGTCTGCTTGCGAAATAATGACACATCGGGGTTGATTCACTAAATTATATTAAAACAACACATAACTATATTTATAATACAAAACATCCGACATTACAATTCTCTACATTCTAGTTCTCTGTCTCTATTAACCCTCTGTCTCTTCTTCTTCTTTCTTCATAACCGCCTGGCCAACTTGAGGATCCGGCTACGCACTCCCCTTTCGGAATACGTAAACGTTCTCGACAGTATTCTGATTATTGGTAGCCGGATGGACAACCTGGGCAAGTCCGGCAGTCCTTTCGGTGGCGGCGTCTGCCACTGGTCCGGACAGCCGTTGCTACGGGTGCTGACCTGCCAGCGTCACCGACTGCGGGTTCAGGGGCTGAACGGGGGGAAGCCGCCAGGGGCCGCTGCTTCGACTGGCAGCCCTGGTGAGCCTGCTTCTCCGTGGCGCCATCAGGCGCTCTGCTTGGCCGACCTCTCCTTCTCAATGACTTCACAGGTGAGATCCCCTGTGAGACGTCAACCGGGCGGTGGAACGGTGATAGGGTTGACGTGTGGTACGTCCCAAGTGGCACCTCGATGTTTTGCGACGAAGCAACCTGATACATAGTGGGTGATATTCTCCGCATAACAACATAAGGTCCGTCTCTTCGCGGCGCAAACTTTGCCGAATATCCACTTGCAGCGTTACTAAGCGCGTGAACATCCACGAGCACTTCCTGTCCCACACAATAGTCTGATACACGTCGCCGCCGCCGATCGGCGTACCCTTTTGATTTGTCCTATCCCTTCTCGTGGGTCTCCCGCGCACATCTTAACGTGTAACTCATATCTTTCAAGAACGGGGATATTTGAGGCACAAATCTCTCATTGTTTATCACACTGGTCAAGTTCCTTTGCGCGTCATCGGGAGTTCGTAACTCGCGCCCGAACGTCAGATACGCGGGCGTATGGCCGGTAGCATCGCACTTCCCAGTATTAATGGCGAACCGGATGCTGGGTAAATGGTCCTTCCAACCGTCATGCCGGTGCTGCGTGAGAATGGCCAACTGTGATTTTACGTCTCTGTTTCTTCGCTCCACAGGGTTAGCTTCCGAGTGATATAGAGGCACCAAACTCTGGGAGAAGTCCAGACAACTGGCCAGATGCTGCATTACATCTCCGACGAACTGGGAACCATTGTCACTAATAACTCTACGTGGGGTTCCATACCCAAGTACTATCTCTGACACGAGACAGCGTGCGCACGCTTCTTCTAGGTTTGACACGCGGGCAATCAAGGCAAGCACGAACGTACTCGGCGACTGTCCTACGCATCCTCTCCAGTAGTACCTGCGAGCTACTCTCTGGAGGGTTTTATCGACACCATTGTGTCCAGCTGACCCCGCATCGTGGTGCAGCTTCAATATTCTGGGAATGGACTTCCTAGGTGCGACCAGCTGGGCTTCCTCTTCGTCCGCTTCCTGGGAGTAATTGTACAGCACTCCATCATTCACGAGATACCCTCTGCTGGACCACTTCTTGGCCTCCTCTTCCAGGGCACTTCCGTCGTTTTCCAGAGCTTCGTCTTCCAACTGTTCCTCTTTGAGCGACTTAGCGTCGTCCGCAGGCAAATCAAATATCGCGCTGCAAGTGGGGACTTCAGGATGGTGTTCGTCCACGGGAGGTCTGGTCAGAGCATCAGTAACCATGTTTTGTCTACCTGGGGTGTACTCTAGGCGGTGGTCATACCCTTGCAGAACCAGAGAACACCTAGCCAACCGCCCAGTAGGTGACTTCAGGGTCAGCAGCCATCTCAACGGCTGATAGCCACTCCAGACTACAAAACGAGCTCATTCAAGGTATCCCCTTAACTTAGTCATGGCCAAGACCACGGCGAGAGCCTCCCGTTCAACTGTAGAATAATTCCGTTCAGCGGAGGTGAACAGTCTGCTCGCATACTCCACTGGTCTCTTCGCGTCTATGGACTCCCCCTAGAGTAAGCATGCGCCGATCTATTATGCACTAGCGTCGGTGCGCAGAATGTACGGCAAATCTGGATCCGATTGCCGAAGTATAGGGTCGGAGGTGAGCAGGGTCTTCAGCTTCTCAAAGGCTTGCCTTTGCTCTTCATCCCATCTCAACAGCGCCTTCTTCTTGGTCCATGAGCTGAGTAGGCGGGCCACCTCAGAGAAGTTGGGCATGAATCTACGGAACCAGGAGCAGGGCTGTAAAAACGACATTAGCTGCTTGACATTCCTGGGTTCCTTCATCGCCAATATTACATCAACCTTGTCCTTGTCAGGCCTAATTCCGGCAGCGTCCACCACGTGCCCTAGGTACTTTATTTCTGCCTTGGCGAAAGCACATTTTCTTCTGTTGACACGCAGCCTGAAATATTACAAACAAAGATTAAATTCTCCTGTGGAGAAGTCAAAATTAAGAAATTAATTTGAAATTTTTATAGTCTTTCTTCTGGGACCGTCAAAGTGTGGATTTGACACGTCAGAGAGTCTGGGACTAATGCGGTTTATCAGTAGAAAATATTAAATGAGATATCTTTAATAAGGCCCTAGGTTTACGTTTTAACTGTTACTCTTCATTATTTGATTAAAATATTTACAAAACGTAAAAATATTTGAAATAGACCAATTTTTCACCAATAACTTGAGTCCGTAGAAAATTCACATACAACATTATACGTAATAAATGTCAGCAAATAATAATCGTGGACTATCGCGGATTCAAATCTTAGTAGTAACTGAACTTTCTTATTTATTTTTTAGTTTGTATTTCCATTTTCCCGTTATCTGACCTGAAATCAAATAATGAGATATAATACCAATAAATTTCTAAAAAATTGTAGAAAAATTCACTTACGATGAATTTTAATTTAATTTTAGTTCAGATTATTGCCCTACTTAGGTGAAACCGTTCCATCCTTAATGCATACGTAGAGGCTTTTTCTACTCTTCACAACTGCTTGTTTGATCTCTGCAACTGGTTTCGCTTTTTACGGCATCGTCAGGTAAACGAAAATGTTCTCTGCGAATGGTGTCCATGTCTGTATTTAGATCAGGTTGTAGATTTTTTTTATTTCATCATCGAATTTGTATACTGTTCTGGTTACAGCAATTTTCTTGCAAACATTTTTCTACAATTTTTTTTAGAGAATAATTGTTTCTAATTTTCTTGAAAGGAAAATGTTTCAAATTTTTGTGTGAAAGAATGTTTTAGTGGAAGATTTTTTTTATTCTTGAAAAATTTTGTTTTATTGACTTGTGCAAATTCGTGTTCAACTTCACTTTTCAGAAGTACAAGTTCGACCCGTTCAAGATTAAACGGCACCAGGAATTGCAACCTCAAGATTTTCAAGTCACGTAGGATTTCTGCATGCGGGCTATCAACAAAATCGACCAATAGGAATCTTATCTTATGCGCGTCTTATTTTGCGATGAATCGACGTTCCATAAAATCGCCACAACATTCACTATTACGCCGGGGAAAACCCGCACGCCATGAAAATGGGAAACCACCAGCAAAGATGGTAACTTAATATTTGGTGGCATTTGGTGGCATCCTGGGAGAACACCTTCTGGGTCCTTACTTCATCGAGGGTCACTTGAAAGGCTATAGTTATTTAAGGTTCATTCGTGACGACTTGGTTGAACTCTTGGAAAATATTCCTTTACCCACTCTACGAAAAATGGTTTTCCAACAGGATGTAGCTCCTACACATAATAGCCGTGCTGTTCGGGAATATCTTGATGAACGGTTTCCGGCTCCATGGATTGGTCATGAGGGTCCAGTAAGGTGACCGCCAAAATCACCAGACCTTACTCCCCGTGACTTCCTTCACTGGGGCTACATCAAGAACGTGGTCTATAGGACAGTACCAACTAAAGCCGGAGATGATTCGCGTGGCTTTTCATGACATATCACCAGAAATCCTCAGGGCCTGCGAATCAATGTTGCGGTTATGCCTCCAACGGGAAGGTCGTCACTTCGAATATTTAGTTTAGGTTGCTAGATTTTCCAACTTCTTTATCTGTCTCATCTTTCACTGAAGTAGTTGTAAATATGTCCAACAACAATGGTCGTTGATTTGAATGTGTGGCGTCAGAGTATCTCTGATAGTACACTTCTGATGCTAACATTTCTTGTGAGATTTCAGAATAAACATTATGTGACCATATTTTTTGTTCTTTCTCTGTTTTGTGATAGCAGGCTTGGTTTCGGAAGGGGACGTTTTCCGACGAATTGGTGTTACAACTTGTTTTTTCTTTGGAATTTTGTTATAGACTCTGTGGTTTTTTTGGTTCTAATTGAAAAGTTGGAGTTTCGGCTATCTAACGCTTTAATATTTTTATGGGGCTGGCATTTGAAATTCTAAAAAAAAAAGAGAATTTGCGAAGACCAATCAAAAAAATTTTCTCTTTCCATAAATTAACCGAAAAAAAATATGTGAAGGCACACGAGGTTTAGCCTGCCTCTAAATTCAAGTCCGACACGCCAGTGCCATTAATTTATTTTAAAAAATCACAAAAATGGTCACACTGTGAAGATACAAGTTTTTAAGAGCCAAACCGCTAAAGTGATGGCTATGATATGTTACATAAAAAATAAGTACCCTTCGAACGCTTTCTAAATCTGCAATAAAATATAGGCTGTTCCATTTGAAGAAACATAAGTTTGATACGCCACTGGAAAACGACACGCCACTGGCAACTAGAAATATTTTAAGAAGATGGCACTGGTAATTATGCACAATTTTGCTCTTAGAATTTTTTCAATATCATCTGTTGTCCGAGGCGTCTTAGGTACTACACTCTGTACGCACACGTTTTAAGTTTCAAGTTGTTAGATAATTATTCACAATTCGCCACTGTTGGATGCATATAGTGCTAGTTAGTACATTTATGTTTATTTTTTTAACTTGAAAGCAACTTCACTTAATTTATTAGCTTACAAGTCTTCAGATCACAGGGTTTAATATGAGAAATTCGTGCTCCAAAGTGAACTGGACAATTTGATGCACCTGACCCTACCTGTACTTCGCTAGTTAGTAGACGCTTTACCGTTCTGACGCTGTCACCAGGAAAACAGGTTATAATTGTCGGTGTGGTTTATTTGAGGTATTAAATATATATTGTAGCATGAGCACACAATATTCAGCTTCTACATATTAATCAGACGGGGAATGTATAGGGTGCCAAATAAACACACACCTAATTCCTTGCGCCATGTTCCTAACTGCACTGTATCTTTGTATAGCTGAAGTGTAGGGAAAGACTTCAAAAGAAATGGTAATTTGATGCACACAAAACACCTAGCTCCCAGTTGCTTTTTATGGCTATTTTAATTAAATACTAGCTTACTCCACAGACGTCCTCTGCAAATTTTAATATGTCAAACGATATTTGCGCACGTAGTGAAATATATCGGAGAAAAGAGCACTTTCAGTTTTTCCCGATTTTTTCAATTTTCCGGGCGACTCTTCCCATTTTTCTTGGACGAAAATTCTCATTCGGACAACTACGAATATTTTTGAAATAAAATTATATCAGATAAAAAATAAAACAATATGGACAAATAGTTTTAACAGATGTACAATTTCTTAAGTATGTTTTATCAAAAACTTATGTCTGTAAATTTGAGTTTCCTTCACTTTAAAGCAATATTTCTTAGCGATTTGTGTTCAATTAGTCTTTTTTTTTCTTTAAAATTCTCTATTAACTAAGATTTGCTACATATTTCACAATACAAGAAAAATAGAATATTTTTTTACAAGATACATATATTATTCTTAAATCAATATCCTAAAATCTAAATATTCCCATTAAAAAATGTTTAATGGATTTATTTTTAATTTTTCTATATCTGTCAGCCCTAATAATATCCTTAAAACCCTCTATATCACATGATTTGTTAATATTACAATAAATTAGTGCCAATATTGTCCATAGGTGTTCGTCCTTTTTATTATCAAAATCTCTTGCCATCCACAAATGAACAGAATTTTCGTTCTCTAGATTTTTTCTCAAGTTGCACATTAAGAAGTTGTTGGTCCACTCCCATATTTCTCTGGTTTTTACAGTACAGTTTTTTATTTTATGTAACACTGTGTCCTGTTTTCCACAATCTGTACACAAATCATCGGCAACTATCGAATGTCTTTTCATTTTCACTCTAGTTGGAATGATGTTGTTGATCACCTCAAAAACTGTAGTTTTCCAGTCAGATGTTATATACTTATTGCTTAGGAATGACCAGACTTTTGTCCACTTGATGTAGTCACTATGCCTATG
Source organism: Tillus elongatus (assembly GCA_964006375.1). NCBI lineage: Eukaryota > Metazoa > Arthropoda > Insecta > Coleoptera > Cleridae > Tillus > Tillus elongatus. Next base: position 67,382,802 of record OZ023270.1, on the reverse strand, counting down.
CTCCGTTCACGGAATATTTACAATCATTTAAGTGAATTCGATAGGGGACGCATTGTTGCCGGTTTTACAATTAGACAAATTTCCGACCGCATAGGACGCAGTGTGTCAACAGGGTTACAGTGCTGGTCAAAGTGGTCTGGAGCAGGAATCCACATCCGTCGTCGTGCATCCGGGCGATCTCGAGCAACTTCAGCACGGAAAGATCGTCATTTGATGATTGCGGCTTTACACGACAGAGTTTCCACAACAGGGTCAATTGGAAATGCTTGCAGAACCTCGGTGGTTCAGGGGTAAGAACGTGTGCGTCTGAACCAAAGGTACTGGGTGCGATCCCAGGGTTCTCCTTTCACTTTTTCAGTACAAACTGTAACATTAACATCAACCGAAGTTCTGGCATTGTATATGAGCAAGATGAATGTCTGCACGTTCCGCCCTTCGAAGGGAACGTAAAGCTGTTGGTCCCGTGTCCATGCGATGTTGGGCACGTTAAATATTCCTATCCTCCTTACAGAAAGGCAGGGGTTCGGAAAAATTTCCAGGATAGTGAGGTGAAGCTGCTTCCTGGCGTCGGTGATTGGCCATAGTCGCGGAAATAGGCTGACGTTAAAGAAACAAAAAACACACACACACTGGAAATGCTTGCCTTGGAGTTTTACAACAAATAGTCTATATGGCAACTATACATCGCAGAATACGCGACTTAACTTTACGGTTAAGATGTTTGAATTTTTAAAACAATTAATTTAATACTTTAAACAATCAATACTTAATTACTTAATACAAAAAATGAATAATACAATATACTAAAAATATGACGATCAACCTACATGTGATCTAATGTCTAGCACGCGATGTGCAGAGTACTTAACTCGGAACAAGAATGAACGGTCTTATCCCTGTGAGCAGCCTTTTTATACACTTCACTCCAGGCGTGGCACTTATTGTCTCTGGATGAAACAAAGGATCTGCTGATGTAGATTCTCACAGTGATATTCCGTCCTATGCTGTTTGAGCCTGCATATTTGTTGGCTCCTCTCTGACTACGGCTGACTCAGCGGTTCTTACGGTGGGAAGGCGACATTGTAGCATAATGGACCATTGCTTGGGCTCCATTTATCTCGCGGTTTTGAGCTTCGTTCCTATAGACCATTTTTATCTCTGCCACTGACACCTCAACATCGTGCTGCTCGGCATGAGGGGTGTAACGGGAGATCAAATTGGGGTGGTGAACTGATTCGTGTTGTGTTCTCTGACGACTCCTGATTCTGTCTTTAGGTCCATGTTGCTTGCAGAGGAATAAGACGATTACGTTGAGAACGCAAAAAATTATAATTTGCCGTGGAACGGGATACGGCCCTTACACGGAAGGTGCTGGTACTGGGTGTAGTAACATACGGCAGCAGGTTACCTCTAGTTTTATTGACAGAAATTTGAATGCACGTGATTACATACGAAACGTATTGCAGCGTGTTGCACTGCCATATCTACGAGGGTTAATTCACCCCCTTTCCAACAAGACAACACACGTCCTTATACAACAAGGCTTACTAAAAGATTCTTACAATAAAACAACGTGACCCTGTTTCCATGGCCTACTCGCTCCCCAGATTTGTCAAAAACCAAAAATGTGTCCAGACTTTTCATCATTGTGGTAGGATAATTTACAAATAAACCTACAAATAGACAAATTAGCCTACCACAATAATGAAAACAGGAAACCAATACAATCTACACAAACTGACAGCACAGCCAATCAAACAACTGTAAACTGACCAATAGAGACTGAACACGCAGGCGTCACGTACAATCTTAGAAACAGAACACACAGGAACGATCAGAGTCAGTAGCGTGCTGATGATGAACCAAGACTGTTCGAAACTGCAGTCCATGTAAACAAATAAATATCACAGGAAGTACAGAAAACAAATAAAGGTGTATATTTAAAAGTGATTACAGTGTGGTGCAACATTCCAATATATATATATATATATATATATATATATATATATATATATATATATATATATATATATATATATATATATATATATATCACTGATAACTCAAAAAACAATGGGCCAATTTTGGTAAAATTTGGGAAGTACCTTCCTTCTGTATTTCGCTTGAAAAAGTTGGTGAGCTAGGAAAATCAGACTAGTTTTGCTGGGAAAGTTTAGTTTTCTTTCGGAAATTTTTGTATGTGGACAAAATTTGTTTAGTGTTTTAGTACACATTTTTGTAATATGTTGGTCATTAATGATTAATGTTTAACAAGTATTATAAAAGAAAATTCGATTTTTCGTGACTAAATTTGTTTAGCAAGTTTTCGGAAACCATAATTTTCGTGTAACGTTACTCAAGCCAATTTTTGGAACAAAATGTCAAATTTTCGTTAAAAAAATGTTTACCAAAAGTTTTTTAGGAATTTCTACTAGCAGGTGTAGTTTTTTTGTAAATTGTTTCAAGAGGTTTTTTGGGCAGGAAAATCGGACCATTTTTTCGAGAACATTTTAAGTTTATTTTCGGAAAATGTTTGTACTTTTTCACACAATAAATTTATTTTGAAGAAACATGGTACATTGTTTCTTTTATGAAGGTTATATTGTTAATTTGATGCCTTTTATTAAAGAAAATACATATTTGCCATTGAAAACTTTATAAAAATCCGCCACCATAACGCACTTGTCGCATCTAGACTTTCTTAAATAATCATGCTATAGGTAATAAGAAGTATAAAACATGGAGGTTGGTGAAACAACAGTTACAGGCAATATTGATGGAGTTGGAATATTTTGAAGGAGTTGAAATTTGACTAAAATTTTTGTGACAGTTCCAGGGACCTTAAAGTAGGCATAATATCTATAACAAAATTATGTTTTTTACATAGACAAGCAGATACTTATTTGTAACGACACATTGTACTTATTACATGCTAAATATACTAAATATAAAGGCCTTGGTGGTCCAGCGGTAAGAACGTGTGCCTCTGAAACGAAGGGTACTGGGTTCGATTACGAGGGTTTTCCTTTCACTTTTTCAGTAAAGACTGTAAAATTAATGTCAACCTATATTGTGGCATTGTATTTGAGCAAGTGTATGTCTGGACGTTCCGCCCTTCGGATTGGATGTAAAAGCGTCGATCCAGTGTCCATGCGAACTTGGGCACGTTAAACATCCCTACCCTCCTTACAGAAAGGCAGGGGTTCTGAAATTTTTCCAGGATAGTGCGGTGAAACTGCTCCCTGGCGTCGGTGATTGGCCATAGTTGCGGAAATAGATCGATGTTAAAATACAAAAAAATAATAAATATACCAAATATGTATGCTTAGTTTATTCAGCGCGCACTTAAATCAAACATTAAAAGATTATTATCTATAACAATAAAAGTGCGCCATCCAGTGTTACTAAACCAACAAATAATGTACATTTATTTTCTTCGTTAACAGCAACAAGAACGAAGCCAGTGTAGCCGAGTATCAAGTAGGTACATCCTCATTAATTGTTTTGAATCAGGCCTTTCGTTGACGTGCCATGTCAAGTATCTCCACCTAACGTTTCTCATTTAGCTACTGAGTAATTATTGGTCTTAGTTTATGATTAACTACCGCTTTACAGAGCCAGAACTATTATAAGATTATCTAAACACATTATAATTATATTAGTATATTAATGCTACTACATATAATTAGTTATATAACTCTGATTATGCAGACACTTAATATCAAATTAAAGTGATAGGTTGAATATACAAAGATGTGTTCAGAGGAGTAAACGTAAACTCTTGATTGTGTTTTAAATTGTTAAACTGACTACTTAAAGTATACACAAAAATTAAATCAACTCATAAAATAATTATTGGACTTCATACATTAAATAAGCGATTAGTATGAAATAAGTGAAGATTGTGATCTTAAATAGATCGGACAAACTGTAAGATCTATTGAAATTATATTTAAAGAAGATTAACGACAACTAAGATACAGTACTATAAATAGATCATGCGTAGCCCGACACATTTAGGATAGTAATCACCAGGTGGATAAAGCGACCCTAAAATTAGTCAAAAATGTTAGACAACCAGGACAGCTAAACACTCTCTAAAGTATATCTACTGCAACCTAAAAAGTAGGCGTTTACTGAGCATCCTATTTTCGAAAATCATAGAGACCTATGTGACCAAACTGAGGTAGTTGTCAGAGGAAAAGAATATGATCAGCAAATGAGAAGTGAACGCTTGAAATACAGACATTCTAATAATCTTAAGCAAGATTATGGTTTTAGTTAAGTCAAACCTGGCTCCTCGCAATTAGTAACAGAAAGAATTCCACAGGGCATATCAACGTGACATCAAACATACCATTGCAAGCATCAATAAGGGTGACGTCATGTACAACAAAGATATCATCATCCACAGGTATAAGAAAATTTACCAGAGCGATACTGTTGACTTGCAATCCAGCTATCGAAGAAGTCATCAGCTGTTGACGAAACGTTTGGCGATCCACTGAGTTTCACCACGGCAAACAAGCCCGGAAGCCATTTACCATTAGGTATTTTAAGGCTATGAAAGGAAAAGATTTGTTAGACAGCGGCGTCACCTGCTCCAGTTAGTCGCTTCTTACGACCGGCAGGAGATTCCTTGGGCCTATTCTTTTTACATCCCTGTACCCATGGGGGATAGAAATGTATTAACGGTTTAAATATTTAAGTATCTCTTAATTGTGAAAGTTTTAATTTAGCTGTACCGGTATCAGCTAATCATTTCATTTTTGGCATCGTGCAAAACAAAGTGTTGCCGGGGGAAAACTGCAATTATCGCCATAACCTTCGAAAAAATCCGCCGCCAAACGCTTTTAAGCACGGTCATAATGTTGTAATAAAAAAAGGCACATTGATGCTAAAAATAATCCTGTAATTGTTGGATGGCATTCTTATGGTCAGTTTTACAAAGCTCGATTAAATATTTAACGGACTGTTAGTTAATCAAGGCTTCAGACGACTAATCACAGATTGTGATTAGGGTTTTTGCCATGACAACCAAATATTTTGATGCTGTGATTGGTTGTAATAAGATTTGATTAACTAACCGACGGTTAAATAGTTAATCGAGCTTTGTGGAACTGGACAAATATGTTGCAAAAATTTACACAGTCCAGACTTCTGTTATGGGGAATATATGCGTGCGTGCGTGTATATGTGTGTGGCTGTGTGCGTGTGCGTGCGTTCGTGCGTGCGTGCGTGTGTGTATGTATGTGCGTGTATGAAGAATACGTGGTTCTCTTGTTGAACCCCGTCAAGAACCAGTTAAAAATCGACGTTTCGGCTCTTGTTGGGTTTTGGAGCTATTTTCAAAAGGTTAAAGAAATATCCAAGGAAATGAACTCTAAGGCCTTAATTGACCTTCTACTTAGAGTGGCAAATAAGAGTAGGTTGAGTTGTTGTAGTTCGATTCGGGGCGCCAATCTGCCTACTACCCAAATTCTACTAATAATCGTCGCTGAGGTCTTAGCGTTTTCAAACTTAGGCTTGATAACTATCTGCTGTCGGTTGTCTTGTATTATTTATAGCGGGGCTTCTACCCCGCGATCACATGTGCCCATTCTTCCCTATTTCTGATGGCGCTGAATAGGTCTCCTACAGTTTTTAGTCCTGTCCATTGTCTCACGTTTCTGTACCATGACATCCTCTTCCTGCCGACTCCCCTCTTCCCCTCGATATTTCCTTCGATTACTAATTGTAGGAATTGGTATCTTTCATTCTGTATTACGTGGCCCAGATATGCTGTTCTTCTGCGCTTGACTGTGTTCAACAGTTCACTTTCTCTTTTAACCGTTCTTAGGGTCTCCTCGTTTGTTTTTCTGGCCGTCCATGGGACTTTTAGTATACGTCTGTATGTCCACATTTCGAAGGCTTCAAGTCTATTCATAGTATTCACCCTCAACGTCCAGCCCTCCACACCATATAGTAACACTGACCACACGTAACATTTTACAAACCTAATTCTTAGGTTGAGATCAAAATCAGTGTTGGTAAGAACTTTCCTGAATTTCATAAATGTGTTTCGGGCCATTTTGATTCGGCATCTGATCTCCGTTTCAGACGTCCAGTTTTCACACAGCCACGTGCCTAAATATTTAAATTTATATACCCGTTCTACTGGGCATCTGTTGTGTGTTTTGCATTTTGATGTTCTTCCGGCTTGCGAGAAACTATCATGAATTTTGTCGTCTTGGTGTTGATGTTAAGGCCCAAGTTTTTGCTAATGTCGCCTATAGCATTAAGAATATCCTGCAAGTATTTCATGTTGTCTGTAATTAGGACTGTGTCGTCTGCGTACCGTATGTTGTTGATCCAGACTCCATTCACCCTAACACCTAGGTCGCATTCTTCGAGCGCCTCTTGAAAGATGCTTTCAGAATACAGGTTGAAGAGGAGTGGAGAGAGAACGCATCCCTGTCTGACCCCTCTAAGGATCTTTGTCGGTTCTGTGTGTTCATTGCCAACCTTGACTACGGCTGTTTGGTTCCAATAACGGCTTTCTATGCAGCGGATATCCTTCTGGTCTATATCCCTCCTCCTCAAAATTTGAATGAGTTTGTGGTGTTGAACCCTGTCAAACGCTTTCTCGTAGTCGATGAAGCATAGCATCACATCCTTCCTCTGGTCGTTGCAGTTCTGGATCAATACTTGAGTTACAACTATAGCCTCTCTCGTACCTAGTCCCTTTCTAAATCCAATTGGACTCATATGAGAGCAAATATATTTTGCGTTTTCTCCGGTTTCTGGATAAGTGAGACTTTTAACTTTAACAAAACAACTTTATTTACTCTCTAAATATGGATACAATAAAAGTTCTAGAATATCTCTCTCACAAAACACTTAATTTACTGTCTAAATATGGATACAATAAAGGTCTAGAATGTCTCTCTCACAAAAGACTTAGTTTATCTGGCCTTACAATCGCTAATTTGGACAAAAGTCACTAATACACTGAAACTACAGTCGCTACTCTATAACACTTCACACTAGTTACTGCTTCTTCGAGTCACTTCAACATTCTCTCACTGAACTGTACTGGCTGGCTTGCTTTTGCGTTTATATACTCGCCGTACCTTCCACCACGTTTCTGGAGCGTTCCATTCCAGAATGTTCCAGGACCTTCTTTTACTAGAAGGTTCTGTGAATACAGATCGGTCCCGTGTGTATACAGGGGGATGTATATACAGGATGATCCAAATGTGGTCATCACTCCTATGTTACACAAGAGGTGTTTCTCGTAATATAAGATCTCTCTGCGTATACAGGATGTAAGGGTTCTCTGCGCTTACAGGGTGTGTATACAGGGTGTTCGGAATGTGCAGACCTCAGTTATCCGTTCCGACGGGGAACAAGTTGGTAACTTCGTTATTTCTGGTCCTAGAGGGTTGAGACTTCGCCTGAGGAGGGTCACCCCAGGCACCCCTAGGGGGTGGGGAGGCGGTGTTTCCAGATTGAAATTCAAAAATTTCCAGATGTTGGGGAAGTTCTGGAGATGTGGCAACATCGCACCTACGTCTATTGAAGTGCTTTGTAACACTATCTATAAGGTTATAAACAGCAAAGTTGGTTTGAATAGAGCTTCGCCTCTATAAAGTTGATTTTTCGCAAAATGTCTCTTTGATACAAAATATGCCAAAATTACGTGGAAACAAGTAAAATGGAATTTTAATAGACACTTCGGGTAAACATAAGCGGAGAAGGTTTGTTTGTGATTCCTTCCTCTAGGGTGCGGTCAATTGCCGGTCATCTGATATAAACACAATTTTAGTTGTTGAGCTTTAAGGATATTTCATCCCCTGATGACGCTAACCCTGTTTAAAATGTGTTGTTGTGAATTGGGGTCTCCGAAAGTGTATTTATCAGTGCTTGTCACTGGTTACAATCTCACTTAGAAAAGTAAGTTAATTATAAAATTTCAATGTCTGATATTACCGCATTACAGCTTAAAGCTTGAAGCTTAAAGAGTGCAATGATTTGCTCGGTAGCAACGGTTGATTTTCTTGTTCGAATAAAGTGCTGTGTTTTATGGAATATTTGTACAAATCTTAATTGATATGAATTTATGAATTATTTAATCCGATAATCAAGAAGTAATCGATGCAACTGTTTCGTCGAAATGCTAAGTTGATAAAGTTATAAATATTATTAATATGCGACGATAGCGGTAGACGTTGCCCGTTTTAATCTTCTATAAGTTTTTGAATTATTGCTATTTTTACAGTTATGCCATTTGTTAGGTTTTCTTCGTTCCTGTATAGTCGGGACTTAAGCTCTAATTTGATCTTTTTATACGGTTAATAAACTATGACAAATGGTGAACAGTAAGAGATAAAATATGCATAGTGAAAAAATATGCGTAACCGTGGTTATTTTGTGATTTAACGGAGATTTAAGTCTTTGTTAAAACTATTCAACGCCTCTAAAAAATAGTTGAAGAGGTTTTGGCGATTTACTGCAACAATTAATAATATCTAATAAAGTCGAATGTGGGTTCTGTAACTTATTTAAGAAAAAAATTATGTAAGAGAGAATAATAGTAATAATAATATTATCAATAATAAATTTATATATACGATGGTATATATAAATTTATTATTGATAATATTACTTTATGCGTGTTGATTTTATATTGGTCTTACTAAAATTTTACTTGTTTACTGTAAACTTATGCGATGACATAAGTTTACAGTTGTCAAAATAACTAAATAAGTAAAATTTCAGTAACACCAATATAAAATCAACACACATAAAATCGATTGTGCCTAGCTTACAAGGCAGAAAAATCACACGCAAGAAACTTCACAAAGAGATTTTGAAAACGCCCCTTTTCAGAAAAATATTTATTCTAGATTTAAACGCCTTCGCCGGCGTATTAATATTTTCTGTAGAATTTTATTAATAAACTCATTTATTTGGTAGTTTAAGCCATTTCTGCCAGCTGTCATTTTGGAATATAATTCCAAAGAATTTATATTTTCGCTGCTTGACAGCATTCTCAGACAGATTAAAAAAAAATTAATTTTAATATGTCTTAGAATGCTGTCAAGCAGCGAAACTATAGTCACAGAAGCATTGAAGAACATCCTAGAACATCCAGAATTCGTAAGGGCCACTTGCTCCAGTTAGCTTACGCGCTGGCTACGTCCGTCACCTAGAAAAACGAAAACCAACAGTGAAGCCAGAGAAGTAGTCTCCAAGTCTGTATGTATTATGGACCAGTTTCACCAAGTAAGGGCAACAACAATCAATGAATTAATGGACCGATCTTGATGAAATTGTGTTTTCTTTTGGAAAATTATTCTTTCCAAAAATAACATGGCTCCGGCAACCAAATTTTGTAAGCACGTTTCTACTGTAAAACGTATCCTACATACCCATATTCAGATCTCCAAATTAAAAGAAAAAATTTATAGGCATTTAAAGAAAATAATTTTGGGTGCCACGAAGTGATCAGTGAAGGGAAGACGACGAAACTATTTTGTGTGTTTAACTAATTCTATCGAATATTATAGACATGGCGCGATTTGAAACGTCAAAAATGGCGATTTTTAAACATCATTGTTTTGGCCAGGTTTCATCTTGACCGATATTTTCTTTTATTGCTCTAGTTTCGAAGCTGTGATAACTTCTACACTCCTCAAATACCAGCTTTCCAGTTGTCTAGGCTGATATTTTTATAGTTTGCCTACAGCGCTACCTTCCCACAAAGAGGCTCCTGCGATCAATTTTCAGAATATACAAAGTTATATAATTTTTTAACTGTACTTTGTAGACCACTTGCCTTAGACTCTCATTTTAAGACGGGGTACAATTTGTATTGCGAAAGCGTGTAGTCATAGTATTCGCTAAAAACTTTTTAATTTCGATTTTCAAAAACTCTGATAAAGTCAACGCTTCGAAACGTAGGGCAACAAAAAATTATACCACAAACAAGTTTTACCTATTTACTAAATAAAATTGACACGTTTTGGCGTGTTCCAGAGATCTTAAAAGTAGCCAAATCATTACTCTTTATACACATTTATAGATCAACCCCATGCTCCTTTTCGATCAGTAATCAATACATTTTATCAATACATATTATCGTTTTATATTTTTCTTGATTTTTTGCATTATATTTTTTAAAGGTTTAACCACATCAAGATCGACGAATATATAATTATATTTCGCTCATACTAATTATCTTTACAGGATGTGGTAATGGTAGTCCAATTTAAATTTGAACATGTCCGGTAAGCGTTAGAGGCTGTACAAGAGGCAGTACACGGCCTAATGTTGTCTAAACATACTCATCAGTCTATTAAACAACTATAAGGTGTTAACGGCCAATTAAACACGGTCGAGAAGTGCGGCATTGCAGGGCCGTATAATGGATTTTTAAGGCGGGCCATTGCTTCTAAAGAACTCTTGTTCATGTCAGAATACAAAGAAGTTAAAGAGGAAATGTTCTTTGTGATAATTATGAGTATGTCTAGTTTATCCCTAACATAAATTAATTTTTCTTGTTTTGAAATATTTTTCTTAAAAGTTAACTTGACCTGACTATTTTAAGTAGCTGTCGTATGATTTCCAGTTTACTTAACACATTTCTCTTTGTACTAATAATACCACTGGATGTTTTATGTATTGTGTTTCTTTAATGTAACCATAGTACCACGACTATGTTCAATGACCGATTCCAGGGAGGTCCACCGAAACGCCATAATTGGTAAAGCAAGTTTTACCAAGAAGTCGCCCATTTCAAAAGAAGTGTTCGGCAATGCCATGACAGAACTAAGACGAGGAAAGGTTCCTAGTGTAGACACATTTACGATTTTGAGGGCTTAGCTTCTGCGTTCCGAAGACTTTAGTTCTCGGTTTTACCCCCTATCACAAAGTCGAAGCCACTCTCAAAGGGACCACTAGAACCTCCATACTCCAAAAATCAGAGAGGAAAGTAAAGCATTCCTTCACTTTCTACGACCCTCCTTACATGCATAGGAACGTTCGCTCCACTCTCACTTTTTCGAGACCTACTCTGTTTTGCCATTCGGCAAACTCCCTTTCCTTGCGGTTTGCCCCGATTGTGATCCGTGTTCTTCTTCTGGTAAGATTTTTGCGGACTATCCGTTGACATTTTTTTAGCCATTCTTGGCAAATCTAGTGAGTGTGAACGGGTAGGGACCTTCACCCTGTTCTGCTTCCTCGCCAAGTACTCCTCGGCCGACATGCGATTTTCTATATGGCAGTAGTAAAAGCAAAATTTTGAGAAGCAAAAAATAATAATTAAAAAGTGGCATTAATTTAAAACGTTTTGACAGAAGAAGTTTTAGGGGATGTTCAACAAAATCCTGTTAATACAGTCACATGCACAGCTTTTTCGTAAGACACATTGTATAATCTTAATCGCAAATAAATAAGTAAGTAAATAAGTCGTCCAGTATATAACTTGCCGTTCTTGCTTGCTGGCTTCACACGCGCTCTTTCGTTTCTGGTCCCAGATTAAGCTTACTTAAGCGAATCTTGTTAGTGGTCAGTCAAGCAACACAACCACACACCTCTGTGGTTAGGTCACAACGTTAGCATCGCCAGTTGGATGTCGTTCTGTAGGCCCTTGTTATGCTAAACAAAAACGCACTTTCGGCCGATTGAATATTTTCGTCACCCCAAACTTGCTTGCCCATTCGCCACAGATTTCGACCTCACAAAAGAATGCGGGATTGATCGCTCCTTTATACATGACTCTGAAGGTCTTCGGGTCCATCCCTCGCGTCTTTCCTGCTACCGCTCGTACTCTATGCACCGCGGCTATTAATTTGTCTGCAACGTATCTGATATGCTCCACCCACAGAAAGCACGTGTCGAGCGTCACTTCCAGATATTTGGTCCTGGTTTCCGGCCTGATAGTTACGTCTCCCATCTTGATGACACGTTGCCTTTGTTTACGTACTTTTGTACCTTTCCTTGCAACCCTAGGGAGGAATGAGCGAAGATTGGAACCTGTGATGAGCACTGATAAGTACAATTTGGAGAACACAATTCATCATAATAGAGTTCTTTAGACCTGACGAGTCATCCCTGTAATGACGCTAACTTTGTTAGCGAAACGATGGTCAGGTCTAAAAAACTGTATTGTGATGAATTGGGTTCTCCAAATGGTACTTAACCCTATAGATGATGTACGTCCTTTCGGGACTGTATTTCAGTTTGTCAGCCGATGCTCAGATCTGACGTGCCTCCCAGGTGCGCTGCTAAGTTACCTGCAGTTTCCTCCTGGATAACGCCGTAACGCTAATCAGTTGATCCCCCGTGAGAGCCTTGACTTCGATTTATTTCTTTCAAGATTTTTTTCCAAATATGTCTGCAATTCTGTGGACTTGTTCTATAGTTGAGTGAGTCTCTCTATCTCTCTTTCTCTGAAGCCAAACTGATGATCTGGTATTACATCTTTGTTTTTAATTTCAGTCTTTTAAGAAGTATTTCTTCGAATATTTTCGAATTTTCCCCGTAATCAAGTCGCGCCCTGGGGCTTTGTTTGGATTAATAATTTCTTTAATTTCTACCGATACTTCACTCTTGGCGTAGTAAGTCTGATATTTCTTTCTCCCTGGATAGGATTTTCACAGTGAAGTGTTTTCACCCTAATTTGACTGGAAAGTACCTTCAAGATGTTTGACCTATCTCTTAGCCTTTTGGATTGGTCTTTTGGTGGCTCTCCATAGTCAATAGTAAAATTTTACTGCCATTTGACAGTTGATTTAGCCAGTTACAAGTATAGCTATTTCTATTTTTTCTATTTCTTTTTTGAGTTGTTGTCTGACATTAATTAGTCTTGTTTTATCTTTTAGTGATCTAGATTGGAGACATCTTGTTCTGAATTTTCTTTTTTCGAAAATCAGTGCTCCGACTTCTCTGTGGTAGTAATTTCCCTTGCGTCGAGGAGTGATATGAAGATTATTGTCTTGTGCTGCCCGTTGGATAAGATTAACAAATCTTCCGGCTTTAACGTCTATTTCCTCTTCATTTCTTAAAGGAACTGACAAATCAACCATTTCTTCAAGTTGAAGTGTAAAGCTCTGCCAGTCGGTCAGTCTATTGGTCAATCTAGGACCCTTGCATTCTGTACAATGCTATCGCTTAAGGTGAGAAGAATAAACGAATCACAAGAGTTCGCCTTCCAAGCCTCTTTCACATGAATTTAGTTTACAGATACATTTCAAATTATGAAGAAATCTAAGAAATCTGGGATTCTATTGATGTCTGTAGACCAATATGTTGACCTGCCAGCTGACCTTGTTTCGCATTTTAGTTGGTTAACTGCTTGTAGAAATTCTCTACCTTTACATTTAATCACCGTGATCCCCACTAAACGTGTTTTGTATTGATATCGCCTACCTTGATGACTATTTAGAAAGTGCAAATATTGTTCTTTTTTGTTAAGCATGTTTAGGCGGACAGTAAACTGCAAAGGCAGGGATTTCAGATGTGTTGGCTTTTACATTTGCTGAGGCAGCTAGGAAGCTAGACTGTAGGGGTTAGCCCTGCACTTGTGAGGTTTACCGTCACTTGCTGGTTATCCTTCTGTGGTTGTTTAGGAAGCACTGGTTTCTTGCTGATCTTATCCTTTAATTTTTGCATTTCCCTTGCAACCATATTTTTTATGAAAAATTATAAGTTATCTAAAACCTAATATGAATAAACGCTCTATATATTAAGGAGTCGCCAAAATGGTACTAATTTGTATTAGGTTCAAAAATTCATGGATATTTTATAACAGTAGTAACATTTATTTGGCATATAAGTTCTACTGCATTCCATACAAAGAAGGATTTGCTTGTACTTAAAATGAACACAATATAAAAGCGTAAATTCAATAAAATATAAAAACATAGTAAACGCCACCTACAAGGTGACTGTAGTTTTAGAATTGCAGAAAGGTTTACCCTTCACCTTTATTGTTACATGATTCTCACATCAGTTTTCAGTGCACACAAAACTTCACATTATCTAAATATCGTTTATTAGAATCAATTTTAACCCTGTACAACATATTTTGATATTTTACCAAATAGTACATACTGTAAAATTAACATAAACTGAGGTTGCGGTATTGTGTTTAAGCACGTTCCACCATTCAGATGGGGTCGTAAAAACGTCAGTCCCGTGTACCATGCGATATTGGGCACGTTAGAGATCCCTACGCTCCCAACAGAAGAAATTGGTTCGACAAAATTTCCAGGGTGGTGAGGTGAAACTGTGTCCTGGCGTGGGTGATTGTATTCTGTCGCTGAAATGTATGGACATTGAAGAACAAGATACACTGCAATAGAATATTCCTATAAATCTACTACTATTGTTTCCACAATTTCTGCGGCTAATAATAAAGATAACTAGCTATCTCAATTCATTTCTACGTTTTTCCGGATTATTAAATTGATCACACAGAACTACGCTATTATTTGTTTCGTTGTAAGCCTTTCCGCTTAATAATAAATCCATCGGGGACAATTATAACCTGTTATTGACCGCTAGCTAGATCTGGTGCTATTTTCAACCTACTAATGCCAGGGAAAGATAAAACGACCAGCTGCCGAGTTCGGCCCTGTACCTTAATTCTAAGTTACAACAAGAGGCGGGCAACCCATTATATAATGATCAAGAAGGCCGTACGGACACAACAAAACACTCTATTATCGTGACGTCAAAAACAGAAGTTTCACCTATCCCTGTTGCCAATGTAACTTTTTGAAGCTAAATATAGATTCCTTATACAAAACTATTTCGAACAAAAATATATATGAGATTGTTATCAGCAATCAATACGTTAATGTGATTATTTTATCATAAGAAGTACACTTTACGTTAAAATTTTGTTACCACCGTCTCATAAAAAACAGTTTTGGCGAGTTTTTGTCAAATAAATCTATTCCTGTAGGAAATGAGCTTATGACGTAATCTCGGCTTTCAGAATTTTGAAAACTTTGTTTATATTTATTTAGATGAGCGCACCTAGGAGTCTTTGGAGGTTGGTTTTATGTTTTGTATGTTTATGGACAGGTGTGCCATAATGAGTAAGACACAGAGAATATATATATATATATATATATATATATATATATATATATATATATATATATATATATATATATATATATATATATATATATATATATATACGATTTTATTGGGTGTTTTAATGATATTTTATGTACTTAATTATGTATATGTATGTGTGGTTTTGTTTATTTGTTTGGTTTGTGTTTTTATTTTATAATTTTAAGCTGCTATGTATTACTATGTGTGATTTTAAATTCAAGTATGTGTATTTTTGTTTATACAAAGTATATATTGCATATTATATTGATATAATTAAATATGCATTGTTGGGCGCCTTTATTTTATTATTATTATATATATATATATATATATATATATATATATATATATAATAATAATAATAAAATAAAGACGCCCAACAATGCATATTTAATAATAATAATAATAATAATATATATATATATATATATATATATATATATATATATATATATATATATATATATATATATATATATATATATATTATGTTTTCTTTAATTCAAATTAGCAATTCTGTTTAAACTTGTAAATGATTATTATTATTATTAGGTTCTACTCTACGAAACGGAGTAACTGTTCCTGAGTTTTATGTTTAATATGGATATTTTGAATAAATAATAACCTTTATCTGTTTATTTGATTTATTTCTTATTTTCCACTGCTATTTTGACTTCTTTTCTACAGGTATATGTAGAGTTTGGGTTGCTATTGAAAATTCTTACCTTATATTATTGAGAAACCAAATTTTATGAACAATTCTGTGTGTGTTTTGTTTCTTTAACGTGGGCCTATTTCCGAGACTATGACCAATCACCGACGCCAGGGAGCAGTTTCACCTCACTATCCTGGAAATGTTGCCGAACCCCTGCCTTTCTGTAAGAAGGGTGGATCTTTAACGTGCCCAACATCGCATAGACATGGAACCGACGGCTTTACGCCCTCTCCGAAGGGCGGAACATGCAGACATTCAACTGGCTCAAATACAATGCCCGAACCTCGGTTGATGTTAATTTTACAGTTTGTACTGAAAAAGTAAGGAGTACCCTGGGATTGAACCCAGTACCCTTTGGTTCAGAGGCACACGTGCTTACCCCTGAACCACCGAGGTTCTATGAACAATTCTGATATTTACCTTTTTGCACCAGAATTAGGTATCTTGCTAGACAATTAGGCATGAAATGCAAATGTTTTTAAAAACTTATAAATTCTCAAATAATTCCTTTTACAGATGGATTTGATATTGCAACAAACAAACTTTTTAACGCCAAATTTATTTTTCTTTTAATATGTAATTACTTACTTGGATCCGTTTAAAAATTATAAACATTGGCCATTGAAAATTTTACAGATTTTATCTTAATTTAGTTCACATACGACTGAATATCGTCAAAAAATAGACAAATTAATGATTTGTTGGTTCTGTAACGGACAGAGTGGCGCCATCTGTTGAGGTCTACTAAAAAGACCCCTTGTTCGAGGTTCTAATCTAACGAACATTTTAGCGGCATAATTGACATTTTACGCATTTAGTACTTCTAAGCAAGTAATGTTTATAAGCTTTGAGGGTATTTCAACCAAAATTGACGATAAATGTGCTATTAAGCTTGATTATATCGATAAATACCTTCTAACTAAAGTGGCGTCATTTAGTATAAATCAGGTTTTTGCTTCGCTTTATTCTCTTGAGTTATATGCTGGTTTCAAAACGTTTACACCAGTAAGTGTTGATATCACCCACTGTTTAGAAAAGTTTTCTAGTTTTATTTTCAGAATTTTTTCAATATTTATCACATTTTATAAATAACGATGGTTGTAAGGTGCTGCTTGTTTTTAGTTTCTTGTTAACAACCTTTTATCGAAGATGCCGGATGTGTCTTCAAAATCTGTCGACCAATTATATTCATAGTTCTCACAAATTACAATTTGTTTGCTCAATCGCCAATAATATTGGTCAATTTCAAATTTAGTCAAAAAATGTTATTTCCTTCACATACATAAATTATTATTAATGCGCTTGTTCAGATAAGTCAAAACAATGTTCTTTTTAAGCGCCGAATTTGAATTTGTATTATTTGTTCCATTTCCTACAACTGACCTATTTAAACATTTCAAATTTACTTAAAATTATTGTCAATCTTACATATATGATCTTTAACATTTTATTACCTAGCTAAACTTATATCTTATTGTTTACAACAATTTAACATTAATCTTTACTGTAAATAACCGTCTTTTGACATATAATAACCTGTTTGTCCATTTAGTGTTAATATTAGTTTTTTAATAGTTTTTTTTTCACGCTATAGGGTCATTATATTTGTCTTTTAGAGTTTATATATGTCACTTCACTTGAATATATAGCGCAACGTTTCTTACATATTTTTGTTCATGGTGTAATACAAAATGTATTTCTTATAATCTAAATATTTGTTTCATTTCTCTTTGTACTATTAAAATACACAATATTTTTTTTTGTTTTACGCGCTCTATCTGGATTTAATTGTGGACTTATAAATCAACTTATAGCCATCTTAGAAATTGAGATTTATTTAAGGTATTTATATTTATATGTATTATATCTATCTTGAGCATAACCTAATCCACTCTGTTAATTCTCTCTAGTCCTTCTAGGTGCAATTTACCCTTTTCTCTGGTACCAATTTTACCTTAAATACCTGCTTTAGGTTTATAATAACCATAGCAGTATATATATATATATATATATATATATATATATATATATATATATATATATATTGTGCTGAGAATTGCTAAGGCCATATAAAGTTATAAAAACAAAAATGAAAACCCTTACGGAAACTACTATGATAATGTTAAATTCTGATTATTGATTAAAAAATTGGGTGATCAGATTAGTAATGGGGGGTAGTAGTAGTACCACTGGTCAGTAATAAGTAAAATACTTACGGTTTACACGTAATGCATATGGGTTCTCTGTATATTGTATACATATCCACATCGTTCGACATATTTTACTGTACACTAAAACAGAAAACAAAATAATAACATTAAAACACAAGCACATTCACTATTACTGTTAGTCAGTGTTATTTGGAGAAGCAATGAAAGATATATAGCCATAATTTGTTGGAATGATAATTGAATGAGTCTTAAAAAGTTTAACTAGCAATTTGGAAAATATCTCAGTTAAAGTGAAATAAAAAGAGCCAGAAATCTATATGTAGATAGATTGAAATATTAAGCATGAAATACATACCAAAGAATTATGTTCAAAATCAATTACCAAAAGGTAATGAACAAAACAAACCCCTTGTATGATGTTTTCAATATGTGAATTTAGTTTATTTTTATGTGAACAATGAACTGAAATGTACCCATATATGTGTCTGTGTTTGTAAAAACAATGAACTGGAAGTTACTAAAAACAGTGTTAAGTGTTCTGGAACTTTTAAATCAAGATTACAGCATGAACTTAATGAATTTATACATTTATTATTGATTATAATTAGATTAAAAAAGTAAGGTTAGATCAGATGTCAATTTTAAGAATAGAATATTTTATACTTACTCGATGGTTCCAAGGAGAATATCTGTCAAAACATTAATTAATGAATTGGAAGAGAGAATGCTATGATCAGACAGGAAACACCAAATGTTAGATGAATTTGGGCAACATTTCCGCTTTTGTTAAATGTTGTTGTTGGTTGTTGATGAAATTTAGATGCGAGAGCGCGTCATTCTTGCTTCCCATTTTAAATATAAATATTTTAAAGTATAAATTGTCCAAGGGAAATTCAATTTGCCACTAAAACAAAGAAGAGACGTTACATCAAGTTTTTAACGTAAGGAAGTACGAGATAAGCAGTAAATATATCAATAATACGTACATTTGAGGATACCCAATACCATTAGCGAGGAAGCCAAGGTTAGAGATTTATTTTATTTAATGTATAGCAGCTCAACCAGACAAATATTTCAATAAAAAGACAGCCCATTCTGTCAAATATCATTTTAAGCAAATGTGTTTATGGGAAATTAAGATTTAAACGCATAAAGTAGAAATCTTATGGGATAATTTAACCATAGTTCAACATTGCGAATACAGAGGGAGTGCAGGTCAAGGATCCATATTTTATTAATAAGAACAATTGAATGAAAGCCGTAAATTCGGATACTAAATTTAATCATTGTAAATTGATATTAGTTTGATAATTAGAACAACGGATCCGTTTAAAGTTTAGAGTTTAGATTTTAAATTTGAAATTGTGCCAATAAAATTTGTTTAAGAATTTTGAAACGTAATTCTTTGAAAACCCATAATAAGATAATAAGGCTACTATAAATATTTGCAGGCTACTTTCTTTCTATTTTAGCAGAACCGACTACTGAGATAAGTAAGTAAATAAAATATTTGAATATAATTTATTTGACATACATATATATATATATATATATATATATATATAATAGAAGGATAGGCAACCCAAATAACCCTGAGATAACTTAAACCACAATTAATACAAGAGTCATAAAACATTTTATTCAGATAAAGTTTCACACAAATAATATACAGAGTCACCCATAATACATGGTGTAATATTTTTTTTTATATCATTTTTCCATATATAAAATAATTCTAAATATAAATATCAAATATCATTTCAATATCATAAATACAATAATAATAATAAATAATATAAAATATAAAGCCAAATAAATAATATAATATATATATATATATATATATATATATATATATATATATATATATATATATATATATATATATATATATATATATATATATATATATATATATGTATTTATATAGTGTTTTCCTTAGTGTATAATATTTTCTTCCAATATGAATCAAATTGATCAATATAACATAAGATACAGTATGATCTACTTATGGCCAAAGAATCTCACTCCCCTATTTCAAACGCAGAATCACCTATGATCCCAAAATAAATAGAAAAATAAAATAAAAACATAGCAGCAGTAGTAGTATTTTATTATTATGATAATTGTAGATTTGACAAGTCTTTAGTTAATATCATAAACATAAGAATGCAAAAATTTTTTAATGAAAAAATTCGAACATACAAGGATCTGAAACTATAAAATAGAAAAATATGGATATATAAATGTAGACAACTGTATAAATATAAAAATTTTAAAATATAGAAATTTAAAAATATAAATAATTCCAAATATAAAAGCATCAATAGTTATGCGCAGAAAATAAAATATTTGTGTAGTAAAATTACATAACTATAAGGATACCAAAAGGTTACAAATAACAAAGATAATTATTAACGTGCATCTGTCATTTGTGTGGCGAACCACCATTTACCCCCGCCCCTCCTCCGCCTTTCGTATCTTCATATTATGCATGCAAGTTAAGAAACAATTACCGGCAAGAGAGTGTTCTGGTTTTTCTTGGGAATCTTCTTAGGAAAAAATCACTAATATCGCATATGTATTGGCGTGTGCGTGTGATTGTGTGTATCAACCGATAACACAAAAAATAGTGGGCCGATTTTGATGAAATTTGGCAGGTGCCTTCCTTTTGTAAGTGGCTTGAACAAGCTCGTTAGTTAGGAAAATCGGATTTCCTTTCCGAAAATGTTTGTATCTTTGAAAATATCAAAGCCATGGAACCAAATTTGGTACGCAGATTTATTTTATTTGGACCTCTCATTCAAAAGGACAGAACCAAAATATTTGTGTGTTAAAACATAATCTATTAAATATTACAGACGAATATAAATTTTCTTGGCACATATATTATAATGTTCCAAAAAATCACTTTTATGATAATTTGCTACCATAAAGCACTTGCTGCATCAATGCTTTTCTACGATGGTGACTCTCTGCACTTTTTATTGAGGGTGGGATAGATTGGACTTATTTTATAATACTGGCACCTAGGCTTTCTAAGATGGGAATTATTATTTTCCCGTGTAGAGTATAGTAGACGACATTTATCAACAAATTTTACTCAAATAAGTTTTCCTTTAATTTAATTGACGAACCGCTTTAGCTACCTAGAACACTAGCGTTCACAATGTCCCTAAAAGCTTTAATTTAAAGTTTTGTTAAAATTAACTATTTATGAAATTTTGTTTGAATGTGGTTTTAATTTGTTTTTGTATGTATTCAAAGAGTGCTGTAGCAACATTCAAAATAATATATGAGATATCGAATTGTTGACAGTTCGTTCGTAAATTGATTTGTTGCTTTTGGTGTGTTTGTTTGTCTCTGATAACGCTTACAATTCCCAAAGAAAGTGTAAATAATTAAGTTTATCGGTGATAATGACAGATCAGCAAGGGTAACTCCTTAAAAATTGCATAATCAGCATCTAGACTGGCCAGCAGCAGATCATTTGTGAGTTTGGTAAATAAATAATTTCTCCGATAGAACAGGCAGAGTATACAACAGAACTGAAAATCGTGTGCAAACCCATGTTGCTGAAGTAGAAATTTTCCAGTTTGTAATAGAAAATCCAAGTTGTAGTTGAAGGAGAATTTCTGCAAATTTAAGTGTACCCAAAAATAAATTTCAGCGATGCTGACGTCGAAAAAAGTGTCGTCATTTCAAGGTCTTTTTGCACACATTAAAAAAGGTGGCAAACAAAAGATGCTGGAATATTACTTTTGGGGTCAGGGGTAATTTATTAATAAAGAAACGTTTTATGCTCAATACAACCTACGTTTACAACACATGGCACTCTTAGTTCTGAACTGAAAATAGTCGACATTGGTCCGCTGAAAGCCTTCTTTGTTGACGCCAATATTTTCTAAAGATAAATGTATGCTGCGTCATTTTGGATAAAATAACAATTCAGCCATAATTTACTGAGGGAAATTTGAATGAGGACACTTTCCTTTCAGTTTTACAGAATGGTTTTCAAACGAAATTAAAAAACCTGCGTATAAAAAATATTACAATCAAATGATGCCCAAATTTTTTATGTTTTAATAGTAATTGGATGTGGAATTAGCTAAACAACAAATCTTTCCAGGGGTGTATTGGAAGAAATAGCACTTTCATTGACTGGCCTGCGAGGTCACCTGATCGCAAACCCTTAGGCTATTTTCATGAGAAATAATGAAAAATTAGGTTGACAAAATACAGCCCCGAAATATACCAGATTTAGCAAACTGGATAAGATAAGTTACACATTTAACATTTTGAAACGTCATGAATAACAAGAGAAAGCGAATTTAAGCATGCATAAAAGCTCTGAAGTGTGCTACCTTAAAGATCGCAATGACAAGTGTTGTATGGCCAACTTCCTCTTTTGCGTGGGCGTCCTACACCATGCGACGTTGGGCGCATGGAAGGTCGCTGCCTTTCTTACACAACAAAGGGGTACCTTATAATTTCCAAATTATAAATAAAACAGTTGTCTGTTGTCGTAGAAGTAGGTATTCGGTAGAAAGAGAGAATACAAGACATAAATAGCGTAGTTGGCGGCTAACTACATGGAAAAGCTATATTGGCAACACTGTGTATTACTAGTTTCACTACTGGTTTTTCGATTTGGATCGTTGTAAAGCGACCCTTATTAAAATAATAAACTTTAATTTGTATACTCGTGTATCACATTTCGTCAATCATAGTAATTAAGTTTATTAATTTATATCTAACGAGATGAGGTCGTATTTTAATTTATTATTACCCTTTGACAGGTAGGTAGATGATGAGTTTCTCGCCTGAAAATTACACTCATCACAGTCTTCCTGATATATGCCTATGCCTACCTAAAAAACAAAGGTGGCAAATTTGTGCTCATCTATGCTTTTCTACGATTAAAATTTTTGACAAATACACTGTAACCGAAATCTGATAAATATTTATTTGTGTGTTTGGCCTTAGATTTATCTGATTGTTAAAATTATTATCAGAAAAAGAAAACATTGCGAAACATTATAAAGCTGATCTAGAAGAATTGTATGGCAGGAAAAAATGTAACTGCGAAGACAATTATATACAGAAGATAGAGAAGGTAAAGTTAGATGATCTCGACCAGCCTATTTCAAAGGAATTTTAGAAAATTAAAAAACTCACATTACAAAACTTCTGGTGTGTACAGAATAGCAGTAAGCCCTATAAATTTCTGATTAAAAACTAAAATAATTGTTTAAACTGACCCCAGATATTATAAATTGAGAAATATCAACTAAGTTTTGGAAAGTAACATTATTACTATTCTAAAAATGTTAAGCGCGCAAAAGTGCAGCTAGCTCAAGACTATAAACAGAACCAGGGGCAAAATTGTGAATTCCCTGGATGTAAAACCTTTTGGATTTAGACCCGGCCGATGAAATGGAGAAGTGTTCGAAATTAAAGTATGTGTAAGAAAAGGTATAAGGTGTCCAAATGTCGTCATATTTTTTCGTTTTTTTTTTCGGAAAATTCCAACAAATAAGCCAAAGGAAAAGATAGGATAAGTCAAAACAAACGGTAATGGTTACAACACAATAGACAATAGAAAACTTTGGAAAGATTGAAGACACGTTAATTGTTTTGTAGGCCTGTAAAAAATATTTGACAAGGGGGACTGGAAATTATTGTTTCATAAACCTGTTGACAAATCTAAACTGTTGATAGGCAAACCTACGATATCAACCTACAAACAAATCAAAGCATCATAATAACTCTTAAAGTGTATGAAATTGCAGCTAGAGGAGGAAATGGTGTACATACATACGCTTTCCCATTGTCACCATGTCTATTCGATTTTTTCGTAGAAGATGTAACAAATAGGCTAATGAAATCTCGGGACGCAGCAAGTGCGTTATGGTAGTGAATTTTTATTAAATGCTTCAAATTTCAATAACTCAATTTCCTATAAACTTAGAAAGTTTAATTTTGGTATGTAGTAAGGTCTTTCCTAGGGCCAAAATATCCACCAAAATTTATTATAATAACTTTGTAATTTTCGGAGAAAAAAAATTTTTCGAAAGAAAATTTAAAATATGAATAACTCAATTTTCTATAAACTTAGAAAGTTGAATTTTGGTACATAGTAAGGTCTCTCCCAAGGCAACATATATGGTAAATTTCATTAAAGCAGCTTTGTTATCTTCGGAAGAAAAAATTTTTTTTGAAAGAAAACTCAAAATTTTCCCTTGACTAACGAACTCATCCAAGCCATTAATAAAAGAAAGGCACTTGCTTTGTTTAATTAAAATCGGTTAATTATTTTTTGCATTTTTTTAATTATTTTATCACCGATAACTCAAAGAAAAGGGCCGATTTGAATGATTAAATTTGGTGAATACCTTCCTTTTGCAAGTGGCTTGGATAAGTTCGTTAGCCAGGAAAATCGACCCAGGTTTTCCCGGAAAATTTTGCGTTTTCTTTCGAAAAATATATGTATATATATCCGAAAATAACAAAGTAAGGGCAACCAAATTTGGCAGGTTGATTTATGTCATTATGGCTAAATTTTGTGTTTTCTTTCTAAAAAAAAATATCTTCGTAATTAACAAAGTAAGGGCAACCAAATTTGGTACGCGGGTTTATATCCTTATAGGTAAGTTACCTACCAAAATTTAGCTCTGTAGGTTAAGAGAAAAAAAGTTATAGGCATCTAAAAAAAGTAAATTGGGGTTTTCCCCAAAACGTCAAAGTCGCGATTTAAAACGTCAAAATTGGCAACATTTAAGCAAACAACCTGAAACTAATACAGGCCATGAAAAGAAAATGTCTCGAGTAGTCTGAGCTATAAATTTTATCGTTTAATGGTATATAATTGTTGTCTAATTTTCGTAAAAAATTAATAAAGCGCAATATATCCGTTTTTATACAAAATACGAAAAAAAAATGGTATACATTAATTATAGGGTGTCTTAAGCTACATCCTAAAAAAATATTTCTACGATCACAGGCTGGCCCATAAGGTGTTGGTGTTACAAATTTTCTTTTTATTTAATGGAACACGCCTTATGTTATTGCATTTTCCATCGAAATATAATGTGTGTTTGTAAGAAAAGAAATTCTGGTTGCAGCAAGTGCATTATGGTAGCGAATTTTCATTAAATGCTTCAAATTGGAATAGCTCAATTTGCTATTAACCTATAAGGTTGACCAAGAAACCAGTTTTTTCGGGAGCACCTTAAGTTTACTTTCGGAATTTTTTGTACATTTTCAAACAATAAAGTTATTTTAATGAGACATTGCACATTGTTTCTACTATATATGTTATACTGGTAACCAAATTTGATGCCCGCTTTCTTAAAGAAAAACACATATTTGCCATTAAAAATATTTTTATGAAAATTCACTACCATAATGCACTTGCTGCGTCCAGACTTTTATTAACTTGATTATATTTACTGTATTATCTTTCATTTACCACCTTTCTTCATTCGTTTTCTTATTTACTTTATTATTTTTATGTGATATACCGATCTCTCGGCTGTTATTTATTCTTGCCCTTCCACCGTTGAGATTTTCCTTATTGTTTTCTTCCTTTAATTCTTCCAGTTTCTCATTTTTGTATCTTGTGTACATTTCATTATATCCTTATATTTCCTCTGTTCTTTGCAATCGTGGTTATGATTTTTGTTAGCAACAGATTATAATCACTATCTATATCTATTTCAAATTATGTATATGTTGTTATATTTAGACAAATTTTTGTGACAGGGGTGGTAACTTTTAAACCTAACAGCTATATAATATTTCGCTATCATAACCCACTTACTGCACAGAGCTTTATCAATTTACATTTTAACCCTAAATTAGTTCTATTTAAGTTTCTACACTCCTCGTATGCAACTTATACTCATCTGTATCAATTTAGAACGTTTCAATTAACTAACACAAACGATTTCATGACGCTTCTTTTATCTTTTCTAATGAACCAAATTGTACTACTGTAACCTTTAGCTGTCTATGGACTGGTTATCGATGGCTTTTATTTAATGAAATCATTAAGGCTGACACCGTTTAATTATGGAAAAGCAACGTTTACATATTTCTCATGAGGCATCTTACCGGCTGACACCAGCCGGGTGATTTATTCATTATCTAGTATGCTTCGAAAAACAATTGCCCATAAGCATTCTCGATCTTATCGATAAATCTTAAATCGGATTCTCGGATTTGGGAATTTCAATGTTTGTTTTTCAATTTCTTGTGGATGTAGTAGTAGATACTATAAATTGTTTTTAAAAGTTGCCTATGTTTCACACGGTAAAGGATTTATTTTTTATTTAGAGAATAACTTATGTTAATTAGAAATCTACAGCAACCAGTGTTTATTTAAATAGTTTCTTTTCTTAGCACTTGCTGAAGTCTTCTAAATGTTAAAATTATACAGTTTGAACAGCGAAATAAAGTAAATTCAGTATTCTAATTATTGTGCATATTCATAAAAAATCCCGAAACACCTCAATTTTAGATTCAAAAATTACATCTTGCAATGATGAAAACGTCACCCCTTAATTCAATCCCCATCGAGTGACACAGTTGCAACCTACAAATATCTAAATGGGAGGTAAGGGCTTGTGATATCTCGTTGGAAAGGTCTCCATTAAAGAATGCAACGGTTTTAAAACTTATTGCAAAAATAACAGTAAAAATAAAGCAATTCATCTGACTGATCAACTGCTACAACACACTAAAGAAGCGTTAACTAATCACGTTTCATTCTTAATAATGAGAAAAAAAAGTCTGAATGCAGCAAGTTAGTTATGGTAGTGAATTTTCATAGAAATCATCTGACACCAAACGTTTTTTAAATCATTTCTTACTACTTTTTTTCCTTGTAACATAGCGATCTAAATTTTTATATGTAATTTACTTTTTATAGCCCCAACCTACGTACTAAATTTGGTTACCATGGCTTTGTTATTTTCTTAGATGAAAATAATTTCCGAAACAAAACCCGAAATTTTCCCGGAAAAGGTGATCTAATTTTCCTGGATAACAAACTTATCTAAGCCACTCACAAAAGGAACGGACGTTCCAAATTTTACCAAAATCTATCGATTATTTTTTGAGTTATCGGTGTGATACACACACACACATTTTTTGAAAGAGAAATGGACGTGTGATAAAAAGGTTTTTATTTTTTATCGTGTAAACTATTCAAGATACGGGGAAATTTCAAGTGACCAAAAACTTGTAGTTTTTAGTTTCTTTATCTCAAAATAATATACAAATCATATTGCAGTCAGTGGCGTACATTTTTAGGTCACTAATTTTTGTTTTCCTAACGCAAATGAACTTTACAAGCTGTATCGAATCAGGACCAGATCAGCCCATTATTACTACAAACAACGCTGCCAAATTTCAAAACAATCGTTGGGAAAATATTTGATTTTTTTAATCGTTATTTAACCAAAAAAAATTAACACCTTGTATCTTGGAAACAATGCATTTCAGCACCTATGTTTATGTGAACTCTTTTCATAGAATGACCTGGGAGATCAACCTCTTATATTGCCGCGTCTTTTTTAAACCCCCTGTATATATACAAGGTGATTCTTTAATATTGCGAAAGATTTCAGGGAGCGGTTCGTTGTCAAAAACTAAAGCGGGTTTTTATATAAAATTATTTCCAAAAAGTACTCCGTTCATAGTTACACCCCTTTAATAGTGTAGGGTAAAATGAGGTTTTTATTTAATTTCTCAGATTTGACGAAACTAAAAGAAGAACATTTTCCATATAACTTAACTTTATCAAAGTCTTTCCTACACCAAAATTCTTATTCGTCTCTCACTCTCAGAGGGGGTTGAAAATTGCAACCCGTTTTTCATTGTACGTTTTTGTGGAGTTTTAAAATGGCAATTTGAAAAATTCCCTTTTACAGCCTGACTGACTGCGAACAATTTTAGTCTCTTGCATTTTTTTCATGAAATGTACTGTTTTCGAGCAAAAAAATTAAATACGTGTCATGGAATGAACAAAGTAATAACAAATAATGTCAGTGTCACTATTTGTGTAGCTATATATTTTAAAGACCGTATAAGTTGTACACGAGAATACCCGTGTCAATTGGATTTACTGATACACAGTTAATATGCATCTAATAATTATCAGCTAAAATTCTTGATAAGGTGTTACCTTTAAAAAAATAATGTTGCAAAGAAGACAGTGAAAACGAATTTGACACTGACATTTGTTATTACTTTGTTGTCATGGAATGGACACCTATTTCTTTTTTTTGCTCTAAAACGGCACATTTGACGAAAAATGCAAAATACTCAAATGGTTCGTACCGAGTCGGGCGCTAAAAGGTTATTTTTGAAATTGCCATTTTAAAACTCCATAAAAATGTTTTCTGTTGTCCTGGATGGCCATTCCTCTAAACTGTATTCAATTAATGCAGGAGTTCCTCAAGGTTCAGCTTTAGCCCCTACTTTGTTTCTTCTCCACATCAATGACCTACTCTCCTGCACATCCAACCCAGTTCACAGTTACGCGGACGACAGCACCCTCCACTCAAATATACAATATTCTAAGCCTGTCTCTTTAGCCCAATTAGACGAGGATCGCAGATTCATGGAGGGTTCTGTCTCCGCGGATCTCCAAAAAATATTAGACTGGGGAAGTAGAAATCTTGTACAATTCAACCCCACCAAATCACAATCTTGCTTTCTTTCTCATAAGAGATACACCAGCCCTAGACCCATCACAATAAACAACAAAGTTATTCAAAGTAATGAGTCCTTTTCACTTGTTGGCATTTCTGTGGATCGAAATCTCAATTGGCACCAACATGTGACATCAATTGCAGAAGCGACTGCTAAGAAATTAGGTTTCCTCTTCCGGGCTCGCAAATACTTTTCACCAGCTAATCTCTATACCTCATATACTTCACAAATGAGACCAAACCTCGAATACTGCTCCCACATCTGGGGTGCTGCTGCCGCTTCTACACTCGATATACTGGACTCCATTCAGAAGCTATACGTCTCATCGGTGACCCTACCCTCACCCGAAAGCTGCCATCCCTTGCCCACCGCCGTGGCGTTGGTGACCTCTCTTTTTTATAGATATATGCACGGGCACTGCTCAGAGGAGCTTTCTTCCATAGTTCCTTCACCTGCTGCCCCCAACAGATCTACCAGGGGAACAGAGCGAATGCACCCTTTTACTGTCCAGGTCACCAGACATAGAATATCTTGGTCATGTCCGCTCTTTTGTCCCGAGGACTTCCAAGTTGTGGAATTCCTTGCCGGAACATGTTTTTCCTTCTCTCCCGAATCTCCAAACCTTCAAGTCCAGAATTAACAAGTTGCCTCTTTCCTCCTGGTCGACACCCACGGTACGATAGTATTTCGGCTGTAAGCCCTCGTGGTGTGTTGTTGAAAAAAAAAACAATGAGAAACTCATTAAGGGTTGCAATTTTCAACCTCTTCTGAGAGTGAGAGACGAATAAGAATTTTTTAGTAGGAAAGGCTTTGGTAAGGTTAAGTTATATGCACAATAGGCCAAGGGCAGCAGTGCAATCGGGGCGCCAAAGCTGCGGACGAGCCCCGAGTGAGAAAAAAGGTTGTTATTGGAAACTTTTAGTCTTTTATGATTCTTGAAATCTAAGAAATTGAATAAAAACCTCATATTACCCTATACTTTTGAAGGGTTGTAACTCTGAACGGAGACGTTTTTGGAAACAATTTTTTAATGAAAAAACCCTTTAGTTTTTGACAGGGAATCGCTCCCTGAAATCTTTCACAATATTAAAGATTCACCCTGTATATGTAGCTTTCAGACACGTGACATTTCTGATTCTGACTCCAAGTTGACTTTAAAGGCGGGTATGAGCCAATGCTCCGTAACGTAACACCGAACATGTTACAGAGTGTTGCAAGATGGCACGACACGTATTTTGATTTTTTTTAAATATTATTGGGCGTGTCAATCACCTCGTAACGTAACCGAATGGGGTTACGCCACATACGTGGACTTGTTCTCGACCCTCATCAAAAAAGCCCTTAGTCTTTATCTGACTTCAGCATTATGAATGCCGCTCTGCAGTTACAACTAGCAGCAGCTTCATATATTTTTATTCAGCACCAGATTTTGAGCAAGAAAAAACGAAAATCTCCGCGATGGTGGATCTCGAAATTATATCAAAGTAGGAAGATCTACAGTAGATCAAACTTGATGGCGGATTTAAAATTCCAGCATATAAATGGCATATACAAAAATTTCACAAGAATGCATCCCACTGATTACGAATTCCTACTAAATTCAATTGGGCCATCGATTTCGAGACAAGACACGCGATTTCGTGATTCAATTTCAGTGCAAGACAGGTTGGCGGTAACATTGGCCATTGCCGATTCATATGCCAGCCCCCAATATTTGTTTAGAATTTCTAAACAGTCAATTAGCAGAATCGTCCCTGAAGTATGTGATGCGATTATAAACACACTCCAGGAATACATTAAGGTGAGCTAGTTTTAGTGTATTATTGAACATTTTAATTTTTGAAATGGACTGTGTAATTAATATTTATTTTATTTTATATATTTATTTTGCAACAGTGATAATACTTATGAATGTTCCAGCTCCCCTAGATTTTTTATTTTCATTTTTTCCCTTCTAAGCGACGCTAAAAGGTTCTCCATTTTCTTTTTGCATTAGTCCACTGTTCCTCCTCCTTCGGCAGCAATCTCCATCCACGCATCCTGCTGCTTAATTTTATTGAAATGGTCGGAATGTTGAGGATCCCAAATTAAAGTGTTTTCATGATAGCGTTCTATTAAATTAATTGTAGCTTCCTTAGTCCACTCCATGGTCACATACACACAGAAAAAGATGCACACAAAAGCCGGACCACAACACAAGTCTAGACTACACAACAACACAGACGAATGACGACTGAAAAATAATTTTGGAAGTTTCGAATGCAACAGTACACGACACACAACTAGAGCTCCCGTCCCAACTTGTCGCTGCGCGTGACCGTGTCCTTTCTTTGATGCGACGGTAAAAAACCGACAAATGGTGGTTCGGGTTGTAACGGTTACCCGTGTCTAGTTGGTTACAAGTAGATGCCACAGTTTTTCGTCTCCAATAGCCGTCTCGTAACATGTTCGCGGTTACGTTACGAGTCATTTGATATAAGTGGATACCGACCTTAAGATGTCAAGCATTTTTTGTATCGAGCCACAGATTCGAAAGTGAGCAATATACAGAGGCAATGACGTAGTACTAGACTACAATTATATACATGGTTAAAATATAACAGTAGAGAGAACAGAAACGTGTAAAACCTTACAAAGTTTGTTAGACATTTTAAAATCCCCTTGTACATTTCTTGATAGGTGATGAATAAATATATTTTTTAGAATGAGTGTCTTATGTTAGAAACGGTCAAATCGAAAACGACTTTAGATTCCGTTTTAAACGGTTTTCTAAATATGATGGATTACAATCGCAGATCAACTACACACCAACTTGGAATATGAAACGTAGATAATTGAGATATACAACTGAATTTATCTTGTAACTGAATCTGACTCACATCTGTCACATTTGTAGGAAATTTGATGAAACACCTATCACAGATGAAGATAAAGCAGCAGGAATTTCGAAATACCAGGTCAGCGCTCGCAGTATCGGCTGTATCAATGCAGAAACTCGTCGTTATTATAATTACGCTGTTCCGGTTTTCCAAGGCACACTGCGTTCTCATTGAAACTATCCAGAGGGTATTATGTACGTGTATACGATTTCCTAGAATTCACCTAAACCTCTATCTGCTCGGCGAAAGAACTGGTATTCTGTATCTGATAATAAATAGCTATTATGTTCACACAATTAACTAATGGACGTATTAAATTAATTAAAAGTTTTAATAACCACACGAAAATATGTGAATTAGAGAGTATAATGTTCTACTTAGAATTAAGATAAAAGTCATATTTAGAAAGGAAACAGTTCGTTAGTTGGAGAACATCTGTTTTGGTAGTCTTGTACTTTAGAGAAACACCTTTCATTTATATGTTGAAAATATGGGAATGCTTAACTCGCTCACACAATCTGGCAACCATTTTAGACAAAAAATAATTACTTCAAAATTCTTCACTCTTCATGACGGTAGTAGTAGGTTCCATAGAACCCATATTCAGGATCAGTTTCAATTTATATATATATATATATATATATATATATATATATATATATATATATATATATATATATATATAAAGTGTAGATAATAGCTATGAAAATTCACGACCATAACGCTCCTGCTGCGTCCAGAAGTTTTACTCATTTCAAGTAAAATAGCATCGTCATCTGCTGCAAGCAAATACGTGTATCTGTTAAAAAGAAAAGAAATTAGTTTTATTAAATATTTATATCTTGAGTACCATTTCTCTTAACTGCAAGTATATATAATGAAAAAACCGACCATCTGATTTCTGAATATCCTTCCTCCGAGGTCACTATTCTTGGTGACTTCAATGTCCATAATAAGGAATGGCTAGGATCTTCAAAAACCGATCCACAAGGAAGAGCAGCGGAGGCCTTTGCAGTCAGCAATTCTTTAGCCAATATGGTTCAGCAACCTACTTACTTTCCTCGCATCCCAACACACAGCTCAAATCCCTTGGATCTCCTTCTTACTACAAATCCAGACTGCTATAAGATATCAGTCACCGCCCCCCTGGGTCGCTCATACCACGGCATGGTCACTGCTTCCTGCGCAATGCAACCCGAGGCACTACAACTCCGCGAACTGGGACGAAATGCGGGATTGTTTTTCCTCATTTCCATGGGCGTCTGTCTGCTTTTCTCATCCTGACCCATCTGATATCTCACAAAACGTCACCGAAATTATCCAAGCTGGCATGTAATTATTTATTCCACGTACACAGAAAACCTCTGCAGCCACTCAAAAGCCCTGGTTCTCTAAATCCTGTGACAAGGCGAGACTTGAAAAGCTCAAAGCTGACAAAAAACTTCTACACAATCCCAGTCAAGAAAACCGTCAAGCATTTAACGACGCAAGAAACCGCTATGTCCGCATTCTTTCAAACACGCCTTATGCTATTGCATTTTTGCATTTTCCATCGAAATATAATGCATGTTTGTAAGAAAAGATATTCTGGATGCAGTAAGTGCGTTATGGTAGCGAATTTTGATCAAATGCTTCATATTTGAATAGCTCAATTTGCTATTAAGAAACATATTTTTTTCGGGAACACTTTAAGTTTATTTTCGGAAATTTTTGTACATTTTCAAACAATAACGTTATTTTGATGAAACGTGGCACATTGTTTTTACTATATAGGTTATACTGGTAACCAAATTTGATGCCTGTTTTCTTTAAAAAAAAAAACACATATTTGCTATTAAAACATATTTTTATGAAAATTCACTACCATAACGCACTTGCTACGTCCAGAGTTTTTTTCATCCTTTGACAAGAGTGCTATTCGAGAATTTGTTATTATTGTACATTATATCAAACTATTTACGACAATTTTCATGTTTTATAAAATTTGTGGGGAATAGCCAACCAATAAATTGTCTCTCAGACTTTATGAAGAAAAGGAAGAAGAGGAAAATTAAGCATATGCCTAATTTTAAAGTTTTCACATCTCAGAAATTAAAAAATTGGTAATAAAAGTCATGAAACCTTTTTTATATTAATCTTACTTATGCATTAAAAGTTAATAAAACTTTGACTTTTTACTTATTACTTTTGTTGTGTCTAAACCGCTCATTTTCAAATAATTACTAATACCGTTAGATAATTATAACATTCAGATATTCAATTATACATAATTAAACTAGAACACTATAGAAATGCGGCTATTATGTGAAAAAATTCTGCCGAAGAAGCAGAAAAATAAAAGAAAGAATTTGTAGTAGATTCAAAGCGGTCGGTAACGAACCTCTTAGCCCAATTAATACACAATAAAATGCAAGCGCGCGGAGAGATAAAGCTGGCCGTTGCATAAATTAGAGGTAATTGAAGTAATTATATATTTGTAAATAATCAACAGAATACAGACATTAAATGATGTGGGGAATGTCGACTTGAACGATAACACGTATAGCACTGTGACTGTCGTCTCTTTCTTTTAAAGGTCGGTTGGGTGGATGATTTTATGCGTCATGTTAATGCACTACGAGGATCGCTGGAGAAACTGTTAGTGCATATTAAATCAGAGTTCAAAGGTGTTGCCGCCTTATCATCACAACTATTACCCTGTGGACCAGCATTTTAAGAAACTTTCCTTATTCTCTACCTTTTAATTTTTTTCTAAGTATGTTTTCTTATTCCCCTATGGGCTCAGCGGCTTGAAAAGAGTAGACCCAGGAAATCTAAGAAGGAACAATAACACGACAAACACCACAAACGAAATAAAACTTCTCCAAATCGATACGAACAGAAGTAGGGCCTCTCATGATAGGACAGCCAAATAAATCGGTGCTGATATAATCCTAATGAGTGAACCGAAAAGGGACGCAATCAAAGCAAGAAAATACTGGATTAAGGATGCAAGTATTGACACTGCAATAAACGTCGTGAACAGGAACTTAGCAGTAACGAAACAAAGATGTGGCTCAGGCTATATATACACTAAAACAGGAACTGCAACAGGAATGCATTATAAAAAGAAGATTATACCAAAGGAACGCTAAGAAGAGCATCCCCCAGAAGTCAAAGCAGAATTTTGGGAAAGTCTGAGGGGCTGCAAGAAAATTCTACAAGATGAAATTAAAAGTGCCAAGAGTGACTGTTTCAAGTCACTCTGTGGCAGCGTGGATGGCAATGTATTCGGACATGGGTACAAAATTATTATGCAAAGAATGTTTGGATTCCCTTCAAGACCGAAGCTCACCATGAATGATTTGGAAACAGTGGTAGATCACATGTTTCCCATACACCCCGAGGTGGCTTTTAGCCGCACTGCGGTCACCGAATTTGAATGCTTCACCTTAGAAGAATTCCATCTGGCATGTGGCGCACTCAAAAGTTTTACAGGTAGCTAATGAAACTTCAAACTTTTCACCTAAACACAGGAGGTTTTGTGCGCTGATTTTACTGGATGTGAGAAATGACTTTAGCAGCGCTTCATGGCATATGATCCTGAACCGCATGAAAGAGAGTCAAATTGGTCCCGGTATGATCAACATCATGGCATCCTACCTGTTGAAGAAGACAATAATCTTAGAGGCAGAAGGCGCCACCAAGGTTATATGGATTCGCATCTTAGAATGCGGGACTCAGGAAACTGGTGCGGAGAGGGAGCAGTAATAGGGCATGCAAGAGTCGGCAAGGAGGTGAAAAAGGAAATTCCGATTTCCGCCATAAAGGTGCGGGATGCCGAGGACGATATTAGGTTGACTGGGCCATACACCCTCAGGATCCCCAGTAGGAATCAGTGGAGGGAAAACGAGGATGCATTCCAGCCCGCAAGCCTGGTCTGTTTCATCGACGGATCGCGGCTGGAGGACCAACAATCCTCCGGGGCAGGAATATACATCGAGGGCCTGGGGGTGCGCGAGAGCTATGCTCTTGGCGCATATACCACGGCATTCGAAACAGAGGTGTATGCTATCCTATCTGTGGCCAATAGACAGGATGTGAAGAGGAGTCCCGAGAAATGTGTGTACATCTGCTCGGATAGCCAGGCGGTCCTCCGGGCAGTCTGCGCGGCCAGAATCAGGTCAACACTGGTTCAGGAGTGCGCTGACGCTCTCGGAGGGCTAGCCAGGACGAAGGAGGTGCGAATAATCTCGCAAGACTCGGTTCCCGGCGGCCGTTCTGTGGCCCGGAGCCTGCGATGGGCATAAGTAGGAAGACAGTCTCTGTCGCCTTAGACAGGTGGACCGAGGATGCAATGGAGAGGCACTGGGGGTCGGTTGGTGGCTGCAGGCAGGCGAGGGACTTCGTGGAGGGGCCGGACAGAGATAAAGCTGTCTGGCTACTCGGAAGGAGTCGACCTACGCTTCACCGCATCCTTGGGGGTGCTGACAGGCCACTGCGCCCTTAGAAGACACCTCACATTGATAGGCGTAGAGAGGGATCCCATTTGCCAGGAATGCGGCGAGGATGAAGAAACGTCCTTCCACTAACTGTGTGAATGCGAGGCTTTTGGGAGTCTTCGAGCAGAATTGTTCGGATCGAGGACTCTTCAGAGGAATCAGGTAAGTACCGTCCAATTGAAGACCCATCTCGAGGTCGAGGCGGTTTGGCGACGGAACCGAGGGAGAGTAGAGGTTGCTGGGGTTGGCAAAAAGGGCCCATTGTGGCCTACTTGCTTGGCGTTCGCCTCCCCACCACTGCTACTATATATATATATATATATATATATATATATATATATATATATATATATATATATATATATATAAACACAGATCTCCCCATTAGTGAATTTTTCGTTTTACGGAAAATTCGCTAACATGAAAGACACTCATGGTTGAAGCTGAAACTTAAAGCTTTGTAAAACACACTTATTCTACAGAATCCGTATTTGTTTTAGATTTGTGGTCTGAAAATTGCAAATCTTGACCTTTCAAATCACGACTTTGAGGTTTTAAGAAGAGAAATTATAAAATTTTTAAAACATATTTTCTGCTACTTCTTGACCTTTTTGCGTCAAGAAAACTTAACCGTTATGTGTAATATTCATTTGGTTTCGTTAATCACACAAAATATTTTTTTCTTGTGCTTTCCTCTGATTACCAGTGACACGCAAATATGTTTTCTCTAAATAACTATAACTTTTTTTCTTTTAACATAGAGATCTGAATTTCGGCAAGTAAAGTAAGTTTGATAGTAGAAACGTATGTGCCAAATTTGGTTGTTATAGCTCTGTTACTTTTGGGAGATACAAAAAGTTTCCGAAAGAAAACTGAAAATTTTCCCTGAAAAACTGGTCCGATTTTCCTGGCTAACGAAATTATCCAATTCACTTACAAAAGGAAGGTACGTACCAAATTTCGTCATCAAAATCGGCCCATTATTGTTTGAGTTATCGGTACGATATATATATATATATATATATATATATATATATATATATATATATATATATATATATATATATATATATATATATCATCATTGGTGAACAAACAATAAGCTCAAATTGCGAAAATCGGAATATTTTTATGCTTTTATTAATCTAAGTATTTTTGCATTTCATTCAAAGCTTAGTTATCACATTACGTGATGCAATAGACATTACTTAACATATAAAAACATATTTCGCTCTAATTAACAGGCTACCTTCCTACTGGTAGATTTGATTTCAAAAGAAACCATGAATTCTCTGAAACTGGAAAAAATAAAATTCTGGACGCAGCAAGTGCGTTATGGTAGTGAATTTTCATAAAAATGTTTTTAATAGCAAATATGTGTTTTTTTTTTCAGAAAGCAGGCATCAAATTTGGTTACCAGTATAACCTATATAGTAAAAACAATGTGCCATGTTTCATCAAAATAACTTTATTGTTTGAAAACGTACAGAAACTTCCGAAAGTAAACTTAAAATGTAACCGAAAAAATCCGTTTCTTGGTCAACCTTATAGGTTAATAGCAAATTGAGCTTTTCAAATAAGCATTTAATCAAAATTCGCTACCATAACGCACTTGCTGCGTCCAGAATTTCTTAACTTACAAACATGCATTATATTTCGATGGAAAATGCAAAAACATAAGGCGTTTTCCACTAAAAAAAATATTATTTGTATCACCAACGACTTAAGGGCCACCCTGTGATGGTAGCAATAATTTTTTAAGGTGTGGCTCAAGACACCGTATAATTAATGTATACAATATATTTTCATATCTTGTATAATAACGGATATATTGAGCTTTATTGATTTTTTAGGAAAATTCTACAAAAATTATATACCATTAAACGATAAACTCTATAGCTAAGACTACTGCCAAGCATCAGAGAAAGGGTCTATTTGAAATGAATTTTCTGGAAATATTTTAGTAAAATGAAGGACGATGACGGTTGAAACTAAGACTTCAGGGTTTGTAAAACATTCTTCTTAAGACATTTTCTTTCCATAGCCCGTATTAGATTCAAGTTCTTTGCCTAAATGTTGCGAATTTTGATGTTTTATTTTTCTTTAAATGCCCATAACTTTTTTGTCTTTTAACCTACAGAGCTAAATTAGCACCTCGCCTATAATGACATAAACCAGCGTACCAAATTTGGTTGCCCTTACTTTGTTGATTCCGGAGATATAATTTTTTTTGAAGGAAAACCCAAAATTTTCCTGTAAAACCTGGGCCGATTTTCCTGACTAACGAACTTAGCCAAGCCATTTGCAGAAGGAAGGTATTCACCAAATTTAATCAAAATCGGCCCATTATTTTTTAAGTTATCGGTGTGATACATACATATATATATATATATATATATATATATATATATATATATATATATATATATATATATATATATATATATATATACATATAAAAATTGAAACTGACCCCGGATATGTGTTCTGGGGGGCCTAATTAGCGCTCATTTGAAGAAATTTTTTCAAAACTCAAAAGTCGGAATCTCCTCATTAGTGAATTTTTTTTAAGAAAATTCACTAAAACGCCAATATTTCCAAAACCGTAACACTTTATATATATATATATATATATATATATATATATATATATATATATATATATATATATATATATATATATATATATATATATATATATATAAGTATAAATGTATAGATAGTTGTTTGGATTCCAAATAAACCCTAATATCGCCTCTTTTCGGATCAGCAACATCGAACTAAACACCCTGTATATAATGTGTTATGATGTCAAATTGTAACATATTTGAAATGTCACGAGGATGGTGAATTGTCAAAACTTCACGCCTTACTGAAAATCTTGGTGCCGATCCTACCTTGTATAATTGTTATAATTTAAAAACCCAAGAGCAAATTTTAATTCCTGTGAAAAGGAATATTTTCCCTGCGAGCAACAAAGGCGCTAGAATGATATGTTAAAAGCCGACACGCCGCCAACTTTATCCTTCTTTATTCCTTGATTAAAATGATGTAGAATTTATCAAAGCCGGAGAACATTACTGTCTCCCAGTGCTCAAGGTACAGCATAACTGTTACTGTGAAGCCATAGATCCATGGTCGCGATATGACAGATAGCATCGTGTTTGTTCATTAAAGATCCTAGTAGGCCATTGTGTTATAACATTTTGTGCGATAAAAGGCATTTATCGTCAGATAAACGTTAATGTTCCATAGAACAAATGTCAACTAGAACTAAAACAGTTATATATTGTAATCGTGTGCTTGTGTATAGTAACCATCTGACCCTAATTTCATTAACATTTCTATAAAAGAAACAGTTCTATTATCTGACCGTGCCAAATATAGCAATGTCTAGACAATGGTGGATTTTCTGTGTATCACGGGTCGTGCGGAATCGTCGATGTTGATTTATTAGAAAATCTATCGATAGGATTGCACGTCATTGCAGTGACGTTCCAGATCGGTTGTTTGTTATGCACTGGGTGGTCGGAAACCCAGAAAATAAATGTGTCGGAATAATTTAGAACAAATTTGTCATTAGCTCAAACTGACAAAATTCATTTGCTTCAAATAAGTTGCATAAACTTTATTTATTCACCTTTTTTAAGTAGCAGCGTAGTTTTGTGTATATTTATTGCTATAATATAATTAACGACAATAGGCATGGATGCAAAATGATAATATTTTGTATCCTCCTACTATGTCGAAAAGCATAACTATTGGACAATTGATAGTCCCTTTATTAATCTCATTTTTAAAGGGGTAGACATTGATCCAATCCAATCCATAGCAGGTGATAGTGGAATTTTCCTTTACGTAATAGTAAAGGATTTTTTTCACGTCCGAGGAGGTACCACCCCATACATCAAGGGGCCGGTTAAGTTCCAACAGACGTTTCCGGTTCTGGTGTATGGGTCGGTTTCCCTTATAAGCAAAAATGATGATGGCTCCTCCTTCTACAAAATATTCCGGAGGTAAAATACCCCTGCATTCGGATCTCCGGGAGAAAGGTGTACAGGGTGCGCCAACTTCAAGATTTAACATATCCTTTTCGAATATATGTGGCCCAAATTTTAACCTGAACTCCAGGCTAACAGGCCCTAACTCCTCTTCCTCACCGAAACCCAAATAAGTGCCAAAACAGCCACTAATCACCTTAATTTCCGTGGGTATGAGCTCCTTACTTCCTTTAGATTGCATGGAGTCGTGTGCGCATACGTCCGTAGCAATCTACCCTGCAACAGACTCCCCAATTTAGAAGCTGGAAGAAAAGACATACTATGGATAAAACTCTCTCCCAGGGCTGCAACTAAATTCATCTGTTAAATTTACCGGTCACCTTCTGACAACAACTTTGTCCAGCTCTTTGATTACCTTTCTGAAAAAACCGACTATCTGATTTCTGAATATCCTTCCTCCGAGGTCACTATTCTTGGTGACTTCAATGTACATGATAAAGAATGGCTAGGATCTTCAAAAACCGTACCACAAGGAAGAGCAACGGAGGCCTTTGCAGTCAGCAATTCTTTAGCCAATATGGTTTAGCAACCTACTTACTTTCCCCGTATCCGAAGACACATTGTTGTGGATGGCCATTCCTCTAAACTGTATCCAATTAATGCAGGAGTTCCTCAAGGTTCAGCTTTAGTCCCTACTTTGTTTCTTATCCACATCAATGACCTCCTCTCTAGCACATCCAACCCTGTTCACAGTTACGCGGACGACAGCACCCTCCACTCAAATATACAATATTCTAAGCCTGTCTCTTTAGTCCAATTAGATGAGGATCGCAGACTCATGGAGGGTTCTGTCTGCGTGGATCTCCTAAAAATATTAGACTGGGGAAGTAGAAATCTTGTACAATTCAATCCCACCAAAACTAAGTCTTGCTTTCTTTCTCACAAGAGATACACCAGCCCTAGACCCATCACAATGAACAACAAAGTTATTCAAAGTAATGAGTCATTTTCTCTTTTTGGTATTTCTGTGGATCGAAATCTTAATTGGCACCAACATGTCACATCAATTGCAGAAGCGGCTGATAAGAAATTAGGTAAAATACTTTTCACCAGCTAATCTCTATACCTTATATACTTCACAAATAAGGCCAAACCTCGAATACTGCCCCCACATCAGGGGTGCAGCTGCCGCTTTTACACTCGCTATCCTGTACTCCATTCAAAAGAGAGCTATACGTCTCATCGGTGACCCTACCCTCACCCAAAGGCTGCCATCCCTTGCCCACT
Organism: Tillus elongatus; assembly: GCA_964006375.1. Classification (NCBI taxonomy): domain Eukaryota; kingdom Metazoa; phylum Arthropoda; class Insecta; order Coleoptera; family Cleridae; genus Tillus; species Tillus elongatus. The sequence goes on along the minus strand of OZ023270.1, from coordinate 67,341,435 downwards.
AACGTGCCACTCTTTCTTTTATAGATATCTGCACGGGCACTGCTCAGAGGAGCTTTCCTCCATAGTTCCCCCACCTGCTGCCCCCCCAACAGATCTACCAGGGGGACTGTCCAGGTCACCAGACATATAAAATCTTGTTATGCCTGCCCTTTTGTCCCGAGGACTTTCAAGTTCCTTGCCGGCACATGTTTTTCCTTCTCCTCCGAACCTCCAAACCTTCAAGTCCAGAATTAACAATCTGCCTCTTTCCTCCTTGTCAACACCCACGGTAGGATAGTATCTAGGCTGTAAGCTCTCGTGGTGTGTTGTTGAAATTAAAACTATATATATGGGACTGTGGATTAACAGTTGTTAAAGGGAATATTAGCCTCTGAAACTCAAGCATAAGATACCAATACAGAAACAAATAAAAGCGTGCGCGAAAAGTGAGGGAAGAAATATCCTTACTGGAAACCATTGAGAAAAATAAGGCAACATATTTTGGGACACAATAGCTGCCTTAGGACATTATCTAAGATACACATATAAGAATATCTTAATATTGATATATTCTTCGTTCCCATAACACATTTGCTGTGTCTGTATTTTTAAATTTAGTTTTTAATTCAATCCTTACTTTTCCCTTATCGTAAAGCACTTGCTGCATCAGTATTTCTGTTATAGTACGTATTGATATCTTATTGACCGGCTACCGTATGTTATCGCACTCCATATCATCACCCCCCGTGTCGTTCCACAGTCAATTCTAAATATCTGCGATCTCCCCGCAATCAGATTACTCTTAAGCGACCATCGTGGACCCAAAGATGAGAGAACACAACACAATTCCATTCGCCAACCCAAGTTGATTTGCCGTTACATCAGTCAAGCCGAGCAGCATGATGTCGAGGTGTCAGCGGGAGACCAAAATGATCTATACGAACCAAGCCCAAAAGCGCGTATTCTGCGGGATATCGTTACCATAGAAACTCTTTCTTGTAAAACTCTCAACCAACCATTTTCAATGGACTGTCTTGGAGAAACTCAGGTTTTGTAAAGCCGCAATCGTCAAATAACAATCTTCCCGTGCTGAAGTTGCTCGAGATCGTCCAGATCCATTACGTCGGTTATGGATTCCTTCTTCAGACCACCTGGACCAACACTGTAGCGCTGGTGACACACTGCATCCTATGCGGTCGGAAATTTGTCTAATTGAAAAACCCGCTTCCCACATACTAACAATTCACTTTTTTTCTCCCTCAGGGCTCGTCCGCGTTTTGCTGCCCCGAAAGCACCGCAGACTTTGACTTATCGTGCACGCCCTTTGCCTTTTTTACTCCACCCATTCCAAAATCACTGTTCCTTGAACTAGTCTGCACAGCAATTGATAGGGTGAAGTTTTATATTGCTCTGCCTCCGGTCTAGGCTGACCATAGATCAGTTGTCCCTTGCGGTCCAGAGTTTTGCACTCGCACAATATGTGCTGGGCTGAGCCTCTCTTCCCAAGACTGTCATTTTCATTGCCTTTGACCCCCGAGTAACCCGGCACCCAGATGAGGGTGACCTCATTCTGCCCAGCCAGGTCACTCATCTCGTCTCAGCATTCACTTACCAGCCTGGAATTTACCCGTGGGCTACTTAGGGCCTTAAGGGCTGCCTAGCTGTTTGTGGCTATGAGGATCCGCTTGTTGGTGTAGCCCCTCCTCTTGTTCTCTGGCACATAGTGCAGGATGTCGTATATTTCTGCCTGAAAATCGTTTCATAGGCTCCGAGGGAAATACTATGACTTACCCTCGGTCCTTCCGAATAATCACCTACCACCGTCCCACGCTCCCCGCTGGATCCGTCCGTGAATCAGACGAGCGCGTCCCGTGGTAAGCCCGGCGTCTCCTCCCGCCTTGCCTCGCGGTCGGGGATTTCCCCTGTAAAATTGTTTTCCCTGCAGATTTGCGGGCTCGCGAAGTGTGAAACAATTCACTTAAATGATTGTAACTGTGAATTTCAACGCAAATTTAAAGATATTTTTTTGTAAAATAAAATTTTAAAATTTAACGACTGTTAAATTTATTCATCCATATTGTTATCATTTGTCATCAGAGATAAAAGAGACTTGTATAGAATTTTTTTTTGCAATTTCTTGACGCCTACCGGGTTTTATATCAGTATGTTTCCTTTCTTTTATTACAAATTTTTCTGATATAATTTTTATACAAATTGTTTTCACATAATATGATTAAATATTATACAGATGATGCAACGATGCAACATTGTCTGTTTACTATCTAACCACATTCAGAATCTAAGTATTTAAGATTCCGTCACGACCGTTGAATATTACAACTTGCAAAACGCATAAACAGTGAAATATAAATAAGATGCTACTACTGCCAATACCAATAACAATTCCGTGCGAATAAGAAAATATCAGCCTATAAATAATAATTAGATGTAATAAAAGGTCTCTCCTTAGATGTGTGTAGTTTATAGAGTCAATGCCGGTACGTGGTTGGATAATTCATGCGTTATTAAATACCTCATTCATTGCCAACAAAAAGACTCGCAGTTCCTCCTTGGTTAAGAGCTCATAATCGACAACAAGTCAACCAGATTATAATCCTATGCAACTACAACAATGCTTACCATAAGAAGCTATTTATGCTGTTTACGTTTAAAAGGACGCAAAACACTGATCTTAAGAGCCGTGAAATACACTGCTCAACAAAGTTGCTCTACTTCTGCAAAGAGTTTGAGTTTTTAGTGAATTTTCTTAGAAAAAATTCACTAATGAGGAGATCTCGACTTTTGAATTTTGAAAAAATTTCTTCAAATGAGCGCGATCTAGGACCCCTAGAACCCATATCCGGGGTCAGTTTCAATTTTTATATGTTTATATATATATATATATATATATATATATATATATATATATATATATATATATATATATATATATATATATATATATATATATACATATATATATATATATATATATATATATATATATATATATATATATATATATATATATATATATATATATATATATATATATGTGTGTATCACACCGATAACTCAAAAAATAATGGGCCGATTTTGATAAAATTTGGCATGTACCTTTCTTTTGTAAATGGCTTTGACAAGTTTGTTAGTCAGGAAAATCGGACGAGGTTTTCCGGGAAAATTTTGAGTTTTCATTTGAAAAAAATTTTATCTTAAAAAATAAAAAATCTATGATAACCAAATTTGGTAGGTAGGTTTACGATATAAAAAGTAAACTATACACCAAATTTAGATATCTATGTTACAAGAAAAAAAGTTGTAATAAAATATTTCGTGCCAGATCATTTCTATGAAAATTCATAGAAATACCATAACGCACTTGCTGCGTCCAGGATTTTCTTTATTTAGTATATACTACTGACAAAATGTCCTATGTACGAAAAAATCAATTTCGCGTTTTTAAGTTACTTGTGGGGGAGAAAGAGCTTGTTTTCTTTCCCTAATGTTTTGCAGGTGGCTAACTCGCTAACTAGTCGGCTTTGCTAATTAGCGCTGGAAGAAGAATATGTTGAAGATGTGGACTGTATGTGGACTGTATTTATAACTCTAGGTGCACTGGATTCCAGAAGATTTCAATAATACACTTTTTTATATTTATATATGTTGTATTGTTACTATATACACTTTGGACTTAACACTTATTTACAATTTGCGGTTTTACACTTGATTTAATGGGTTATTCAGGAGATTTCACAATCTTATTAGCTACTTGCTATTGCATTTAACTGCGCGTATACTTTCTAATTTATAAGAAAACACTGACTTTTTACTGTATCACTGTACGAACGGAATTTCTGTAGGAAGATTAGAGCTTGAACTGAACTGCCTTAATCACACTAGCCATGTTTAAGTAGAAGATTTGGATCTTAGAAGTCCCAAGAAGCGATGAAGATAAGATTCGTTGCATAACTGCACTGTAGAATTGAACTGGCTTAAACACACGAGCGATGTTTAACTGGAAGATTATGAACTCGGGGTTCCAAGGAGCGAAGAAGATGAGATCTGTGGTAAAACTGAGTTGTACCTTGCGAAAGGCTTGCTTTTATCGGGCTTTCGCGTAACGCTATTTGACGTAGTTGACATAACATAATGGTCCACCTGTCTAAGGCGACGGAGACCGACTTCCCACTTATACCTATGGCCGGCTCCGGGCCACAGAACGGCCGCTGGGAACCAAGCCTTGCGAAATTATTCGCGACCTCATTCCCCGCCACGCCCTCGTCCATTGTTGCTAGAAAAAAGTTTTGTGTGATGATGTGCTTATGGTTTGGTGAGCGTATAGATACGGGAGATCACCCCACCGCTTCATCCATGCTGAGACTTGATTCCGTTAAGAGCGGCTCTGCGGCAACGCCGTGGCGACCCGACACGTGCAGATAACCCCCTGTTCCGGAGCTACCCGGTGCTGCTGACACGATCGAGCATTTTTCGAATGGATGATAGGGCAGCCCCCTACACCGGCTAAGGCAAGGGTGGGCCCCTGTACTGTCCATACGGCGCCAGGTGTTGCGGCCCTGGTTTACACAGCCTTGCCAGTCCAGAGCAGGCTCCGCTCGGAGTCCCTCCTCGGAGTCCGCGTCGAAGGCCGAGAATTCCACCCCGACTATGTGTCTCGTGTCTGTGTTTGTATGCGTGTGTATGATATGTGTGTAAAGGTTTGAGACTTTAGTAGACCATCGGCCCTGGGCGTTATTGCCATTGCCGACAGTCGCGCCAGGGTTGGCACGTGGAGCCAGTCTCTAGGAGTTCAGTAGCTAAGTCACGCGTTGATCGATCAAGAGTACGACCAGCGCACGACCAGGCTAAGGGACCACACCCCTCGGGAAAAAAACTAAGTCCCGACACCCTTTGCGGCCTTGTGGCACAATGGCCTTGTAGGCAGAAACCAGTACGAAGTAATGTCAGCATTTTATAAAGTGATAAGCGGGAGGCCGAAGAAATAATTATCTAGGTGGACAATTGTGGCGATCAGAATAAAGCTGGAGGCTTTTTACCTTTGTTGTTTATTTGATCAACTCCACTGAAACAAATTTAAATTTAATAAGAATCAAATATTTAAAGAATGGACGGACACACTTTTATGTCCGCCTACAGCTTCCAGCACCAAGTCGAGAAATCACTTAAACAGATGGGGAAAGTATAAAGTATATAACATTAATGACTGCATGGAATGCGTGAAAAAGTCCAATAACTACCGTGTAAATGTCAAAGATATGACGATAATGGACTTTCATAATTTTCTTGATTTAACATCTAGATATACCGAGGAGACGTATAGCTCTCTTCTGAATAGAGTCCAGGATAGCGAGTGTAGAAGCGGCAGCGGCACCCCAGATGTGGGAGCAGTATTCTAGGTTTGGCCTTATTTGTGAACTATATAAGGTATAGAGATTAGCTGGTGAAAAGTATTTGCGAGCCAGGAGGAGGAAAATTTGCTGTCCAGATACAGGGTTTTAGTGGTAGGTCATAGGCCGGTAGTTTATTGAGCAGCGCTGCATGCCACACCTGGTCGAATGTTTAGGATATGTCTAGAGCGACAATCTGGGATTCACCGTGTAGTTCCATAGACTTGTTCCATGAATGAGTGACAAAGGAAAGGAGGTCGGCAGTTGATCTGCGCTGACGGAATCCATACTGCCTGTCGTGCATTAGACTGTGTTTTTCAAGAAATTTTAGTAATTCGGTGTTTATATGCTTTTCCATCACTTTAGAGACGACTGAAAGGAGAGAAATAGGCCTGTAGTTGCTAGGATCCTTTCTTGGGAACGGGTTGTACTCGAACAGTTTTCCAGTTACTAGGGAATATGTCTCTATTGTAAGATGTCTGAAACAGACGAGTCAGTACAGGAGCAAGTTCTGGTGCACATTTTTGGGAACAATTGCTGGGATCTCGTCAAGGCCAGAGGGTTTCCTGGTATTAAAAGAAGAGTGCATCTTTTGTAACTTTTTAGCTTTGAAAATGATATCCGTCATTTTATGCGCGACGTTGGGGACATTTGGAGGTGGGTTGAGAGTAGAATTGCCGGCGAACAACGAGGCAAAAAGTTCAGCCTTGCCCAGCGCGGTAGAAACAATTTCATCCCCTGAGACAAGAGGTGGAAACGTGCTCTTGCAGAAATTATTCCCAATAGATTTTGCAAGAGTCCAGAAGGGTTTCCCGCCGTTGGAGCTTAAGAGGACTTTGTTTTTGATGTGGTTATTAAACGAGTTTTTGCCTCAGTAAGAATGCGGACATAGCGGTTTCTTGCGTCGTTAAATGCTTGACGGTTTTCTTGACTGGGATTGTGTAGAAGCGTTTTGTGAGCTTTCACCTTTTCAAGTCTGGCCTTGTCACATGATTTAGAGAACCAGGACTTTTGAGTGGCTGAAGAGGTTTTCTGTGTACGTGGAATAAATAATTTCATGCCAGCTTGGATAATTTCGGTGACATTTTGTAAGATATCAGATGGGTCAGGATGAACGAAGCAGACAGACGCCCATGGCAATGAGGAAAAGTAATCCCGTATTTCGTCCCAGTCTGCGGAGTTGTAGTGCCAAACCATACGTGGGTGTAATGACTGTGTGACCTCGGGTTGCATTGCGCAGGAAGCAGTGACCATGCCGTGGTCTGAGCGACCAAGGGAGGCGGTGACTGATATCTTATAGCTTCAGGTTTTGTAGTAAGAAGGGGATCCACGGGATTTGAGCTATGTGTTGGGATGCGAGGAAAGTAAGTAGGTTGCTGAACCATATTGGATAAAGAATTGCTGACTGCAAAGGCCCCTGCTGCTCTCCCTTGTTGATTGGTTTTTGAAGATCCTAGCCATTCCTTATTATGGGCATACAAGTTACCAAGAATAGTGACCTCGGAGGAAGGATATTCAGAAATCAGATGGTCGGTTTTTTCATAAAGGTAGTCAAAGAGCTGGACAAAGTTGTTGTCAGAAGGTGGTCGGTAAATGCAACAGATGAATTTAGTTGCAGCACTGAGAGAGGGTTTTATCCATAGTATGTCTTTTCTTCCAGCTTCTAAATTGGGGAGTCTGGTGCAGGGTAGATTGCTCCGGACGTATGCGCACACGCCTCCATGCAATGTAAAGAAAGTAAGAAGCTCATACCCCGGGAAATTAAGGTGATTAGTGGCTGTTTTGGCACTGATTTGGGTTTCGGCGTGGAAGAGAAGTTGGGGGCCTATTTGCCTGGAGGATATGGTAGACGGAATTCAGGTTAGAATTTAGGCCACATATATTCGAGAAGGATATATTAAATCTTGATGCTGGCGCCCCCTGTACACCCGTCTCCTAGAGATCCTAATGGATGGGTATTGTACCTCCGGAATCTTTTGTACAAGGAGGAGCCATCATCATTTTTGCTTATAAGGGAAACCGACTCATACACCATAACCGGAAACGTCCGTTGGGACTTCACCAGCCTATTGATGCATGGGGTGGTACCTCCTCGGACCTGATATAGTCTACTATCCTTTTGTGGGGTATTTTACCTATTTCCCGTGGGATTAGAGTCACCCCTACAAGGTATTTGAGCCTTTTGCATAACTGAGCCATGCAGTCGTATAGTATGTGTTCTCTTGTTTCTGCTGCTTCAGTGCAGTATCTGCAGTTTTCACTGTTAGCCTTACACATCTTCATAGGGTGATACTTTACTGGGGAGTGTCCTATGGAAAGCCCAGTGGATATCCTCAAGTCGTTCCTATCAAATCCAATAAACAGTTAAAACTTCTCTGTTGGACCATATAATGATGTTGTGGTTGCGAGGATATCTGCTGCCTCATTTACTTCAATGCCTTGATGTTCTGGTACCCACATAAAATTTACTTTGTTGTTCGCAGCCAGTTACTTTAAAGATTTTTTGCTGTCCCAGGTCAGTTTAGAATCGCTTTTGAAAGATCTCAGAGTCTTTAGTACTGCCTGACCATCTGAGAGGATGTAGATATCTCTATTTGTGAGTTTTCTTTGTATGCACTCCTGTGCACACAGCTTAATAGCAAGCATTTCTGCTTGAAAGGGTTGAAATCTTTCCTAGGGACTCGGCGAGTCAAAAGTTAGCTCCTCTTATTGCCAGCCGTGCTCCCTCCATTTGCTTAGACCCGTCTGTTGTTACCTCCTTCAAACAAAAGCTTTAAGTACAAGAACCGTGGTATATTGTGATTGACCTCAGGTGGATATAGATCTGCTCAATGGTGAGGTCACAATTGCCTATAACACCCTACCCTAAAGTAGCTATCTATCAGATTATCAAATTTATTAAGATTAGCAGCACTTTTTAGGAGGCTGACAGATCTAGATATAGTTTGATACTGACGTTATCTTCCTTTGTTTGCTTCGCACTGCACAGAGTCCTATATTTGTGGGCTCTCCAGACTAGTGCCAGGTTACATAGAAATTTTGATATCTAGATACTAGTTAGTAAGAATAAATTGTTTGTGCCCACGTCAAAAGGAAAGTAGATACTAGGGAGGAATTTCTCTTCAATTAAACAGATATGTTAATGTAACAAAATAATGAATTTATTCATATTAATTAAATTTGGGATAGCGAATACAATGAAATAAAATGATTGATGAATCTCAAATAAACATTGATTGCACACAAATAGAAATCAAATAAACAGCAAGAATTTCATGAACAAGAAATTATTAATTTACATACATATGCCAAAACAATAAGATAAAGATAGTTGCATATTACTAAAATGTTACTGTTAATTACTTAGGGTATCGCTCAAAAATAAACACAGATGATTATGTAAATTACTTGACGTTTGTTAATAAATTGCTAGGCTTTCTAGTAAATTAACTGGCCAGTTCTTTAAGTGAGAATCAAAAAAAAGAATACATAATCCTACGTGAAATTTCTACATTAATCATGAAAAATAAGATATGTTAAAGAGAATGTATGGGTTAGATATTTTACAGACAAAATCTGCTAATTACAATTTAAAACAAATAAAAACTATGTGTTTAAATTTACAAAAATTGACAAAATCTTAGAGATTAAACAGGAAATATATAGTTATGCTGACGGTACCTCCCTGACAGCACCTCTCTGACATTGTTTATGCTCAAACTTGATTACGTGATTTTGAAAGTTCAGGTTATTAAAACATCAGATGTTAGATTTCGGCATGAAAATTCTGCTGCTTCAGAGAAAATATTTGTTTGGACTCACCAGTCTTCCGGAATTAGGTTACCTGATGAACCTGTGAAGATTCTTTCCAGGTGGGATCAATTATGAGTGCCTGACACAAATTCCAGACTCCAAAAAGAGCGGAAAAACTGGGGAAAACGACTACGATTTCCCATCAGAGATTATTGGGCCGGTGAATGTTATTGCTCTAATACTACAAGACCATTTGACACCTATGTCGATGTTCTGAATTCGCTTGATGGAAACTTTGCAAATCGCAATTAAAACGTTAATTTGGTTAAGTAAAATTCACTACCAATTGACTTAAAGTTCGATAATAACCAGGAATTATTTCTGATTACGACAAGAAATCAACAGTTCGGAACAATGAGCCACGAGTTTGCTCGCGTTTTTATGCTGAATACGATGTTTAATTAAACTCGAAAATCACTTGAATTACTCCGTACAATCACTGACAATAATTATTAGGTAGTACAGATAACAGAAAGAACATTACAACCCCGTTTTAAGATAATTTAATGGCCACCGAAACTGACGGGTGTTCACTCTATGAACGCTCAGCAGAGAGTCCTCAAGGTAACGTCTCTTTCCGTTCAGCTATCACCCCGTTTTCCTGATGTCTCTCCTCCCGCGTCTACAGTTGAAGATTTTGCCGGGGATGTTCAACGGTTCAAAACGGTCGCTCTTGGGTGACATCACCGATCGAAAAATTACAGATACAGTAGCAACGTAATGTTTTGTTCTCGAATATTCCTAACGTATATTTTCAATGCTTATTTCGTTCCTGGAAATATTTGTTCAGTAATATTGCGAGGTAGTTTTCCATGGCAAACATATATTGAGTTTCAACGTACAAATTAGAAATGCGGTAAAGGGGTTTACGGTACTTGAAGATTTAGTAACTTTTCATCAAAATAATTTTGAAAACAAAAACTTGAATTGCCTTACAGATATTGGATTGTCGGATCTTAATTACAAATGAGTTGTTTGTCAGCGTTTTATTGTCTCTGTTTCATGCTTGGAGGTCATTAATGACCACTTTAAATGGAACTATAAAGTCTACTTTAGCCTGGCATTTGATCTGTTGGTGTGGCGAGTGACTCCAATGGAATAATTTCCAGGATCTTCAAGTGGCTAACCAAGTCTCATGGTTTGAATTTGTCTGCTTAAAATAATTGTAAGGCACTTAGTATTGCTCCCTCTTCACGCATATCTGCAGTGGACTAATATCCAGCATTGCCCTTATTGCAGCTGTAGGGCATGATGTCATAGCTCTCGTTATTCCAACACAGATCAGCGTCTGCAATTTTTCAATTCGCTTTAAGTTGAGGCTTGTTACGTTTTTGGCCACCACAGTATAGATGTATATGTGACCATGGGCTCAACCACAGTTTGGTATATCCATATATTATCCTGGGTTCTAGATTGCCTTTGTGCCTCTTGAAAGAATTTTTTTCCAAGTGTGTCTTGTGAGTATTGACATTAAGCCCCTCTGTCTCACACCAGTTCATTACTATATTTAGGGCTGTTTGCGTTAGGTAAAGGTAAGATGCTTACTGGCAATTAGGCCATTGCTGACCCTTTTTGCTCATCTAAACTAACCTACCCTCCACCTTGAGCTCGATCTCAACGACGACAGTGATTTGAAAAATCATCCGCCGCCGGTGAGTCTCGAACCGTCGCCCCCCGAGTCCGTATTGGAAAGTCTGAATCGACTTTCCCGCACGGCCACGGAGGCGCTGTTTGCGTTAAGCTGGATCTTATAGCATCAAGCTTGTCCTCCTAGATACCTACAAAAGCATTTGATATAGAGGGTGTCCAACGGTCACTGTTTGGTTAGAAGTATTTTCAGAACCGGGAAATCTAGCAAATCATAATTTGGTAAGAAGCCTACTATTTATTGATTTAAAATAATTCCAAAATGGCGGAACTTGAAAGTTGGTACAGATGAGTTTTCATAGTGATAATAAGTTATTTTTGACTCTAGCGGATAGAGGGTGCTATCTGCGGTACTCTTCCGGTCTTAAAAATATTCACAATTTTTTTTTGGCTCGCTCAAGAAGACAGGAAAAAATTGGGGTAAATAGAAGGGTGGATACCAGTAAATTTTGAACCCGTTTTGTTCAAATGAATTTATACTGACTTTCCAAAAAACCTGAACAGCCAATAAGAGTCGACCAATTGCAATGAAATTTGGTACAGTACTCTGTTTGTATCTGATATCAAGTCGCGTAGAACGATGTGGTGCCAGTGGGAGACCTAGTGGTCTATACGAACGAAACCCAAAAGCGACTATTCTACGATATAGCAATGCCATAGAAAATGTTTGTTGTAAAACTCCCAACCAAGCATTTCCAATCAGCCGTGTTTTGGAAACTATGTCTTGTAGAGCCACTATCCTTAAATGACGATCTTCCCGTGCTCCAGATGTTCGAGGTCATCCGAATCGATGACGACGGTTATGTTTTCTTTCCTCAAACTACCTGGACCAACACTGTACTGTAACACTGTTGACACATTGCGTCCTATGCGGTCGGAAAATTTTCTGATTGAAAAACCGGCTTCCCGCATAACAACAATGCGCCCTCTTTCGAATTCACTTGAATGATTGTACTTGTTCCGCAAACGGCGCCTAGGCATAATGGCTTAATAAATTGAGCACAAATCGCTATAAAATATTGCTTTGAACTGAAGGAGACGCAAATTTTAGGAGATATATTTTGATAAAACAAAATATGTGTACACCTGTTAAAATTATTTGTCCATTATGTTATTATTTTTTATCAGAGACAAACCAGAGTAGTCTAGAAAATTTTATTGCAATTGGTCGACTCTTACTGCGTGTTCGGATTTTTCGGAAAGTCAGTATATTTTTCAAGCATTTTACTAATATATGTAGGTACTTATATATATTTACTAAACTTATTATTTGTAAAATAGCTTCTATATTTTAATGAGACCAACCCAGCTCTTAAGTTAGCTCACAAACACTGTTAAGTGCAAACCCAGTGTGAATGCATTTCTAGATTAGATTTACCAATAATGCACCGCCCCCTTAGCTTATTTGAATATCACGTTTAATTGTTGTTTGAGAATGCGTGAGAAGCTGTATCTAAAGCTCCGGTCAATTCCGGTACGTAACAGACGGACTGTACAGCTACTCGCAGCATCAGTATATCGAGTAGGCATGTAAAATATTTAACCGGTATTAGCTATTAGTTTTAAATGGATGACATAAATACTCCCGGCCTGTCATTGTTATTGATAATTTTCATTGGAACAGTTAACAGAGCGACTGTTTGTTCAGTGTCATATATAAAAAAATGCACCTTGTGTAATGCATGTACAAATGTACATGCCTGCGGTGTTGTCAGATTTATAGTGACATATGTATTAAATTTATAGGATTGGCGCTTTGAATAAGCAGATAAACACTGTTTTTTTAATTTCAACAACACACCACGAGGGCTTACAGCCTAAATACTATCGTACCGTGGGTGTCAACAAGGAGGAAAGAGGCAACTTGTTAATTCTGGACTTGAAGGTTTGGAGGTTCGGGGGAGAAGGAAAAACATGTGCTGGCAAGGAGTTCCACAACTTGGAAGTCCTCGGGACAAAATAGCGGGCATAACAAGATGTTCTATGTCTGGTGACCTGGACAGTAAAAGGGTGCATTCGCTCTGTTCCCCTGCTAGATCTGTTGGGGACAGCAGGTGGAGGAACTATGGAAGAAAGCTCCTCTGAGCAGTGCCCGTGCAGATATCTATAAAAGAGAGAGAGGTCACCAACGGCACATCGGTGGGCAAGGGATGGCAGTCTTTGGGTGAGGGTAGGGACACCGATGAGACGTATAGCTCTCTTCTGAATTGAGTCCAGGATAGCGAGTGTAGAATCGGCCGCAGCACCCCAGTTGTGGGAGCAGTATTCGAGGTTTGGTATTATTTGTGAAGTATATAAAGTATATAGATTAGCTGGTGAAAAGTATTTGCGAGCCCGGAAGAGGAAACCTAATTTCTTAGCAGCCGCTTCTGCAATTGATGTGACATGTTGGTGCCAATTGAGATTTCGATCCAAAGAGATACCAACAAGTGAAAATGACTTATTACTTTGAATAACTTGGTTGTTTATTGTGATGGGTTTAGGGCTGGTGTATCTCTTATGAGAAAGACTGTGATTTGGTGGGGTTGAATTGTACAAGATTTCTACTTCCCTAGTCTAATATTTTTTGGAGATCCACGGAGATAGAACCCTCCACGAGTCTGCGATCCTTGTAGTCCGCGTAACTGTGAACTGGGTTGGATGTGCTAGAGAGGAGGTCATTGATGCGGAGAAGAAACAAAGTAGGGGCTAAAGCTGAACCTTGAGAAACTCCTGCATTAACTGGATACAATTTAGAGGAATGGCCATCCACGACAACAGAAATGCTCCGGTTGGAAAGGAAATTTACTGTCCACGTACAGAGTTTTGGTTGTAGGCCATAGGCCGGAAGTTTATTAAGCAGCGCTGCGTGTCAGACATGGTCGAATGTTTTGGATATGTCTAGAGCGACAATCTGGGATTGGCCGTGTAGTTCCATAGACTTGTTCCAAGAATGGGTGACAAAGGAAAGAAGGTCGGCAGTTGATCTGCGCTGACGGAATCCATACTGCCTGTCGTGGATTAGACTGTGTTTTTCAAGAAATTTTAGTAATTCGGTGTTTATATACTTTTCCATCACTTTAGAGATGACTGAAAGGAGAGAAATAGGCCTGTAGTTACTGGGAAGCGCTTTTCGATCCTTTTTTGGGGACGGGTTGTACTCGAGCAGTTTTCCAGTTACTAGGGAATATGCCTCTATTGTAAGATGTCTGAAACAGACGAGTCAGGACAGGAGCAAGTTCTGGTGCGCATTTTTTGAGAACAATTGCTGGGATCTCGTCAAGGCCAGAGACTTTCCTGGTATTAAGAGAAGAAAGCATCTTTCGTACCTTTTTAGTTTTGAAAATGATATCCGTCATTTTACGCGCGACATTGGGGACTGTTGGTGGTTGAACATTTGAAGGTGGGTTGAGAGTAGAATTGCCGGCGAACAACGAGACAAAAAGTTTAGCCTTGCCCAGGGCGGTAGAAATAATATCATCCCCTGAGACAAGAGGTGGGAACGTGCTCTTGCAGAAATTATTCCCAATAGATTTAGCAAGAGTCCAGAAGGGTTTGCTGTCGCTGGAGCTTAAGAGGACTTTGTTTTTGATGTGGTTATTAAACGAGTTTTTTGCCTCAGAAAGAATGCGGACATAGCGGTTTCTTGCGTCGTTAAATGCTTGACGGTTTTCTTGACTGGGATTGTGTGGAAGCTTTTTGTGAGCTTTGACCTTTTCAAGTCTGGCCTTGGATTTAGAGAACCAGGACTTTTGAGTGGCTGCAGAAGTTTTCTGTGTACGTGGAATAAATAATTCCATGCCAGCTTGGATAATTTCGGTGACGTTTTGTGAGATATCAGAGGGGTCAGGATGAGAGAAGCAGACAGACGCCCATGGAAATGAGGAAAAGTAATCTCGCATTTCGTCCCAGTTCGCGGAGTTATAGTGCCAAACGATACGTGGGTGTGATGACTGTGTGACCTCGGGTTGCATTGCGCAGGAAGCAGTGACCATGCTGTGGTCTGAGCGACCCAGGGGGGCGGTGACTGATATCTTATAGCAGTCAGGATTTGTAGTAAGAAGGAGATCCAAGAGATTTGAGCTGTGTGTTGGAATGCGAGGAAAGTAAGTAGGTTGCTGAACCTTGGTTAACTATGACCTAAACTTTTTAAAAATTCTGTTTCTCTTTTTGGCCGTCGATCTATTTATGTGACTACTATCATTGATGTCACACGGATCTATTCACCTCAACCTCCTGGAAATTTTGTCGAACATCTTATGGTACACGGGACCAACAGGTTTATACTCCTTAAGAACGAAACGCACAAACATTGTAGTGTTTAAGCTCAATTCATAACCTCGTTAATGTTAAATTTGCAGCTGCAACGCTTGCGTCGGGATAAATTCAAAAGTATACATTATGTTATAACAGAAACAAAAATAATGTCGCTTTACATAATGAAGCGAAATAATCAGTCCATGGTCTTAACGCTAACTTCTGAACAATGAATAGTTGTATGTAAACAATTTTTAGTAATGAACTAATAAATTGAAAAAACTCTGGGCGCAGCAAGTGCGTTATGGAAATGAATTTTCATAAAAATGTTTTTAATTACAAATATATCGCTCTAATGTGAGCAGGCATCAATTTGGTTACCGGTATAACCTATATAGTAGAAACAATGTACCATATTTTATCCTAATAATTATTTGAAAATGCATAACAATTTTTCGAAAATAAACTTTAAATGTTTCTGAGAAAACTGGTCTCCTAGCCAATGAACCTTAGGTTAATAACAAATTCAGTTATTGAAATTTGAAACATTTAATGAAAATTCGCAACCAAAACGCCCTTGCTGCGGTCATACAAAAAATTTCTTAAAATAAAGTTAAATGTTGGTTTCCTAATCAACAAAACTTACGTTAATAGCAAATCGAGTTATTGAAATTTGGAGGATTTAATGAAAATTTGCTACCAAAACGCACTTACTGCGTCCAGATTTTTTCTTACAAACATGCGATAAAAAAAATGCATTAACGAATTTGTTCTACAAAAATTAGCTTTAAAAAATTATAGACTGTTAAACCATAAACTTCACTAAACCTACAGTGAAAGCATCAATTTAACTAAGCCGACAGCCAAAGCATCAGAGAAATGGTCTATTTGAAATGAATTGTCTATAAATATTTTAGTAAAATGAAGGGCAATGACGGTTGAATCTGAAACTTAAGGGTTCGCAGAACACTCTTCTTGCAATATTTTGTTTTCACAATCCGTATTTGTTTCACGTTATTTGCCTAAACATTGCCAATTTTGACATTTTAAATTGCGAGTTTGACGTTTTAAATTGCGAGTTTGACGTTTCGAGGATCACTCCAAAATTGGTTGCTTTAGCTGTCCGTAACTTTTTTTGTCCTTAAACTTAGAGACCTAAATTTTGGTACATGGTTCACTCTTTATAATACAAATACGCGTACCAAATTTGGTTGCCCTCACTTTGTTACCGGAAATATCAATTCTTTTAGAATGAAAACACAAAATTTTACTGGAAAACCTGGTCAGATTTTCCTGGCTAACGAACTTATCCAAGCCACTTTCAAAAGGAAGGTACTCACCAAATTTGATCAAGATCGGTCTACTATTTTTTGAGTAACAGTGCGATATATATATATATATATATATATATATATATATATATATATATATATATATATATATATATATATATATATATATATATATATATATAGAACACTACTGCCAAAGCATCAGAGAAAGTGTCTATTTGAAATGAATTTTCTGGAAATATTTTAGTAAAATGAAGGACAATGACGATTGAAACTAAGACTTCAGGCTTTGTAAAACATTCTTCTTGAGACATTTTCCTGGCATAGCTCATATTAGTTTCAGGTACATTGCCTAAATATTACCAATTTTGACGTTTAAGATCGCGACTTTTGACGTTTTGAGGAAAACCCAAATTTATTTTCTTTACATGTCTGTAACTTTTTTGTCCTTTAACTTACAGAGCTAAATTTTGGTAGGTAACTTACCTATAATGATGTAAACCCGCGTATGAAATTTGGTTGCCCTTACTTTGTTAATTCCGGAGAAATAAATTTTGTTCGATTTTTTGCGAAAGAAAACACAAAATTTTCCGGGAAATCTCACCAAGTTTTATCAAAATCAGTCCCATATTTTTTTAGTTATAGGTGTGACACACACACACACACACACACACACATATATATATATATATATATATATATATATATATATATATATATATATATATATATATATATATATATATATATATATATATATATATATATATATATATATATATATATATATATATATATATATATATATATATATATATATATATATATATATATATATATAAAGTCTGAAACCGACCTCGGATTTGGGTTCCAGGGGTCCTAAATAGCGCTCATTTGAAGAAATTTTTTCAAAATTCAAAAGTCGGGATCTCCCCAAGAGTGAATTTTTTTTAAGAAAATTCACTAAAAAGCAACTTATCCGAGAGTTTAGCGACGGTTACTCGGCAAAAACGTTAACGATTGGTTCGGTACACGTACGTGATGATGTTAAGTCAATCGAAACGCAAGATAGATGCGTCGGTGCATGTGAGTTGGGAAGAAAGATTGTCTTTCAGGAGGTTAATCCGCGCGAGACTGTAACACGGTGTAAACAACAATTCAAACAACCCCGCTTAATGCATAATTAAGGGATCGTGCTGGCCCCTTGTAACGGCCGTCGCATAATTGTGTGCTGTAGCTGCCTGAATTATCCAGTTCAAGTTAGAGAACAGCTAATCCTAAAGTTCTTGTACTCTTCACAAACTCGACTTCCCAGCGTTTTTGGTGGGATGATACCTTAAATGCCCAGAATGATGAGTAAGCAGTTTTACCTCTTGGATTAAATTAATGTATTTGGTTTGCTTGACAATTTTCATTTATATATATATATATATATATATATATATATATATATATATATATATATATATATATATATATATATATGTGTGTGTGTGTGTGTGTTCGGAAAGATTTTCGCGGCCTTTGGTGTGAGATATACTTGGTTTTCTCGGGTTGAACCGCGTCCATAATGTATGAAAACTCGACGTTTCGGCTTCTGTTTTGGAGCGATTTTCAAGAGTTAAAGGAAATATCTAAGGACATGAACTCTAAGGCCTCACTCTGCCCACTCCTTAGAGCGGTGTACAAAAGTAGGTTGGGCTGTTATAGTTCGATTACGGGGCCTCAATCTCCCTACTCCCCAAATCTCGCCGGAGATTGTCTCTAAGGTCTCTGTGTGTTCAAGCCTAGGCCTAAGAGAGATCTGGCAGTTCGCTTCAGGTCTTGTATTGCATGTATCGTTTCGTCTACCTGCTTCGTTATCAGTGAAATTAGTCGGGTCACGGTCAATTAAGTCAGGGGCTTTCGTCACAGTACTCAAAGGATTAAGAGGATTGCAGGTATTCGTTGAGTCACGGGCTTTCCTTACGGTACTTAAAGGCAATAAAATTATCTATTGGATTTATTGTCTTTTTGTGTGTTTGTAATGAAGATATAATAGGTTTCTAACTAATCGGAAGACGAAGACCATCATCTCTCTTATTTAAACAATCGGGACGTTTTTCGTTTCGATCGCTTCACGGTAATTCTGGTTTTGAAGTTGTAAACCGGGGCGATTGTTTTGGCATTGTAGAAGTCTATTTTGTGTCCTGTATGAATATAATGCATGGTCAGCGCCGATGAGGGGTCGGATTTTCTGCCTACTCCCCACATCTCGCCGGAGATCGTCTCTAAGGTCTCAGTGTATTCAACCCTAGGCCTAAGAGAGATCTGGCAGTTCGTTGCAAGTCTTGTATTGTATGTGCCGTTTCGCTTACCTGCTTTGTTATCAGCGAAATTAGTCGGGTCGCGGTCAATTAAATTTAGGTGCTTTCGTCACGGTACTCAAATGATTAAGAGGGTTGCAGTCATTTGTTAAGTCAGGTTTTGTCACGGTACTTATAGGATTAAGAGGATTGCAGGTATTCGTTAAGTCTGGTAATGGGGAAATACAATTGTCTGTTGAATTTATTGTCTTTTTGTGTGTTTGTAATGAAGAGATAATAGATTTCCAACTAATCGGAAGACGATGACCATCATCTCTCTTATTTAAACAATCGGAACGTTTTTCGTCTCGATCGCTTCGCGATAATTCTGGTTTTGAAGTTGTAAACCAGGGCTATTGTTTTCGCATTGTCGAAGTCTATTTTAGGTCCTGTATGAATATGATACATGGCCAGCGCCGATGAGGGGTCGGATTTTTTAACTGCGAGGGTGTGTTCATATATTCTATTGTGGATGCATCTATTTGTTTGTCCTACATATATTCGGGAACAGTTGGAACAACGAATTTTGTAAACTCCGTGGGATTCGTTTTGAATCGTATCCTTGGGAGTTTTTATCAAATTTGACAAATTAGTTTTGATATTATGTGTTTTAAACGAGTTCACAACAACAACAACAATAAACAGAGAGAATTTAACATTTTAAGACAGACATTGCTAGAAAACGGATACGACTACAATCACTTACTACGAAATATTAGAAACGCACAACAACAAACCACTACACCATAACAAGAACAGGCAGAGTACACACAATAACACACAGCGTTTTTACCATACATTAAAGGTGTCAGCGAGAAAATCAGCCGAATTTTAAGAACGCATAATATCAAAATCATATTCACAACAAAGCAAACACTGTCAAATTTGATAAGAACTCCCAAGGATACGATTCCAAACGAATCTCATGGAGTTTACTAAATTCATTGTTCCGACTTTCCGAACTTATATAGAACAAATAGATGCATCCACAATATAATATATGACCACACCCTCGCAGTTAGGAAATCTGACCCCTTATCGGCGCTGGTCATGCATCATATTCATACAAGACACAAAATAGACTTCGAGAATGCCAAAACAATCGCCCCGGTTTACAACTTCAAAACCAGAATTATTCGCGAAGCGATCGAGACGTCCTGATTGTTCAAATAAGGAAGATGATGGTCTTCGTCTTCAGATTACTTGGAAACCTAATATATCTTTATTACAAACACACAAAAAGACAATACATTCAATGGACAATTTTATTTCCCCATTACCTGACTTAACGAATACTAATAATCCTCTTAATCCTATAGGTACCGTGACGAAACCTGCAATCCTCTTAATCCTTTGAGTACCGTGACGATAGCACCTGACTTAATTGACCGCGACCCAACTAATCTCGCTGATAACAAAGCAGGTAAGCGAAACGGTACATAAAATACAAGACTTGCAACGAACTGCCAGATCTCTCTTAGGCCTAGGGTTGAATACACTGAGACCTTAGAGATGATCTCCGGCGAAATGTGGGGAGTAGACAGATTGAGGCCCGTAATCGAGCTACAACAACCCAACCTACCTTTGTCCACCGCTCTAAGGAGTAGTCTTACATATTTGCTTACCTCTTGAAAATGGCTCCAGAACAGGTAAATTCTGGACGCGGTTCAACCCGAGAACCAAGTACGTCTCATATATATATATATATATATATATATATATATATATATTATATATATATGTAAATATATATATATATATATATATATATATATATATATATTATATATGTAAATATATATATATATATATATAATATATATATATATATATATATATATATATATATATATATATATATATATACATATAAAGTACATTTTTTGGATTAAAATGTGTTTTTATTTAGAGTACCAATCATTAATAAACTAGGAGATAATACAGTTATAAACACGCTGTTAAAAGAGGAATAAATAAAGAAACTTGCATTTAAGTAACCTACTGCAATCCTTAATCTAAATGCCACGCTGCCAATGTCTTTTGTACAACCTGGAGTGTCAAATGCGGTTAGTTCCAAGAAAGTGACGCCAGGGTCCTCTTGGAATCCTGTCTCAACAAATATCATACCGACTGTACTTAGTACTAGCCTTTAGAAAATTACCATGTTTACAATATTGTCATAGATAACAAACCAGCCGCCATTTTTAAATATTTGACTTTACCAATTATTGAAGGCTAAATACAGATGTGAGGCCGTAGAGGGGGTATGTTCTACATTGTATGCATAGGCAAGGCAACTTGTGTACCAAATTTCGTCTACATTACTTTGTATTTTGAAAGCAGCGATCTTTGATTAGGTATATTTAAACGAGAAAAACTGTAAATTTGACAACACTGCATCTGTCAACCAACTGTCGAGTATCATTTTCAGGAAACAGATCCAGTACTCAAGTTCAATTACTGTTTTCTCTGATTCTGTGTAATAGATTTTATAATTTCATTATAATTGTGAAATCAGTAGGTGTCGTCTGAACCGTCGTATACAGCAGACAAGTTCCCATATTAACGGACCTCGATGGACATCTTTTACGTAATGTTATTACTTGGAAATATACAGGAGACAAGTAAGGCATATCAACAAGGAAAGAAAAACCGAGACTTACCACAGAAATTACACAAAAACGAGTTAACAATGTTCA
The DNA here is from genome assembly GCA_964006375.1 of Tillus elongatus. Taxonomy (NCBI): domain Eukaryota; kingdom Metazoa; phylum Arthropoda; class Insecta; order Coleoptera; family Cleridae; genus Tillus; species Tillus elongatus. The sequence continues at coordinate 67,320,016 of OZ023270.1, read as the reverse complement.
CGTGCTTTACTAATTTCACTCTTAAAAAGTAATCTGTGAATTTTACAAAACGGTATTTTTTACAAAGCCATTTTTTAACTATGCCTCCTCTTAAATCGGCCTTTATAAAATAAAAATCGGGAAATCGCAGGAAATGAGTTATTACTATTGCTAAGTCGCTGACTTATTTATGGTACTCTGGCTCTGGTCAGTCTGCCTCAGCAAAGCAAATCATTTGCTAAAAAGTTTATGTTTAAGGGTACAGTATATACAAACCTATGTAAATAGAAACATATAGATTACATATACAATTAATCAGCAGAAATCTACATACATATAAGTTTTAGCAACATTTTTATTTATCAGTGAATTTAAGAAACGATTGTGAGACTTTCGGAATTTTTTTTCAAATGAGCGCAAACTAGCGACCCTTGAACCCATATCTAAGGTCCATCTGAAGTTTTTTATGCATATATATATATATATATATATATATATATATATATATATATATATATATATATATATATATATATATATATATATATATATATATCTGACCTATAACTCAAAAAATACTCAACTAATTTGAACGCAACCTGGCACATATCTTCATTATGTATATAGCTAGAAATAGTGCAAATAAACTTCTGTTGTGAACTTTAAGTAATTTAGTTGATAAAATTTGGATTTTTTTCCAAATTAAAAATAAAACCTAAAAAACATGCGTTAAAACGACTTAAGTGGTTAAAGTCCTACGCCTGGCAGAATAGTTAACTGCCATGCGGAGATTGATTCATAAAACAGGCATAAATCATAGATCAACGATAACCAAACAATACAAATAACACGCATAAAACATACTACCCGAACTAGCAACCGGGAAACCTCGGTTACAAAAATTCCAAAAACCATTTACATCGTTTGTCAGCAGTACGCCTGGTGCGCAGACAGCTCGAGATCGGTTCTCAGTCAGTGCACCTAACGCTTTGTTTTGTTTTACTTCAATATTTGGTACACAAAGTAGTGTACAAATTTCGTACGTTTGGAACAAGATCTCATTTTTGTTTAAAATACCTGGATAATTTTATTCTCGTCGAGTCTAAAATTATAATGTTCAGCAGACACATATATTACTCATATATCATCGACGTATCTTATCCAGTTGATGTTTGGGTATATTTATTTTATGATGGTGTTAATTTTATCTTCTAACTTTTGTATGTCTATTTCTGCCATAATGCTTGATAGTGGCGATCCCGTTGGTAGTTTCTTATCTTGTATGTAGTATTCTCCGTTGAACTCAAAGTAATTTTGTTTTAATATGATGTTTAATATTTCGCTGATTTGTTGTTTTTTTTGTGTTATTTTGCATTTTATTTTCGATTATATTTGTGGTTTAGTTAACTGGTATATTGGTGTACAATTTGTTATGTCGAATGAGGCGAGTCTTGTGTTTTTGTTTATGTTTTCTGGTTTGTGCACTAATTCTATGTTCAATTTGTTTTCTGGTTTTATTTCGTGTTTTGGTACTTGGTCTATTTCTTTTGCTATTTTGTATGAAGGTGCATCTTTGAAGTCGATGAGTGGTATCCCGCTTTGTGTATTTTTATTATTCCTCTCATTGGTGGTGCTTTTGGGTTGTTATAATAATGTGTTGTTTTTTTGGTGGAATATTCTCCTGTGTTTTTTATGAATTTTTTCGTTGCGTTTTCGTTCAATTTCTTCAATTTGCTTGTAGAGATGGATGTGTTTGTTTTTAATGAATTTTCATAGAAAAAATTAACTAATGGGGATATCCCGACTTTTGAATTTTGAAAAAAAAATGCTTCAAATGAGCGCAAACTAGGACCCCTAGAACCCATATTTAGTTTGAATTTTTATATGTTTGTATATATATATATATATATATATATATATATATATATATATATATATATATATATATATATATATATATATATGTATATATATATATATATATATATATATATATATATATATATATATATATATATATATATAATTGTGTGTGTGTGTGTAGGTAGGTATATATATCACACCGATAACTCAAAAAAATCACGATCCGATTTTGATAAAATTTGGCACATACCTTCCTTTTGTAAATGGCTCAGACAACTTTGTTAGGAAGGAAAATTGAGCTAGGTTTTCCAGGAAAATTTTGGGTTTTCTTTCGGAAAAAAAATTATCTCAGAAGATAGAAAAGCTATGGCAACCAAATTTTCGATATTAAAAGGAAACTTTCTACCAAAATCTATATTTCTGTGTTATTAGAAAAAGTTATAAAAAAGTATTTGGTTCCAGATCATTTCTACGAAAATTCACGACCTAACGCACATGCTGCGTCCAGACTTTTTTTATATAGTCTTGTGTTTTCATGGCTATTAGTGGGTCGGTTTTATCTGTTTTTGCTTTTGTTATGTTGCTATATGTGATTTTGTTTCTTATTTGTTTGATCATTTTTTCATGCGTATTGATGTTTGATTTCATTTGTGATATATAGTTTTTCTGCTTGTGTTTGGGTGTATTTGGCCGTATTGGTATGGTTATGAACAGTGGTTTTAGCGTATTTTGGTGTTATCTTGTGTCTTAAGCACTCTCTATCGAAGTATATATTGGCTTTGTTGTAATATATTACCTATAAGTATTTTTGAATAATTTGATGTTTGCATGTTATCGCTGTCATGTTGGTCATTTTGTGTGTTATATTCTTGTGTTGTGTTCATGTTTTTAGAATTTTCACTGTTTTTGTAGTCACTCACTCTACACGTGTTATTTGTTTGTTGGTTATGGTTTTGATTATTTTCTGCGTTATTACCTTGTGTGGCTTTCATATATTTTGGAATGTTGCACTACACTGTAATCACTTTTAAGTATAATAGATATATATATATATATATATATATATATATATATATATATATATATATATATATATATATATATATATATATATATATATATATATATATATATATATATATATGTATATATATATATATATATATATATATATATATATATATATATATATATATAATATATATATATATATATATATAATATATATATATATATATATATATATATATATATATATATATATCATTTTTAAACTATAAAAGGAAAATCATAATTGCATAAGATAATTGCAAGCTAAGAAACAATAATAAACACATTTTCTATTTTCAGGCGTTGCAGACAAGCAAATCCAGCAATTCACCGGTAAGTGCTTCTTTATATTTTTATTTTGTATTTTGCATCAACTTTATTTATCATTTTAATTTAAAACAGATATATGTGTCTATTGTTATTTACAGCTGCTATGTAATCTAAGTTTATTACTCAGGTCAGTGCATAATACAAATGTTGCACATAAATACTACGTTTTAAAGCGGTGCGAATCAAAACCTTCGAAAAACCGCAAAATTGAGGTTGTCTGTGTGCGTGTGTGGAGAAAGTTTCTTTAATTGAAATAACTTTTAAAAGACTTTAGATAATGACTTCATTTTTTGGTGGATACAATTCCTGTGAATGCAAAACAAGATGACCAGAAAACCAGCTAGAATTTACAACTCCAAAATGGCTTTAAGTTCCTTATTACTTTGTAACGTAGTTATATTAACACTTTTAGCTTATATTTTATCACTATCTCAAAACTTATAATATAATCGCTAAATGGAACTATATACGGATCGCCAATATTTAATTCCAGTGTGATTAATTTTAATTAGTTCTCATACTACTGCAACTAAATTCATCTGTTGCACTTACGGGTCATCTTTCTGACAACAACTTTGTCCAGCTCTTCGACTACCTTTCTGAAAAAACCGACCATCTGATTTCTTAATGTCTTTCCTCCGAGGTCACTATTCTTGGTCACTTCAATGACCATAATAAGGAATGGCTAGGATCTTCAAAAAGCGATCCACAAGCGATAGCAGCGGAGGCCTTTGCAGTCAGCAATTCTTTAGCCAATATGGTTCAACAACCTACTTACTTTCATCGCATCCCAACACACAGCTCAAATCCCTTGGATATCCTTCTTACTACAAAACCTGAATGCTATAAGACATCAGTCACCGCCCCCCTTGGTCGCTCAGACCACGGCATGGTCACTGCTTCCTGCGCAATGCAACCTGAGGTCACACAGTCATCAGACCCACGTATCGTTTGGCACTACAACTCCGCGAACTGGGACGAAATTCGGGATTACTTTTTCTCATTTTCATGGGCGTCTGTCTGCTTCTTTCATCCTGACCCCTCTGATATCTCACAAAACGTCACCGAAATCATCCAAGTTGGCATGGAACAATTTATTCCACGTACACAGAAAACCTCTTCAGCCACTCAAAAGAGCTGATTCTCTAAATCCTGTGACAAGGCTATACTTGAAAATGTCAAAGCTCACAAGACGCTTCTACACAATCCCAGCCAAGAAAACCGTCAAGCATTTAACGACGCAAGAAACCGCTATGTCCGAATTTTCTCTCTCAAGCTCCAACGGCAGCAAACCCTTCTGGACTCTTACTAAATCTATTTCACCAGCTTATCTCTATACCTTATATACTTCACAAATAAGGCCAAACCTTGCTCCCTCAACTGCGGTGCCGATGCCGCTTCCACACTCTGGACACTACACTGGACTCCATTCAGAAGAGAGCTATACGTCTCATCGGTGACCCTACCCTCACCCAAAGGCTGCCACCCCTTGTCCACCGACGTGCCGTTGGTGACCTCTCTCTCTTTTATAGATAACTGCACGGGCAATGCTCAGAGGAGGTTTCTTCCATAGTTCCTCCACCTGCTACCCCCAGCAGATCTACCAGGGGAACAGAGCGAATGCACCCTTTTACTGTCCAGGTCACCAGTTATAGAATATCTTGTTATGCCCGCTCTTTTGTCCCGAGAACTTCCAAGTTGTGGAATTCCTTGCCGGCACATGTTTTTCCTTCTCCTCCGAACCTCCAAACCTTCAAGTCCACAATTAGCAAGTTGCCTCTTTCCTCCTTGTCCCCGCCCACAGTACGATAGTATTTAGGCTGTGATCCCTCGTGGTGTGTTGTTAAAATAAAATAAAAAATAGAATAGAAAGTCGGTTAACTGGTCAAAGTTGTGCAGAAAATTATGTCTAGTAATGCCTGTCACAAAACAATTTAGTTTTTACGCGTTACGTATTTATTTCAAGAAAACTAATAATGAGAGGATGGTATAAAAAATAATATCCAAAATTATTCCTATAATTTTAACATAGGACATGATATATCATGTAGATAAGAAAAAATGCTGAATCCAAATTTCAAATATGCAAAAATCAAATATGGCTGCCATAACAAAATCAAAGCTAATGCAAATATTTCGTTATGGAATTATCCAAAAAATATTCACGCATTTGGAAGTTCGATTAATCGAACAATTTGAAGAAAGAAAAATCGAGGAATCGATTAATCGAAAATGGAAATTTTGAAAATCGATGTTAAAAATCTAATAACTGTTATTTTGATATTCAATTGTCCAGAAATCGATTAATCGATTATCGGTTTTCATGATTTTTGCCAGCCCTATTTCCAACCCTAATCCTTAAGGGTGCATTATCATATAGCAATTTGATGACATGGATACTTTTGCTAACGAGCCGAGTGCAAACAGTTAATTGCAGAGAAAGTGTTTTACGGAATCAAATGCTCGTGTGAAATCGATGACCGCCACATAGACTTTGCGGTACTTGAGACACAGGTGGAGGTGAATAATGTTGTACAAGGAAAAATATAAATTTAAATATTTACTATATAATTATCTGACGTTTACTTATAAGTAAAACATATTTCAGTAAATATCAATTTGACTAAAACATAGACATACGCTCAAAGGTCTTGCTAACCGTCAAGCATTTAACACGCAAGAAACCGCTATGTCGGCATTCTTTCTGAGGCAAAAAACTCGTTTAATAACCACATTAAAAACAAAGTCCTCTTAAGCTCCAATGGCGACAAACCCTTCTGGACTCTTGCTAAATCTATTGGGAATAATTTCTGCAAGAGCACGTTCCCACCTCTTGTTTCAGGGGATGAAATTGTTACCGCCCAGGGCGAGGCTGAACTTTCTGCCTCGTTGTTCGCCGGCAATTCTACTCTCAACCCACCTCCAAATGTTCAACCGTCAACAGTCCCCAATGTCGCGCATAAAATGACAGATATCAGTTTCAAAACTAAAAAGGTACGAAAGATGCTCTCTTCTCTTAATACCAGGAAAGTCTCTGGCCTTGACGAGATCCCAGTAATTGTTCTCAAAAAATGCGCACCAGAACTTGCTCCTGTCCTGACTCGTCTGTTTCAGACATCGTACAATAGAGGCATATTCCCTAGTAACTGGAAAACTGCTCGAGTACAACTCGTCCCCAAGAAAGAATCGAAAGCGCTTCCTAACAACTACAGACCTATTTCTCTCCTTTCAGTAATCTCTAAAGTGATGGAAAAGTATATAAACACCGAATTACTAAAATTTCTTGAAAAACACAGTCTAATCCACGACAGGCAGTATGGATTCCATCAGCGCAGATCAACTGCCGACCTCCTTTCCTTTGTCACCCATTATTGGAACAAGTCTATGGAACTACACAGCGAATCCCAGATTGTCGCTCTAGACATATCCAAAGCATTCGACCAGGTCTGGCACGCAGCGCTGCTTAATAAACTACCGGCCTATGGCCTACCACCAAAACTCTGTACCTGGACAGCAAATTTTCTCTCCAACCGGAGCATTTATGTTGTCGTGGATGGCCATTCCTCTAAACTGTATCCAATTAATGCAGGAGTTCCTCAAAGTTCAGCTTTAGTCCCTACTTTGTTTCTTCTCCACATAAATGACCTCCTCTTCTAGCACATTCAACCCAGTTCAAAGTTACGCGGACGCCAGTACCCTCCACTCAAATATACAATATTGGTCACCTGTCTCTTTAGCCCAATTAGATGAGGATCGCAGATTCATGGAGCGTTCTATCTCCGTGGATCTCCAAAAAATATTACACTGGGAAAGTAGAAATCTTGTACAATTCAACGCCACCAAATCGCAGTCTTGCTTTCTTTCTCATAAGAGATACACCAGCCCTAGACCCATCACAATAAACAACCAAGTTATTCAAAGTAATGAGTCCTTTTCACTTGTTGGCATCTCTGTGGATCGAAATCTCAATTGGCACCAACATGTCACATCAATTGCAGAATCGGCTGCTAAGAAATTAGGTTTCCTCTTCCGGGCTCGCAAATACTTTTCACCAGCTAATCTCTATACTTTATATACTTCACAAATAAGACCAAACCTCGAATACTGCTCCCATATCTGGGGTGCTGCTGCCGCTTCTACACTTGCTATCCTGGACTCCATTCAGAAGAGAGCTATACGTCTCATCGGTGACGCTACCCTCACCCAAAGGCTGCCATCCCTTGCCCACCGATATGCCGTTGGTGACCTCTCTCTCTCTTATAGATATCTGCACGGGCACTGTTCAGATGAGCTTTCTTCCATAGTTCCTCCACCTGCTGCCCCCAACAGATCTACTAGGGGAACAGAGCGAATGCACCCTCTTACTGTCCAGGTCACCAGACATAGAACATCTTGTTACGCCCGATCTTTTGTCCCGAGTTGTGGAATTCCTTGCCGGCACATGTTTTTCCTTCTTCCCCGAACCTCCAAACCTTCAAGTCCAGAATTAACAAGTTGCCTCTTTCCTCCTTGTCGACACCCACGGTACGATAGTATTTAGGCTGTAAGCCCTCGTGGTGTGCTGTTGAAATAAAAAATAAAAAATAACAAAACTTCACAAAAATATACTCAATCTTCCAGGTACTGATAATGTCCTTATTTCTATAAAAAAACTATTTCCTCGCTGACTTGTGTTATGCTATGCATAATTCAAGCAACTATAAATCTTTTCATTTGATGGGCAAGTACGACAACTAGACTATTATAACAAATAAATATCCTATTCACCGTATGACTACCAACCTAAGGTCACAGTTGTAAAGGAGAATCCAAAAGATCAAGGCTGATGCTGGTTTTAAGACTGAATGCAGATGAACCGTCTTATTATTATTCCTCTTTGCTTATGTTGTTCGGTTTTACAATAATTCTAATCGTAGTGGAACCTTTGTACAAGGTGTACTTATTAAATAGCCAATTCCTTAACTAATTTTGCTGCAAAGAAAATTCATTTGAGAATATTATATTAATTAGGCTAGTAAATACTCGCTTGGTAAAGATTGAACTTACTGTGAGAATTACGTGAGAATTACGTGATAATAGATAACAGCATTTATTGTCATATAAGTTTCAGTTACAGAGTAATCAAACTCTCCCAGAAAACAATATATAAGCATCAAATATAATAGAAAAAAAAAGTATAAAAATAAGACAAATAAAATGCAACATAGTATTATCTAACCCCTCTATTACAACGTTTTAATCTAACATTAATAAACGTTTAATAATCAAAAGACTGGACTATGTGAAAACTGGAACCTGTGATGAGCACTAATAAGTGCACTTTGAGAAACCCAAATCACCACAACACTTATTTCAGAGACCTTACGATCATTTCGTTGACAAAGTCAACATCTTCAGAGGAAGATAAATTCTAACCTAAACAACTAGCTACATGTATTTATATCGCGTCAAGGTAAAGGAACTAGTCCGAAGTAAAATTGTCGTCCAGGAACGATCGTTTGTTTATTGTGTGGTGAAACTACGAGGTCAAAGACCTGCTTTTAATCTTCTGGTCGACATATTTATGAGCTCTTATCTAAAATACGGATAATAGCTTTAAAGAAACCGAGTTATTTAAAGAATCTGCACGTTCCCTTTCGATCTATAAATTTACTATGTGGATATTGGATAACGCCGACAAACATCTGGCTAGATAAACAACATCAACTCCGCTCATCTTTTTTAAATAGAAAAACTAATACCGGGTGTTTGGCTCAACATGTTAACACTCTAACAAAAGATAAATAATTCAACTAAAATACTACATACAAACTGTATTTATATTGATGCTAATTCTTCGTGATATTATTTATATTAAATTCATAGATACAAACAAAACAAACAGATCTTTAAGTCGAGACAAACGTATAGATTAGTATATGTATAAACCGGCCGAGTTATTGACATAATTTATTATTCTACAGACAAATTCGGAGTGTTTAGGCGGTCAAATGCAAATTTAAAATAAAGGACTAGAAATTAAAGGTGCCGCACGATTCAATGAAGTTTTGTTCTTAATAGACCTTAATAATAGACCTTGTTTATCTAGCCAGATGTTTGTCGGCGTTATCCAATATCCACATAGTAAATTTCCAGATCGAAAGAGAACGTGCAGATTCTTTAAAGAACTCGGTTCCTTTAAAGCTATTATCCGTATTTTAGATAAGGGCTCATAAATATGTCGACCAGAAGATTAAAAGCAGGTCTTCGACCTCGTAGTTTCACTACACAATAAACAAACGATCGTTCCTGGACGACAATTTTACTTCGGACTAGTTTGTTTACCTTGACGCGATATAAATACATGTAGCTAGTTGTTTAGGTTAGAATTTATCTTCCTCTGAAGATGTTGACTTTAACTTTGTCAACGAAACGATTGTAAGGTCTCTGAAATAAGTGTTGTGGTGATTTGAGTGTCTCAAAGTGTACTTACAAAAGACTGGAGTTAAAAAACAGTTTAAACTCGTCTATGCGTTAAGATATTTTATCCAATAGAATAGTGTTTTATGAGCTCCTGTATGTGTCGCTATGCAAGATTGCTCATTGGATGTCTAATGCTTGTATAATTTATTTTTCCTTCCTTTATACAAAAGTTTTGGAACATTTCACTGCGAAAATACGCTGATTATCAACGATCTTTTTTTTCAATTCTTTCAATACCTTCAATTTTCCATTTTTGCGTATGAGCTCTTTTACTTTTTAATTACATTTTTTTTTATTCGTTCTTCTACATGAATACATTCTTCCAAATCTTGAAAAACTATCAACCATTACCATCACATGTTTATTTCCGTCCCAGCTACCTACTAGAAGACTTACAAAATCAACGGCTACCATATCTAAACATTATTTCGCCAAAATCTTACATAATCTGGCATGGAATTATTTATTCCACGTACACAGAAAACCTCTTCAGCCACTCAAAAGCCCTGGTTCTCTAAATCTTGTGACAAGGCCAGACTTGAAAAGGTCAAAGCTCACAAAACTCTTCTACACAATCTCAGTCAAGAAAACCGTCAAGCATTTAACGACGCAAGAAACCGCAATGTCCGCATTCTTTCTGAGGCAAAAAACTCGTTTAATAACCACATCAAAAACAAAGTCCTCTTAAGCTCCAAGGGCAGCAAGCCATTCTGGACTCTTGCTAAATCTATTGGGAATAATTTCTGCAAGAGTACGTTCCCACCTCTTGTCTCAGAGGATGAAATTGTTTTTACCGCCGTGGGCAAGGCTGAACTTTTGGCCTCGTTGTTCGCCGGCAATTCTACTCTCAACCCACCTCCAAATGTTCAACCACCGACAGCCCCCAATGTCGCGTATAAAATGACGGATGTCATTTTCAAAACTAAAAAGGTACGAAAGATGCTCTCTTCTCTTAATACCAGGAAAGCACCTGGCCTTGACGAGATCCCAGCAATTGTTCTCAAAAAATGCGCACCAGAACTTGCTCCTGTCCTGACTCGTCTGTTTCAGACATCTTACAATAGAGGTATATTCCCTAGTAACTGGAAAACAGCTCGATTACAACCCGTCCCCAAAGTCCCCAGGATCCAAAGCGTTTCCTAGCGACTACAGGCCTATCTCTCTCCTTTCAGTCATCTCTAAAGTGATGGAAAAGTATATAAACACCAAATTACTAAAATTTCTTGAAAAACACAGTCTAATCCACGACATGCAGTATGGATTCCGTCAGCGCAGATCAACTGTTGACCTCCTTTCCTTTGTCACCCATTCTTGGAACAAGTCTATGGAACTACACGGTGAATCCCAGATTGTCGCTCTAGACATATCCAAAGCATTCGACCAGGTCTGGCACGCAGCACTGCTTAATAAACGTCCCGCCTATGGCCTACCACCAAAACGCTGTACCTGGACTGCAAACTTCCTCTCCAACCGGGGCATTTCTGTTGTCGTGGATGGCCATTCCCCTAAACTATATCCAATTAATGCAGGAGTCCCTCAAGGTTCAGCTTTAGCCCCTACTTTGCTTCTTCTCCACATCAATGACCTCCTCTCTAGCACATCTAACCCAGTTCACAGTTACGCGGACGGCAGCACCCTCCACTCAAATATACAATATTCTAAGCCTGTCTCTTTGGCCCAATTAGATGAGGATCGCAGACTCATGGGGGCTTCTGTCTCCATGGATCTCCAAAAAATATCAGACTGGGGAAGTAGAAATCTTGTACAATTCAACCCCACCAAATATCAGTCTTGCTTTCTTTCTCATAAAAGATACACCAGCCCTAGACCCATCACAATGAACAACCAAGTTATTCAAAGTAATGAGTCATTTGTTGGCATTTCTGTGGATCGAAATCTCAATTGGCACCAACACATCAATTGCAGAAGAGGCTGCTAAGAAATTAGGTTTCCTCGTCCGGGCTCGCAAATACTTTTCACCAGCTAATCTCTATACCTTATATACTTCGCAAATAAGGCCAAACCTCGAATACTGCTCCCACATATGGGGTGCTGCTGCCGCTTCTACACTCGCTATCCTGGACTCCATTCAGAAAAGAGCTATACGTCTCATTGGCGACCCTACCCTCACCCAAAGGCTGGCATCCCTTGCCCACCGACGTGCCGTTGGTGACCTCTATCTCTTTTATAGGTATCTGCACGGGCACTGCTCAGAGGAGCTTTCTTTCATAGTTCCTCCACCTGCTGCCCCCAACTGATCTACCAGGGGAACAGAGCGAATGCACCCTTTTACTGTCCAGGTCACCAGACATAGAACATCTTATTATGCCCGCTCTTTTGTCCGAGGACTTTCAAGTTGTGGAATTCCTTGCCGGCGCATGTTTTTCCTTCTCCTCCGAACCTCCAAACCTTCAAGTCCAGAATTAACAAGTTGCCTCTTTCCTCCTTGTCGACACTCACGGTACGATAGTATTTAGGCTGTAAGCCCTCATGATGTGTTGTTGATATTAAAAAAAAAATAAACCTTGATTTACCATATTTTTATGTTTGGATATCTGACACAATCATTCGTCTGGCTAAAATCTTGCCCATTTATATTTTTCACATATACCTCCTTTTTAATTTTTAATTTTTCTCTTTCTCTCTCAATCCAATTCACATGTCAAACCCAAAAAATAATGGGCCGATATTAATTATATTTAGTGAGTGCGTTCCCTTTGCAAGTGGCTTGGATAAGTTTGTTATCCAAGATAATCGCACCAGTTTTTCCTGGAAAATTTTGAGTTTGCTGTCAGAAAAAATTGTATTTCCGGAAATAACAAGTCTATGAGAACCAGGTTCGGTACGCAGGTTTATATAATAATATGTATACTATGTTCAAAAATTTAGGTCTCTTAGTTAAAAGAAAAAAAGTTATAGGCATTTAAAGAAAAAAATTGGGTGTCACTGATGACCAGAGAAATGCATAAAACCAAAATATTTTGGGTTGATAACAAAAGCTATTGTATCTTATAGACCAAAATTAAGTTTTTTGGCACAAAAGGTCAAGAAATACCAGAAAAATTACTTCTAAAATTTTATACTTTTTCTTCGCCAGTCGCAATTTAAAACGTTAAAATTGGCAACATTTAGATAAAGAACCTGAAACGAATATAGGTTATGTATTTTACAAAGCCTAGGTTTCAGCTTCAACAGTGATTGTTTTCTCAAAAAACAATTTCCATCTCAAAAGATAACAAAAGTATTTTAATAAAATTCGGTAGGTATTTGTCTCCGGTAAAGGTCTTACTATGTACCAAAATTCAACTTTCTAGGTTTATAGCAAATTGAGTTAATCAAATTTGAAAGTTTAAATAAAAAATCGCTACCATAACGCACTTTCTGCGTCCCGAATTTTTAAAGGCACTTCTGTGTCAATAATTTAAGTGTATTTGTAAAATATTCATTAAAACTATTAGAAACATCCCGTGAATTTTACAATAAACAGCGTAGTGAAAAATTATGTGAAAGCAAGCAAAAGAAATTAAAGAAAATAAGTGCTACCTTACTGAGAAATGTTTCTACTTTAGAAGACTATTCTGAAGTAAAATACTCGAAAAGAAATGAAATAATACAGTTCACGTATTTGAAGTACTTGTAAGTAAGTAAAAAATCGTCCAACAAACAGTTTTACACATCGAACAAGCACGTCGGCCTATTTCTGCGGCTATGGCCAATCACCGACGCCAACGAGCAGCTTCACCTTACTATCCTGGAAATTTTGCGGAAGCTTGCCTTTCCGTAAGATGGGTACGGATCTTTAACGTGTCCAACATCACATGTACACGGGACCGACGGCTTTACGCAGACATTCAACTTGCTCAAATACAATGCCAGTTGATGTTAATTTTACAGTATGTACTGATAATGTGAAAGGGGCACCCTGGTAATAAACCCGGTAAGCAGGAAAATTATTTTATCACAAAATATTTAAGTGGTTTGAAAATTTGCTACGGTTTTTTAAGGATACATTTTTGTGGACTAATACTGTTAAGGCATATGCAAATAAATATATCTAACACGTCGATAAATTCAACCAAACCAAAGTATGGACGTTTTCTGGGCATGCGCAATCTAGATCACAACAAAACTAAGTTTAGCAGAATCACCTCGTATATTCTCCGATCTGTCTTCTTTGGGGGTCGCTGCAAGTACAGTTCGTTATTGAAAACTTCTTCAAACGCTTGTAGTCGTAGCGGGTGGGGATTTTTTTCCACAGCACTAACAACCTATTTAACTTAATGGCCACTATTATTAATATTAATACAGCCAACTCGGTTATTGTTCAACGTCATTCTAATTCTGTCATTTAATTTGAAATTTTCCCGTGTTCAAACGCTCGAGAACTGTGCAAGATCTCAAAGTCCGTATTGAAATGGATGAGATCTTCAGTCGTGGAATGATAATTTGCTCTCCTGGCTCAGGTCGATGAATATTAATCATTTTTTAATGAATGAGGTGTCTGTTTTTGTCAGCGATACTTTTACAGGATGTTCTGTTCTGAACATGTCTATATTTTAAGTTGGAGCGAACAAATGCCAGTTCGAGTTAGAAATATTTGAAATGTTTTTCTTTATAGTGTAGAAAAAATTAGAGATAAATATTGTTGATATGTAGTGCAACATCGAGTTCGAGCTACAGTAGTACATAATCACTTGGTGCAGAAAAATACAGAGTGAAACTTCTGAAATTTGCGTTTCCAACTTTGATTAATGAAGTCACAATATTATAATTATTTTGAATCTCAAATACCCTCAAATGTTTATTGCCACTGAATAAATAGTTAAACTACGCCAGTGGGAAATTTTGTTATTAAGATTTTAAATATTTTTATGAAAATTCGCTACCATAACCTACTTCTTACATCCACACTTTTTTTATCACTTATTGCCTATTTAAGTGACACTTTTTTTTTCAAAACAAGTATTTTTACTGAAACTTTGTCGCTATACGCACTTCCTGGGTCCATACTTTTGAAACTCATAAACACGTGAGGCTGCCAAACAAGCTCTACGTCAAATCCATTTTTTGTAATTATTTAAGACAAATTAAGTTAGGTAACAATTCAAACATAAATTTAAAAGCCTATCAAATATATACTGTCACAATACTTTTTTCTGCAAAAATCGTATTTGCTTCAGTATCTTCATTTGGAAATCGCTTCATGTGACATTTCACTTTCTACAACCACCTACTTGTTCAGGAATACTCTCTTGTTGCAGGCAAAAGTCGCCTGTTTCAGCTATATTTTCTGCAAACATTTTAATTAAATGCAGAAACGTAATTAATGAAACAGAAACTTAAAACTTTGTATGAAACACATTTCATGCTACACTTCTTTATAAACTGCATCTCCTTCAAAATCTTCGTTTGAAAACCGTCAATTTTGACATTTATAAACATTCGATTCCTACTATATTAATGTCAAGCCGCCCATCATTTTAAAGAAACTGGAAAACATATCGAAGAAAATACAAAAACACGTTATATTTCAAATGTTATATACCAATTTGAATACCTTTTGAAGAAGTGCACCCGACGGCAAAAAAATAAAGATAGTAAGACATATGACTAAAAACGATTGCAGCTTTAGTCTAAAACTAATTTATTTGCACTAATATGATACATATTCCATATACGGGGTGCCCAATAATTATGGACTAATGGTTATGCCTTTTTAGAAACACCCTGTATAAAAATGTCTTGGATAAAATTTTCTTAATATATTGTTCTACACCTGCTGGTGACTTTAGATTTTTTCTAAAGCCAGTAAATTCGTTGCCATGGTAACCAACTTTTTTTGTTCAAATGGGAGTATTATTTTTTACTCTTATTTGGGATGGACATTATTTGCCGTACGGGCGTGCAAAATTTGTACTGGGTTGCATTACAAAATTTTTGAAAAATTTCGGGGCGCAGTAAGTGCGTTATAGTAGTGAATTTTCATAAGAATTTTACACTATTATTATACGGCATATTACTCAAATTAATAATTGAAACTTACACAGCCCTTGAAGATCGATATTAGAAGTATTAGTACGCGTATATTTGAAGAATTCCTTCGAAAGTGTTACCATCAGTATCTCTTTTTTTATCAAAAAGATCTTGTGTTCTAACTTCTTTTGGGAAAAATGGCCAAAACTCAATTTTCTATGAAGCTCGAAAATTACATTTTGCTATATCTATAGAGAGTGGAAATCTCTTTAAAAGAAACTTGTATTACAAATTTCATTGAAGTTACAAAAGTTTTCCAGAAGGAAACTTAATTAATATTTAAAAAAGTAAGGTATCTGCCAATTTATAAACGTAGCAGTTCTTTTTCCTTATTACTCGCCTGAATGATTTCGTTTTAGTCAACCTAATCAAACCAGTTTTTCTAACATCAACAATAATAAAATGTTTGCTGCAAATTATAATTTTAGACTGAAAGTTGACAAAGTTATTAAGGCGTTTTAAACAAAAATGAGATCTTGTTCAAAACGTATGAAATCTCTACACTATTGTTTCTTCAAAGGTCAAAGTAAAACAACAAAAAAGCCTGGACGCAGCAAGTGCGTTATGGTAGTGAATTTTCATATTTTATAACTTTTTGTTCTTGTAACATAGAAATCTAAATTTTGGTGTATAGTTTACTTTTTATATCGTAAACCTACCTACCAAATTTGGTTATCATAGATTTTTTATTTTTTAAGATAATTTTTTTTTTCAAATGAAAACTCAAAATTTTCCCGGAAAACCTTGTCTGATTTCTTTGATTAACGAACTTGTCAAAGCCATTTACAAAAGGAAGGTACGTGCCAAATTTTATCAAAATCGGCCTATTATTCTTTGAGATAAAATTTTTTTTCGAATGAAAACTCAAAATTTTCCCGGAAAACCTTGTCCGATTTTCTCAGACTAACTAACTTGTCAAAGCTATTTACAAGAGAAAGGTACATGCCAAATTTTATTAAAATCGGCTAATTACTTTTTGAGATAAGAATTTTTTTCAAATGAAAACTCAAAATTTTCCCGGAAAACCTCGTCCGATTTTCCTGACTAACGAACTTATCCAAGCTATTTACAAAAGAAAAGTACATGCCAAATTTTATCAAAATCGGCCTATTATTTTTTGAGTTATCGGTGTAACACACACACACATATATATATATATATATATATATATATATATATATATATATATATATATATATATATATATATATATATATAAACATATAAAAATTGAAACTGACCCCGGATATGGATTCTAGGGGTCCTAGATCGCGCTCATTTGAAGAAATTTTTTCAAAATTCAAAAGTCGAGATCCTCATTAGTGAATTTTTTCTAAGAAAATTCACTAAAACCATATATTCATCGTGCGGCAATCGATCTCGGTAGCTTCTGCGTAGAAGACAAGCACGCCAGCACTGAGTTATCTAAGGATAAGTTAACTAACGTTTTGTTTACATGATACTTGATGCCGGTTTCATGCCGTGGGATATTTTATATTATATTAAAAGTAAACGTAACAATTAATTAAAGAATTGATAGTATTGTCACTTGAAACACATTCAAAGACTACTTCGATTTAGATTACTTAGATTGCTTAGAAGTTTAAAGATAAAAAAACAAACTGTTTTAAAATCATATTTATAAAGAATTTTAAAAATTGATCGAATCCCCCAGTTGGAATGCGTGTGGAATTTTTTTAATTTCATGTCATCTGGAATTCTAACGTCATAAGTGTTGACAAACGATTTAAAGGGTTCTTGAGTTTTTCGTGGCCGAGATTTCTCGATCGCTAGTTCCGGTAGTACGCTTTATGTGGTATTTGTATTGTTTGGTTAACGTCGATTTATGATTTATGCCTGAAGTATGTAGAAATCTACGCATGGCAACTAACTACTCTGTCTTTGTCAGGCATTGGATCTTAACACTTTAGTCGTTTCAATTCATGTCGTTCAGATTTGATTTTTAATTTGGCAAAAACTTCAAATTTGTATTTCATGTCGTCTGTCATTTGCGATATTTCTGTCCGATATTTCACGATTGTTGATTCGGGTAGTATGTTTTATGCCTGTTATTTATTTTCTTTGGTTGCCATTTATGTGTGGCTTATACCTGTTGTATGAATTAATCTACGCATGGCAGTTAACTACTCTGTCTGACAGGCATTGAACTTTAACCACTAAGTCGTTTTAAGGCATGTCCTTCAATTTTTATTTTGGAAAAAAACTCTGAATAATGTGAACCAAATTACTTAAAATTCACAACATAGCTTTTTTACGCCATTTCTAGCCACATGTAAAGTCTCATTCCAGTTACTGCAATACTTCCAAAAATGTAGCGTTTTCAAGAATATGTTTGTATAGTTTCATTCAAATCAGTTGAGTAAAAAATTCAAACGGACCTTGAATTTGGGTTCCATGGGTCCTAATTCGCGCTCATTAAAAAAACATTCGAAAGCCTTACCCCTCTACTAGGAATTTTCTTAAATTCACCAATAACCTTAAAATTAAGTACAAATTTTGAAATCCGAATTCAGAAACGTTATCGAACAACGAGCCGTGCCTTGACATTTGCATGTAATGTTATCTTGTTAACATTATAACAAGTCATATTATTAGTTTCCACATTAGAAAGACAACACTATCTTTTTGCGGTCAATGTGAAGTTTATTTAAGTGAAGATTTCATATTCTAATAATAGTTGGATACGGCGCGGGGTTGCGAAAGAACATAAATCGAGGCCTCCAACATTTTCAATGAACCAATACCGAGTCAGTGATGTGTAAAACACTAACGACATTAACAGAAACAAGTACCGTTAAGGGCGTGCCAAAACTCAGACCTCAGATTCATGCAAAAATAGTGCTGCAAATTGAATCATAACTTCCACATAGCTGTGATAATTTATTCTCTTCAGAAAGACATTCTCATGAAACGAATATAGGGCCCATGCCTTGACCACAAGGAACATATTTGTATTCCTGTACCCATAAACTTTTGAAACGTTATGTTTCACAAGTGTTATTGAAAAAATGTCAATTTTCACCAAATCAGCTCTAATTTATCGCCAACCCTTTAAGCGATCTTACCCAAAAACAATTCGAAGCGTTGGTTTGTCTGTTGCTGACTGGATACCAAATTTGAAGATGATATATTAATTCGTTCGAAAGTTATTGCGCCTATTAACAGCCATATGTACATGCCGACAGACCACCAGACCAACCGACAGACAAAAAAAATTTCGTTCGAGAATCAATGTATATGTTTTGAAATTTCGAAATTTTTGCCAACAATATGCAACGATTCACGTCTTATCTGGAATCATTACTGGTTCAAAATTCACTTAGAAGGCCCCCAAGTATCTAAATAATACCAAAAACCCTATCTATAATAAATATTTCAAGTTTTAGGTTTCAAAATAATTTTGATGAAATTTCGCTAAGAAATTCTGTATTGTAAGAACCGTACTGAATTCCCTATAATATACATCAAAATCTGAATATTGAAAAAACGTTGCATTTTTGTTGGGGAAAATGAATATATATATATATATATATATATAAATATATATATATATAATATATATATATATATATATATATATATATATATATATATATATATATATATATATATATATATATATATATTGTCCTGAGATTCTAGGTAAATAACAGAAGCTGAAGTAATTATGATGAAATATAGAAAATCGGTTACCAAACGAACGGACGAGTCCATTATTATGGAGGTGTGTATAAGCGACGTCGTGACTTCGCCACCGATTGGAGGGCTCGTTTTATTGCATTCGAAGAATGGAGGCTAGAGAGGGCTCACGCACAGCCACCAACGGTCACGGTAAGAACTTTTGCGTGCAGTGGTTAGGAATTGCAAAACTCGACACATTAGCAAGGAGTCTCTGCCGAGCGTTCGTGGAGTGAACACCCCTTAATTTCGGTGGCTATTAGATTATCTTAAAAGGGGGTGATAAAATCATTTCTGTTATCTGTACTACCTAATGATTATTGTCAGTGATTGTTTAAAGTAATTTAAACGATTTTCGAGGTTAAATAAACATCGTATTCAGCATAAAAACGTGAGTTTAGTTGTGGTTTCTTGTTCCGACCTGTTGATTTCTTGCCTTAATCAGAAAGAGTTCCTGGTTATTACCGAACTTTAAATCAATTGGCAGTGAATTTCACTTGAGCTAATTCACGTTTTAAATTGCGATTTGCAAAGTTTCCGTCAAGCGAATTCAGAACATCGACATAGTTGTCAAATGGTTTCTTAATATTGGAGCAATAAGTCCACCAACCAAATTGGAGTCTGCGAACCTGTCTCAGGTGCTCATAGTTGATCCCACTTGGAAGGCATATTCATAGAGTCATCAGGTAACTCAATACAGGAACATTGGATGAGTCCGTGTAACTCTTTTTCTCTGAACCGGTAAAAATTTTCATGCAAGCAATCTAATATCTGAAGCCTTATAACTTTAACTTTCCAAAATAACGTAAACAAATTCTAACTTGAACAGTGTCTGTTGAATTTGATCTGTAAATTTAAACACATAATTTTTGAAATTGTACTTAGTAAATTTTGTGTATGAAATATCTAACCTGTACATTCTTTTCAACGTCTCTTATTTTCAAAAATTAATGCAGATATTTCACGTAGGATCATGTATTCTTTTTTTTTTGGAGCCTCACTCAAAGAACTGGCCAGTAAAAGTTATTGAAAAATTAATCAAATTGATTGACAAACCTCAAATGATTTACCTAATAATTTGTGCTTGCTTTTTAGCAATAAAATACAGTATTTTATCTTACCTATAAAGCTCAAGTGGCTAACATCAGTATTTTAGTAACATGTAACCATCTTTATCTTATTGCTCTGTCATATGTAAGTGAATTGATAATTTCTCTTTTTCTTGAAGTTCTTGCCGTTTATCTGATTTTTATTTGTGTGCAATTAATGTTTATTTGAGATTTACCAACCATTTTTATTTCACTTTGTCTGCTATTCCAAATTTAATTATATGAATAAATTTATATACTTTGTTACATTAACATATCTGTTTGATTGAAGAGAAATCCCTCCCTAATATCTTCTTTCTTTTGGCGTCTGCACAAACTATTTATTCTTACTAACGATTACTTAGATATCAAAATTTCTATACAACCTGGCACTAGTCTGGAGAGCTCACAAATATAGGACTCCAGGCAGTATAAGACAAACAAGGAAAAATAACGTGAGTATCAAGCTACATCCAGATCTGTCAACCTCCAAAAATATTGATAATCTTACTAAATATGATAATCTGATAGATAGCTATTTTAGGGTAGGGCATTGTAGGCGATCGTGACCTCAATATTGAGCAGATCTACATCCACCTGAGGTCAATCACATATACCACAATTCTGGCTTTTAGGTTTTTTGTTTGGAGGAGGTAACAAATATTTCACCCCGACCCATTTAACCGCTAATTTAATTTCAGCAGAGAATACCAGATGATTGATGGAATTCAAAGTTTTCTAATAAATAAACCCTAAAACGTTTCAACGAAAAAATATCCCGCCGTTCATCCCCTACCCCCTAAAGCGATTTTACCCAAAAACAATCAGAACCGTTCGTTTGTTGAGTGTTAGCTCTATACCAAATTTGAAGACGATATCACAATTCGTTCTAAAGTTATCGTGGTTACAAACAGACAGACATACAGACCGACAGACAAAAAAATGTTCGTTCCCAAAAATGTTCGTTCCCAAATCATGTTTTCTATATGTTGTGACACTTTTAACGACGTTTAAGCGAAAAAAGTTTTTGAAATTTTTGTCGTCGATGCGATACTTCCACACCTTGTGACGATGTGTAAGTAAAAAAGTTCTGGACGCAGTAAGTGCGTTGTGGTAGTGAATTTTTATTAAATGCTTCAATTTTGTATAAACTTAGAAAGTTTAATTTTGGGACGTAGTAAGATCTTTCCCAAGGCAAGATATACGCCAAATTTAATTTAAACAAGTTTGTAATTTTCGGAGAAAAAATTTTTTTTCGAAAGAATATTTAAAATTTAAGTAACTTAATTTTCTATAAAGTTAGAACGCTGAATTTTGGTACGTAGTAAGGTCTCTCCCAAGGCAACATATCTGTTAAATTCCATTAAAACAACTTTGTAATTTTCGAAGAAAAAAAATTTTTTCGAAAGAAAAGTCAAAATTTTCCCGGAAAACCCTGGCCGATTTTCCTGGCTAACAAACTCGTCCAAGCCATTAATAAAAGAAAGGCACTTGCCGAGTTTCATCGAAATCGGTTAATCGTTTGTTGAGTTATCGGATTATATATATATATATATATATATATATATATATATATATATATATTATATATATATATATATATATATATATATATATATATATATATTGAAACTGACCCCGGATATGGGTTCTAGGGGTCCTAGTTCGCGCTCATTTGAAGAAATTTTTGCAAAGTCTCACCATCGATACCTCTCTATTAGTGAATTTTTTAAAATAAAAATTCACTAATAACGGATAACGTTGACTGAGGAAAGTCTATTGTTACACAACGCTAATAGGACACATTTTAAAAATGTTGTATTACTTGTGTCATGTTAACAAGTTGACATTACGTGCAAATGTCAGTAGGCACGGCCTTCTGTTCGATAACGTTCCAGAATTCGCATTTCAAATTTGGAAATAAAATATCAACGAAATTACTGGCTTAAAAAAATCCAACCAGAAGGTGTAGAAAAATAGATTCAAAAACGTTTGTCTTAGACATTTTTATACAGGGTGTTTCTGAAAAGTTATAACCATTATTCCATACATATTGAGCACCCTGTATACCATTTGTGCATATACTTCTATTTATAGCATAACCTTGCATTGATGTATTATCTGGAAACTATTTATAATTTCGTCGCACACTTCTCATGAATGCATATATTATATACGAGTGCAGTAATTGAAGGAAATCGCTACCTCATATATTAACCCATAGGTTGCTCTATTTATTTCTATTAACATATAAGTGCAATACAAGATCTAGATTATCCTAATTTATCTCGTTCTAGCACTCAGATATATAATACCAACACGCATTCCCATAACCATATATGATTTATAAATTATCAAGGTAGGCTGACTGTTACATGTTTACTAGATTATTACATTTATTTAACGACAATAATTGAAGCAACTACTGAAACCATGGATCTCAAATGAAAGCAGAGCTAATCGCTGTTGAATTATTTTGATTGAAATGAGCAGGAGCCTCGTCAGTGATGCAGTGGTGAGAAAGTGTGCCTCTGAACCCAAAGGTCCTGCGTTCGATTTCCTGTAAGTAAAATCCTTACTTCCTTTAGATTGCATGGAGGCGTGTGCGCATATGTCAGTAGCAATCTACCCTGCACCAGACTCCCCAATTTAGAAGTTGGAAGAAAAGACATACTATGGATAAAACTCTCTCTCAGGGCGGCAACTAAATTAATCTGTTGCATTTACCGGTCACCTTCTGACAACAACTTTGTCCAGCTCTTTGACTACCTTTCTGAAAAAACCGACTATCTGATTTCTGAATATCCTTCCTCCGAGGTCACTATTCTTGGTGACTTCAATGTCCATAATAAGGAATGGCTAGGATCTTCAAAAACCGATCCACAAGGGAGAGCAGCGGAGGCCTTTGCAGTCAGCAATTCTTTAGCCAATATGGTTCAGCAACCTACTTACTTTTCTCGTATCCCAACACACAGCTCAAATCTCTTGGATCTCCTTCTTACTACACAACCTGAATGCTATAAGATATCAGTCACCGCTCCCCTTGGTCGCTCAGACCACGGCATGGTCACTGCTTCCTGCTCAATGCAACCCGAGGTCACACAGTCATCACACCCACGTATCGTTTGGCACTACAACTCCGCGAACTGGGACGAAATGCGGGATTACTTTTCCTCATTTCCGTGGGCGTCTGTCTGCTTCTCTCATCCTGACCCGTCCGATATCTCACAAAACGTCACCGAAATTATCCAAGCTGGCATGGAATTATTTATCCCACGTACACAGAAAACCTCTTCAGCCACTCAAAAGCCCTGGTTCTCTAAATCCTGTGACAAGGCCAGACTTGAAAAGGTCAAAGCTCACAAAACGCTTCTACACAATCCCAGTCAAAAAAATCGTCAAGCATTTAACGACGCAAGAAACCGCTATGTCCGCATTCTTTCTGAGGCAAAAAACTCGTTTAATAACCACATCAAAAACAAAGTCCTCTTAAGCTCCAACGGCGACAAAGCCTTCTGGACTCTGCTAAATCTATTGGGAATAATTTCTGCAAAAGCACGTTCCCACCTCTTGTCTCAGGGGATGAAATTGTTTCTACCACCCTGGGCAAGGCTGAACTTTTTGCTTCGTTGTTCGCCGGCAATTCTACTCTCAACCCACCTCCAAATGTTCAACCACCAACAGTCCCCAATGTCGCGCATAAAATGACGGATATCATTTTCAAAACTAAAAAGGTACGAAAGATGCTCTCTTCTCTTAATACCAGGAAAGCCTCTGGCCTTGACGAGATCCCAGCAATTGTTCTAAAAAAATGCGCACCAGAGCTTGCTCCTGTCCTGACTCGTCTGTTTCAGATATCTTATAATAAAGGCATATTCACTAGTAACTGGAAAACTGCTCGAGTACAACCCATCCCCAATAAAGGATCCAAAGCGCTTCACAGAAACTACAGGACCATTTCTCTCCTTTCAGTCGTCTCTAAAGTGATGGAAAAGTATATAAATACCGAATTACTAAAATTTCTTGAAAAACACAGTCTAATCCACGACAGACAGTATGGATTCCGTCAGCGCAGATCGACTGCCGACCTCCTTCATATTCTTTGTCACTCATTCTTGGAACAAGTCTATGGAACAACACGGTGAATTCCAGATTGTTGCTCGAGACATATCCAAAGCATTCGACCAGGTTTGGCACGCAGCGCTGCTTAATAAACTTCCGGCTTATGGCCTACCACCAAAACTCTGTATGTGGACAGCAAATTTCCTCTCCAACAGGAGCATATCTGTTGTTGTGG
Source organism: Tillus elongatus (assembly GCA_964006375.1). Taxonomy (NCBI): domain Eukaryota; kingdom Metazoa; phylum Arthropoda; class Insecta; order Coleoptera; family Cleridae; genus Tillus; species Tillus elongatus. The sequence goes on along the minus strand of OZ023270.1, from coordinate 67,295,215 downwards.
ATAGCCATTCCTCTAAACTGTATCCAATTAATGCAGAAGTTCCTCAAGGTTCAGCTTTAGCCCCTACTTTGTTTCTTCTCCATATCAATGACCTCCTCTCGAGAACATCCAACCTAGTTCACAGCTACGCGGACGACAGCACTCTCCATTCAAATATACAATATTCCAAGCCTGTCTCTTTAGCCCAATTAGATGAGGATCGCAGACTCATGAAGGGTTCTGTCTCCGTGGATCTCCCAAAAATATTAGACTGGGGAAGTAGAAATCTTGTACAATTCAACCCCACCAAAACTAAGTCTTGCTTTCTTTCTCACAGGAGATACACCAGCCCTAGACCCATCACAATGAACAACCAAGTTATTCAAAGTAATGAGTCCTTTTCTCTTGTTGGCATTTCTGTGGATCGAAATCTTAATTGGCACCAACATGTCACATCAATTGCAGAAGCGGCTGCTAAGAAATTAGGTTTCCTCTTCCGGGCTCGCAAATACTTTTCACCAGCTAATCTCTATACCTTATATACTTCACAAACCTCGGATACTGCTCCCACATCTGGGGCGCCGCTGCTGCTTCTACGCTCGCTATCCTGGACTCCATTCAAAAGCGAGCTATACGTCTCATCAGTGACCATACCCTCACCCAAAGGCTGCCATCCCTTGCCCACCGACGTGCCGTTGGTGACCTCTCTCTCTTTTATAGATATCTGCACGGGCACTGCTCAGAGGGGCTTTCCTCCATAGTTCCCCCACCTGCTGCCCCCAACAGATCTACCAGGGGAACAGAGCGAATGCACCCTTTTACTGTCCAGGTCACCAGACATAGAACATCTTGTTATGCCCGCTCTTTGGTCCCGAGGACTTCCAAGTTGTGGAATTCCTTGCCGGCACATGTTTTTCCTTCTCCTCCGAGCCTCCAAACCTTCAAGTCCAGAATTAACAAGCTGCCTCTTTCCTCCTTGTCAACACCCACGGTACGATAGTATTTAGGCTGTAAGCCCTCGTGGTGTGTTGTTGATATTTAAAAAAAAAGTCAAATTATTTTTCAGTGCATACTATAAATTAACATCAACCGAGCATGGTGTTTGAGCAAATTGAACGTTTCACCTATTGCAAGTGGCGTAAGGACGTCGGTAGCATCTACCAGGCGATGTTGAACAGGTTAAGGATCATATACTTCTTACATAAAGGCAGGGTTTCGGTAAAATTTTCAGGATACTGGGACGAAACTGTTTCCTGACGTCGGTGATTTCGCATAGTCATGGAAATAGCCCAGCGTTAAAAAAAGAAAATGTAATACAAATACAAGCAACTTATAAGGCACCACACTAGCATCATGAAAGCTGTGTCTTTGAATAAGTAAGTCTTTTATTAAGTTTGAACATGTAAGAAGTATGGAATGGACTGTAGTCAATAAGTACTATTTAAATAGGAGGGTAAATTTAGGGATTACGAGAACACTAAAAACTAATAAAAAATATTAATCAGCGTTATCCTTTATCATAAGCAAATGAATGGTATTTCTTTTATTTGCAATTCAAAACAAAACAATATGTCTCTTTACATAAACACTGGCTACTTTTGTAACATGATGACACTCAATCTATGTTAAATGATTAGAATACCAATTTAACCTAGTTACACAATTAAAAGCATGACAATTTATAACAAATGCCCAACTCCCTTATTACTTAAAGTCAAACGTCTGTATTGTCTCGTACAGCCCTTCTCAAGAACAAACCCTTGTACTTAAAAAATACAGTTCTCGTTTCACCGCTGTCATTCATTCCAGATTATATCAATATGTTACAAAACATTATCTGTCTTTTTCAAACCACTCATATATGGAAAGGGCATCGTGCTTGCTTTAAACTTTGACACTCAGCAAAATTAAAATCTAAACCAGAGACAAAATCACACACTGTGTTTATAATTTAAAAACTGTTAGTGTTTCTTCTTCTTTGTGCTACTGACAAAACAAAACAAATAAATTAAGGTAGTAGCTTGAAATTTTGTATGTGTATATTCTATATAAAGGCTATTTGCGCACCAAATTTTATTACATTAACTTTGGTTATTATCAAAGACCTAGACAATGTTAAAAAATATCTTAATTTTTATATGGAAAACTGATCAGATCACATTGATTGCCGAATTCATCCAAGGTACTTAAGGTAATATCATCATCATCATCATCATCAATCAGCCCTCTGCGTCCACTGCTGGACATAGGCCTCCCCTAGTTGAGTCCATTATTTTCTGTCTTGAGCGCTACGAATCCAGTTTTTTGTAATTTTTGTAATGTCTGTCCAGCGAGTTGGTGGTCTTCCTCTGTTTCTTTTATCGGATCTGGGTCTCCATTGAAGTAATCGTTTTGTCCCCCTGTCATCTTGCATGCGAGCCACATGTCCCGTCCACTTCCACTTGAGTTTTGCCACATGTACGACCACATCAGTCGCTCCTGTTCTTCTGCGTAATTCTTGATTTCTAATGTAGTCACCTAACGAAACGCCAAGCATCGATCTTTCTATTTTGCGCTGTGTTACTATCAGTTTCTTAGCAGAAGCGTTGGTAAGGGTTAGTGTTTCGGCGCCGTAGGTCATAACCGGTAGAACACATTGGTTGAAAACTTTTCTTTTCAAGCATATCGGAAGGTCGCTTCTGAAAACGTCTCTAAGCTTGCCGTAAGCCGCCCAGGAGAGTATAACTCTTCTGTTTATCTCGCATGTTTGGTTGGTTTTGGATATGCTTATCTCGTGGCCCAAATATGTGTATTTGTCTACCCTTCCACCTCAGAGTCTTCAGTAATTAGGTTGTTACTAGGGACGAGGTTTGTCATAAATTTTGTTTTTCCGATGTTCATTTTTAGACCTACTGTTGCCCCGACCTCCTGAAGTTCCTGTAGCATCACTCTAATATCGTCCAAGTTGTCAGCTAGTAAGACAATGTCGTCTGCAAACCGTAAGTTTGACAGACTTTCGCCGTCTATTCTTATACCTTTTTGGTTCCAATCTAGCTTCTTGAACACATACTCCAGGACGGTGATAAACAGTTTTGGAGATATCGTATCTCCCTGGCGTACTCATCTCCCAATTTTTATAGAATTCGTGTTTTCATGTAGTTTTACCACAAGAGTAGCATTTATATATATATATATATATATATATATATATATATATATATATATATATATATATATAGTAGATTAGTTTGGTGTAGCGATAGTCAATACGGCATGCTTCCAGGGACTGCAAGACTACGTCCAGCTCCACAGTGTCGAATGTCTTATGGAAGTCCACATAAGCAAGTGGTCTGCCATATTCGATGGTCTTTTCAATCACTGTTTTAACGCTTTGAAGATGATCATTGGTTCCAAACCCACTTCGAAAACCGGCCTGTTCTACTGGCTGGATAAAGTCTAACTTCTTTTCAAGTCATGTGGTAATTATTCTAGTAAATAATTTGTAGAGGTGGCTAAGTAGACTTAGCGGCCTGTAATTTTCTAGGTTCGAGATGTCTCCTTTCTTGTGGATCAGTATTACGATGGTGTTGGGTCACTTTTCTGTTATCGTACTATTGAAGAGACAAAGGTTGAAAAGAGATTTGATTTTTTGGAGCAAGCAAGGACCACCAATCTTTATCGCATCGGAAACCACGCAGTCTTCTCCTGGCGATTTTTGATTTTTCATCTTTTTTAGGGATAGTTTAATCTCATCTAGTAATATTTTCATTAGTATTTCCGAGCCTTGGTTAACCACGCCTTTTTTACGGGTTAGTATGTCAGATTCTGGATGTAGATTTATATCACTTTGACTTTTATATAGCTGTCCATAAAACTCCAATTAAGGTAATATGTATAGCTATATATTCTTTTCACATATCCCCATCACAAAAAGTCTAATAGTGTAAGAATCTGTAAATATTAAGTCGAGGTACTGCCGAACATTGATTTGGTAATGTCCTGGTAGAATTATCTCCATTCAAATTGCCATCAATGAAAAAGGGACCAATGACACGGTTTCCAGCTATTCCTGTCCAAACATTAACTCATTCAGGGTATTGCATATGTTCTTGTCTCATCCATTGTGGATATTCTTTAGACAAGTAGCGACAACTTTGACGATTTTCAAGGCCGTGAAGTGTAAAACTGGACTCATCAAAAAACAAAACATGTTCTAGTTGGATAACATTATTATCCAACATTTACATCATTTGTTCGCGAAAAGACGTTCTTCTATCAAAATCGTTTTCCATGAGCTCCTGAGTTTGTATCAATTTAGAGTAATGCATGTTATTTCCTTTTAATATTCGAATAATCGATGAATGGCTAACATCCAATATTGTGGCTGCTTGTCGACTCTAAATATGTGGGGTTTCTTCAAAGAGGCGAGCAACTTCAATCTGTGATCATGTTTTACCTCCGTGGTCAATAATCTATAGAATTGTTATTTTATGCATTTATGTTAAATAAACCATGTTTTTGAACTCTAGTTGCCAACTGACAACTACTGTCATGCAACCACAATCACACTAACATTTCCAACCACCATGAATGTTGATAACTTTTTATTTCCTCTTTTGAGTTGATACTGTCCAAAAAAGACACTGATATTGTGTTTGCTTGCTTTCTCATTATCAAGAATGAAACGTATTAGTTAATAACTTTTTAGGTGTTGTACCATAGGTCGTCAATCAGATCAACTAATTTTGTTTTTAATGTTAATTTTGCCAACAAATTTTAAAATCATAACATTTTAGTGAATGTTCTGAAACAAAATTCACTGATGAGGGGATCACGACTTTTTAATTTTGAATAAATTTCTTCAAATGACCGCGAACTAGGCCCCCTAGAACCCATATCCAGGGTAAGTTTCAATATATATATATATATATATATATATATATATATATATATATATATATATATATATATATATATATATATATATATATATATATATATATATATATATATATATACATGTCCCAATAGTGCGTAATTCCTCTATACATCCCTTACCCTTAGAGCTTACGGAAAAACTTTTAAGAAAATTTTCTTGTGATTATGTACGCTATATTGAGTAAATATATTCAGCTTTGTTTATTTTTTATGCTAATGACTGTGGTTTATTATTATTATAGTTATGTAATATACAACAACAATAATATTAATAACGGGAAGTTTCACAAAGCTGAATACATTTTCTCGATATAGCTTAGATAATCACAAGAAAATTTTGTTAAAAGTTTTTTTGGCTAGCTCTTAGGGTAAGTGATATATAGAGGAATTACACACTATTGGGACACCCTGTATATATATATATATATATATATATATATATATATATATATATATATATATATATATATATATATATATATATATCACACCGATAACTAAAAAAATAATGGTCCGATTTGGTCAAATTTGGCACATACCTTCCTTTGCAAGTGGCTTGGATAAGTTCATTAGTCAGGAAAATGGGCCGAGGTTTTCTCGGAAATGTTTGTGTTTTCTTTCTAAAAAAAATTATATCTCCGGAGCTAACAAAGTGAGGGCAACCAAATTGGTACGCTGGTTTCTGTTATAAAGAGTATCCTATGTACCAAAATTCAGATCTCGATCTTAACAGACCAAAAGATAGAGGTAAATTAATTTTTAATTAATTAAATCTGATTCAAGAAAGTTAAAACGTCAAAATTGATTGATCAGAATGTGAGTAAAAAATACTACAAGAAATGACCAACAAGCTCCTAGATATGTGTCTAAGTCGTTATTTTCCTTGATTTCGTTAAAATATGAGCAAAAAATCATTGTAAATCAAAATGGATTTGTATAAATTGTAAAACCTTGAACAATTAACATGTATTATAGGATATACCTGCTAGTAAATACATGTCGAGCGTTGCTCAGTGGGCTAAGTCCCTGTACATCGTATAATTGACTCCTACTTGACGAGTTCTAATCCTAGTTAGTAACTTTACCTTTTATCAATTTTTGTTAGTCTCATTTCACTTCCTCAAAACGTAAAAAGTCGCGATTTGAAACGTCAAAATTGGCAACATTTAGGCATAGAACCTGAAAGAAATACGGATTGTGTAAAAAGTGTTCTGCAAACTCTTACGTTTCAGCTTCAATCATCATTGCTCTTCATTTTACGAAAATATTTCCAGAAAATTCATTTCAAATAGACCCTTTCTCTGTTGCATTGGCAGTAGTTTTAGTTAAGTTTATAGTTTAACGGTCTATAATTTTTAGCTAATTTTCGTAGAAAAAATTCGTTAATGAGGAGACCGCGGCTTTTGAATTCTAAAAATATGTCTTCAAATAAGCGCAAACTAGGCCCCCTAGAATCCATATCCGGGTTTACTTTCTGTTTACATATATACAGGGTAACGCATTTTTACGGTAAAACTCAATATAATCGTTATTATGCCAGATACGAGAAAAAATTGTATACATTACCTATAGGGTGTCTTGAGCTGCATCTTATAAAACTATTTTGACAATCACAGGATGGCTCATAAGTCGTTGTGATACCTACAAATTTTTTTAACATTCCTTATTGAATTTTTGCATTTTTCATTGAAATATGATGCACGTTGGTAAAAAAATCGACACGCAGTAAGTGCGTTTTGGTAGCGAATTTTCATTAAACGCTTCAAAATTCAATAACGCATTTTGATATTAACCTAAGGTTCATCAGCTAGAAAACGAGTTTTCTCGGAAACGTTTAGGTTGTACATTTTCAAACAAGTTATTTTGATAAAATATGGTACATTGTTCCTACTATATAGGTTATAGTGAACAAATTGATGCCTTCTTGCTATAAGAGACATATTTGCTATTAAAAACATTTTTATGAAAATTCACCTCCATAACTCACTTGCTGCGTCCAGACTTTTTTTAATTGCGACTGAAGATATCTTACAATTGAGGTTTCACAAGCCCCTACTTCCTATTTAAAAAAATTGGGGGTTGCAAAAGTCACACGAAAGGGGTTGCATGTAGGGGTAAATTTTTGGATCTTGTATAATAATGGTTATATTATGCTTTACCCTAGCACCACCCTGCATACATATCAGTATATAAAAAGTGAAACTTACCCTGGATATGGGATCTAGGCGGCTCATTTGAAGAAATCTTTTCAAAATTTAAAAAGTCGCGATATCCTCGTTAGCGAATTTTCGCTAAAAATTATAGACTATTAAACCACAGACTCTATAACTAAAACCGCTGCCAAAGCATCAGAGAAGGGGTCTATTTGAAATTAACTTTCCGCTAATATTTTAGTAAAATGAAGGACAATGACCGTTGGAGCAGAAACTTAAGGCCTTGTAAAACACACTTCTTACGACATTTCTGCTATATAGCCCGCATTCGTTGTCTGAAAATTGCCTATTTTGACGTTTCAAATCTCGACTTTGATGCTTTAAAAAGAAAAACTATAAAAAGTAATTTGTCTAATATTTCTTAAACTTTTTGCGTGAAGGGAACGTATTATTCGCCTGTAATATTCAATAAACGTTATTAAACCCACAAAATATGATCTGATCACCAACCGCACTCAAAAATGTATCTTTAAATATTTCCGAAAGGAAGCCCAAAATGTTCCCGGAAAATCTGGTATCATTTTCCTAGCTAACTAACTTGTCCAATTAACTTACAAGAGAAAGGTACCTGCCAAATTTTATCAAAATAGGCTGATTATTTTTTGAATTATCTGTTTGATACATATATATATATATATATATATATATATATATATATATATATATATATATATATATATATATATATATATATATATATATATATATATATATATATATACATAAAAATTGAAACTGACTCCGGATATAGGTTCTAAAGGTTCTAGTTCGCGCTCAAAAGTCGCGATCTTTTTATTGGTTAAATTTTTCTTCGAAAATTCCCTAAATGATGAAAGAAGTTTTTTGATTTAAGCTCATCGCTTTGAGCATTTATCTTAAAAATTACTAATAACAGAGAAAACGAATTTATTCATCACTTTTAAAAGGCACTCTTTATAAACATATGAAAAAGGACCTGGGATATGGGTACTACGTGAATATTTTCTATAAAAATTTGTTATTTTAATATTTTCGAAAATCCAAGAACAAACTTTTAGGTGAATCTTCTATTTACCTAACGTAACATTTAATTAGAAGAAGTGTGGCATATATAGCTACTTCCATCCGCAGCGCTGCTAAACGAACTGTAGAGTGCGCGGCTGTCTTGATCTGTTCCGCGGTAATTACCGAGATCGGCAATCGTTTTAGGACATAATGAGGGGCGGCGCGGCATGACAGGCCGGCCGTACTCCGGTGGCCATATTTAATTTTAGTAATTAATCGAAGAGGAACACGCCTTTCGAACAACAACCGACGAGGTCGTGTTCTCTGTCACACTGTCAAAACCATCGTTAAACATACATCACTCTTTGCTGCGTCTGCTTAACTGTCTGTCGATGAATGTAGAAAGACTTGTGCCAAGTTAAAACTATCCCTTGATGAACACATTTGTTTTCTGTTGGTGTTGTTAATATTTTTATTTAACTTACGATTTATCCGCTTAAGAAAATAAGGCTCAATAATAACAATAATATTAATATAATCATAACCTTTCTTAACATCTTAAATATAGTTATCGAATGGCGAGACTATTATCCATTACGTTTAAAGGTATTATATTGGCTTTTTCTTGAATGCTTGTCTAATTACTTATTGGTCAAAAAATAATAATAATCCACCATTGGTTGATGCATACGGCAATATAAAGCACTTTGCTGACGCGATTGTTCCAAAAGACAAAATCCCAAGATTTACCCCACTCTCTCCAAAAATGCACAAAATAGATATAATATTTCCAAATTATACCATTTTCCCATCTCTAAATCGTTCCATACTTAAAGCAACAATGGAAAAGTTTGACAAATATACACAAATATATACAGATGGTTCAAAATCGTTATCTGGGACAGGCTGTGCTTTTTATTCCCAAGACGGTAGATACCAAAAAATAAAATAAAATAAAATAGCATCTATTTACACTGCGGAGGCATATGCCTTGTATGAAGCACTTCAATGGTCGATTGAAAACAAAATTAAACATACTCTAATTTTATCAGATTCCAAATCAGTTCTGCTTTCACTTAAAAATTACACCAAACATGGCAAAAATCCAGTAATATGTGACATTATCAGTCTGTATCAGTCGATAGCGGATGGTGGTAATCGAGTAATATTTATGTGGATAAAAGGGCACACGGGACTAGCAGGCAACGAAATAGCTGACAAACTAGCTAAAGAATATATTGAAAGTCCAAACAAAATAATAAACTGGATTACTGCTGACGATGTAATTCAAAAAATTTAATTTGAAATAAGGGAAACGTGGGAAAGTGTTTGGCATGAGTTTGTTAACAAAACAACTAATCGATTTACACTTATTCATCCAATGTTGTATAAAAAATTCCACATATTGACGAATTTATTATGCCAAGGTACTATACTACTATAATTACCAGAATGAAGCTAAATCACGGCTGCTTTCCACAACACCTACATAAAATAGGCATTAATAACAATCCTTATTGTACATGTGACAAAAGTTACCTAGGAACTTTAGAACACCTCATGTTTCAGTGCAGTTTGTATAACCCGACACGTAAACAACTCTGGAAAGAACTCAAAGATGCAGGAGTAGAGTTTCCTGTGAACTTAGCAACACTTATTTGTACAAATAGCCTGAAAATCTATAATATACTTATAAAATTCATTCGGCATACAAAAATCAAAATTTAATTTTCCTGTTTCTCTATATCTGTATTAGTGAATTTTTATTTAAAAAAATTCACTAATAGAGAGGTATCGATGGTGAGACTTTTCAAAAATTCTTTCCCCCTAGAACCCATATCAAGGGTCAGTTTCAATTTTTATATGTTTATATATATATATATATATATATATATATATATATATATATATATATATATATATATATATATATATATATATATATAGTATTAAATTTTTGTGACGGTAATAGTGTTATTTATCAAAAAATTGTGGGAACGCCGTCAGTTGTAGAATAAAACTCTTTATTATACGCCGAGCTTTCGGAAAAATTTATTCCTTTATCGAGGCTACAACATGGAAAGAAAAAAGTTTACAATTTACTTTTATATTTTTTCCAAGTAAATTGTAAACTTTTTTCTTTCCATGTTGTAGCCTCGATAAAGGAATAAATTTTTACGAAAGCTCGGCGTATAATAAAGAGTTTTATTCTACAACTGACGGCGTTCCCACAATTTTTTGATAAATATATATATATATATATATATATATATATATATATATATATATATATATATATATATATATATATATATATATATATATATATATATATATGTTTCCGTCTGATAACTCAAAAAATAATTAACCGATTTCGATGAAACTTGGCAAGTGCCTTTCTTTTATTAATGGCTTGGATGAGTTTGTTACCCAGAAAGATCTGACGGGGTTTTCCAGGAAAATTTTTAGTTTTCTTTCGAAAAAAATTTTTTCTCCGAAAGTAACAAGGATGTTTTAATGAAATTTACTATATAAGTTGCCTCAGGAGAGATCTTACTATGTACCAAAATTCAACTTTCTAAGTTTAGAGAAAATTGAGTTATTCAAATTTTGAATTTTCTTTCGAAAAAAAATTTTTTCTCCCAAAATGACAAAGCTATTTTAATGAAATTTTGTGGATATCTTGCCTTAGGAAAGACCTTACTAGGTATTAAAATTAAACTCTCTAAGTTTATAGAAAATTTTAATAATTGTAGTATTGACTAAGAATAAATTTCAACGATTACATGTTTTAACTATTTGCGCGAAGATATCGCCGCTACCCCTTCATTTTAATAATTGTACTAAGAATAAATTTCAAAGATTGCATGTTTTAACTATTTTAGTGTTAGCCTTAGTTAAGACTACTATTAATATAAATTTAGTTTTCCTACTGTCTCACCTATTGTTATTTATCCCATTTCATTACCTGTCCAGTGTTGTTTGTTAAAAAAAATGCCATGAAGGACACCTGGGCGAGAAGCGAGTATCCTTTGTTTCTATCCTTAATAATAAGTAAGAACACAAACATTTATATTTTGACAAAATTGATATCTTAGAAGATCAATATTGCTTATGCTATAGCCATTTAGAAATAGTCATACTTTGTAAGAGCTTACACATATAGGTACGTCTATCTATAACCCCCCCTATTGCTGTAAGTATTGATATCCATGCAGAAAATTATAAATATATTTGAAGGAGAATCGCTTTTTATAACAATGTATAGATATAACAATGGTACAAATTTACTGCAGAGTTTTGTGGCCAATGGACGTAATGTCCGAAGCCAATTCCTTCCACACACACACACACATCTTAAATATAGATACAAGAAATAATTTACAGCGTTTCAAGACGTAAGCAAGAATTAGTAATAGATTAAGTCAAACTTATGTGGGACCAATTCTCATTCCAAAATTGTAAACACTTTTTGCAGGATCCTAACTGCTAAAGTAAAAAGTCACCTAACATATAGAACCGGAAAGCAAAAACAAAAAGTTCAATAATCCTTAAAACGCTTGTTTGCTTACAAAAACCATATTGATAAAATTAATAAAACAAAAGCAAAGAGTCTGGACGCAGAAAGTGCGTTATGGAAGTGAATTTTCATAAAAATGTTTTTAATAGCAAATGCGAGCAGGCATCAATCTGATTATCGGTATAGCCTATGTAGTAGAAACAATGTACTACATTTTATCAAAATTACTTATTGTTTGAAAATATACAAAAATTTTCCGAAAGTAAAGTTAAATGTTGGTTGCTTAACCAACAAAACTTACGTTAATAGCAAATTGAGCTATGGAAATTTGAAGGATATAATGAAAATTCGCTACCAAAACTCACTTACTGCGTCCAGATTTTTTTCTTACAAACATGCATCATATTTCGATAAAAAATGCAAAAATTGATTAACGAATTTGTTCTACGAAAATAAGATAAAAATTATAGACCGTTAAACTATAAACTTCACTAAACCTACAGCGAAAGCATCAACTTAACTAAACCGACAGCCAAAGCATCAGAGAAAGGGTCTATTTGAAATGAATTTTCTGTAAACATTTTAGTAAAGTGAAGGGCAATGATGGTCGAATATGAAACATAAGGGCTCGCAAAACACTCTTCTTGTAACATTTTCTGTTCACAATGCATATTTGTTTCACGTTCTGTGCCTAAACATTGCCAATTTTGACGTTTCAGATTGCGAGTTTGACATTTTGAGGAAAACTCAAAAATTTGTTTTTTTAGCTGCCCGTAACTTTTTTGTCTTTAAACTTAGAGACCTAAATTTTGGTACAGGGCCATTCTTTATAATACAAATACGCGTACCAAATTTGGTTGCCCTTACTTTGTTATTTCAGGAGATATAATTTTTTTTGGAAAGAAAACACAACATTTTCCAGGAATCGAGTTATATGTGTGATACATACATACATACATACATACATACATACATACATACATACATATATATATATATATATATATATATATATATATATATATATATATATATATATATATATAGTATTAAGTTTTTGTGACGGTAATAGTGTTATTTACTCAAAAAATTGTGGGAAATCCTCCAGTTGCAAAATAAAACTCTTTATTAAAAGCCGGGCTTTCGGAAAAGCTTATTTCATTCTCAAGCATATAACGTGAGTTTTACCATGACTAATTATGCAATAACAAACATGAAAAAACCTTTATGTAAATTTGAGTGAAGTCGAAAAGTACCAAACTGACATATGTCAGCTGTCAGAATGAAATAAACTTTTCCGAAAGCTCGGCTTTTAATAAAGAGTTTAATTTTGCATCTGACGGCTTTCCCACAATTTTTTGAGTAAATATATATATATATATATATATATATATATATATATATATATATATATATATATATATATATATATATATATTATATATAAAATCAAACTGACCCCGGATATGTGTTCTAGGGGGGCTAATTAGCGCTCAACTGAAGAAATTTTTTTAAAATTCAAAAGTCGGGATCTCCTCATTAGTGAACTTTTTTTAGAAAATTCATTAAAATATGGAAGTAGCTCCTCTGTTTAGACACCCGCAACCTCTTTATATAAAAATCACTCACATATTACACCACTCAAAAGTAGTGTAATATATTATCTCGAAAAAGTAATACCCTGCCTCAAAATACAGGCAGTATTTTCCTTCTTAAAAAGGCCAATATGTTTTTAACCTACCACATTTTTTCAAGCATATTAAAGAGCTTTCATCCAACATACAAAATGTTCCTCTGACCAATTGACTTGTTTTTCTTTTCCAATGTAAGAGGTCCACAAACCTTTGCTCTTGTAGCAGGTATATTGGTGATCAATTTTAGGTGAGTTTATACCAATAAGTTTGATTCAGACTTGTTTAAATCGTGTATATTCTATGTCCAGTTGTCTAATTGAGGCCATAGATAATCTACTAAGTGAAGATTGGAACCTGTGATGAGCACTGACAAGTAAACTTGGAGAACCCAAATCACCAAAAGGGTTTAGAGTGTACTCATTCCAATTACGGGGCCTCGGATGAGTCCCGTATTGTTATTTTTCGTCACTACTTCCCCGTACCGGGAGTGGGTAATTAGCGCGCCTGCTGCCTTCCTTGGATGTGGTAGCCGTTTCTCAGGCTCCCTCTCCGGAATCGAACCCTGAATCCCCGTTACGACCATGGCAGACGCAGAACCTACCATCGAAAGTTGATAAGGCAGACATTTGAAAGATGTGTCGCCGGTGCTAGAGACCGTGCGATCAGCTTAAAGTTATTCAGAGTCACCAAGTAATACGATGACGGGCGAACCCGACACCGATTGGTTTTGATCTAATAAAAGCGCTCCTCCCTTCTCAGGGCGGAGATCTATTAGCATTAGCATTAGCATTAGCATTAGCATTAGCATTAGCATTAGCATTAGCATTAGCATCTATTAGCATGTTAGCATTAGCTCTAGAATTACCACAGTTATCCAAGTAAATGTGGGTACGATCTAAGGAACCATAACTGATTTAATGAGCCTTTCGCGGTTTTACCTTAATTTGGCCAGAATTTTTCATCCTCTGATGACGTTAACTTGGTTAGTGAAACGATAGTCAGGTCTTTTTTTTATGTGTTGTGGTGATTTGGGTTCCCCAAGTGTACTTGCCATAAATAATCTGTAATCACTTCGTCATATCGTCCTCTATTCACGGTAAGTACATTGTTTGCCTCATCTTCAAAAAGTGCAGCGCTATCACGACATGTGCTCAAAAACATATGAACTATGACTATGAACTATATGGCTATCTTGGGCCAAACTATGTCTGTAGGCCCGTTTGTCTGAATTTTCCGTGGTTTGGCTTTGCTATTTGTTGTATACGGTTTTGTGCCCTTGGTTTCACATTTGTAGTTATTTCGTTAGTTTAATAGCATTGATTTAGGTCGCTCGTATTTTGTTTCGGTGTTGGGGTCGTAGCTTGCAATTTCTTGTAACAGCGGATTTTCGTGGTTTTTGAATTTTCCGTATGTTGTTTCGATGATTGTCTTGACGTATTCTTTTATAGTTGGTAAATCAGTCTTCCGGTGTAGTAGAGTCTTCGTGATGTACCATGGGGCATTAAAGAGTCGTACGCATTTGTTTTGGACTCTTTGTATTAAGTTGAGCTAAGTTTTGGCTGTATGTCCCCATGCTGGAATACTGTAGGTTAAAGCTAATCTGTTTACAATTTTTTGAATTAGTAGGACTACAGATAAAATTTTTATATATTTGAGGGGCACCTAACGGCCAATCGCTACGTTGAAAATTTAGAGACCGCTATACCTGAATTGCTTCCTTCAGCGCATGTAAACGAAATTATTTTTTAACAGGACGGGGCTACTGCACACAATTCTCGAATGACGAGGTTATTTCTGGAAAATAATTTTCCAAATCAATCGATCGGAACCAATGGCCCTATGAGATGGCTACCTACGGCCCCAGACTTATCTATATGGAATTTCTTTCTATGGGGATATCTGGAGAATAAAATGTGCAAAGTTCAGTATGATAAGATTCAAGATTTAGCAAACGCAATAAGAGATAGATTTTGCTACTTACAAAATCAGCCCGTTGTTTTGCTTCATTCCCTAAAAAGAATAGGAAAATATGCGAAGCGTGCATACAATGAAATTCATCACTTGAAAATCATTTTGAACAGTTATTTTAATTTACTAGATAACTTTAGTACTTATGTTACGATTTTTAAATATGGTTTTTGCGGATAGGCTTATTGGGTAATAATTATCTATTAATGTTATTTTCTTTTGTTACATAAATCCGGGCAGGTAGCACTGTTTTGTGGATAAGTAGCAATAGCTATATTGATAAATAGCTGGTATTATATATTTTTCTCGATTAATTGTTAGCATATGGAAATAAATAAACAGCAGCATTTTTTGCATGGCCTACTGCAAAATTTTGAAAGCGATTTATGAAAATTCGGATTTTTTTCGTTGTTTATTGAAATAAACCCATAATATTATATATATATATATATATATATATATATATATATATATATATATATATATATATATATATATATATATATATATTGAGAAGCTTGTGAAAATGCCAATTAATATCTTAACAAGTATACAGGATGTCCCATTAAAAAAAGATTCGTCAATTTTTAAATAACAGTAATATCTAGAAAAAACTAATTATGCCAATAGATTCTACGTAAGGAGTTCTAGAAGGATCTGTTTTTAGCTTTTTGATAAGTTGTCGGACAATTGAAATACAAAACGTACCTGAAAATGCAATATTTTGAATATCGCCCTGTAGCTCGGAAACTACGAAGGCTGTGGCAATTTTGTTCGCGGCATCTTTCGTTTCACAAACACGTAGCTTATGTTCGCGAATACTGGAACGTTCTATCATTACTAAAAACCGAGATACCCAGCAATTGCAACCAAAATAGGACACCCGTACAATCAATTTTCTTATTTTCTTCTTGTATTTTGCCCATCTTTTTGTTAATTTGTAAAACATATATAGAACAAATTTAGTTTAGCTGATAGGCGATTAACATGTTATTGCAATTAATGTATTTTATCTAAGTGAACTTTAAATTTATTCAACAACTGATATGACACACATAATCCAATGCGAAGCAAAGTGTTTTCATAGCCGATATATTTAAGGTTAGTGGTCTAATCTACCGTTGATATCTCCAAATATTAAAAAGTTATGTTTTTGTTCTATTTTATTTTAGTGCTTGTAAGATTTACTTAATTTATAGAATTTAAACGCTAAACAATTCCATATCATGTCAAAATGTATAAGGTAAGGTATTCTAGAATTTTAGGAGCAGAAAGAACAAGTTTTTCAAATTGGACATCCGATATTCCATTACAATTTTGAAACCAAACACCAACACTAATTATCACTTCGTATATATCTCACACTCTTAGATTCTAATTTACATAGATACCAGTTTAGGTTACTAAAATTTACCACTTTCAGATTTTTTCTACAGCTAATGAAATGCAACTTATAAGTAACTAAATTTAACTATGTATGTAGTGCATATGAGAAATTACAACCCCCAAATATTTAGTCGTATTTGCAGCATGAATCCCACTGTCATCAAAATGTATAGACAAAAAGTCCTGAATGAATTTTTTACTAAAAAAAACGCAACATGGAAAGTTTTCGCTATGTTTGCAGCCCATTACAGTACATTTTATTAGTATCTTGAGTCCTAACTCTGCTATACCTTTAAGCTTTGACCAACTGCTACCTTCAGAATAAATGACAGTGTCATCAGCACAGCTAATACGACTGTCAGAAACCTGCATACCAAAAATTGAATCGATATAAATGATAAACATCAGCGGTCCTAGGACGCTTTCCTGTGGTATACCACAAACTGACATTTTAACCGACTTCAAAAAAGGAGACGGTTCTATGTTCATCTGTATGTATTTTTTATGTATGTTCACCGATATTTTCGTCAATTGTGGACCAATTTTAAAAAAATTTTTGTTTGTTTGAAAGGGTGTACCCCTGACGTGATTTCATTTTCAACAGGTCGGGATCCGATCATGGAGTCTCAGGGAAATCGAGGGAAATGATCCAAAAAAAATTTGATGTATGTTCACCGATATTTTCTATAATTGTGGACCAATTTCAGGAAATCTTTTTTTTATTTTTTTATTTAAGAGGGTATACTTCTAAGGTGATCCCCCGTTTTCAACAAGTCAGGATCTGATGATGCAGTCTCGGGAAAATCGAGGGAAGTCCTCAAGAATGATTTTTTTATGAATTTCCGATATTTTCGTGAATTATAGACCAATTTAAAAAATCTTTTTTTTTTTGATTTGAAAGGGTATACTCCTGAGGTTGTCCTATTTTACCAAGTCATGATCTGATAATGATATCTCGGGGAAATCAAAGGAAATCCTAAAAAGTTATTTTTTATGTATGTTTACCGATATTTTCGTCAATTCTGGACCAATTTTAAAAAAAAATGTTTGGAAGGGTATACTCTTGAGGTGTTCCCATTTTCATCAATCAGGATCTCGTGATGAGATCTTAGGGAAAGGAAGCAAATCCTCACAAATTATTTTTTAATCTATGTTCTCCGATATTTTCGTCAATCGCGGACCAATTTAGAAAAAAATTGAAAGGGCATACTCTTGAGGTGGTCCTATTTTCACCAAGTCAGGATCTAATGAAGGAATGTCAGGGAAATCGAGGGAAATCCTCTTATGATCTATGTAACTTAAAGTTCTACTGTAATACGGCACTTTGGTTATATTATAGCAGTTTTGTAATAGCGTACTTACTACGTACGTATATTTACACCAAAACGGAAAAATAAACAAGCTTTTAAAAAATATAACCGACTTCAAAATAGGCTATAGAAAGCGAAAAATCATTGGATTACATGTTTAATTTAAAAGAAAAAAGTAATTTAAATTAAATATTATCCGCGCTACCTACTTATTTGCTTGAAGTCGGTGCTAAGCCAGAAACACAATAATTATTAGCGATATAAACGGCTTAATTAATAACGGATTATAATTCTAATGAAATACCTAAATATTTTGTTAATGATCACAAACCAACCCACGCTCACGCATTCCGTCGCTTGCGCGGAGAGACTTGCTATGTGGCGGGAGTGGACCCAACCTATCTACATACTACCTACTATGAAATTGGATTCCAACAGATAAGTAGGTAGCGCATATAATAGTATTTTATTTAAATTAAGTTTTGTCTCTCAAATTAAACATCCAATCGAGTTTTTTTTCGCTTTTTAGCACCTATTTTGAAGTCTTGTAAAATTCTATAAGGTTTTTTTGGTTTGATTTGATTTGCCTCGAGAATTTATTCATTTGGTGATTTAAGTTTGTTTATAAACAAACTTTTCGTCCTGCTCACCACGGTACACTCCTGCCTCATTCACAGGTATGAGCTCCAATCCCGACAATCCCACAATCTTCCAGGGTACCCAACAACCTGCCGGGGCTCACGGTATCGAATGCGTTTGCAAGATCTATAAAAACACCTAATCAACGTTGCCCTTTTTCATCATAAACAAGCGATATATCAGCATAGCTATCGCATCTCTAGTTGAGGACTGTCTCCCTAAAACCATATTCAATATCTGAAAGCACCCCATACTTATCAATCACACAATTCTTACTCTAGGGGCAAATTCAAACACCTTTGCAAAATTTGTTACGGGAGAATGACAAGATCGAAATGCATAGGGATTAAAATAAAATGTCTAGTATCAAACCGTTTTTTTTCCAGCTTTTTAAAATGACTAGTGAAATTTCCGTTTGTTTTACTTTATTTAGCCTGTTATTTCTTAATCACAGTACAGTATAGTAAGGAAATAACTATTCTTATAAACATATGTCACTGGCTGTCCAAGATAATTTTAGCATACCCACTCAAAGGCATGGCCAAAAATGTCGATATTTTATGTATAAACAGCTCATTGTGCTGAGCTTGAAAACGGTACATAAAATTATAACAGAACTTTGAGTATGCGATTTAGATGTTTAGGAAAATGAAACTGAGGCTTGACGCAACATGTCCGCAAATAAAAACCAATTAAAGTTAAGTATAGACAGCGACACATGTTGTAAATTCCTTTTAAATTAAGTCTATTGCTGAAAAGGATGTTGCTTTTACGTCTTTTAATAGGAATTGTCTTCTCGGATCGTCAGAAACAACAAAGGAAATGTGACGTTTCATTCGAATCCATGTGCTTTACACAAGAATGGACGATAGAAAAACTATATTGACGTTCATCCACGTAAAACGTTAAATGGTCTGTTTGCTTTTTTAATCACACAAATCAGATGTTTGAAATAATATTACGTCCAGTTCTTGGAAACCGTCCGTCGCTAACTGATGCTAAATTCCTTACAATTGTTCAAATCATTAATTCTCGTTAGCTCATATAACAGCTTTGACGAGTCTTGAATCAGATACATCCGAGTTCATGTGTAATGACGGTATTGAAAATAGAACTGGACAGATGCTGTCGTGGCATTTATAGTCTTATTATGTCAGTATGATAATAGTAATGGATGATTCTTTATTTATTATAAGTAAATTAAATAGTTCTTTGCTAATTGTTTTTATATCCAACTCTTTATTTAATTTTAAACATGTTAATCACCCAGGTGGTTCACATCAACACGTCTTATTACTTGGAGTTAGACAAAAATGATAATGGAAATTTGAATAGAGATTTCTTTTCAGTTTAGTCCATATGCAAGAAGTTGAAAAATTTCATTTGTGACATTCAAACTAAACATATTGACACATTTGTCTATGAGAATTAGGTTTATGGACTTTGTTTATTCTATGATCAGATGTCGGTTATAAAGTGTGTTGGTAAGAGCGAACACTCTGGAATTATATTTCTAGAAGGGACCAGAAGTGAGAGGTATAGAAAAGTGTAGAAGATCTAGAATCTCTATGGAGAGTATAAATGGACGAACGGTACATAGAGTGAATTAGTTCAGTATTAAGTCGGTGTGGTGTAGAATAGTGATCATAGAGTATTAAGCAAGCTATCAGTAAGTGTTGATGTTTAAGAAACGATCATAGAAGGCGAATAGTAAAATATAGTTCTATGGACATTTAATAATAGAGAGAAATATTTTAGTTGATACTGGTGTTGGAAAATAGTTGCTTATAATAAATTAGTAGTTTGAAAAGCTGTGTTTTGTTAGTCAACGAATTCAGAACCTCGTAGAACGTAACAACTGGTGTCAGAAGTGGGATTTTCAAGCTGCTAGCAGAAATATTTTCCAGAATATTCGTTGAACAACATGAAAATTTCTAGAATCTCTGGAAGATCAGTGTCAGCAGTAATTCATAACTGGGTATGTTCTTAAAACAGAATAAACTTTGTGCAAGCTTTAAGTACGTGTATGCCTAAGACACGTAGCGCAACAGCCAATATGGACGCCCAGCGATTAGAATTGATTAAAGAAATGAAAGAAGAGGCCGGAAAAAGATATGAAGAAGCCAGAAAAAGAGATGAAGAGGTTAAAGGAGAGTTGAGAAAAAGAGATGAAGAAGCGAAAGAAGAAATGAGACAAAGAGACGAAAAAGCGAAAGAAGAAATGAGAAAAACGATAAAGATACCAGAAGAAGAGACGAAGAATCCAAAGAAGAAGCCAGAAAAAGCGATTAAGAAGCCAGAAAAAGGGACGAAAAAGCAAAGGAAGAAATGAGAAGAATAGATGAAGAAACAAAGAAAATTCTACAAGAAGAGGCCAGCAGAATTAAGAATATTACTTTATGTGTCGACGAACGTATGAAGCAGGTAAAAGGCGACATCTTCCAGCAAGTAGAAAGCAGAGTAAAGGGTATCAGCGACGAGGTACATGACAAGCTGACGACTATACAAGAGAAAGTGCATCAGAAAATACAATCACTAGAAAATAAGTTTGAAACCCTAGCCAAAGGCTCGAAAATAGCCCGGTCGCAAGAATTAAGGTCCCCACATGTGATGGCTCAGTCCCGTGGGGTATTTAACTACGTCAATTTAAAGCCGCTGCTACAGCAAATGGTTGGGGCGAGAGAGAGAAAGCGACTTCGCTAATTGTGGCTCTCAGAGGAAATGCCCTAGATGTGCTCCAAGGTATCCCCAGGGAAGAACAGGACAGTTTTGACAGCATTAGATATTATCTAGAAATGAGATTTGGCGACCATCATTTACAACAGCTGTACCAAACTCAGTTGAATAGTCGCTGTCAGTAATCGGGCGAAACTATGCAACAATTTGAAGCTGACGTTGCCAAACTAACACGATCAGCTTACCCTACAGCTCTGGTGGAATTTTCGAACCAGCTGTCGCTGCAAACATTCATTGACGGCATCAGGAATACCGACACTCAACAGGCGCTGAGGATGGCGAGGCATAAAAATTTAAACGATGCTTTGGCACATTCGTTAGAATTTGAAGCAGCCAAGCAAGCCTCTAAATGAAATGTGAGGATTCGCAGTCTCCAAGTCCCAGAAGAGGAAAATAAACCAGACTTATCCAAGGTTGTGCAGCGATTGGAGAAACTAGAAGAACAGATGAAACACACGACTC
This sequence comes from Tillus elongatus, assembly GCA_964006375.1. Taxonomy (NCBI): domain Eukaryota; kingdom Metazoa; phylum Arthropoda; class Insecta; order Coleoptera; family Cleridae; genus Tillus; species Tillus elongatus. Next base: position 67,273,467 of record OZ023270.1, on the reverse strand, counting down.
ATAAGGAGCCAACGCAAGCTCATCGTGCAAGTGCCATACGCTGTTGGAACTGTGGCAAGGTGGGACACATAAGAAGTGAATGCCGGACCCCCAAGATCATCTTCAACCAACGCACAGAAAAGCTAAATGCAGCTAGCTTTAGGGGGCGAGAGCTGGCTGCCCACCACAATGCCCCGAAGTTGACAACTATTTCACTGATCAACGATTCTGGCAACACGCTCATCGTAGACGGATACATCAGCGACAAGAAGGCTTAAATGGTTGTAGACACTGGCGCATCCAGAACGATTATCCGTCGTGATATAGTACCAAGATGGCGGGTAAGAAAGCCAGAAAGAATCTACAAAGTGACTGCAGCTGGTGGCGAACAAATTCGTGTATTTGGTGAGACTGGGGTCAAGCTACAAATTGGAGCTTGGAAAACCAAACAGCGAGTTATTGTTGCCGCCATATCAGAAACCTTTATACTTAGACTAGATGCTCTACAAGGTCATGGTGTCAAGTTAGATCTCGAGAACAATGTTTTAAATATCGGTGATGAGGAAGTAGTCATGTCGACTGTCAATAACCTTGCGATTAGAAAAGTTACGACCAAAGAGGATGTCGTTGTAAGAGCCCAGAGTGAAAGTATTGTCCCAGTGAAGATAGTTGGAGACATTTCGGGACAAGTGGTGTGTATTATAGAACCAGACGACAACGATCTTTTGAAGAAAGCTCTACTAGTCAGTAAAACTCTTGTTCAAGCAAGAGAGCTGGCAGCCAACCCTAAGAGCTTTGATCAGAAGATTCAGAAGGTTCCTAAATCGGAACATTCTTGCCTGTAACCATCATACGGCGTTGCCACGACCAAGAAGACCCAGCCTCGTCCCTCCCAGATGAACCACTTCCAGAACATCTACGCGATGTCTTAGGAGAAGCTAGTGGAAATGTTTCTCCACAACAGAAGCAAGCAGTGGCTAAATCGCAACGTTTTCGTAAGCGACGAGAACGATTTTGTAAGAACAGACTTAGTACGCCATTGCATTGAGATTGGGACATCTGTACCAATCAAGCAACCACCGCGGAGGGTACCATTGGCAAAACAGCACGAAGTTGACACCATGCTAAGGGAGATGGAGCAGGCACGAGTTATAGAACCATCTCAAAGCCCTTGGGCCTCTCCAGTACTGTTAGTTAAAAAGAAATATGGCTCCACGAGGTTTTGTGTAGATTACCGCCGGTTAAACAATGTCACTAAGAAAGACAGCTATCCACTTCCCAGAATTGACGATACACTTGATACACTGGCAAGATGGTTAAAGAACAAGTGTTTCAGAAACTAAAGGGAGCCAATTTGAAATTAAATCCGAAGAAATGCTGTCTCTTACAAAAAGAAGTCAAGTACTTAGGCCACATTATCACCCCAGATGGAGTCAAAACCGACCCAAAGAAGACAGACTATATTATGAACTGGAACATTCCAACCAATGTACATCAGCTGCGAAGCTTTCTGGGCCTCTGCACATATTACCGCCCTTTTATAAAGGGGTTTGCTGACATCGCGAAACCTTTGCATAAACTGACGGAAGAAAAGACACCCTTCATTTGGACCAATGATTGTGAAAAAGCATTCGAGACACTAAACCAGGTCTCTGTTCATCTCAGATTCTGACATATCCCCAGCTTGGTCAGAGGTTTATTGTGGACACGGACGCGAGTAATGTTGGTATTGGAGGTGTTCTTTCGCAGGAACAGGGAGGCCAAGAGAAGGTTGTAGAGTATTTCAGCCAGGCCTTTTCCAAAGCAGAAAAGAACTATTGCGTAACGAGGAAAGAACTTCTAGGCATTATCAAGACGTTGGAGCATTTTCACAAATATCTATATGGTCAAGAATTTCTCCTGAGAACCGACCACGCTTCCTTACGCTGGCTTCTTCAATTTAAAAATCCAGAGGGGCAGATGGCGAGGTGGCTTGAACGCCTTCAAGAGTACAACTTTACCATCGAACACCACCCTGGAGGACAGCACGGCAATGCCGACGCCTTATCTAGGAGACCTTGCCCACCAAAATGCAAGCATTGCATCTCTGCCGAAAACAAAGAAGGATTGAATCTCGAAATGTGTAGGAGGACAACGGTGGAACCCGTTAACCGATGGGACCCGCAAAGGTTAATGAAGGACCAAAAAGAAGACCCTGATATCCACCCAATCTACAGATGGAAGGAGACTTGCCACGAAATACCCACTTGGTCAGAAGTTAGTGATAAAATCGTTGCCACCAAAAGTTACTGGGCCCAGTGGTACTCCATTGAAATCGAAGGTAATCTTCTGGTCAGGAATTGGGAGTCAGATGATGGAACCTGCATATTGGAGCAAAGAATCCTTCCGCGGCCAAGAGTTAGGGAGGTAATCGAGGAGACCCATGGCGGGGCAGATGGAGGTCATTTAGAGGTATAGAAAACTTTGGAAAAGGTCAGAGAACGTTTTTATTGGTTACGATGTAGAGCTGATGTGAAAGAATGGTGCAAAACCTGCCAAGCGTGTGCTTCCAGTAAGGGGCCTAAATCAAAACCAGGGGGCGAATGAAGCAGTACAACGTGGGAGCCCCTTTCGAAATAATTGCAATCGACATAGCTGGTTCTTTCCCTACAACAGACGTAGGAAATCGCATAGACAAGCATATGCTTGTAGCCATGGATTATTTAGCAAGTGGCCAGAAGTGTTTGCGGTCCCGAATCAAGAGGCCACCACCGTTGCAGAAGTATTGGTGAATGAGTTTTTTTGCAGATTTGGCGCACCACTAGAGCTCCATTCTGACCAAGGACGCAACTTCGAGTCGGCTGTATTTCAGAAGGTTTGTGAGTTTATGGGAACCAGGAAAACAAGACCTACACCCATGCACCCTCAATCCGACGGAATGGTGGAAAGATTCAATGCTACTTTGGAGTCCCACTTAAGAATTTTTGTCAATGAACACCAAACGGATTAGGACCGACACATTCCACTATTTCTACTGGCATACCGCTCGGCTGTACATCAGACTACCGGACATACACCAGCCAGCATGTTTTTTGGGCAAGAGTTAATACTTCCTCCTGATCTCATATTTGGAAAACCCACAGATGCTCCACGGTCAACTGATGAATACATAAAAGATTTGGAAAGAAGAATAGAAGCATTCCACTCTGCTGTCAGAATGCATATACGAGTAGAAAGCGACCGCATGAAGACCCGTTATGACGTGCGTGCTAATTCAGCTGGTTTTAAAGAAGGAGATCGTGTGTGGTTCTACAATCCAGTACGACGCAAGGGACGGTCACCGAAATTACAGACATTATGGGAAGGACCTTATAATGTGGTCAAAAGGATCAATGAAGTTGTCTATCGAATTCAGAGGAGCCCGAAGAGCAAGATGAAGGTGGTCCATATGCACAGACTTACGCCATTTTAAGAAATGACAGAATTCGGCCGGGACGATCGAATATAAGAGGGGGGCACTGTCACATTCGTCTATGAGAATTAAGTTTATGGACTTTGTTTATTCTATGTTAAGATGTCGGTTATAAAGTGAGTTGGTAAGAGCAAACACTTTGGAATTATATTTCTAGAAGGGACCAGAAGTGACAGGTATAGAAAAGTGTAAAACATCTAGAATCTCTATGGAGAGTATAAATAGACGAACGGTTCATAGAGTGAGTTAGTTCAGTATTAAGTCGGTGTGGTGTAGAATAGTGATCATAGAGTATTAATTCCGGTCATCACCCCAGCTAATTGTATGGTGAAATGTGAATTTCTCGATGAAAAAATGGAAAAAGGAACTTAACTCATACATTTAATAATCTAATGTAATATTCCTTCACAACTAAATTCATATTCACCCCCTCACATTCAACACCTACTTCCATTTCATCACAAAGTATTAGATGCGTGATGAAATTGAAGGTTTTCCAATACACAAACCCTGAATCGTTACATTTACTCGAGTAACGAAAAAATTTAATGTTTACCAAATCACCCCTCACTTATCCCTTACCCACTGGAGCTGTTCTATCAAAAACCAACAACCCGAACTGTTGGTTATTTAGGTGGTAACTGTATACTAAACTTGAAGACCATCTCTCAATTCGTTAGAAATTTAGTATGCCTACCAGCGGACCAACGTATAAACCGACAGACCAACAGACAAAGAATTCTTCCCGAAATAATGTTTTCTATGTATTTTGAGGCTTCTTACGCCATTTTAGCAAAAAAATCGAAATTTCTGTCAACACAGAATACCAGATGCTTGATGAAATTGAAAGTTTTTTAATAAACATACCCCAGAGTTTTTACGTAAAAATATTAATTTTTACTAAATCACCCCCCATTCATCCCTTACCCCCCGAAGCGATTATACCCAAAAACAATCCGTGCCGTTCGTTCGTCGGTTACTAACTGTTGTTACCTCCTTCAAACAAAAACTTAGAAACCAGAACCGTGGTATATGTGATTGACCTCAGGTGGATGTAGATCTGCTCAATATTGAGGTCACGATCGCCTATAATGCCCTACCCTAAAATAGCTATCTATCAGATTATCATATTTAGTAAGATTAGCAATACTTTTAGGAGGTTGACAGATCTGGATGTAGCTTGATACTCACGTTATTTTTCCTTGTTTGTTTTGCACTGCCTGGAGTCCTATTTTTATGGGCTCCCCAGACTAGTGCCAGGTAATATGGAAATTTAGATATCTAGATAATCGTTAGTAAGAATAAATAGTTTGTGCAAACGCCAAAAGAAAGAAGATATTAGGGAGGGATTTCTCTTCAATCAAACAGTTGTGTTGATGTAACAAAGTATATAAATGTATTCATATAAATTAAATTTGGAATAGCAAACAAAGTGAAATAAAAATGGTTGGTAAATCTCAAATAAACATTAATTACACACAAATAAAAATCAGATAAACAGCAAGAACTTCAAGAAAAAGAGAAATTATCAATTCACTTACATATGACAGAACAATAAGATAAAGATGGTTAGATGTTACTAAAATACTGATGTTAGCCACTTGAGCTTTATATGTAAGATGAATACTGTATTGTAGTGCTAAAAAGCAAGCACAAATTATTAGGTAAATCATTTGACGTTTGTCAATCAATTTGATGAATTTTTCAATAACTTTTACTGGCCAGTTCTTTGAGTGAAGCTCCCAAAAAAATAATATATATATATATATATATATATATATATATATATATATATATATATATATATATATATATATATATATATATAATCCTACGTGAAATTTCTGCATTAATTATTGAAAATAAGAGATATTGAAAATAATGTACAGGTTAGATATTTTACAGACAAAATTTACTAATTACAATTTCAAGAAGTATGTGTTTAAATTTACAGACAAAATTCAACAGATTAAACAGGAAATTTACAGTCGTTCTTATAGCATCTTGCTGAAACTGTTCAAGTTCGAATTCGTTTACGTTATTTTGGAAAGTTCAAGTTATGAGGTTGCAAATATTGGATTGCTTGCATGAAAATTTCTACCGGTTCAAAGAAAAAGAGCTACACGGACTCACCCAATGTCCTGTATTGAGTTACCTGATGACTCTATGAAGATGCCTTCCAAGTGGGATTAACTATGAGCACCTGAGACAGGTTCACATACTTCAATTTGGTTGGTGGACTTATTGCTCCAATATTAGGAAACCATTTGACAACTATGTCGATGTTCTGAATTCGCTCGATGGAAACTTTGTAATTCGCAATTTAAAACATGAATTGGCCCAAGTGAAATTCACTGCCAATTGACTTAAAGTTCGGTAATAACCAGGAAGTCTTTCTGATTATGGCAAGAAATCAACAGGTCGGAACAAAGGATCACTACTTAATTCCCGTTTTTAGGCTGAATACGATGTTTATTTAAACTCGAAAATCGTTTAAATTACTTTAAGCAATCACTGACAATAATCATAAGGTAGTACAGATAACAGAAAGGATTTTATCACCCCCTTAAGATAATTTAATAGCCACCGAAACTAAGGGGTGTTCAGTCGACGAACGCTCGGCAGAAACTCATGCTAACGTGTCGAGTTCTGCAATTCCTAACCGCTGCACGCAAAAGTTCTTACCGTGAGCGTTGGTGGCTGTGCGCGAGCTCTCTCTAGCCTCCATTCTTCGAATGAGATAAAACGAGACCTCCAATCAGTGGCGAAGTCACGCCGTCACTTATAGACACCTCCACAATAATGGACTCGTCCGTTCGTTTGGTAACCGATTTTCTGTATTTCATTATAATTACGTCAGCTTTTGTTATTTACCTAGAATCTCAGGACAATAGTGATAATTATTTACCCCAACAAAAATGCAACTTTTTTCAATATTTAGATTTCGACGTATATTATAGAGAATTCAGTATGGTTCTTACGATACAGAATTACTTAGCGAATTTTCATCAAACTTATTTTGAAACCTAAAACTTGAAATATTTATTATAGATAGGGTTTTTGGTATTATTTAGATACCTGGAGGCTTTCTAAGTGTATTTTGAACCAGTAATGATTCCAGGTAAAATGTGAATTGTTACACTGTATACCAAATTTCGAAGACGATATATTGATCTAAAGTTATCATGGCTACTAACATATATGTACAGACCGACAAACAAACAAAAATGCGTTCCCAAATCACGTTTTCTATATGCTTAGACACTTTTACGATGATTAAGCGAGAAAATGTTTGATATTTCTGTCACCGATACCATACTTCCACACGTACAGGGGTGTACAGGGGGCGCCAACATCAAGATTTAACATATCCTTTTCGAATATATGTGGCCTAAATTCTAACCTGAACTCCGTCCACCATTTCCTCCAGGCTAACAGGCCCCAACTCCTCTTCCTCACCGAAACCCAAATCAGTGCCAAAACAGCCACTAATCACCTTAATTTCCCGGGGTATGAGCTCCTTACTGCCTTTAGATTGCATGGAGGCGTGTGCGCATACGTCCGTAGCAAGCTACCCTGCACCAGGCTCCCCAATTTAGAAGCTGGAAGAAAAGACATACTATGGATAAAACTCTCTCTCAGGGCTGCAACTAAATTCATCTGTTGCATTTACCGGTCACCTTCTGACAACAACTTTGTCCAGCTCTTTGACTACCTTTCTGAAAAAACCGACTATCTGATTTCTGAATATCCTTCCTCCGAGGTCACTATTCTTGGCGACTTCAATGTCCATAATAAGGAATGGCTAGGATCTTCAAAAACCGATCCACAAGGGAGAGCAGCGGAGGCCTTTGCAGTCAGCAATTCTTTGGCCAATATGGTACAGCAACCTACTTACTTTCCTCGTATCCAAACACACAGCTCAAATCCCCTGGATCTCCTTCTTACTACAAATCCTGAATGCTATAAGATATCAGTCACCGCCCCCCTTGGTCGCTCAGACCACGGCATGGTCACTGCTTCCTGTGCAATGCAACCCGAGGTCACACAGTCATCACACCCACGTATCGTCTGGCACTACAACTCCGCAAACTGGGACGAAATGCGGGATTACTTTTCCTCATTTCCATGGGCGTCTGTCTGCTTCTCTCATCCTGACCCCTCTGATATCTCACAAAACGTCACCGAAATTATCCAAGCTGGCATGGAATTATTTATTCCACGTACACAGAAAACCTCTTCAGCCACTCAAAAGCCCTGGTTCTCTAAATCCTGTGACAAGGCCAGACTTGAAAAGGTCAAAGCTCACAAAACGCTTCTACACAATCCCAGTCAAGAAAATCGTCAAGCATTCAACGACGCAAGAAACCGCTATGTCCGCATTCTTTCTGAGGCAAAAAACTCGTTTAATAACCACATCAAAAACAAAGTCCTCTCAAGCTCCAACGGCGGCAAACCCTTCTGGACTCTTGCTAAGTCTATTGGGAATAATTTCTGCAAGAGCACGTTCCCACCTCTTGTCTCAGGTGATGAAATTGTTTCTACCGCCCTGGGCAAGGCTGAACTTTTTGCTTCGTTGTTCGCCGGAAATTCTACTCTCAACCCACCTCCAAATGTTCAACCACCAACAGTCCCCAATGTCGCGCATAAAATGACTGATATCATTTTCCAAACTAAAAAGGTACGAAAGATGCTCTCTTCTCTTAATACCAGGAAAGCCTCTGGCCTTGACGAGATCCCAGCAATTGTTCTCAAAAAATGCGCACCAGAACTTGCTCCTGTCCTGACTCGTCTGTTTCAGATATCTTACAATAAAGGCATATTCCCTAGTAACTGGAAAACTGCTCGAGTACAACCCATCCCCAAGAAAGGATCCAAAGCGCTTCCTAGCAACTACAGGCCTATTTCTCTCCTTTCAGTCATCTCTAAAGTGATGGAAAAGTATATAAACACCGAACTACTAAAATTCCTTGAAAAACACAGTCTAATCCACGACAGGCAGTATGGATTCCGTCAGCGCAGATCGACTGCCGACCTCCTTTCCTTTGTCACCCATTCTTGGAACAAGTCTATGGAACAACACGGTGAATCCCAGATTGTTGCTCTAGACATATCCAAAGCATTCGACCAGGTCTGGCACGCAGCGCTGCTTAATAAACTTCCGGCCTATGGCCTACCACCAAAACTTTGTACCTGGACAGCAAATTTCCTCTCCAACAGGAGCATATCTGTTGTTGTGGATGGCCATTCCTCTAAACTGTATCCAATTAATGCAGGAGTTCCTCAAGGTTCAGCTTTAGCCCCTACTTTGTTTCTTCTCCACATCAATGACCTCCTCTCTAGCACATCCAACCCAGTTCACAGTTACGCGGACGACAGCACCCTCCACTCAAACATACAATATTCTAAGCCTGTCTCTTTAGCCCAATTAGATGAGGATCGCAGACTCATGGAGGGTTCTGTCTCCGTAGACCTCCAAAAAATATTAGACTGGGGAAGTAGAAATCTTGTACAATTCAACCCCACCAAAACTAAGTCTTGCTTTCTTTCTCACAAGAGATACAGCAGCCCTAGACCCATCACAATGAACAACCAAGTTATTCAAAGTAATGAGTCCTTTTCTCTTGTTGGCATTACTGTGGATCGAAATCTTAATTGGCACCAACATGTTACATCAATTGCAGAAGCGGCTGCTAAGAAATTGGGTTTCCTCTTCCGGGCTCGCAAATTCTTTTCACCAACTAATCTCTATACCTTATACACTTCACAAATAAGGCCAAACCTCGAATACTGCTCCCACATCTGGGGCGCAGCTGCCGCTTCTACACTCGCTATCCTGGACTCCATTCAAAATAGAGCTATACGTCTCATCGGTGACCCTACCCTCTTCCAAAGGCTTCCATCCCTTGCCCACCGACGTGCCGTTGGTGACCTCTCTCTCTTTTATAGATATCTGCACGGGCACTGCTCAGAGGAGCTCTTCTCCATAATTCCCCCACCTGCTGCCCCCAGCAGATCTACCAGGGGAACAGAGCGAATGCACCCTTTTAACGTCCAGGTCACCAGACATAGAACATCTTGTTATGCCCGCTCTTTTGTCCCGAGGACATCCAAGTTGTGGAATTCCTTGCCGGCACATGTTTTTCCTTCTCCTCCGAACCTCCAAACCTTCAAGTCCAGAATTAACAAGCTGCCTCTTTCCTCCTTGTCAACACCCACGGTACGATAGTATTTAGGCTGTAAGCCCTCGTGGTGTGTTGTTGACATAAAAAAAAAAAAAAAAACGTATTGACGATGTGAAAGTAAAATATACCATTGTTGGGAACAACCTATATCAAACAGGCAATTATTTTATTCAAATTACACCCGACGAATGTTCCACGCCATAAACAACCTCAAAACAACATGGACGTTTTCCGCTCTGCCTGCAGTTCACATAATAACAAGTTAATTGTGGTATTTGTATACTCGCAATAATTAGCTGATTATTTATTGTTAACGACGCATATAATATTCGTAATCAGCGAAACAATTTAGTCATGGTAACATTTGTGTCACCTCCTAATTGCCTTTTTCTAACACTTCGCCAATATTTGAGCGACACTTGGCACGTTAAATTAAATGTTTATTAGAATGCTATATATTTTTGGATACTTGTTTGCATGTTAGACAGCGGGTGGTTGACTTTTATTACCAGGAATTCTTGACTAATTAATACTCAAATGTTTATACGATCAAGAGTAATATAAAATACGTTTACTGGTGTTTAGTGTGGGTACGGTCATGGAATGGAACATTGGCAAAAATAGTCATTCGACCTTGAAAAATATTTAATCGTCTAGAAATTGACGATGTGAAATTAATTATATAGGGTGGCGCATTGAAAACGAAACAGACCGATTTGCGTCCATAGAAAAAAAATATTAAGAAACGCTGAAACACGTCAATTTTAATATTGAGGGGCACATGTTTTGACATAAAACTCAACTTTGTCACATCAACCCCTTAAGGGTGGTGATAACAACCCTAATATTTTAAAAAGGGGAACATGGATCGAGTGTTACATCATTTGAAAGCCCTTTCTTTTTTGAATTCAGCACACTAATTTTTTTTGAAGTTTTATCAACTCGTTTAAAAATTATTCACGGTTGAAGATGCAAAAACGCATTTCACTCATTCCGATAATAAATGTGCTGATAGTCAATGTTTTGTTGGTTTGTAAACAAAAAATTGACTATCATAACATTTCTTATCGGAATGAGAGAAATGCGGTTTATTATTTCAGTTTATCGGTCGGTTTAATACTTGACAGTACTACCGAAAATTAATTTCACAATGGTGTATTCTGTGGAAGAAAGAGTTGAAATAATTACTCTTTTTTCAAAAACGATGACTGTGCCAACCGTACCGCAAATTTGTTTAATGAACGACATCCGAACAGACATGTTAACAGAAAATACATTTAGTTGCAAAGTTTCGACAACGTGGTTCAGTAGCCAACAAAAAACGAGATCCTGAACGTGAATTTCCGGTTAGAAATGAGACTACTGAGATTGAGGTTTTAGGACAAATTGCTGCAGACCCAACTTTGAGCACAAGAAAAATGGCCACTGTTTCAAACATCAAAAGAAGAACTATTCAGCGAATATTGAAGCATCATAAATTTCACCCGTATAAAATTCATCTTGTACAACAACTGAATGAAGATGATTTTGATCGGCGGCTGGAGTTTTGTGAAGTTATGACTGCACGAATAGCTCATAACTGGAACTTTCTGTTCAATATCTGTTTTTCAGACGAGTGTACGTTTTTATTAAACTCTACAGTCAATCGTCATAATTGTCGTTATTGGGCAGATAATAATTCAAGAAATTTTCACGGAGTCCACACTAAAACTCCACAGAAATTGAATGTCTGGACTGGCATTTTTGGAGACCGTTTAATCGGACCAATTTTTCTTGATGGGAATTTGAGTGGCGAAACGTATTTGGAGTTACTAGATGATATCGTTTACCCTATACTAATTGACATTGTTGAAAATGATGATCGCTATCAAGAAAATCAATTAGTGTTTCAACAAGATGGAGCTCCTCCGCATTTTTCACAACGTGTTAGGGAGTTTTTGAACAGAGAGTTTCCGGGACAATAGATTGGGCGTAGACGTGCTGTTGAGTGGCTTCCTAGATCACCGAACTTAACTCATTTAGACTTATTTCTATGGGGCCATTTAAAGAGTAGAATTTACGCAACAGAACCGGAGTCTCTGGAAGAATTACAACGACGCATTGTTGAAGAATGCCGTCTAATAACTCCACAAATGCTTCAGAATGTCAGAGCTCGTTTTGAACAAAATTTGTACTTTTGTATGGAGGCTGGTGTTCAACAATTTGAACACTTACTCAACTGAATAAACATTTTTGAACGTTTAGCGTTTTTTTTTAACTAAAAATTGACTAATTAGTGCATTTCTTATCACAATGAATGAAATACGTTCTTGCAACTCCAACTGTGAATAATTTTTAAACGAGTTGATAAAACTTCCTAAAAAATTAGTGCGCTGAATTCAGAAAATAAATTTTTCAAATGATGTAACACTCGACCCATGTACCCTGTTTAAAATATAAGGGTTGTTATCACCACCCTTAAGGGGTTGATGTGACAAAGTTGAGTTTTATGTCAAAATATGTCCCCCTCAATATTAAAATTGTCGTGTTTCAGCGTTTCTTAAAAGAAAAATTCTCTGGACGCAAATCGGTCTGTTTCGTTTTCAATGCGCCTCCCTGTATACTGCACATCCCTCATATTTATCTATGTTGATGACACCAAAATTTATTGTAATCCGTTGCGTGATCATTATGCATTACACGAAAAGCGCACGGCAACATTTAAATGACCTGACCGGACCATGATACATTACAGGAAATATTCACAACAAAATGTAAATTAAATAAAAATTAACTGCCCCCTTCAATATAGACAACTCCATAATAAGCTATTTGATAGATGGGGGCGTTTATTTGGACGTTTCGAAGCAGAATCACTACTATCAGCATGGCCAGTGCTGTTGGGGGGTTAGAAAATCTGACCCCTCATCAGCAGTGGCCGTACATCATATTCATACGGGGCATAAAGTAAACTTCGACAATGCTAAAAGAATAACGCCGGTCTACAACTTTAAAACCAAAATTCTCCGAAGAAAACGGAAATTTCCCGGTCGATAGTGGTACAATTTGGTTTCCTTCGATGTTTCCAATCTTTTTGCTAGTGTCTCGGTCAACCACCACTTATACTTTGAATAAAACTTCTTACCTCTTCTTCACTCAAAAGGAAAGTTCAAGAAGCACTTCATGCCTTGGTCACGGTTTGCCGAACACAGGTTTTATTTTCTTTCAATAATAGAATCTATGTCCAAAAAGACGGTCTTCCAATAGGCATTCATGCAGAGAATTTTATGGTCTTCTTCGAATAAGAATTGTTTTTAAGGACTTTAATCCATTTAAAGACTTTATTTCGCGCTGGATAGGATATATGGAGGACATACTAGTGGTTTGGTTGGGTACATTAGCGTAATTTCATCTGTTCCTAGGTTGGTTGAACGATCTACACGTCAATATTAATTTGACCATGAAGTTAGAAGAGAACGAGTCCATTAGTTTTCTGGATCTGAAGTTAACAAGTAGAGGCAACTCGTTGAATTCGACATATATAAAAAGCCAACACAAACCGACCATCTAATCCCATATAGATCTTGTCAACAAATGCCCCACAAGTTAGCGTCTATTAGACATTTGATAGATAGGCTGTTTAGAGTCTTAAAGTCGGGGACGAACTTTAATAGCGAGCTCAATGTTATTAAACTATCCGTAACACATACAGACTTGGAAACTACTTCACTGACTTCACTGATGCGTTTTGTTTCTGTAGGTGAAGAGCGTAGCCAGCGCAAGAGCAAGAGGCCCTTATGAATTCTAGATGTTCTTTAACGTTTCTCTGACTAGTTTTGCTGCTTGACAGCATTCTCAGATAGATAAAAATTGAATCAATACGAAATCATGACAACTATAAATAAAAATCTTTTGCTATGTTATGATATTTTGACGAAAAAATTATCAAATTGAAAATAAAATGAAAATCAGATGACAGATAAGGCTTTTAAAATATCTACGTGATGTATGTCAATATTTAACATAAAAATAGAACTAGCCTATAATAACTATAGTAACAGTTACAACAATAAAATAACTAAACAATAACAGGGCAACAACAATCGATGAACTAGCCGTAAACAACGATTATCCTGTCAACTTAGTAGACAGACTAATAAGAAACAAGAGTCGTCAGCTCTTGAGAGGAACAAGCTCAACTCTTTCTTCCGCTCAGTCTGCAAGTGTTTCATACTTTCCCCTCACACATAGTGCCCAAATCACTGCTGCAATCTCTCGTGTCTTGGAGAGAGAAGATATTAAATTCGCATATAAATCCAAAAATACTGCCAAGAAGATTCTAGTCCACAAAAATAATTACATTCCCCATCTAAAAAATTCAGATTGTCTCACTTGCGATGATCCCCAATGCAACACTAGCTATATAGGAAGAACGGGAAGGGCGCTATGTACAGAGTCTCCGAACATCTGAGAAGTAGAAACAACGCTGTTAGCACCACTTCAATTTTCGGCTGCCACCTAAGAGAGAGAGAGAGAGAGAGAGAGGGAGAGAGCAGCCACACCTTTGACAAAGAAATCAATGCCAGAATCCTTCACCCATCAAGTTTTGGCACCAAACAATTCGTCTTAGAAGGGATGGACATTTACAAATACATAAATGGCTCCAACAACAATGTTCTCAATATTTCCAGCACCAGTGCCATGAACTTTCCTTTCATATACAGAAACCTGATCGAATAATATTCTAGAATAGTGTTCCTACTCCCTGATGATCCATTTCGATCTTGGAGCTAAGCAAGCTTGGTTTCGTTGCTCTTTGTTATCCTTGTCATTGATAGTTGTCTTCTTGCTCGTGTCATCTGTCACTTCTGTCACTTGTCGTTGAGCCTTTAGCCTAAAGCTTTTCCGATGGAAAATCGGGGGAAACTTTTTGTTAACGCTATATTTTTGTAAGTATCAGAGTAACTGGAATGAGACTTTACATGTGACTATAAATAGTGCAAATAAACCTATGTTGTGAATTTTAAGTATTTTGGTACACAATATTTAGAGTTTTTCCAAATTAAAAATAAAATCTTGAAGACATGCGTTGAGACGACTTAGTGGTTGGTTAAAGATCAATGCCTGACAGACGGAGTAGTTAACTGCTCCTGGTAGATTAATTCATACAACAGGAATAAACCATACATTAACAGTAACCAAACTAAATATATACCAGGCATAAATAATACTACCCGAACCAACAATCGTGAAATCTCGGCCGCAATTATGGAAAATGACAGACGACATGAAATTAAAAATTTGCGAAGTGATTGTTATTTCACTGGAGGATTCAATCAATTATTAAAAGACACTATATTTGTAGCTATATGAACGGCCTCAAATACAGTCTTAGCGCAGCATAGATATATTATGCTGTCGCATAATACAGTTGAAATGTAAACAAAATCAAGCCAAGTATCTATAAAAATAATTCTAAAATAGTTTCTTTTATCTTTAAACTTAAACATAAGACGTCATATAAGACCGAAACAGTCGTGGGATGTGTTTCAATGGTAATTCTACTAATTCTGTAATTAATTGTTAGGAATACTTTAAATATAATATCCCGGGCATGAATCCGATCTAATGTATCATGCAAAGAAAACGTTACTTGACGTATGCCTAGATGGCGCAGGGGGCATCGCGCTTGCCTCATAAGCAGAAGGTTACATGATAGACTCCAGCTCGATGAATGTATGTTTTTTTTGTTTGTTTTTTTTTTGACATTTGGAGAAACAATAGGGCACAGATTTCATACGTTTTGAACAAGATATCATTTTTGTTTAAAACGCCTAAATAAGTTTGTCAGGTTTGAGTCTGAAATTATAATTTTGTTATTGTTGATATTGAAAAAAAACAGGTTTGATTAGGTTGACTAAAATGAAATCATACTGGCGATTAATAAGGAAAATAACTGCTACGCTTATAATTTGGCAGATACTTTACTTTTCTAAATATTAATTAAGTTTCCTTCTGGAAATCTTCTGTATAACTTTAATGAAATTTGTAATACAAGTTTCTTTTAAAGAGACTTACACTATCTACAGATTAGCAACATTTATTTCTTCAGCTTCATAGAAAATTGAGTTTTGGGCATTTTTCTTAAAAGGAGTTAGAGCACAAGATTTTTTTTGATAATAGTGAGATATCTTGGTAACACTTTCAAGATAATTATTCAAATATGCGTGTACTAGGACCTATAAAATCGACCTTCAAGGTCTGTGTAAGTTTAAAATACTAACTCTACTAATATACCCTATAATAATAGGTGCACAATTCTTATGAAAATTCGCCACTATAACCACTTGCTGCGTCCCGAATTTTTTTTAACTTAAATTGTTATTTATTTCATGTTTGATCTATATTTTAAGAGTGAATTTGTTGTTTTGTTTATCTAACGGCTTTAACAAACAATGATCAAATTGAACTTAAATGTTGACCATGAAATATATTTTTCTTCCTGGCGACTCATCCCCATCCTATAGACGAATGTATCCGATGGGTAGTGTCTATTCGTTTTCTGTAAGCAGCAGAAAAGAACAGTTGAGGAAAAGATTTTGGGCAAATCACTGGAGCTAAATATAAGTCAATTATGGCTCACATCAAAAACTTGAAAAAAGACGCAGCAAGTGCGTTATGGTAGTGAATTTTCATAGAAATGATTTGGCACCAAATATATTATTATAACTTTTTTTTTCCTGTAACATAGAAATCTAAATTTTTGTGTATAGTTTACTTTTTATATCGTAAACCTACCTACCAAATTTGGTTATCATAGCTTTTTTATTTTTTGAGATAAATTTTTTTTTCTAATGAAAACTCAAAATTTTCCCGGAAAAGCTCGTCCCATTTTCCTGACTAACGAACTTATCCAAGCCACTTACAAAAGGAAGGTACGTGCCAAATTTTATCAAAATCGGAGTGTTATTTTTTGAGTTATCGGTGTGATACATATATATATATATATATATATATATATATATATATATATATATATATATATATATATATGTACTATATATATATATATATATATATATATATATATATATATATATATATATATATATATATATATATATATATATATATATATATATATATATATATATATATATATATATAAACATATAAAAATTGAAACTGACACCGCATATGGGTTCTAGGGGTCCTAGTTCATTTGCAAAATTTTTTTCAAAATTCAAAAGTCGGGATCTCTCCATTAGTGAATTTTTTCTACGAAAATTCACTAAAAATAATTGCACATACACATTTCTTACACTTTGAAATGTTAAATATGACGAATGGTTCACAGTTTACCTTAACCTTATGTGGTTAAATTAGGTACTTAAAATCTCGGGACGCAGCAAGTGCGTTATGGTAGTGAATTTTCATAGAAATGATCTGGCACAAAATATTTTATTATAACTTTTTTTTCTTGTAACATAGAAATCTAAATTTTGGTGTATAGTTTACTTTTTATATCGTAAACCTACCAACCAAATTTGATAATCATAGATTTTTTATTTTTTAAGATAAAATTTTTTTTCAAATGAAAACTCAAAATTTTTTCAGAAAACCTTGTCCGATTTTTCTGATTAACAAACTTATCAAAGCTATTTACAAAAGGAAGGTACATGCCAAATTTTATCAAAATCGGCCCCTTATTCTTTGAGATAAAATTTTTTTTCGAATGAAAACTCAAAATTTTCCCGGAAAACCTCGTCCGATTTTCCTGACTAACGAACTTGTCAAATCCATTTACAAAAGGAAGGTACATGCCAAATTTTATTAAAATCGGCTTATTACTTTTTGAGATAAGAATTTTTTTCGAATGAAAACTCAAAATGTTTCCGGAAAACCTCGTCCGATTTTTCTGACTAACTAACTTATCCAAGCCATTTACAAAAGAAAGGTACATGCCAAATTTTATCAAAATCGGAGTGTTATTTTTTGAGTTATCGGTGTGATACATATATATATATATATATATATATATATATATATATATATATATATATATATATATATATATATATATATATATATATATATATATATATTGTCCGATTTTTCTGATTAACAAACTTATCAAAGCTATTTACAAAAGGAAGGTACATGCCAAATTTTTATCAAAATCGGCCCCTTATTCTTTGAGATAAAATTTTTTTTCGAATGAAAACTCAAAATTTTCCCGGAAAACCTCGTCCGATTTTCCTGACTAACGAACTTGTCAAAGCCATTTACAAAAGGAAGGTACATGCCAAATTTTATTAAAATCGGCTTATTACTTTTTGAGATAAGAATTTTTTTCGAATGAAAACTCAAAATGTTTCCGGAAAACCTCGTCCGATTTTTCTGACTAACGAACTTATCCAAGCCATTTACAAAAGAAAGGTACATGCCAAATTTTATCAAAATCGGCCCATTATTTTTTGAGTTATCGGTGTGATACATATATATATATATATATATATATATATATATATATATATATATATATATATATATATATATATATATATATATATATATATATATATATATATATATATATATAAACATATAAAAATTGAAACTGGCCCGGATATGGGTTTTAGGGGCCCTAGTTCGCGCTCATTTGCAAAAATTTTTCAAAATTCAAAAGTCGGGATCTCCCCATTAGTGAATTTTTTCTACGAAAATTCACTAAAAATGTCAAATTCGTATTTAGCATTCAGCAACGTTAAATGTAATCTGGATCTGGATTTATTTACTTCTTCAAATCCTAACTATAAAATCTCCGGAACGACAGTTTAAATTCATATACCAATAAACCTGAAAGTAACATAGTTATTTCAGTAACATGTGTGCATCGAATGTTGACAAAACACACGGGCACAAACCCGCCGCAAGTGATTATATTTGACAGGCAGGATTGACAACTGTGTAAATATTAACCTTGTAGGTTAACCATGTAATGATCTGTGTCAACAGTGTTAACAAACAAAAGAAACACGCTGAATTTGTCAGAACAGTGAGAAAATCTTTAGAAATCAGTAGACAAACAAGGTTTATTGTCTTAGGCATGGTTTGTTCGTTAACAGAGAGGCTGCAATAAAAGAATCATAATAAAGATACGTGAAGAGAATCGTATTTTATAACATAACGAGTCAATCCTCTTGAATGGTGGGTAAATAGACCTTAAATATAATTTTTGTCAACACAATATTACTGAATCCTGATCGTAAAGATTATAATAAATGTTATACGTTGGAAATGAAGTAATTCTGGGTAACGCTTAACTCAACATTTAATTATTTAGACAAGTGGATAGATTATTCGCACTATGATATTAAGCGTCATGGGGCTGCCAGTGCGTTATGGTAGTTTATTTTTATAAAAATTGTTTTTCCCAAAAAGAATTGTGTTAGTACGTTAATAAAAAATTTAAATCATATATAGGGTGGCGCATAGAAAACGAAACAGACCGATTTGCGTCCAGAGAATATTTTTTTAAGAAACGCTGAAATACGTCAATTTTAATATTGAGGGGGACATGTTTTGACATAAAACTCAACTTTTTCACATCAACCCCTTAAGGGTGGTGATAACCCTTATATTTTAAATAGGGAACATGGGTCGAGTGTTACATCATTTGAAAACTCTTTCTTTTCTGAATTCAGCAAACACATTTTTTTGGAAGTTTTATCAACTCGTTTAAAAATTATTCACAGTTGAAAATGCAAAAACGCATTTCACTCATTCCGATAAGAAATTTGCTGATAGTCAATGTTTTGTTGGTTTGTAAACAAAAAAATTGACTATCAGAACATTTATTATCGGAATCAGAGAAATGCGGTTTATTATTTTCAGCTTATCGGTCGGTTTGATACTTGATAGTACTACCGAAAATTAATTTCACAATTCTGTAGAAGAAAGAGTTAAAATAATTACTCTTTTCTTTTTCAAAAACGATGACTGTGCCAACCGTACCGCAAATTTGTTTAATGAACGACATCCGAACAGACATGTTAGCAGAAAATACATTTTGGAGTTAGTTGCAAAGTTTCGACAAAGTGGTTCACTAGCCAACAAAAAACGGGATCCTGAACGTGAATTTCCGGTTAGAAATGAGACTACTGATATTGAAGTTTTAGGACAAATTGCTGCAGACCCAACTTTAAGCACGAGAAAATTGGCCGCTGTTTCAAACATCAAAAGAAGAACTATTCAGCGAATATTGAAGCATCATAAATTTCACCCGTATAAAATTCATCTTGTACAACAACTGAATGAAGATGATTTTGATCGGCGGCTGGAGTTTTGTGAAGTTATTACTGCACGAATTGCTGATAACTGGAACTTTCTGTTCAATATCTGTTTTTCAGACGAGTGTACGTTTTTATTAACCTCTACAGTCAATCGTCATAATTGTCGTTATTGGGGGCAGATAATAATCCGAGAAATTTTCACGAAGTCCACACTCAAACTCCACAGAAATTGAATGTCTGGACTGGCATTTTTGGAGACCGTTTAATCGGACCAATTTTTCTTGATGGCAATTTGAGTGGCGAAACGTATTTGGAGTTACTAGAAGATGTCGTTTACCCTCTACTAATTGACATTGTTGAAAATGATTATCGCTATCAAGAAAATCAATTACTGTTTCAACAAGATGGAGTCCTTAATTGCCAGTCCTGGTTCATTTCTACCCTAATATAGGGAGAGAGTATGTAAGGCTAGATGCATTCTCACAACAATTAGAACCGTAGACCAGTTTCTCTCTAATTAGAGCTCGTTAGTACGGCATACTAATTCCAGCGAAAATACACCTGTAAAGTAATACGGCTATGGTAGCCAGCCTCACAAAACTAAGTGAGATGTAAGACACGCTTTTTACACGTGTCGCCACCTGACTGTCGTTGTCATGGCAGCTCCAAATAACACAGAGGGGGAAAAAATAGAGACTGTGTACAACCAACTAACAATTTAGTAAATTGTCAGCCCTGGCCCATTTCTTTCCCAATATAGGGACAAAGTATGCAAGGCTAGATGCGTTCTCACCACAATTAGAACCGTAGACCGGTTTCGCTTTAATTAGAGCTCGTCAGTATGGCATACTAATTGCAGCGAAAATACACCTATAAAATAATACAGCTTTTAGTAAATTGTTAGTTGGTTGTATACAGTCTCTATTAGTGAATTTTCGTAGAAAAAATTCACTAATGTAGAGATCCCGACATTTGAATTTTGAAAAAAATGTTGCAAATGAGAGCGAACTAGGACCCCTAGAACCCATATCCGGTGTCAGTTTCAATTTTTATATGTTTATATATATATATATATATATATATATATATATATATATATATATATATATATATATATATATATATATATATATATATATATATATGTATCACACCGATAACTCAAAAAATAATGGGCCGATTTTGATAAAATTTGGCACGTACCTTTCTTTTGTAAGTGGCTTGGATAAGTTCGTTAGTCAGGAAAATCGGACGAGGTTGTATTTGTATGTTACAAGAAAAAAAAGTTATAATAAAATATTTGGTGCCATTCTATGAAAATTCACTACCATAACGCACTTGCTGCGTCTTCGAGTTTTTTTAACACTTATTTGGAGCTTCCGTGACAACATACCACTTGGTTAGGCAACGAGGTGCGGCACGTGCTTGGTGTCCTACACCTCACTTAGTGTTGGAAGACTGGCCACCATAGCCGTATTACTTTATAGGTGTATTTCCGCTGCAATTAACATGCCGTACTGGCGAGCTATAATTAGAGCGGAACCGGTCTACGGTTCTAATTGTGGTGAGAATGCACCTAGCCTTAAATAACATCACACTTTAAAAGTATTAGCAAGTAAAGTCACGTTTAACGTTTGTTATGTCAATATCAATTGTTGCTGCGAGAAAGCCTGGCCTTCTGATTTATTAGCTGAAAAAAATAGTTATTTTCTGTATTTTAAGTCACTTCAAAGTCAGACAGCACAAGGTTCTATAAATTTACGTTCGCTCCTCGTACATATCAAAGGCCACTGCGACAATAATAATATCACAACGTTCAGTTCCGAAGATTAGATAAGATACAGGTTTTTATTAGGTTCATTAAGTTACACATGTGTGTTTTGGTGGGTTCTGTCAGTTATACAGTGACTACCTGAACTGAGTATTTTATCGCTGACTTGTGTTTTTTATTTTCCTTCTTCGATCATATAACTACTTAAAATTAGGTAATATAAATAAGATTGTAATTTGAGGAATGTATCTATTAACCTCCACAGTCTAGTCCCACCGTGAAAAGTTGCATTATATTAGGTTAGATGGAGCTGGTTTTACAAGAATCCGATGCACAACGATTCATTATATAATGCATTAAATACAATCAATGCACTTGCTTATTTTAACGGATAAATCTATAATGAGATTATAGTAAATTAATAATGATGAAATAGGTATACGTCTATCCACGTCACGAAGTATTTGTTTTTGGTCATCTAAGACTATGTGTTACCTTCTACTTTCCCAATATTCTAGTAGGCTCTTAACCCTATTGCTCTAAAAGTATTTGTTAGAATCAGGATTATTTCAGGAATAGGGCCGGTTCTCTATATTTCGCGATGCGTTAGAGATATCAAAAAAAGTTATTCATAATTCAATTTTAACTGAAGACGACGAGTTTCAAGTCAAAATTCGAATTTTTACTTTTTTGTAAATTTTTAGACAGAGTCCAAATTTTTCATCAGATTTTAACAGGTGTATTGCCATGGAAACAACAAACATGGTCAATATTAAAACAAAACAATGGTACGTGATTCATTCAACTCAACTTAAACATAAACTCTAACAAAAGTACAATTAAATTGAATATAAAATTATTAAATGTAGTCTGATTCAACTAGCCCACCTTCAAGCTGATGCATTTTTCGATCCGCTTACGATTATTGCTGGCAATATTTATTTCACGGCAAGTCTGCCTTATTTTGTTGCAAAGTTCCTCGAGACTTTGGGGCCTTTCTTTGTACACCTTATTCTTAACAGCACCTCAGAAATAGAAGTCTAGTGGCGTAATGTCAGGAGACCGAGGAGGCCACTGTTCAAAAGTACTATTCCTGCCAATCAATCTTGATGGAAAAGGTAGATTTAGCCAATTTATGACTAACTGAGAGTTTTCAATGGATCCACCGTCTAATTAAAAATACATATCTTGTCGCACGTTGATACAGTCCCATAATTCAATATTAAAAAAAT
Organism: Tillus elongatus; assembly: GCA_964006375.1. Taxonomy (NCBI): domain Eukaryota; kingdom Metazoa; phylum Arthropoda; class Insecta; order Coleoptera; family Cleridae; genus Tillus; species Tillus elongatus. Next base: position 67,250,575 of record OZ023270.1, on the reverse strand, counting down.
GAAGCAATCGATCTGCGTTCAAGGTGTTGTCAAAAAAAAGGACCAATTATTATATCCCCTAAAATTCCACACCACCTATTAAATTTTTGTGAATACTGGGCATTACAATTGATAACACAGTGAAGGTTTTCAGCAGACCAATATCTGGAATTTTAGGCAGATACTATTCCATTGGTAGTGAATGTTGCCCCATCCGTAAATAAACTTTTACTTTAAAAATGTTCTATCATTCAGTATACATTGAACTCAAATGGGATAATCTAATCGTTTCAGCTCATCACCTTCTCTCAACGAGTGCAGAAACTTTGACTTGAAAGGCTTTATTTTATGACGTACAAGGCATCTTCTGATTATTTCTCTACTTACATCCAATGCAACAGCCCTTTGACGTAAACTCATCTGGGAATTCGCTTGAGTTGAAGCGAAGATTATGCTATCATTACTACTTCTTCGATTTATAACAGCCGCGATATTGTTCACCAAACTTCCCGGTTGAGAAAATCGTGCATTCAGAGCTGCTGCAGTTCCACGCCTAATTGGATTTCTCTGTGGATGTATCCGATTGAATTCATCAGCAACTTCTCTGCTATTTCGAACACCGTCACCAAACAATCTTATTGATTCAATTTTTCTCTTACACTGAGACGCTCAACAGGCATTTTGCTGGCAGATTTACGGTAAATGTCAATCTGACATTAATCGCAATATTTTACAAGGTGCTAATTTGTTTTCATGACAATCTACCTGTTAAAATCTAATGGAAAATTTGGACCAAAAAATTTACAAAAAAGTAAAAATTTGAATTTTGACTTGAAACTCGGTATCTGCAGTTAAAATTGAATTCTGAATAACTTTTAAAGTAACTTTTTTGGATATCTCCAAGGCATCGCGAAATATAGAGAACCGGTCCTATTCCGGAAATCATAGTAGGCTAGGTTGACATCTAACATTTGAAATGGGTAGCTTATTCAAACAGCCTAATGACGTTTTACATCTGTACAAAAATTTAAAACGCTATCGCTAAAAATAAAGAAACTACAGGCGTGTCTTCTTTATCTTAGGTGTGTCACACTGTATATATATATATATATATATATATATATATATATATATATATATATATATATATATATATATATATACAAGTGTGTATCATAGGTATCTGTAACCCAGTGTACCTAAATTTATATATACAGTCTACATACAGTCCACACTTCAACATCTTCAAAAGCTAATTAACGAAGCCGAAAATTAGCGAGGGTAGGATCAATCTGTGTTTGTCCTAAATTAGGAAAGTATACATAATAAATTCTCATTATACCGGTATTTAAATGAATACAGTACGTAAGTAGCCAACAAAGTTGTGAATCTCCTGAGTAATCCGTCAACCAAGTTTAAAACCGCAACTTGTAAACAACAATTAATGTGAATAGTGTAAATAGTGTCAATACAACATATATATATATATATATATATATATATATATATATATATATATATATATATATATATATATTTCCCTATATATATATATATATATATATATATATATATATATATTCATATCTTTTGGAAAATTGCACTACACTGTACACACATGGACACAAACCTATAGCAATATAATGAACAACATAAAAACCGATTATAAAGACAAATTAGAGAAAATAAACAAAAAACTACACAACCTTAAAAAGAAAAAGAACAAACTAGATCATGTAAACATAACAACCACAACACACCACATATTTCAGCATAGATTCATAAACATAACAGACACAAAATTCACAATAGAAGAAAAATAATTCATAGAAAACAACAAAAAAACCAACTTTTCAGATACAAAAAATCTACAATAGAGAACATAATAGTGGACACACAACACGCGATAAACTCAATAAATAGCCCAAACTTAGAACCACTGAAAAACCAACTAGCAATAGATATAAACAGAATTATTTACAAGACTAAATCAAAAAACCATACACATGAAAAAATGATCAAACAAATAAGAAACAAAGTCACATATAACAACATAACAATAGCAAAAACAGATAAAAGCGACGCACTAATAGTAATAAAAACACAGGACTATATAGAAAAAACAAACACTACCCAATAAGACCACTCATCAACTTCAAAGATGCACCTTCATACAAAATAGCAAAAGAAATGGACCAAGTACTAAAACAAAAAATACAACTAGAAAACAAATTTAACATAAAAAACTCCATAGAACAAGTGCATAAACTAGAAAACATAAACAAAAACACAAGACTTGCCTCATTTGACATAACAAATATGTACACCAATATACCAATTAACGAAACTACAAATATAATCGACAATAACAACAAAAAACAACAAATCAGCGAAATATTAAACATCATATTAAAACAAAATTACTTCGAGTTCAACGGAGAATACTACATCCAAGAAGACTGACTACCAATGGGATCTCCACTATCAAGCATCATGGCAGAAATATACATACAACAGTTAGAAGATAAAATCAACACCATCATAAAAGAGACAGACCCAAACGTCAAATGGATAAGATACGTCGATGATATATTAATCATATACGACAATCAACAAACCAACATACACAATGTCCTCGAAAAAATAAACCAAATCAACAAAAACATAAAATTTACAATAGAAAAAGAATCAAACAACACCATAAACTTCCTAGACTTAACACTAATCAGAAAAGAAAACCAGAACCACACACACACACACAAAATGGCCGCATACAGATACTTAATAAACAGAATGCTAAATGTACCACTCCATAACGACGAACGAGAAAAGGAGTACATCATAATACAAATAGCAGAATGTAATGGGTACACCAAGAAAACAATAGAAAAGCTAGTAAAACAAATCAAAAACAAATAAATCAACAAAACCGAAAACAAAACACCAGAAACAAACACAAAATACACAATATTCACTTATAACCACCACATCAAAAAATAACACAAACACTCAAGCAATATGACTTAAAAATGAGCTACAAAACCAATAACAAAGTAATAAACAAAATAAATAAAAAACAAGAACACAACCCACATGAATTAAACGGAATATATCAAATAGAATGCAACACATGCAATAAAAAATATATAGGAATGACAAAAAAATCAATAGAAACCAGATTCAAGGAACATATAACAGCATTAGATAAAATCCACATACCTAGATACAAATCAAACGTAGCTACACACATTCACAACAGAAAACACCAAAAACCAAACATCACCCAATTACAACTAATGAAACACAACAAGACCACAAAAAAATGGAAATCTGGGAACAATACTGCATTCAACAAACAAACAATAAGAAATAATTAATGCCAGAACAAATCCGAGCACAAACATTTAAACAAAACCTAATAAAGGTCATACAAATAGACAAATTATCAAACTACAGTGATCAAGACTGGAAACCGATACACAGGTCACAGCCCGAAGGTACAACCAATCAGAGAACAGTAAACCGACCAATAGAAGCTCACGGCGCAGGCGCCACGTAAATCTCAGACGTAGACCACACAGGAGCGATAACAGTCAATAGCATGCTGATGATGAACCGGGACGGTTCGAAACTGCAGTCCACGCAAACCAATAAGAAATTACAAACGTACAGCAAACAAATAAAGTATATATATATATATATATATATATATATATATATATATATATATATATATATATATAAATTTAGGTACAGTGGGTTCCAGGAGATTCCAATGATACACTTGTTATATAATTTATATATATATATATATATATATATATATATATATATATATATATATATATATATATATATATATATATATATACATACATACAGTCCAAACTTCAAGATCTTCAAACGCTAGTTAAAGAAGTCGAAAATTAACAAATTAGCGAGGGTGCGATCAATCCACCTGCAAATCATTGGTGATAGAAAACAAGCTCTTTCTCCCCCATTGGTATCAAATTACATACTTGCCGAACGGTTTGCTATAACTCATCATTCTTTCCTCCAGCATCCAAACTTTAAACATCCTACCAAGAAATATATTTCTAAAGACATGTAATGATGTGGCACAACAATCAATTCATGTTAGATTACCCTATTGTAAATCGTTAGGTTTTGCAAAGAGTTTCTGAACATCTTTTCAGTTTAAATTATGATCTATTTCCTAATACACCAACAATGTGAAGAACCTGTGTAGAGGCATTGAAGCATACCACTTAAGAGCATTTGGGGTTAAACACAAACATAAGCAGCTTAGGTGAATGTAAAGAAATAACTTTTTTGAAAGTACAATGCCTTAAACTATTTAAAGAACACACCCAGAAATCAACATTATCATGTTTTATCCTGATCAAAGAACACTGTGTGAATTTCACCATTTTTTTTTAATTTTTCCAACCACATATAACCAGTATGTATTATTGTGTGTTTTTTTCTACAACAAAACAACAACGACCCACATATTAATACACGTTAATGGCATACAAAAGAGAGGTCTGGTGTTATTTTTAAAGTCACGGTCTTTGTTATTTCCCGTCTAATATGCTTCAACAGAATAATGAGTGAAATCGGTGGCATTATCTGATGTTCAACCACGCGAAAGTTTCTGAAACTGACAGGAAGACAAGGCAGGACTTTAACGATACACAATATAAAAGTTGCTCCTATTAGGGTTAAGCCGAACGTCATGTTTGTTCATTCCGTACAAGAATCACTCGATCTGCTCGAGTTATATGATATTTAGATGAGAGTTCTGCTGTTTGGGTTTAATCTTCTGTACAGTTGACAGGTGTTGGGAAGCCGCCTCTCGACGTTTCTCGGCTCTAACAGTCGTGTTTATCGACAATTATGGTTGTTCCAAGAACATCACGGAGATAAGCTAATTACACATAAAATCTATTATGTTATTGCCTAATATAAATAGGATAGATATCGGTATGGAAAACAATTAATGCTGGAGTTTATTACATGCTTTGTTTGTTGTTTCTCTAACACTCAGTATTTATCTACGAACCTTGCAGTTTGAATCATATCATTTCGTAAAGCCTTGCATTTATTTCATTGTGTTCTCTTATTTGTAGTCAAAACATTTCTATTTCAAGTACTAGTTTGCAATATGTCCTATTATTTCTTTATGTTCTTTTGCAAAGTGCAAAAACTAAAACACATTACCAAAGAAAAGAAGAAACACGAGCAGCAAATGGGATTTACACAAGCAAAAATATGTCAAAACTTACAAAGTTAAAACGATTTAACATGGACACAATTCGGTTTAGACAAAAGAAACTGAAACCAAGAAAACGTGGATTGCATCATAAATAATGAAGTAAACAAAAACTTCTGGACGCAGCAAGTGCGTTATGGTAGTGAATTTTCATTAAAATGTTTTTAATAGCAAACATGTTTTTTTAAGAAAGCAGGCATCAATCTATATAGTAGAAACAATGTGCCATGTTTCATCAAAATAACTTTATTGTTTGTAAATGTACAAAAATTTCCGAAAGTAAACTTAAATTGTTTCTGCAAAAACTGGTTCCCTGGTCAACCTTATAGGTTAATAGCAAATTGAGCTATTCAAATTTGAAGAATTTAATGAAAATTCGCTACCATAACGCACTTGCTGCGTCCCGAATTTCTTTTCTTACAAAGGTGTATTATATTTCGATTGAAACTGCAAAAATGCCATAACATAGGGCGTGTTCGATTAAACAAAAAAAAAGAAAATTTGAATCACCAACGACTTATGGGCCACCCTGTAATTGTGGAAATATTTTTTAAGATATAGCTCAAGATACCCTATAATTAATTAATTAATGTATACTTTTTTTTTCGTAACTTGCATAATAACGAATAGCTTTAAAGATTTTTTACGAAAATTTGACAAAAATGATATACCATTAAACGATAAACTCTATAGCCAACACTACTGCCAAAGCATCAGAGAAAGGGTCTATTTTAAATGAATTGTCTAGGAATATTTTAGTAAAATGAATGACAATGACGATTGAAACTAAGAGTTCAGGCTTTGTAAAGCATTCTTCTTGAAACATTTTCTTTCGATAGCTCATATTACTTTCAGGATCATTGCCTAAATATTACCAATTTTGACATTTTAAATCGCGACTTTGGAGTTTTGAGGAAAACTCAAATTTATTTTTCTTTGGATATGTCTAGAGCGACAATTTTGGATTCAACGTGTAGTTCCATAGACTTGTTCCAAGAATTGGTGACAAAGGCAAGGAGGTCGGCACTTGATCTACGCTGACGGAATCCATACTGCCTGTCGTGGAGTAGACTGTGTTTTTCAGAAATTTTAGTATTTCGGTGTTTCTATACTTTTCCATCACTTTAGAGACGACTGAAAGGAGAGAAATAGGCCTGTAGTTGCTAGGAAGCGTTTTGGATCCTTTCTTGTGGACGGGTTGTACTCGAGCAGTTTTCCAGTTACTAGGGAATATGCCTCTATTGTAAGATGTCTGAAACAGACGAGTCAGGACAGGACCAAGTTCTGGTGCGCATTTTTTGAGAACAATTGCTGGGATCACGTCAAGGCCAGAGGCTTTCCTGGCATTAAGAAAAGAGAGCATCTTTCGTACCTTTTTAGTTTTGAAAATGATATCCGTCATTTTATGTGCGACATTGGGGACTGTTGGTGGTTGAACATTTGGAGGTGAGTTGACTGTAGAATTGCCGGCGAACAACGAGGGAAAAAGTTTAACCTTGCCCATGGCGGTAGAAACAATTTCATCCCCTGAGACAAGAGGTGGGAACGTGCTCTTGCAGAAATTATTCCCAATAGATTTAGCAAGAGTCCAGAAGGGTTTGCTGCCGCTGGAGCTTAAGAGGACTTTGTCACAGGATCTGTCTGGCTTTATCACAGGATTTAGAGAACCAGGGCTTTTGAGTGGCTGCAGAGGTTTTCTGTGTACGTGGAATAAATAATTCCATGCCAGCTTGGATAATTTCGGTGACGTTTTGTGAGATATCAGAGAGGTCAGGATGAGAAAAGCAGACAGACGCCCATGGAAATGACGAAAAGTAATCTCGCATTTCGTCCCAGTTCGCGGAGTTGTAGTGCCAAATGATACGTGGGTGTGATGACTGTGTGACCTCGGGTTGCATTGCGCAGGAAGCCGTGACCATGCCGTGGTCTGAGAGACCACTGATATCTTATAGCAGTCAGGATTTGTAGTAGGAAGGAGATCCAAGGGATTTGAGATGCGAGGAAAGTAAGTAGGTAAAAATCTCCGATTCTAATAATTCTTAGGATAATGTGTTTACTAATTACTTTAGAATGTACAACATGCGCGTTAATTGATTTGTTCGTTTCTTCTTTGCATTGAATGTATGTATATCCTATTTTACTGAATTTTTATTTTAAAAAATTCACTAACCGAGAGGTAGCGATAGTGAGACTTTGCAAAGAAATTTTCTAGGACCCCTAGAACCCATACCGAGGTCAGTGTCAATTTTTATATATCCAACCGATAACTCAAAAAGTAATTAACCGATTTTGATGAAACTCGGCAAGTATCTCTCTTTTATTAATATCTTGGATGAGTTCGTTAGCCAGGAAAATCGGACAATGTTTTCCGGGAAAATTTTAAGTTTTCTTTCGAACAAAATTTTTATCTCCAAAAATTACAGAGATATTTTGATTAAATTTGGTGGATATGTTGCCTTGTGAAAGACCTTACTACATACCACAATTCAACTTTCTAGGTTTATAAAAAATGTTGTTATTCAAATTTGAAAATGCAAATTCGCTACCAGAACGGACTTGCTGCACCGCGAACTTTTTTTAATATGTGCCTATATTTGATGATTTTTTTTTAATTTGGTAAAAATGCTCACTGTAGAGCTTTGCTCAAACTTATTAATAATTAGCGATACTATCATTTTGTCAAATACAAAATTTTCGAGACGCAGCAAGTGCGTTGTGGTAGCTAATTTTCATTAAATGCTTAAAAAGTGCATAACTCAATTTTCTATAAACCTAGAAAGTTGAGTTTTGGCGTGTAGTTAGCTGCGTCGGCAACATATCAACCAAATTTCATCAAAATAACTTTGTTAGTTTTTAAGATACAATTTTTTTTTCGGATAATTGTTTTTTTTTAGAAAACTGGTCCGAGAGGGCTGGCTAAGAAGAACTCATCCAAGTCATTAATAAAGGAAAGATTCTTGTTTAGTTTTATCAAAATCGGTTGACAACTTTTTGAGTTATCGTGTGGATACACACACGCACACAAATATATATATATATATATATATATATATATATATATATATATATATATATATATATATATATATATATATATATATATATATATATATATATATATATATATGCAATTGCTAGGATCTAGGATACATGTAAAGTCCAAACGTAGTTCAATGTAAATGTAGTATTCACTTTCGTACTGTTTCTTTAAAGTTTTGAGCTTTTTTTCCTTGCCATTATCAGCCTCAAAGTAAATTTTTCATCTTAAAAAATCACATTCAAATCTATAGCCAAAATCCTCGACTTAAACTGGAGCACAATATATTTGACTGTCAGTTGGCATAATATGTATGACTATAGCTAGGTTCGTAAAGAAGCGAATTGCAAATTACGAAACGTGTTCCTATTGATTTATTTTAAATAAGATGACTATTATTAAAAATAAACGAATAGGAATTAATTTCAGAATTCTATAAGCTTGCTTCGCAGAAGTTATGAGCTTGAACTTTTGACGTAAGTACCAAAGTTTAATGTATTTTTCGCCCAACTGAGGTTTCAATCCTTGCATACATTTACCAAGTCCTGATCATATCAGCACCCTCTTTGGACAGGAATCTGTTCTAACTACTCCATATTTATATAAATTTGAAAAATGTAAACAGGACCTAAATAAGACTATCTAACTGACATAAAGTGTCGACGTACAGTATGGAATTGTCTGCTACGCTTGACGTATTATTTAAAGGAAGTTATTGGCAATAAACAACATAACGCCCTCATGGCAATTTTTAATTTTATGTAATTACTATTATTAGCAAAGCAAAGCCTTTCATAACATGGCAAGAACAGTATCTAGCCGTATCAAATCAGTCATCGTCTCTCGACTTCCGACTAGACACTAGAAGTAAAGACATGCGTTGGTTACATTTTGAGAACGACGATGAATGATCGATCTAATGTGTCCTGGTTCGGTTGTTTCGGCTTGTCGTTTGTCTTTTGTTATACATGTGATAGAGGCAGGGAACATAGCCACCCCTGACATGTGTATGTGTGGCAGCTTGTTCTGCCTAGTCGGTGAAAGAGACCAGGTAAATTAATACCAGGTTAGGTCATTAAAAAATAGAACCAGAGGTAATATGTACTTGTAGTTGTTAAATGGATGACATATGTTGCTAAAAATTAAGTGTGATACGAGGAACAGTCAGTAATTAGAGTGTTTCGCAATGAAACCGGTTGGTGGTATTTAAGATGAGTTTTTGGATATAAGTCGTAAAAATGCAATGCAGTTTATCTTCAAAAATTGGTAATTAATACTCCGTGACATAGAGATTGCAACATCCGGTACCATCATCACAGTCTACATACAATGTAGTCTTCTTGTCGTCTTGTTGTCGCCATATACAAGGGCGGATCCAGGTTTTTTCTGGGAGGGACAGACGGGCAGAAAGTGTTTCCATTTTTGCGATTAACAAATAGCATACAACAATACTGTAAGAAATAAACTTGTGATGTAAATATGAAGGTTTGGAACTGCATCGTCGTTTTTTTTTGTAAAGAAAAACGCACTTATGCTATTTTGTTTTTTCCTTTGTCACTTATTATAGATAATATCATTTGTTAACTAAAATCTGCTACACTACACTAAGTACAAAAGAGTTTATTTTAGTTTACATAATTTAACGTAATCATAAGAAGCGCATCAAAACCAACTCTGCTGGCCGACCTGTCCTGATCTGATTGCTGACTGACGAACGGATGACCCGCGTCCTAGCTGGATTTAATAATTTTCTGTTTATCGTAGATGTAAACTATATTGTAGGCAAATCTATGACTACTGCTGGAAGTAAAATTAACAACTTAGTACTAGTGTAATTATGGGTTTTTCTGCGTATCGCGTAACCTGCAATGAGGAAAGGAATAATAAGTTTATGTTAATAACTTAATCTTTTATCCAGCATCAGTCAGTGACTTGTCACCCGGTGTTGAACAGCTGCCAACAGTGAATCTTCTGACGCGTACTACCAAAAGAATTAAGCTCATACTCCTCCACTAATTCAGATAAATATACAGTTGTAAATCATCATCATGTATATTCCTTAACGAGGAAACCAGTACGTAGACGAATGTGAATAAAATTCAGAGAAATATTCGAGAACTTACAACCCTAATGGTAGAGACAGATAGTTGTTCCAAAGGTAGAATAGAACCCAGGCTTTTGATGCACCATCAACCTTCCTTATCACTAACACATGTGGTTAAGCTCGAAATAACTGCATCATCAAATGATAAGGTGCGCACCCGACCTGCTACTCTTGAAGTTTTACTGCACAGTCCGTTCCACGGACACACTATAGCCTGTTGCTATTTTAGAAGGGGGGAAAACGGCAATAGTTTCGCAATATTCTATTGGCCGCAGGCAACTACGCGTGTTTGTTAGATTCTAGATTAATTCGACATTTTTATGAACAGAACTTCTTATGGGATGCTCCTTTTTCGACCCTTATTGGCGAAGCACGATTTTCCTAGCACTACTTTCTAACCTAAACATCGACATATACACAGGTCTCCCATGCGCCTCCTGTAGATGTAATATGTGATGCTGCTGTAGACATTCATAAGTAATTTCCTTGCCAGACAGGAAGAACTATTAATTAAAACACAACGGTATTATGTGCTTCACTATTTTCCGATCAATTATTGTAGGAGTTTTTTAATTTTGGTTTATGTGGTACACCAAAACATTAATTTAATTGTTTGTTTGATGAGAACCTATCAGAACTAGAGCTCCGCGAAACCAACGTATATAAGGCTAGATGCATTTTCACCACAATTAGAACCGTAAACCGGTTTCGCTCTAATTAGGGCTCGTCAGTACGGCATACTAATTGCAGCGAAAATACACATATAAAGTAATACGGCCTAGGTGGCCAGGTTTCCAACACTAAGTGAGATATAAGACACGAAGCACGTGCCGCCACCTCGTTGCGGAACCAAGTAATATGTTGTCATGGTAGCTCCAAACAACACAAAGTGTTAAATATTAGAGACAGTATACAACCAACTAACAATTTAATTAGCGCTAAACCGGTCTACAGTTCTAATTGTGGTGAGAATGCATCTAGCCTTACATACTTTGTCCCTATATTAGGGTAGAAATGGGCCAGGGCTGACAATTTACCAAAGTGTTAGTTGGTTGTATACAGTCTCTAATATTTAACACTTTGTGTTATTTGGAGCTGCCGTGACAACATGATTTTTTTATTTCAACAACACACCACGAGGGCTCACAGCTATAATAGTATCGTACCGTGGGTGTCGATAAGGAGGAAAAAGGCAACTTGTTAATTCTGGACTTGAAGGTTTGGGGGTGCAGAGGAGAAGGAAAAACATGTGCCGGCAAGAAATTCGACAACTTGGAAGTCCTCGAGACAAAAGAGCAGGCATAACAAGATGTTCTATGTTTGGTGACCTGGACAGCAAAAGGGTGCATTCGCTCTGCTCCCCTGGTAGGTCTGTTGGGCAGTGCTCGTGCAGACATCTATAAAAGAGAAATAGGTCACCAACGGCACGTCGGTGGGCAAGGGATGGCAGCCTTTGGGTGAGGGTAGGCTCACCGGTATAGCTCTCTTCCCCCCAGCGGTAGGTAGAGAGTAGAACGTTTATGGTAAAAACCATGTATCATATTTCATTAAAATAAGTTAATTGTTCAAAAATATATAACATTTTTAGGAAAATCAACAAAATTATCCCGAAAAAACTAGTCAAATTTTCCTAGTAAATGAATCAATTAATGAATTTACACAAAGGCTACATTTTCTGGGATATAATTATTCACAAAAAGCTTTTCGACAAAAATACAAAAGAAAATGTTACATGGAAATTTTCAAACAACTACTTTCACGGAAAGTAGTCATTTTTGTACAAAAATTGGCTTAAGAGAATTAGGTAAAAGGTTTTTTACACGACATTTTCCTAAACAAAAATTTATAGGAAAATTCAAAAAGCACATTTTTATGTGAATTCGCAAACATGAGAGATATCGAAGACTCCGCGCAATTCTGGTCTCCAATACAAGTCTCCGACCAAAAAATTGATTGTCCCTGAAAGCAAAATGGGTATCGGTTGCAATGCTGAATCTTGCAAGAGAATCGGTTAGAAATATTTTTGTTTAACGATGATATTCGGCAGCAAATTTTTAACAAATTTCATAATCTAGGCGATTTGTAGTTAAAACGCGAATATGTAGTTCGTTTTATTAATGAGGAATGTATTAAAAGAAAAACGATATCAACGCATCAGTCCAGGCGTCAAAAGACTAAGCATGTTTTTCTTCCATTGGAGCGAAAAAAAAGAGATGGTATGCAAAAGTATGTTTTTACATTAGGCATTACTGATAGAGCAATGCGTACTTCAGTTAAAAAAAAAGCAGCGGTGTAATTACTAAAGATGTGTGTTGAGGTGGCCAGCATTCGTATGCTTTAAAAGACTAAGCCTTACGAGTATCTGTAATCAATCATATTAAACGATTTCCAAAAGTGGAGTCCCACTATCTCCGCAAGAGTTCAACAAGGAAATACCTATATAGCGATTTATCTCTGCCGTTAATAAACACACTCTATTTAGAACATTGTGCAGAAAATTGCATTGAGAAAGCGTCTTTTTCTTTATACAGTCAAAATTTTAAAAGTATGCAGCTCTCTTTTGACAGGCCTAAGAAGGATCAATGCAGTATTTGCATGTCATATTGACAGGGATCTGATGAAATCAAGACAAATTTAAATGATCAATATCAAAAGCATATAAAAGAAGAAAAGGTTAGAGACATAAAAAATATTTGCAAAGAAGCCCAGCTTCATAAAATGTATGTGGTTTATGCTTATTTTACCTGCAACAGGTTATTCATGTACCTATATCAAACGATAACAAAATCTTCTACAAAAGAAGGCTAGGGGGTTTTTAACTTTACCATACTCGATATTGGCTCTAGAGATTGTTTTTGTTTTACCTGGAGTGCGGGAAATGGTAAACGAGCTTCCTGTGAGATAGCGACAGCTTTGTATACTTTTTTAGGTAGATACTACAAAGATGGAACTAAGACAGTATACCTTTTCGCAAACTGACGTGGGAGGGGGCAAAATAAAAATATATTATAGCCTTCACTCTACTGTATGTAATTAACAACCAGGAATTTAGAAGAGATACTCCTTAGATTCTTTGCCCCTCACCATGGTCAAAACGAAGGAGACTCGGCCCACAGCGCGATTCCAAATGCTCCAAAAATTAGCTGGTGATATCATGGTTCCCACGCAACTCATTTCAGTATTTCGTCTAGCGAGAAGAAAGAATCCATATACTGTTGTCCCCTTAAGCTACACTTACTTTTTAGATTTTTAGATGTTTTCGCAAAGTCTTCGACTTCTGTCCGTACGTACAGATGATAGCAGTTCAGACAAAAACATAAAGTGGAATGAAATGTTTGACTTTGCTGTAAAGAAAAGTGAGACGATAAAGATTTATTTTAAGAATAACCATTTAGAAACTCAATACACATCAATCAGTTTAAAAAGCCAAATATCTGCTTATGTTATGCATTCAGTTATGCACAATAATATACCCAAGCTTTACAAAGAACCAGCTCCAGTGGTGCAACACCGGTTGTGAAAGAATAAGAAGACGCGGACTTTTATCGCTCATTACCTCATTAGACAGCACATTTTCGTTTTTGTCTGTAAAATATAACTTAATAAATAGATTTCTTACTCAGTATGGCCTTTTTGCATTACATAATCGAATAATCCCAAAGCTATCTTATTAGTTTATAGTGGGCTTATTCCACAATTTTCTTTTTTTTTTGCAGCTACAAATGGACTTATCTACAAAAAACAAATTATTTGGGGTCCTTTTTTGATTTTTTTTTACTTTATTTATTTTAAAATAAATTTGCGGTATTTTATATTTTCATCAAAAAACAGTAACCATTTTGGGATTAAACACTAAATGTTTAAATTGCAGGTCAAAATACTATAAGATCGTTAAAACGCTCTCCTGAAAAATAGTGATATACCAGTTAAGCCCCTACATCCTGAGGACGACGATATGTTTGAAATTTCCAATATTCTTTGCTTTGCTTGTGATGTATCCTTTGACATAAAATAGAAACAAAAGCAAACGAACGAAACAATAGAAGAAGAAAAACAAACAATTATCCGCTGACATCCTAGTTAATAAGCATAATAAAGGCTTATCGTCTGTTTGTAATTTTTACCATCGACTATGAATTAGTTTTTGTACGTGATTTAAACAGTCCATACTCACAGTTGGAAGAATATAAAAATGTGACATCCACCATCTGAAAAACATTAATCTTTGTTAGTGAGGTCATTGTTGAGTATGACATCGCAGTTTGTATCGTCTGAACAACACGACCGTGCCCTCTCATTTCTTTCTTATTTCTGTTTCTGTCTATTTCAAAGGGTACTAGATGCAGATAGAGAACTAGCAGTGATACTAAACTAAATATCTATTCAGGCTCGTAAAAAAACCGTTTCTCGTTGTAATTAGCGTATTATTAAGAGACTGGAGAAATTCATTAGCTGAGCAGGTATACATAGTTCCAACGTTGAATCAAATTAAACTAGATGTGCAATAAACCCAATCTCGCTCACTTAATATTAATAAAACGTTGCTTTGACTTGTTGGCGCAGAAAAAAATTATTTTCTTTGAATAATAATATAGTATACAATTAAAGACCCTGCTGCAAAAAGGGAACAACTCCACAAAAGTAGTTTTCGAGTAATTTGAAAAAAAAACATTTAATTCCTATAATTTGATAAATATCATTTTCCCTTTTTTACAGTATCATCGAAATATTTAGCTATTTTAGGCACCTAGTTATCCCTTTTTTGCCCCATATTTTTCTTTTTTGTAGAGAACATCAAAAAACAAAAATTATTCATGTTCTGAATAATCTTTATTGAATAAATTTGATGGTAACATAAAATTAATGAATTTCCTAAGCAAAAACTAAAGTAGTAGAGAATAAAACTAAAATAATGTATACCGATGAAATAAACAAATACAGAATACATCAAAAATATCTTGCTATTCATTAGCATCATCGTCTGTGATTACGGTCTCACTATCCTGGGTGTTGTTGGAATCTGATTTTAGCTGTTTATAATACCAAATGTCATTCTGAGGTACATATTTATTAGCAAACTTCATAAGATTTTCATATTTTGCGTTCTTGCAGGTAGTTTGTTACAATAAGCTGGTAAAGCTTCGGCCAATGCGGGCAGTACAGCTGACTTTTGGATTGCGAAACTTACGAACATCATGATATTAGTAGACTTACTGCACTGGGTGGTAGAGACGTCAAAACAGTAAACAAAGACCTTGTACTGGCTTATGTTGACTCGCTCTCTATTACTATTCACTGTGACTCGTTTAAAATGAGGCTTTAGGAGTTCAACAAAAAATTTAATTTGATCTTGAGTGACCCTTATAATAGAAAATGAACGTGAAGACTTGGGCATTATTTGCATATACTCCTGAGGAACGTATACTCTTTCAACTTTTCTTATTTATTTCTCAAGTACCCCAAGGCAGCGATCACAGGGAAGGAAACTATGCCCCGGCTCTGGAAATCTATGAGTATTTTTTTAATCGGCCTGATTGTACCATTGTATGGTTCTTATTTTGAGCACAACAGTTATCCGAGAATAAGTATAAAGTATCGACATCTTTATGAGGAACATTCTCAATATAGTGTAGTAAGAAGCTAATGGGTTCGTTGGGAGTTTTTCTGCCCTCAGTTTCATCGTAAACGTAAAAGTGAGCAATGCCATTTTTCCCAGAGTAAATGCAGAAGTTGAAAATCCATAACTGTCTTAAATAAAATGCATCCCCTGATGGAACTCTTGGCAAGGGGATATTTTGCTGATAATCAAACGATAGTACCTCAATGTTGCTATTTTCCTTAGCAAGCGCAGTTTTCTGGGACAGATCCACAAAAAATGATTGCGCTTTTCTATGATGCAATTCTTTCTCAGTTTTTATTTGCTTGAGACCCTCATCTGAGAGTGATTTAGATTTAGACTCATTTTTCAACTGATCACAAATTTGACAAGTATCGGTTCTTGGATTACCAAATTTAAGCGTACAATTAGCTTTAAAATATCGGAAATAAAAGTCGTAAGTTACTTTTGGTTTGAAATCTGCTGCCTTCTCTTTCCTCTCCTCTAATAATATTTTCATGTCAGGTTCGAATTTTTCGATATATAACTCATACATTTTTTTAACGTTCGGGTCGGGATGCAGGTAACAAGTTTTGTGGTTTTTATTTCTGCTATAGTGTGAAGCACGTCTTTGGAAACTATTGATGTAAAGATTGACTTGTTCTACGATTTCTTCTGGTATTGCATTCGGTGGATTATAATGCTTTCCTCGACGCTCATTAGGTGACGTTATTTCATTTGAAATAGATAAATGTTTTGCCAGAAGTTCCACTTGTTTTTTAGAAATGCCATGAATAGCGCAAAATGCTTTTTTACAAACATCTACAACAATATTTCCAATTCGAATTCTATATTTATATACAGCAGCGCGAGGTTTGCCGAGATTATTTTTTGGACGAGAACAAACCAGAGTATGAGACGTGATATTACCAAGCAGATAACGGTCTTGTGCAATTTTATCACCAATACCATTAAATTTTAGTAAAATATCATTCCGCATATCATCATCAACTTTTCCAAAACATTTTTATACAACGGAAATCTACTCCCAAGACTCTAGCTGCTTTTGGTTGATTTTTATAGTCAGTATGCACCATGCCTGATGCCAGCTCAATTTTCTTAACATTCCTTTTCCAGTTAAGTTCATTTCTTGATTTCTGTTTCTTTATTCCGGATGTACTTGGATTCGAAATGGCAGTAACCTCACTTTCTGTATCACTATTATTAATCTCACTTTTTTCGCTAGGTTCATAGTTATCTGGGGAACCAGCACTAAAAGGATCACTTTCTACTTCACTTGTATCACTGATAGTTACTTTTATTCGCTTTAACTCTATTAATGCTGTGAAAATTGTTCTCTATGTCACCTGACCAACGCCTACTACTACATTTTCTCTATGTCAAAAAATTGGGGAAATGGTTAGGGCCTTTTATGGAAGAAAATAAGTACGTCACTGCATTCGGCATCCCTCAAAATAGACATGTATAAAATTTCATCAAAAAATAACAATTATAACCATGTCAGAAAAATGTATTTTTGTCACCCTTCTAATATGCTAACACGCCTGTAACTTTTGTATTTATAACGCTTTTTTTTAATCTCAAAAGATAGAAATTGAAGAACTCTATAGATCCTGTGAATCTTGTTTCCTATGCCATTCGATCACAGCCTACTAAAACTGTTTTCATATGTCAAAAATTAAAAGAAGGTTTAGGTTTGGTTTTAGGAAAAAATAAATTCGCCATTGGATTAGCCATGATTCAAAACGCTTGCCTATCACATTTCATCAGAAAAGAACTATTATGACAACTATGAATGTTAACATCTCAAAAGTTGAACAAAAAAGTTTATTAATGCCGTGACAAATGAAAATAGTTTTAGTAGGCAGTGATTGGAATGACATGGGGAACAATTTTCACAGAATCTATGGACTTCTTCAATTTCTATCTTTTGATATATCATTTAAAAACATCGCGTTATAAATACAAAAGTTGCAGGGGTGTTTCATATTAGAAGGGTCACGCAAATAAACTTCTCCGAAATGGGTATTAATTATTCTTTTTTTATGAAATTTCGTATATATCTACTTAGAGGAATGCTTAATGCAGTGGCGTACTTACTTATATATAAACGGTCCTAGCCCTTTTTCCCGTTTTTTGAGATAGAAAAACTGCATTAGTAGGCCTTGGTCAAGGGAGATAGAGAACAATTTTCACAACATTCATAGCGTTTTCATCTTATATCTTCTGATATTTTGTTCATCAAATTTCGATTTCGAATTATAAATACAACTGTTTGCATCTTAAATGGGCCACACTATATATATATATATATATATATATATATATATATATATATATATATATATATATATATATATATAATTCTTAATACTCCATCCCGGTGTAATAAGGAAGCAATTTCGAAAAATGACATGTGAGTATCAGACCCACAAATTCATCTATACAGATGCCTCCAAGAGTCACAAGTCTGAACGCAGCAAGTGCGTTATGGAAGTGACTTTTCATTAAAATGTTTTTAATAGCGCATATCTCTCTAATGCAAGCAAGCATGAATCTGCTTACCAGTATAGCCCAGATAGTAGAAACAATGTACCATGTTTTATCAAAATAGCTTATTGTTAGAAAATGTGCAAAAAAAATCGAAAATAAGCTTAAAATGTTTCCGAAAAAACTGGCTTCCTAGCCAACAAACCTTAAGTTAATAGCAAATTGGGTTATTCAAATTTGAAGGAGTTAATGAAAATTCACTACGAAAACGCACTTACTGCGTCTCGATTTGTTTTTTCTTACAAACTTGCTTCGATGAAAAATGCAAAAATGCAATAATATAAGGGTTATCGAAAAAACATTGTAGAGATCACCAACCACCCTGTGATTGTCAACATATTTTTATAAGATGCAGCTCAAGACACCCTATAATTAAAGTATGAAAAATTTTCTCGTATCTTGTATAATAACAATCATATATTGAGCTTTACCGTAGAAATGCGTCACCCTGTATATATGAAAACAGATAAAGACTGAAAGTAAAGGCCTAGTTTGCACTCATTTGATGAAATATTTTTAGAGTTCAAAAGTCGCGGTCTCCTCAATAACGAATTTTTTCTACGAAATGCGAAAATTAACTAAAAATTATAGACCGTTAAACCATAAACTTAACTAAACCTAAAGCCAAAGCATCAGAGAAGGGGTCTATTTGAAATGAACTTTCTGTAAATATTTTGGTAAAAGGAAGAACAATGACGCCTGAAGCTGAAACTTAAGGGTTTGCAGAACACTCTTCCTGCGACATTTTCTTTTCACTTTTTTTTTCTTTAAATGCCTATCACTTTTTGTCTATTAACTTACAAACCTGAATTTGGCGAGTGGGTCACTATTTATAATACAAACACGCGTACCAAATTTGGTTGCCCTTGCTGTGTTATTTCGGGACATATATTTTTTTCCGAAAGAAAACACAAAAGGGAGGTACCCACCTAATTTGATCAAAATCGGCCTATTGATTTTGTGTTATCGGTGTGATACATACATACATATATATATATATATATATATATATATATATATATATATATATATATATATATATATATATATATATATATATATATATATATATATATATATACATATAAACATATAAAAATCGAAACTGACCCCGGATATGGGTTCTAGGGGTCCTAGTTTGCGCTCAATTGACGACATTTTTTTTAAATTAAAAAATCAGAATCTCCTCATTAGTGATTTTTTAAAAAGAAAATTCACTAAAATTGCAATACATCCCTGATATACAAGTTACCTAAATTACGTAGCATCTACATTTACTGTATGCCATAAAAGAAGCACTTAGGCATATTATATTATCTGATACACACCAGACTGTTGTCTGTGCAGACTCTTTGAGTGCATTACAAATAATTAAGAAAATCTATCCTTAATACAACATTGCAAGAAAAGAAACGGGATTAAATGACCTACATAATTTCACATAAAAAGAAACTTACTTTTATGTACACCTCCTCACACGTACATGTCAAAGGAAATTAAATTGTGGATGAACTTGCAAAAGGAGACGCCACTTCCTGTAACGATCCAGTCTACCAAATCCATACGAACGCAGATATCAAGACCAATATAGAAGCAGTTATCTCTAGCAAGTGGCAAAAAATGTGGGCGACTAACCATCAAAACTATTCCATATTATACCAAGAGTAAATGATAAGCTACCGCTACCAAATGGAAGAAACAGTCAATGATATCCAGGTTGAGAATAGGCCATACTAAATTCACCCACGAATATATAATGAAAAAAGTTCGGGACGCAGCAAGTGCGTTAAGGTAGTGAATTTTCATTAAAATGTTTTTAATAGCAAATATGTGTGTTTTTTTTCAGAAAGCAGGCATCAAATTTGATTACCAGTATAAGCACTTGCTGCGTCCAGAAATTCTTTACTTACAAACATGCATTATATTTCGATGGAAAATGCAAAAATGCAATAACATAAGGCGTGTTCGACTAAAAAAAAATATTTGTATCACCAACGACTTATGGGCCACCCTGTGATTGTAGACATATTTTTTTAAGATGTAGCTCAAGACACCCTATAATTAATGTATACCATTTTTTTCATATCTTGTAGAATAACGGATATATTGAGAATTATTTATTTTTTACGAAAATTCGACGAAAGTTATATACCATTAAACGATAAACTCTATAGCTAAGACTACTGCCAAACATCAGAGAAAGGGTCTATTTGAAATGAATTTTCTGGAAATATTTTAGTAAAATGAAGGACAATGACGGTTGAAACTAAGACTTCGGGGTTTGTAAAACATTCTTCTTGAGACATTTTCTTTCCATAGCCCGTATTAGATTCAAGTTCTATGCCTAAATGTTGCCAATTTTGACGTTTTAAATTGTCACTTTGACGTTTTGAGGAAACCCCCAATTTATTTATTTTTAATCGCCCATAACTTTTTGTCTTTTGACCTACAGCGCAAAATTTTGCTAGATAATTTACCTATAGCGATATAAAACGATGTGCCAAATTTGGTTGCCCTTACTTTGTTATTTCCGGAGATATGTTTTTTTTTCTAAAGGAAACACAAAATTTTCCTGGAAAACCTCGGCCAATTTTCCTGGATAACGAACTTATCCAAGCCACTTACAAAAGGATGGTATCCACCAAATTTTGTCAAAATCAGCCCATTATTTTTTGAGTTATCGGTGTGATATATATATATATATATATATATATATATATATATATATATATATATATATATATATATATATATATATATATATATATACATATAAAAATCGAAACTGACACCGGACATGTGTTCTGTTCTAAGGAGCCTAATTGGCGCTCATTGAAAGAAATTTTTTTTAAATCAAAAGTCGGGATCTCCTCATTAGTGATTTTTTTAAAGAAAATTCACTAAAAGCCAGCCACTATGAACTTGTTTTATCTGTAATGCACAATTCGCTGTTCAACATCTCTTTGTGTAATTTCCATTATATAAAACAAATATGATAATCTCAAACATAACGAACAACCTGACAAATCTTCTAGGATCCAACAGAGAAAGCAATACTCAGCTCCTGAAATTCCTGAAGTGGATTATTCAACCAGATCTAGTGCTAATAGACTTTAATCTTTCTTTTTTATGATATCATATTCATTGTTGCTACTTAGTTATTTACTAAGTTTACTATCATCTCACCAGGACCTGCTAACAATCTTTTAGGTTGAGGCAGGATATGTTTCTTAAATAGAATAATGCTGTTAATAATAACATTATCAATACAAGAGATACGTAAATTTGATATTATTATGTCAAAGTTGTGTCCAAATGAACTTTAAAATGAATAATCTGTTGTTTATTGTTTAGTAGTGGACTGTATTCTAATGGTGGTTTAGTTGAAGTTCAAAACAAAGAAAGTTAAACTTAACAATACTATCTTTATTATATACTTTTTTTTAAATTTCAACAACACACCACGAGGGCTTACAGCCTAAATACTATCGTACCGTGGGTGTTGACAAGGAGGAAAGAGGCAGCTTGTTAATTCTGGACTTGAAGGTTTGGAGGTTCGGAGGAGAAGGAAAAACATGTGCCGGCAAGGAATTCCACAACTTGGAAGTCCTCGGGACAAAAGAGCGGGCATAACAATGTTCTGTGTCTGGTGACCTGGACAGTAAAAGGGTGCATTCGCTCTGTTCCCCTAGTGGATCTGTTGGGGACGGCAGGTGGGGGAACTATGGAGGAAAGCTCCTCTGAGCAGTGCCCGTGCAGATATCTATAAAAGAGAGAGAGGTCAGCAACACCACGTCGGTGGGCAAGGGATGGCAGCCTTTGGGTGAGGGTAGGGTCACCGATGAGACGTATAGCTCTCTTTTGAATGGAGTCCAGGATAGCGAGTGTAGAAGCGGCAGCGGCACCCCAGATGTGGGAGCAGTATCCGAGGTTTGTGAAGTATATAAGGTATAGAGATTAGCTGGTGAAAAGTATTTGCGAGCCCGGAAGAGGAGACCTAATTTCTTAGCAGCCGCTTCTGCAATTGATGTGACATGTTGGTGCCAATTAATATTTCGATCCACAGAAATGCCAACAAGAGAAAAGGACTCATTACTTTGAATAACTTGGTTGTTCATTGTGATGGGTCTAGGGCTGGTGTATCTCTTGTGAGAAAGAAAGCAAGATTTAGTTTTGGTGGGGTTGAATTGTACAAGATTTCTACTTCCCCAGTCTAATATTTTTTGGAGATCCATGGAGACAGAACCCTCCATGAGTCTGCGATCCTCATCTAATTGGGCTAAAGGGACAGGCTTAGAATATTGTATATTTGAATTGAAGGTGCTGTCGTCCGCGTGGCTGTGAACTGGGTTGGATGTGCTCGAGAGGAGGTCATTGATGTGGAGAAGAAACAAAGTAGGGGCTAAAGCTGAACCTTGAGGAACTCCTGCATTAATTGGATACAGTTTAGAGGAATGACCATCCACAACAACAGATATGCTCCTGTTGGAGAGGAAATTTGCTGTCCACATACAGAGTTTTGGTGGTAGGCCATAGGCCGGAAGTTTATTAAGCAGCGCTGCGTGCCAGACCTGGTCGAATGCTTTGGATATGTCTAGAGCAACAATCTGGGATTCACCGTGTTGTTCCATAGACTTGTTCCAAGAATGGGTGACAAATGAAAGGAGGTCGGCAGTCGATCTGCGCTGACGGAATCCATACTGCCTGTCGTGGATTAGACTGTGTTTTTCAAGAAATTTTAGTAATTCGGTGTTTATATACTTTTCCATCACTTTAGAGACGACTGAAAGGAGAGAAATGGGCCTGTAGTTGCTGGGAAGCGCTTTGGATCCTTTCTTGGGGATATAAAGGAGACATAAAGGCGATATAAAGGAGACATAAAGGAGACTATATAATGGACCGACGGAAAGGTCTGGTCGCTTCGAGATCGACATACAAATAGGCCGAGGCATCCCCTCACATCTTTCGGTTAAAACTTAATATCAGGGGTGCCACCGTTAGACAATTTAGGGTATTTTTTAGTACAATATTGGTAGTTATATACGACTGGGGTGCCTCTGGTTAAATTAGCTCGTAACTACAAAATTAAAATAGTATATACAATTCTGGCGGGAACCGACATAATCCACAAGATAGGTAATGGGCCTAACAATAAACTCAGCAGTCATTTTTATCATATGCAAAGAAATTTCATCTGGTCCAGAGCAGTTTTTGGTTCACTTATAGGACATCGGCAGAAGGCGGGATAAAATTTAAGTCAGGGGCATACACTTTACGAACGATTTCTGGGATTCCATCGGGTCCTGATGCCTTTTCGATATCTAAATTTTACAATTTATGCTTAACAGGGCGAGTTTTTAAGAATATTTCACCCATTTTTGACTTTATAGATGGAATAATTGGTGGGCTCTTTGCCTGTGGATCAAACGTGGAATTTAAAACAAAAACACCGGTGAATAAATCAGCCTTCTCTTTTGACGATACTTTTTATTTGAAATCAGATGAGAAAAGGGGCTGGTGGTGAAATTTCTACTTATAATTTTTATGTTATTAGGACATGAGATAAATTTGTCCTTTATTGATAAATGTCATTTCTCGCTTGATTGATTATCAGCTTGCACCTGTTCCTCGCTGGTGCAAAGGCGGCGTGAGTTTCGCTGCTCGGACTTTTGCACCTCTTTTAAACTAAGGTTTTGTCCTAAATTTTTTGTAAAAAAGTTTGGCCTACAAGTGCCATTTCTTTCCTCTTTCATTGTGGCACTCTGCATCTTAAAAATATGAATTCTTTAATTTAACCATAACTCCTCCTTTCTAAACGATCATTCACCGTCAGCACATAAGTTTTAGTTTTTATATATTTTTGTCTAAAACTGAACGGATAGGTAGGTATATTAAATTGAATAATAATTCATGTTTATTTCATCATTGTGCGACATTATTTTCCAATATGTCTTCACATTTATGAATACCACAGATATTTTCGAGAGCGGAACATTTGAAGTATCTCACCTTTATGAATTTAGAATCCATTTTAATTGGTAATTAACACGGCGAAAATGTAAAGTATCCAGCATGAAGACGTTTAGATAACGATCTGTACAGTATCTGTGGAGTTGTAACAAATTGCGACAGAAAACGGGGGACAAATACAAAACACAGGTTGAGAATTCTTAAATCGCCCATCAAAACCTGTGTTTAAATTGTTGAATATCTGATTGTTGAATATCTGATTGTAAAGATGCCGTGTCTATGTGTATGTGTTTCTCTGTGTTGGTGTGTGTTAATGTATGTGTGTGATACACACGATTAAACCAACAAGATGTGCAGAGGTGTATTAGTGTTTTTCAGAAAATTTTAAACATATTTTTATACTCCAGTCCTAATTCCTATATTTGTAACGCATTTTTTAGTGAATTTTTATTAAAAAAAATTCACTAATAAAGAGGTATCGATGGTGAGACTTTGCAAAAAAAAAAATTTCAAATGAGCGCGATTTAGGGCCCCTAGAACCCATATACGGGGTCAGTTTCAATTTTTATATGTTTCAATGAAACTCGGCAAGTGTCTTTTTTTTATTAATGACTTGGATGAGTTCGTTATGCAGGAAAATCGGACGGGTTTTTCCGGGAAAATTGAGTTTTCTTCCAAAAAAAAAATTATTTTCTCCGAAAATAACAAAGCTGTTTTAATGAAATTTACTATGTATGTTGCCTTGGGAGAGTACTTACTAAGTACCAAAATTCAACTTTCTCAGTTTATAGAAAATTGAGTTATTCAAATTTTAAATTTTCTTTTGAAACAATTTTTTTTCTCCAAAAATTACAAAGTTATTTTAATGAAATTTGGTGGATATCTTGTCCTAGTAAATACCTTACTATCTACCAAAATTAAGTTTTCTAAAGTTATACAAAACTGAGTTAATCAAATTTTTATAGCTCACTGCAGTGTTAAAAGCAATGGTATTTTCCTCACTATTTTAAACACGTGGGTCGGGGACTGACCGAATTCATTCCCAGTTGCTATTGATCTATTCATATTCTCTGAATATGTTAGAAAGGTGGTATCTACTTCAATCCAAGTCACTATTAACCGACTATTTATGAAATCAAATAAATAAATTAAATCGATTGTCATAAAATATGTAGTGTATTAAGACTAAGGGAAAAAGAAATGAAACATATATAACTGTACATTTTGATTATATTTTAGGGTGTGCGGCGCACACCTAGCTCACTAGGAGAAATCGCCACTGCTTGAAAGAGGTATTGTCACAGCATAATATCTTATTAAAGTTCATTTGTAAATAGGTTTAATATATATATATATATATATATATATATATATATATATATATATATATATATATATATATATATATATATATATATATATATATATATATATACGATGAAACTTGGCAAGTGCCTTTCTTTTATCAATGGCTTGGATGAGTTCGTTATCCAGAAAAATCGGACGGGGTTTCCCGGAAAAAATTTGAGTTTTCTTTCGAAAAAAAAGTTTTCTCCGAAAGTAACAAAGCTGTTTTAATGAAATTTACTACATATGTTGCCTTATGATAGATCTTACTACGTAGCAAAATTAAACTTTCTAAGTTTAGAGAAAATTGAGTTATTCAAATTTTAAATTTTCTTTCGAAAAAAATTTTTTCTCCGAAAATTACAAACTTATTTTAATGAAATTTTGTAGATATCTTGCCTTAGGAAATACCTTACTACATATTAAAATTAAACTCTCTAAGTATATAGAAAATTGAGTTATATAAATTTGAAGCATTTAATAAAAATTCACTACCATAACGCACTTGCTGCGTCCCGAGTTTTTTGATATTAACTCGATAACTGGACAGGGTCGCCAAACCTATATATTTTTTGTTACATTTATTAAATGGCAACGGTACTGTATATGGAGCGCCATTCTTTCCTCTAGTCAAACTGCGACACTCTATAGTTAGTTATTGATCCTAATAAATTCGGCTTTGTTTGGTGTGTCTAACATTATCGGGAAATGTTTCTTACCTCGCTGCTCTAGCTGCGTTAAGAATACGATCCCTCGGGTTATTTTCATCAAAGTTGTTTGGACGCCCTTTGTACACATCATTTTTCAGGTGACCCTATGAGTCGCGTGGGTTAAAATAAAGTGAACGAGCCACTCTCCATTTCTCCCCGGCGCATCTGTCCGCGAAAACATTATTTAGGAAACTTTGGACTTTGTGGACAGAATGAGGCGATGCTCCATCTTGCTGGAACCATACATCTTGATAACCGCCATAGCGATGTCGTAGTTCTGGCACGGCACTATTACTAAATGAATTTAGGTATTTTCTGAAGTCAAATTGCCTTCGATAAAGAATGGTCCAATTAACTAATCGTCGATAGAAGACAAATGTTGGCCAGATCGTTAAAAGAGTCTTACAGGAGGCGATGCAGCCATAAACATTATTATTGCCCGTATAATAAATTAATTACTCGATACAGCAAAAATTTGGTTATCTGAACGTTTTGTTATTTTCCATATTATTGGATAATTTTACCCATTTATGTACTTCAGGTGTCGGCTTTTAAAAGTTGTTGACAATTCATTGTTTTTCAAATTTATGTCAAAATTTTATATTTCTTTGTACTTAATTGATATTTTTCAATGCTGTCCGTATTAATCGTTTGCTTTTGGTATGTAGAAAGTAACGAAATATTACAATATTATCTTGGCGAAAAATTTCATAGTCCTGCTGATGGTACTTTTTAATAGTAAATACTAGTAATTTGTGAAAGATACCGTTCTGAATTTAGCTATCAGCAATGTTCGCTGAGGCACTTAAACGACATAATGTGTGGTCGGTGTTTTATATTCAGCACTTCTGAAAATCACAACTAGCGTGCGATTATTCAATTTTAAATGATTTGGTCCGAGTTTGTAATAAATTCGTAGCGTAGTGCATAGAGTTGAGTTTTTTTATACTTTAACATCGGTCTATTTCCGCAACTATAGCCAATCACCGAGGCGGGTGATCAGTTTCACCCCACTATCTTGGAAATGTAGCCAAACCCCTGCCTTTCTGTAAGGAGGGTAGAGATCTTTAACGTGACCAACATCGCATGGTACACGGTACCGACGACTAGCGTTAATTTGAAATAGTTATTTACCTATATGCCATTGCAAATGTCTATGATACTAGCATCTCACAAACTGATCTGAATTCCTTGTTGAATTGGTGTAATTTATTATTCAACATTTCAAAATCCAAATGTATTACCTTCTCTAAAAAGAGGTGTAGCACAGTTTACACAAATTATCGATCAGTAATCATAGTATTGAGAGAATTAATCATATACAATATATGGGTATTGTTTTTGATAGTAATTTAAGGTTTGATAACCACATTGAAGACGTATGAATTTGTAAGGAGCTAGTGTAGAGATTTTACTGATGTTAACTGCATCATTACAATATCCAATGCTTTGGTGAGATCTGTTTTGGAGTACTGTGGCATAGTCTGGAATCCCTTTAACAAGACAGATATTAATCGACTTGAAAGAGACCAAAAGCAAATTATTAATTTTATTATGTATAAGTTGAACATAAGTAATAATTTATATATATATATATATATATATATATATATATATATATATATATATATATATATATATATATATATATATATATATATATATAGATAATTTATTTTCGCCTTCTTGCCATATTACATGGATAAGCTCGTCACAATAGATATAAATAATATAACATGAACATATAATGTACAATACAGTGAGATACAAACATCTGGATACACGTATATAAACTGCAATATAATAAAAATATATATGTACAATATTAAACAACAAAACAATCAAGTACAAAAACATAAAAAATTACAATTAAATCATCTGCCTCACAGAGCACGAAACAAACTCATCGACCGCATAAAATGATCGCTCACTTAAATATTTTTTACACCGGCTTTAAAAGTGCTTATGTTTCCAGTGGATTTTACACTTTCCGGAAGCAAATTGTACAAAACACTACCCGCATACACAGGGGATTTCTTGCACGCCATTCTTTGAAAATTGTTTAAATTCATGGGACTGCAGTGCCTAGTGGAATGCGAGTGATTGTCTGAATGTCTTGGCAACATAGGTTTCTTACTATAAGTGAAATAAGTTTATAGTATGATGCCCGTCTCAAATTATTGGGACTTCAGTCACTTGACAGTCGACGGGTACAGGCCCAGCAGAGGTTTGCACATTGAACATTTAATAGTAAAATCGACCGTAATGAGTTACTATAGCTTTTCAATTGGCGAATTACATACCAGCCAAGAAGAGCAAATTGTTTGCTTCATGCCTGTCAGCATTATACAGAGTATGGTAGAAACAATTCTATAGATGGCATAGCAAGGGCTGTTAATAAATTGCCTATGTACTTAACCATATGCAACAGTTCATACAAAAGATTTATCAAGGTCATTAGATTTCAAAATTGAGTGCGTATATTTAGCATAAATTAGGTACCACTAATATAAATAGATTTACGAACTAGATTGTATGTACTTGTTTAAAATGTTGAAAGTAATACCTCGTAAAAATATTTACATTATGTAAACTTTGCAGTTGGACCTTGTCTGTAGTACATTTGTCTGCTAACCTGCTGTTGTCTTATTTTCTTAACATTCCTGCGTTCCATTCTCGTTCCTGTTTGCACCCTCTTAGTTCATTTTGTTACGTATGTGGCCCAAATCAGGTCAAGATTACACATTGTTTAATGAGTCGTATAGGCCTTTGGCTTCTCAGCGCTGCGACCCCAATGGATCTTTAGTGCATGACTCTTTTCTAATAGTTGTCCAAAAAGTGCAGACCTTTTATGTAATCTACTAACTTTTTGCGAGCTATTTTTCATATTCCTGGAGTGTCAAGGTCATCCCTCCGAGTTATTTGACCCTTTTACAGAACTAAGCCATACAGTCGCATAGCAAGTATTCTGTTGTTTCTGCAGTTTTCACTGTCTACCTTGGCCATCTTCATAAGGTGATACCTTACTGGGGAGTGCCCTGTGAAAAGTCCTGTGATTATTTTCAAGTCGTTTCTGTTAAATTTAAAAAAACACAGTTTAGACTTCTCTATTGATATGGTGATGAACCGTTGTGCTGCCTTAAGTCTGGTGTTTTCTTCCAGTATGACAGCATTTGGTTCCTCTTCCAAGTATCAAGTTTATTTCTTACATTGCTTTTTGTTAATCCACAATAAGGCCCTGAACAATAGATTGGTGTTGTTGCTGCACTTTTTTCAAGGGTATCTGCGTCTTCGTTTCCTTCAATGCCTTGATGCTCTGGTACCCACATCAAAGTTGCGTCGTCATTCGTAGTCAGTTACTTCAAGGATTTTTTGCATTTCCAGGTCAATTTAGACTCGGTTTTAAAAGATTTCAGTCTTTAGTGCTGACTGTCTGACAGGATGTAGGTCGCTCTATTGCTGAGTCTTCTTTGTATGAACTCTTGTAGACAGAGATTTATAGCAGGCATTTCTGCTTGAAAGATGGTGGAAGTTTTTCCTGGAGACTTAGCGAGTCTAAAGTTGGGTCCTTTTATTACTAGTCCTGCTCCCTCCATTTGTTTAGACCCCTCTCTCGTCTGTATATCATACAGACGAGTTGTTTGTTAGCCTTGCACTGTCTCTGTCCCATGTTTTGCGGTCATTTTTGGCCACGTCGAATGGAATTATCAGTTGGCTGATATTTGGTATGTTGGTTTAGCTAGTGACTCAAGTGGAATAATTTTCAGGATTTTCAAGTGGCCAACCAAGTCTATTGGTTTGAATTTGTCCGTTTGGAATAGTCTTGAAGCACCTAGTGCCGCTTTTTCCTTCACGCGTGTGGCGTATGATGCCATAGTACCCGTTATTTCAAGACATATCAGTCTCTGTAATTTTTAAAATTTGCTTTTTGTTGAGGCTTGTTCCGTTTTT
Source organism: Tillus elongatus (assembly GCA_964006375.1). NCBI lineage: Eukaryota > Metazoa > Arthropoda > Insecta > Coleoptera > Cleridae > Tillus > Tillus elongatus. The sequence goes on along the minus strand of OZ023270.1, from coordinate 67,220,035 downwards.
GGCCACCATACTATGGATGCATATGTGTTTGACATTTTTTTTGTACTCGAGTAATATAACGTTTTAGCGTTTGTTTATCAGCACACTTTTAATTTCATCATATATCTGGTATTCTGTGCTGAAAATAAATTGGGGGGCAGAAAGTGAAGGGGCGGAATATTGGTAACAGAAATTTCGAAAATGTTTTGCTAAAACGGCATCTTCTTCTTTGGGTGCCATCTCCACTAATGGAGGTTAGCGATTACAACAGCAAACTCCTCTCTATCCTCCGCCGCTCTCATCAAGTCCTCAAACCCCAGACCTATCCAATATCTTATGTTTCTCAGTCATGACAGTTTCTTTCTGCCTACACTTCTTTTCCCCTATAGTTTACCTTCAAATATGAGCTGGGGGATATAATATTTGGGATTGCGCAATAAGTGGCCCAGATATGCTGTCTTCCTCCGCTTGACAACCTAGAGGATCTCTCTGTATCTGTTCACTCCGCGTAAGACCGCTTCATTTCGCACTCTTGCTGTCCATGGTATTTTTATTATGCGCCGATAGACCCACATCTCGAAAGCTTCCAGTATATTCATGCTCGTTATTTTTTAAGGTCCATGTCTCTACTCCATACAGAAGGACTCACCATATGTATCATTTTGCTAACCTTAACCTTAGGTTTATGTCGAGATGCGAATCGCAAAGAAGGCTTCGTATTTTTGTAAAGTTGCTTTTGGCTTGTGCAATTCTGGAATTTATTTCTTTTTCTGGGTTTAATTGGCTGTCTATCCAGCATCCTAAGTATTTATAATGGTTGACCTGTTGTATTTATAATGAAAGGTATAGGTACATTCTGTCTCCTCTGCATTACCATTATTTTCGTTTTTCTCTCGTTGATCCGCATTCCAAATTCGGGAACATGTCTCATTTAGTTGATCTAGAATATTTTGTAAACCGGTATCCGTATCTGCCATTAATACGCTGTCATCGACGTATCTAATAGTGTTTATCCGAACGCCATTTACTTTTATACCTTCATTAACTTTCTCAAGAGCCTTTTTGAACAGAAGCTTGGAATACAGATTAAACAACATGGGTGACAATACGCATCCTTGTCTTACTCCTTTCCCAATATTTATAGTGTTAGAAGTTTCGCCTTCTATTCGAATTTTGGCCACTTGGTACCGGTATAAGTTTTTGATTAATGTTAAACTATTGCCATCTAGACCTATATTTCGTAGGGCGTCTCTCAATTTCAGATGCTTCACTCGGTCTAAGGCCTTCTCAAAGTCGACAAAACAGAGAAAGATATCACTGTGTTGATAGTAACACTTCTGGCACAACACTTGTAGGCTAAACAGCGCTTCTCTTGTCCCCATACCACTCCTAAGATCGAACTGATCATATCCTATCTCTGCTTCGCATCTTTTAAACAACCTGTTATGTAGTATTGTTAATAGTAACTTGAGGGCATGGCTCATAAGACTTATCAGCCTAAAGTCCTCGCATCTGTGTGAGTGTGGTTGTTTTAGCAAGGGTACGAAGATCGAGTCCATCCATTCGTCTGCTATTCTTCCTGTCTCGTAAATTTTATTAAACAGGGAGATAAGTAAGTCAAGGTTGTCCTCGTTTATCAGTTTCAATATATCCGCGTAAATTTCGTCGGGTCCTGGGCTTTTATTTATTTTAAGCTGTTTAATGGCGACTTCTACTTCCCTCTTCAGAATTGTTGGGCCTTCGTCGTTCTCGACTAAAAGTTCTTCGGTTATGTCCTCTTCGAAGAGGTTCTTGATATAACTTTCCCATTTCTTCGATTTATCTTGAGTGCTCTCTATTATGAGTCCGTTGTTGTCCTCTTGTAGATGTTGTCAATGTTTCCTGTCGCTATGCGTAAATTCCCTAATTTCTCTGTACATATTGAAAAAATCATGTCTGTCCTGTAGTTCCTCTATTACCCTACATCCCTCATTCATCCAGTCCTCTTTTGCTACCTTTATTTTTGTTCTTATTTCACTGTTCAGTCGTTTGTATTTCGATGTATTTCTGTTCTTGTATCGTCTTCGTTCATCCATCAATTCTAGTATCACCGCTGTCATCCCATCCTTTTTTCTGTTCCCCTGTGATCTTGGTAACTGTGTTTCGGTGGTGTTTATCAGTATTTGCTTTATAGGTTTCCATAAGCTGTTTGTATCTGTTGTACTGCTTGCTTGTGGACGGTCTATTTCTGAGAGACACTTATTTAACTCTGTAGCAACTTTATCTCTAGTTGTTTTATTTCTCAGGCTTTGTGTGTTGAGTTTAGTTTTGGACCTAGTTTTTTTTTATTACCTTTAATCTGGGGTGGAAGTTTGCCACAACGAGATTATGATTAGAGTTGGCATCAGCACTTGGATATGTTTTTGCGCTTTTGATAGTATTACGGTACCTTTGATTAATCAAGATATAATCAATTTGATTGCGTACAATTCTGCTAGAGGTATGTTGTGGCGAAGTCCATGTGTAGAGCCTTCGAGGGAGTAATTTAAACCAAGTATTGGTTATTACCATTTCGTAGCATTGGCAGAATTCCAGCAGCCTGTCTCCCCTGTCATTTCGATTGCCCAGTCCATGTTCTCCCACCAAGTTTGCGAATCGTCCCTTGCCTATTTTGGCATTAAAATCACCTAATACTATGATACTATGTTGATCTCCTCTTTCTTTGTCATCTTTAATAGCTTGTCTAGATCTTCGTACCATTCTTCCAGTTCCTCAATTGGCTTATCAGCAGTAGGAGCATATGCCTGGATTATATTAATATTTGTGGGTGTTCCTCCTATCTGCAGCAACATGCATCGATCGGACATCGGCACAAAACTTGAGACTGCTCTGCTCAACTCCGTGCCCAGTATCACACCAACGTTATTATAGTGCTTAGGGTTCTTGTTACCGGAATAATAGAACGTTTTGCCCATTAGATTGACTGATCCAGTCCCTGGCCATCTCACCTCGCTTATGCCCAGAATTTGCACTTTCAACCTATTCATCTCCTGGCACACGTTAGCTAGTTTCTCAGCCTCGAATAAACTCGTCACATTCCATGTTGCAATTCGAAACTCCGTCTTGAGTGGTCTGAATTGGTTTAAGTTAGTTTCTAACCGTTTATGTTGATTCCTTCCGGGGATTCTTAGCACTCCCTGACCACCTAAGGTCTGCCGGGGACTAGGGGCCATTGTATTTGTTGTACTTGCCATTGTAATATTCTTAGGAAATAATGAGGTGGTTTCCCCTTGCCTTCCTCATCGCTGTGCAGACGCCTTTCTGTGGTTGCCACTCTGCCGTCTGTTGTCTAATTCACAACCAATTAAGCTTATCTAACTCATGCCTGTGATCAGTTCTGAAGCAGCCAGCTGCTACTGTTCAGTGTTAGTTTTGGTCCACCCCGAGTATTTCATTTCCTCGGTACCACCCAAATCTGGGAGGCGTTCCCCTATCCGCCACCTGGTGAGGCGCACGATGGAGGACTAGCAACCCCGCACGAGAAGAAAACGGCATAAGAACCCTCAAAATATATAGATAATATTATTTCAGAACGAATTTTTTTCTCTGTCAGTCTCTCTGCTAGTAGGCATAATAACTTTCTAACGAATTGAGATATCGTATTCATTTTTAGTAAACAGCACCTGACCAACGAACGGTTTGGGTTTTTTGGGGTAAAACCACTGCAGGGGGTAAGGGATAAATGAGGGGTGGTTTGGTGAAAATTTAGATTTTTCGTTAGAACTCGAGTCATATAAGTTTCGGGGTTTGTGTATTAGAAGAACACTCATCTAATATTCTGTGATGAATTTGAAGTAGGGGTTTAATGTGACAGGGTGAATATGAACTTAATTTTGAAAGAATATTACATTATATTAGTAAGTGTACGTAGACTTTAGTTCCGTCTTTTATTTGTTCATCGAGAAATTCACATCTCACTATAAAATTACTTGGGGCGATGCCCTGAATTTATCACTTATGTGGTGTGACAAAAGTAGATTAGATTAAATTAGATTTTATTGTGAGTGGGCTATTCCAGTCCCTCCACCGCGACCTTAGGTCTATTGTGGCTCACGTCTAATTATTTAGATTTCACCCATCAATTCCAGCTCCCTGAGGGAGTCGATCTTTTCTTGAGGGTGAAAGTTTGTTTGGCAGGTGTATTGCCATCTGAGTGAAGTCGCTTGCCCGTTTCGAAGCTCAAAGAGAGATAACCTCTCTCCGAGTTCGTCTGGACCCGACATCCGTCAGTGTTTGCCTCGAGGCAGTATCATGGAGTCCCGCTCTCGAGCAGCATCTAATCTCCAGTTGTAATCCACCCCTAGAGATCTCAGCTCTCCTCAGGCTCTTCCAAACCTGACACCTAACAGTGTTAAGACTCAAGGCAACATCCCATCGAGTCCCATTCCCGAGCATCACCCCAGCGAGGCCGTCCGTCCGTTTCGTAGCACACAGTATGGGCTCCAAACTCCAGGTGTTTACCACTCATCAGAGATCAGAGCCCCCCGGGACGTCTGGACACACGACACACGCCAGGGCTACATCCAGGGCGGTATCATCTGGAACCCCGTTCCCGAGTAACAACCAAGCGACTCCAATTGTCAGTCTCTGAGGCCACAGTGGCGGCGCCAAACTCCGGGTGCATATCACTCCCCAGAGGTGTATGCTTCCCCCCAGCCTCACCTGCATCAGACCCCCGCCAGTGTTTCATTGACTCGAGGCGGTATCATGAAGTCCCGCCTTCGAGCAGCATCCAGGCGTGGTCGTTAGCCTGTATCGATGCTCACCGAGTAGGCCCAAGTCTCCAGGTGAAATTCACCCCTAGAGCCCCCAGCCATCTCCGGGTTCGTCCAGGTCCAACACCTGCCAGCGTTAGCTTAAATTTCACCCAACAAATCGAGCTTCCGACAGGAGACGACACCTGCGAGGTGAAACTTTGTTTGACAGATGTACTGCCATCTGAGCGAAGTCGCTTGCCCGTCTCAAAGCTCAAAGAGATATAACCTCTCTCCGAGTTCGTTTGGACCAGACATCCGTCAGTGTTTGACTAGGTGCAGCATCATGAAGTCCTGCATCCGAGCAGCATTCAAGTGGGGTCGTTTGTCCGTTTCGAAGCTCACAGAAGAGGCCTCAACCCTTAGTTTTATTCCACCCCTAAAGATCTCAGCTCTCCTCCGGGTTCGTCTAGATCCGACACCCACCAGTGTTAGACTCAAGGCGACATCCCATCGAGCCCCGCTCCCGATGATCGCACAAGCGAGGTCGTCCGTCCGTTTCGAAGCACACAGTGGGGGCCCCAAATTCCGGGTGTTTACCACTCAGCTGGCAACCCCCTCCGGGTCGTCTAGACACACGACACCCGCCAGCACTCAACCCAAGACGGCACCCTTCCGGAACCCTGCTCCCGAGTAACAACCAAGCGCTGGCAATCATCCATTTCTAAGCCCAGAGTGGAGGCCTCAAAATCCCGGTGTACATCACTCCCCAGAGATATCCGCCTCCCTCCAGGCCCACATGGACAAGACCCCCGTCAGTGTTTAATTCCAATTAGTCGCCTTTTACGACAGGCAGGAGTTACCTTGGACCTATTCTTTTAGTTAGTCCCCGGACCCACAGGGGACGTGACAAAATTAACAGAATAGCAGAATAAATCTGAAAGTTCAAGTCGCGGGGAAAAAGTTATAGACAAGTATTTTTTCCTGGCTATCTAAAGATGACCTTGGATTTTATCTTGGCGGTGATTTTCAAGGGTAAATCAAAGTCAACTTCATATTTTCTACGAAATTTAAGTAGGGGTTGATCATGTAGAGTTGAAATATTAAATTGTTTTGTAGTTAAGCAATCGACATCAAATTTGGTGCACAGGTCAGGTCAGGTCAGGTCACAACTTGATGTAGTCTTGGTTTTTTGTAAGTAAGATCGCTTCAGAAAAAAGGGAAGAACTAGTGGGTTGATTGGCGAAACTGACACTTTACTATTAAGAATCGAGTAATATATCGTTCCAGAAGTTTATGGGTACAGGAATATGAATCTTTTCTATGTGGTCAAGTCATGAACCCTACATTCATTTCATGAAAATGTCTTTCTGGGGAGAGTAAATTATCACAGCTATGTGGAAGTTATGATTCAATTAGCAGCACTGTTTCTTAGACATGCCGTTTTCAAAAATTCTGTTTTGTCTATTTAACTTTTGGATATGACACTTTGACAGCTTATTTATAACAGTATAGTATATATATATATATATATATATATATATATATATATATATATATATATGTATATATATGTATATATATATATATATATATATATATATATATATATATATATATATATATATATATATATATATATATATATATATATATATATATATATGCTAAAAAAAGCTTGCTAAAAGAGAAGGTGGCGAGCTCGCCAAGCTCCATGTTCTTGTTTGAAACAACCCCTGAAGAAATTATACAGACAGTGGCAAATATGAAAGATAAAAATTCAAAAGACATATATGGATTTTCAGTCAACCTGCTAAAGAAATATATAGTGTACATCGCTGTCCCACTTTGCTTCTTAATAAATATTTGTTTCAGGGAGGGAATATTTCCTGATCACCTTAAGTTGGCTAGGGTGATTGCTTTGTACAAAAAGGGGATGTCAACTTTTGTGGAAATTATAGACCTATATCAGTGTTGCCGGTAATTGGAAAAAATTTTGAGGCTCTGCTCAAGTCGAGGCTGGTGAATTTTATAGAATCAAGGTCGATTCTGAGTGGAAATCAAGATGGATTTCGTGCAGGAAAGTCAACAGTTACGGCAATGATCGAGATAATTGAGACCATTTTGGCGTCATTTGAGGATATGGAGGAAACAATGCTTTCCAGTATAGACCTGAGTAAGGCGTTCGATTGTGTGGATCACGAGAGGCTTTTGATGAAGCTGCATCATTACGGTATAAGAGGCATTGTGTGGAAGTTGCTTAGGTCGTACCTTGAGAACAGATATCAATTAGTGGACCTAAATGGAGAAAAATCGTCTCTAGTACTAATGAAACAAGGTGTTCCTCAGGGGTCTATATTGGGCACTCTGTTATTCTTTCTCTCTCTCTCTCTCTCTCTATATATATATATATATATATATATATATATATATATATACATATATATATATATATATATATATATATATATATATATATATATATATATATATATATATATATATATATATATATATATATATATATTAACGACCTAATGAACCAATTCCATCGCAAGAACATAATAGCTTTTGCAGATCACACTACCCTCATAGAAAGAGCTGCAAAAGGGACGTGTTGAACAAGAAAGCATTGGCTGGCCTGGATGTTGCTGAAGCTTGGTTTGAGGTTAACAGTTTGGTTGTTAACTCTTGCAACCCAAAACTAATCCTTACCAGCAAAAAGTCCCCTGAACATGCTACTATTTTACTACTGGGTTTTGTAGTTGATGACACGCTTTCGTGGATTCCACACATTTATGCGCTTTGCCTTAAGCTGTCAACTGCCATATTTTCCGTAAGAAGAATAAAAATGGTTGTCGGAGAGAGTGCAGCATTGTTAACATACCATGCGCATTTTCATAGTGTGGCGACGTATGGCATCATACTTTGGGGTGCTGTGGGTGGTGCATCACGAGTCTTCCTGAAGCAGAAAAAAGTGGTGAGGGTGTTGGCTGGTGTGCCTCAAACGACAAGTTGCCGGGATTTGTTTGTGAAGTACAGAATCCTTACCATCCCGTGCGTGTACATTCTTTGCTGTCTGTGTTATCTCCACAGTCACCAAAGTGAATTTGTTAGGCACTCAGACCTTCACTGCCACAACACAAGAAATAGGGACAAATTCATCACACCAAGGTATCGCTTGGCAAGGTTCCAGTCTTCCTGTGCGTTCATTGGCGTTAGATTGTATAACAGACTGCCGTTGGCTTTCCAGGAACTAGAGAGTTAGATCTTTAAAAAAAACGATAAAGAACTTTTTATTAAAAAACGCTTTTTATTCTGTGGATGAATATTTATCCTGCCGCTTTTAATCATGTTTGTCAAAGTGTCTTACAGTTGTGTTGTAATGGATCGTCGTAGTCTTAATGTGTTATTTGTACTTATATTTTAGATGTAGACATGCCTTGTAAGCTTTGAAGGTAATAAATATGTATGTATGTATGTATGTATGTATGTATCTATGTATGTATGTGTATGTATATATATATATATATATATATATATATATATATATGTATATATATATATATATATATATATATATATATATATATATATATATATATATATATATATATATATATATATATATATATATATATATATATATATATATATATATATATATATATATATATATATATATATATATATAGCAACTAAATTCAATATTGCTTACTAGAAAATTTCCAGGCTAACTAGATATCAATATACCGTCGTATGTCGTATGTGTTCAGTATTTCCCAATGTCTCAGCAGTATTGAATCTTACTCCGTTCCTGTTTAAAAGGATACAGCGAAGGTGGAAAGAGCGACCGGTAAAGAGTGGAACCTGTTACGCCGCGCAAAGACTGCTCCGGCTCATCGTATATCTTAATTTGCTATGTTATTCAAATGAGTTGTCTCCAAAGTGTGCCAGCAAACGTTTCCATTCTTTTGCTTGTATTTTACTTCTCGTCTTTTATATTTATATCGTGTTGTTTACTGCAGTTCCAACCATAAGTTTTCCGAGACAATGAGCTGTATGATTTAACATACTTTTCAAGTCACTGCTTAATTTTATTAACGTAAGAGCGTTAGCTATTTGTAACAAGTAGTGTTCATAATAAAATAAGGTGTAAAGTGCTATATGTACAATACTAAGCTGCTATATTATTTAGCGAATTTTGAACGAAAAACCGCCGCCTTTACACAGGTGACAACTTTCGAATTCTCGAAAATAATTGAGATTTTGACAGAGAGGATAGAAATTCAACCCATTTTAACCCTTCTTCAAAACAGCACAATTTTCCAAAACACCATCTTAGTTAGCTTCGATATTGTTTCCTTGTTCACTAATATACCTCAATCTGAAACCTTTGACATTCTGAAAAATAAACACAATGTTTCAGACGATACCCTAGCCCTTCTAGAACATTGCACATCTAACACCTATTTCCTTCTCCAAAACAAAGTTTTACAAACAGGTTCGAGAAGCTGAATGGGTTCACCACTCTCTTTTGCACTGTCTAACATTTTCATGAAAAATTTTGCGACACAAGTTCTCAATTCACCCCAACCAAAACCAACCTGCTGGTTAAGATACGTTGGCGATATTTTCGCTATTTGATCACAGGGTACAGAATCTCTGGACGAATTATTTTCTCGCCTAAATAAAATTAACCCCCAAATCCAGTTAATCATGGAAATAGAAAATAATTTCTCTTTGCCTTTCTTAGATGTACGCATCACTAAGAATCCAATCAGAGAATTTTCTTACCTCTTACGCTGTCTACCGAAAACCAACCCACACCAATCGCTATCTTAATTCCAAATTACACTATCACCCCTCGCACTAAATTCCGTGATTCGAACACTAATAACACGATCTCTTAGTTTATCGGACGTCCACAATAATCAGACGGAATTAAACTTCTTAAGGCAGACATTGCTTGAAAGTGGATACGACAAAAATCACATAATACGAAACACGAGAATCGCACAACAACCAGCTACTAAACCTCAATAATAACAGTCCTCGCAACAGCACAAAGTATATATATATATATATATATATATATATATATATATATATATATATATATATATATATATATATATATATATATATATATATATAAATAAATGTGTCACCGATAAAATTAGCCGAATTTTTAGAACCCATAGTATCAAAACAATATTCACAACAGAGCAAAAATTGTCGAATCTAATAAACTCCCAAGAATACGACTCTAAACGAATCCCACGGAGTTTACGAAGTTGCTTGCTCCGACTGCTCCCGAACTCATATAGGTCAAGCGAACAGACGTATTCACAATAGAATATATAATTTCTCTTGAAATGCATAACTGCCACCGAAGAGAAAGGATGTGCGACAGCACTATTTTGGTGAACAGAAATGCGGTGCAATTCAAAAAGGTGACAAAATTTTTGGGTGTTAGAATTGACAGTATCCTGTTATATATAGACCAGATTGATCACGTGTGCAAGAAATTAAATTCCGCGTTTTATGCAATTTTGATGCTTAAAGATTCATTAAGGTCGGAACATCTGCTGAAAGTCTATTACGCGGCTGTCTATTCACATCTGAGTTACGGAGCCAATCTTCGGACTGCCATAAAATATTTGTGCTACAGAAACGAATCCTGAGATTAATATACAATCTACCTTATTGGCACTCTTGTCGTGACATTTTAAAGAAAAATAACATTATGACGTTAACATCAGTTTATTTGTTCCATCTGTTAACTTACATTCATAAAAACAAGAGAAGATTTGTTATCAACTCGGATTTTCATGGGTACAACACTCGTGAAAAATATACTTTTCACCTGAATAAATGTCATCATTCTTTTTTTAAGAAGTCGCCATGTTATGCGGGTTGCTTTTTGTACAACCAGCTGCCTTGTTCTTTGAAGGACACAAATTGTACAAAAAAATTTAGAAAGCAACTGAAGGTTGCTTTAATTACTCATAGTTTTTATAGTTTGAGTGAATTTTGTGAAGCTGCACTGTGAACGTATGTTTTTTGTTGTGATGTGAAGCTCGTTAGATTTTAGATTTTTGGGCACGTACCTTTGATAAGTTGTGATACGTTTTTTATCTTTTGTAGGTTTTTTGACTTGTCCGATTTACAATAATTGTAACTATTGGAACAAATAAATATTATTATTATTATTAATATAAAAACAATCTCTCTCATGTCTAGGGTTGAACACACTGAGACCTTAGAGACGAACTCCAGTGATATTTGGGAAGTAGGCAGCTTGAGGCCCAGTAATCAAGCTACAAAAACCTAACCTATCCTTATCCGCCGCTCTAAGATGTAGGCAGACTGAGGCCGGTGGCCCTCTTAATCCTCCTGATCCTCTAAGTGCCGTAACCAATGCCCCCACTTAACTGACCGTGACCCTACTACTTTCACTGATAACGAAGCAGGTAGACGGAACGACATATATAAGACCAGACTTACAACGAACTGCCAGATCTCTCTGAGGCCTAGGGTTGAACACACTGAGACCTCGCAGACGATCTCCGGCGAGATTTGGGGAGTAGGCAGATTGAGGCCCCGTAATCGAGCTACAACAACCCAACCCACATTTGTCCTTCGCTCTAAGGAGTATGCAGATTGAGGCCTTAGAGTGTCCTTACATATCTCCTTTATCTCTTGAAAACAGGAGCCGAAACGTCGAGTTTTTCTAAATTCTGGACGCGGTTCAACCCGAGAACGAAGTATGTCTCATACATATATATATATATATATATATATATATATATATATATATATATATATATATATATATATATATATATATATATATATATATATATATATATATATATATATATATATATATATATATATATAGACTGTTTCATTAAGTCTGGCCAGCGGCCATATCTCGGAAACTACTGGGCCTAGACTTTCGCAAAAAAAAAAATTCGTAACTAAGGTAGACATGAGAAAATCCTGGAAAATATTTTTAAGTGCCGCATCTCACCGCAAGGGGGCGCAATTGAAAATCAACGATTAAACTTTTATAATTCTCCAAAAATTTCCACATCAAGATATACTTTTGATAACATCGTCAGTAAGCTTACACAACTCTGCATGATTTTGGTTTGTGGCTTATTGGCGTAGCGACGCTGATAAGAGTGAAGAAGCCATTGAAAGTGTAATCATTTGAATCGCTGTAACTTTTAAACGACCCGTCCCATTTGAGTAGGCTTGAGCTTGTTTCGACGAAAAATGTAAGTATTTTCAATTTCCATATCCATTTTTGCAGAGTAGTTCCCAAGAAAATTACTAGATGGCGTAATTTATAATCATAACAATTTTTTTTGATTTTACTCCGAAAATGCAAATCATATGGTATAATTACGACACCATAATCGGAAATTAGATTAAATTTCTAAAAACCTGAAAACCGTATTTATATATATCTGCTCGTTTCAGAGTTATTGTCAAAAGAATAATTTTAAACACTTTATTTGAAAAAAAGACAATTGAAAGATAATAATTATGGAATACTTTTTAAGGAAACAATTAGAATATTATAAATGTTCAAAATCTCCACCGTTTTGTAAAGTACAACTATTAATGCTTTTTCTGGTACTGGAAATTGCCGTTTTAATTTCAGCTCGTGAAATCGAATTTATGGCATTTTTTATTCTCTCATGTTGTTTCGTGTGGTTGGTCGCTTTTTATAACCAATGTCTTTTATTCGTCCCCATAAGTAAAAATCTAATAAAGATAAATCCGGGGATCTCGGTGGCAACGGGAACAAACTACCCCTTCCAATCCAGCGATTTGGGTAACTAACATTCAAAAAATCACGGGCCCTTTGCGAAAAGTGTGCTGGGCATCTATCCGGTTGATGCCGCATGGATGTTCTTAGGTCAATAGAAACATCTTCTAAGTGGACCGGCAACTTGTTCTCTAAAAAGTTTAAGATACGCCATTTATATGGCTATTAAAAATAAATGGTCTGATAATTTTGTGTCCTAAAACTCCGCACCACACGTTTACAATTCCACCTGTTTTGGTGATCTACTTTGCGCATCCAATGAGGATTTGTTTGTAGACAATAGTGCAAATTGTGTAAAATAACACTGCCACAACTATTAAATGTAGCCTCATCAGTCCATAAAACCAGGAAAAGAAATTGAGGATTCTCGTAACACACCTCTCTGAGCCAGTAGCAATAGTCGAGGCGCCTGTCAAAATCAGTTTCTGATAGGGCCATGTGTAAAACTACATGATAGGGATGCAGCTTAAATGTCCTTAAAATTATGATCACTAAGTGACACTTATGCCTAGATCTAAGGAAATTTCTCTTGTACTTAAATGCGGATCCGCTTCTTCGTACGCAAGAACGTTTATGGTATTGTCTTCATTCCTTACCGGACGCCTTCTGATAGGAACTGAAATGGGTCGTACACTTCCTGTTCGCCTTAAGCATATTGCCAGTCGCGGAAATACTCTTCTGGTATAGTGCCTTCGTTCAGGATATCTGACAGAATATTCTCGTTCCGCAATATCTGCATTTTGAAAACATTTAAAATATACTGCAAGCATATCGTAAGCCTCGGCATCGGTATAACCCATTTTTGAAAGTAGGTATAGCACAAATTCTGATTAAGAAGATATTCAAAAAAAAAATCAAGGAGAAACGTTTGTTAACACAACACCTGACAAAACTGAACTAGTTGACAACTATTTCAATTTATATATCTCCATGGAATCCTGCCTATTTTGTTTCACGGCTATCAAGATTTATTTATCAAAACACCGTATTATAAATATGCCTAAATTAGAAGTTTTCCTTGATTATGTGATCAAATGGTTTTTGGGCCATTGGATTAATGTGTGACAAAACGTACGCAAACGTAAAGTTTAAAAAAAATTTGTCAAGAAATGCTTGACTACGAAACTACGAAAACAATAAAGTGTTTAAAATTATTCTTTTGACAATAACTCTGAAACGAGCAGAGATATTTAAATGCCATTTTCACGTTTTCTTTTCGAAATTTAATCTACTTTTCGATTATGGTGTCGTATTTATACCGTATAAGTTACATTTTCGGAGTAAAATCAAAAAAATTGTTATGATTACAAATTACGCCATCTAGTAATTTTATTGGGAACTAGTCTGTAAAAATGGGTACGAAAATTGAAAGTGCTTACATTTTTCTGCGAGGCAAGTTCAAGCTTACTAAAATCGGAAGGGTTGTTTATAAGTTACATCGATTCAAATGATTACACTTTCACTGGCTTCCCCACTCTTTACAGGGTCGCCAGGCCGATGAGCTTCAAACCAAAATCATGCAGAGTTGTGTAAGCTTACTGATGATGTTATCAAAAGTATACCTTGGTGTGGGAACTTTTGGAGAAATGTAGAATTTTAATATTTGATTTTCAATTGCGCTCCCTTGCGGTGAGAGTCATAACTTAAAAATATTTTTCCGGATTTTCTCATGGCAACTTTAGTTACGAACTTTTTTCCGCGAAAGTCTAGGTCCAGTAGTTTCCGACATATGGTCGCTGGCCAGCCTTAATGAAACAGCCTGTATATATATATATATATATATATATATATATATATATATATATATATATATATATATATATATATATATATATATATATATATATATATATATATATATATATACAGTGTGTCCACGGATTGAGTGTGTGTAAGGTATAAGTGACAAAAAATTTTTGAATTAGATTATGATACTCTGGGAATCGCTCCTGCTTTGTCTTAAACTAAGGCCCAGTAGTTTCCGACAGATGGTCGCTGGCCAGCCTTAATGAAACAGCCTATATATATATATATATATATATATATATATATATATATATATATATATATATATATATATATATATATAGTGTGTCCACGGATTGAGTGTGGTTAAGGTATAAGTGACAAAAAAATTTTGAATTAGATTATGATACTCTGGGAATCGCTCCTGGTTTGTCTTAAACTAAGGCCCAGTAGTTTCCGACAGATGGTCGCTGGCCAGCCTTAATGAAACAGCCTATATATATATATATATATATATATATATATATATATATATATATATATATATATATATATATATATATATATATATATATATATATATATATATATATATAGTGTGTCCACGGATTGAGTGTGGGTAAGGTATAAGTGACAAAAAATTTTTGAATTAGATTATGATATTCTGGGAATTGCTCCTGCTTTGTCTTAAACTAAGATGTTGAGGAAATGAACAAAATCAATTAATATACAGGGTGGTTTAGAACTGATTTAATTAAATATGTTAGGAGTAAACTACCTTCGTTTATAAAGATACCGCGAAAAGTTGTTAACAAAACTTATTTAGAATTAAAATTTATGACAGGTTCTCAATTTTCAGCCAGATCAGCCTCCTTTGAATTTTCAAGTACATTATTAAGATTTTTTCCCTATTAACATGGAGCTTTTTACCTGTGGTTTTCTGAACGCAGGTGCGCAAAGTAAGTAACCATGCAATGTTAAATAATAATTTATTAGTAAAATACAAAACGCTTATTGCTAACAAAAATCAAAACGAACAACGAAAAATAAATAAATTATTCAAATGTGCTGCCACCAACCGATACACATAACTCAGCCTGTTTAGTAAATGCTTTGTAGGCATTTTGAATATGTTAAATTGGAATACCGTCAATTGCCTCTCTCAACCTCAGTTTCAAGAAATCAAGATCGTTGTTTAATCGAGCCGCGTAGAGTTTCTGTTTGAGATAGCCCCATAAATAAAAGTCCATTAAGGTAAGATCGGGACTTCTGGGAGGCCAAGGTAATGGCCCATATCGACCAATCCACCGCCCAGGAAATTCGCGATCTAACCATTCTCGAACGAGTCCTGTTGCATGGGCTGGGTGGCCGTCATGCTGAAAGTATGCTGTTTCTAGTCACATGTTATGCAAATGGTCTCGAAGAATATTTTCCAGCATTTCCAGATAACTGTACTGGTTCATATTCCTCTTAAAAAAATTTGGCCCAATTATCAAAGTGTAAGAAACAGCACACCACACATTTACTTTTTTATGGCATTGTCTTCTGCAATTAACTCTATAATTTGGATTCTCCATAGACCAATGCCGTGCATTTTGGGAATTTACCACCCCATTAATGGTGAAAGTGGATTCGTCCGAAAAAATAATACTTTTGCCAAAATTGTGATTTTGTAGATATTGCTCGCCGTACCATAAACAAAAATCTAATCGTTGTGGCTCGTCATTTTCTTCCAAAGTGTGTATAAGTTTTTCTTTGAACGGTTTCACCTTGTTGGTACGATAAATTTGCTGCAAATACGATTTGCTAATACTGCCAATTTCTAATGCCCTTCTTCTTAATGATAATTCCGGAAAACGCCCAACAGAATCCATAGCTAATGCAGCTGCAGCATTGTTTTCTCCATTTGGGTCGGATTTTGTCTTCTTAACATTTAAAACACTCCCAGTACGCATACATTTTGTAACAACTTTTTTTACACCAGTAGCGGAAACGGAATAATTTGGCCAGCGTTCAAGAAATTTTCTTATCACTCCCTGATAAGAATGTTCTTCACCCAAACCATAGCACTGCACAATAAACACTTTTTGTTCTGTTGTTAACATTTTTAAATACAGAAGCTTGCCGTTCGTGACAAATAAAATTGACGTTTAAATTTTCCAAATAAATAGTATCCCGGGAAACGAACAAGGCAGAGCTCAAGTAGCCATGCAACACGCCAATTATTCCTTCGAATGTCCAATTGTGCGTTTACTTTACTTCTTTTATTTGTTGAGATGAAAGCAAACCTAATTAATTACGGTAAAGACTTTTTTAATACCGTTTCAAGTATTTTTTAAAGTACACCTAATCACAGAAGCCGTCGATCGTCATTTAAATAAAGTCGCAGCTAAAAAAAAATCATAGTAGGCTGATGTGTTTGAAAATTGAGTGCCTGTCATAAATTTTAATTCTTAACAATTTTTGTTAATAACTTTTTGCGGTATCTTCATAAACGAAGGTAGTTTACTCTTAATACATTTCATTACATCAGTTATAAACCAGCCCGTATATTAATTGATTTTGTTCATTTTCTCAACATCTCAGTAAGACAAAGCAGGAGCGATTCCCAAAATATCATAATCTAATTCGAATTTTTTTTGTCACTTATACCTTACCCACACTCAATCCATGGACACATTGTATATGTATTTATATATGTGTGTTTATGTGTGTGTTTTTTTTCTATTTATGTGTATATGCCAAAAACCAAGGGTGGAAGCCGCCCTCTTTGCCGATGCCCATGTTTCTTGATCAAATATATCAATTTTCTACTCAAGGTCTATCATTTCATTTATTATGCAAGTAAAACTGCAGTTTTTATGCAATTTTCATTCATAATTCACCTGTTGAGTAACATCTGTCTCTTATATCACAACAGCTACTAAATTATGGAGTTACTCATGACATGTTCTCTTGTAAAAGAATACATGCAATTGAAAATCGTTCCTTGCCTGCTATTCCATCGATTGACTTCGACGAAAACTAACTACGTGTCTCAATTAGCATACAGAAAATTATTTAAGGCATCTTTCCCACGACAGTATGTATGTTTATGGATTTGCGAATAGATTCACACACACATAATATGCATATGTACTCTTGAAGGACGCCACAGAATGCACGAGGTAGCCTTCGACAATGACCATCGGCTACTTGAACTGAATATGGTATTAGAAGGATGGGAATGTGTGAAATATCAATGAGGCGAATTAAAAAACCATCATTCATTCAACGATATGACATCCTGTGTATGTCTGGACAGCTAAATAAAAAGGATGTCTTTTAAGATAATAACTTTGGGTCGCCTTTGAATCTTAAAATTTGATACGATTTTATGTGAATCTACGGGGTATAGATATTTCTAGAGGCAAACATGTTTCTGATGTATTTACGAGGGGGTATTAAAAGGTACTTAATCTAGAATGGGGAACACAATATTGGTTGTATTCAACCTAAACTCCTCTAAGCTTCATACAGCAAGTGGCCCTTCGAATTCTAGAACTTCCAGAATTCGAAGGGCCACTTGCTCCAGTTAGCTCACGCGCTGGCTACGTCCTTCACCACTAAAAACCAACAGTGAAGCCAGAGAAGTATTCTCCAAGTCTGTATGCAGTATGGACAAGTTTCACCAAGTAAGGGCAACAACAATCAATGAATCCTCTAAGCTTACCATTTTTTTAGAACGCTCGTAAGGGAATTCTAAACTCTTTAAAAATATTTATCTTGGCTCTAAATGACTCCTCAACGGCAAAATGAATTCGTTATCACGTGAAAATGGTTTACCTTTCAATTTTTTTTGAGCTTTGAGAATTAATATCTGAATGTGCTAAATCTTAAGAATATGGCGGGTGGTCAGCGAATTCAAATCCAATTGTTTGTGAGAAAGGGCGTTGTGTTGCAAAAATAGGACGCCCTTTGGCCCAGTTTCGCGCGTAATTTAGTTAATAATTTACTATAGTATGCTCCCGTGACAGTTATACCCTGTTTCAGAAAATCTCGCAAAATTATGTTGACCCAGAAAGCTGAAGCAAGAGCTTTGCCAGCCAACTTTTGAACACGGATTTTTTTCGTGGAAAACACGAATGCTTCCACTTTCAGTTTGCAGTTTGGACCCTATTCAATTTTTGCATGTCAAACTGTGACAGCTTATTTATAAAACATCATAGCAGTTTCAATGGTAACTAGACTAATTTTTCTTACTGAAAAATTTCCTAGCTAACTCGTAACCAATATCTTTGTAGATATATTTGTTCAATAATTAAAATAATAATAATATTTATTGGCCAAGCTGGATACATACATAAATGGCATATCTGGTACGTCAAATATATAAAAAGTCTGGACGCAGCAAGTGCGTTATGATAGTGAATTGTCATAAAAATGTTTCTAATAGCAAATATGTTTGCGTTGTTTTTAGTGAATGTTCTTTAAAAAATTCACTATTCAGGAGATTCGTGTTTATATATATATATATATATATATATATATATATATATATATATATATATATATATATATATATATATATATATATATATATATATATATATATATATCCGACTCAAAAAATAATGGACCGATTTTGATGAAATTTGGTAAGTGCTTTCCTTTTGCAAGTGGCTTGGATAAGTTCGTTAGTCAGGAAAATCGGCCCAGGTTTTCCCGGAAAATTTTGTGTTTTCTTTCAAAAAAAATTATATCTCTGTAAATAACAAAGTAAGGGCAATAAAATTAGGTACGCGGGTTGGTGTCATTATAGGTAAATTACTTACCAAAATTTAGCTGTGTAGGTTTAAATAGAAAAAAGTTATAGGCATTTAAAGAAAAGTAAATCGGGGTTATCTCAAAACGTCAAAGTCGCGATTTAAAACGTCAAAATTGGCAACATTTAAGCAAACAACCTGAAACTAATACAGGCCATGGAAAGAAACTGTCTCAAAAAGAATGTTTTGCAAACCCTGAAGTCTTAGCTTCAATCGTCATTGTCCTTCATTTTATCTTAAATAAGGGCGATAAAATCCTTTCTGTGATCTATACTGCCTTATAATAATTGTCAGTGATGGTTTAGTCATTTGAGCGGTTTTCGAGTTTAAATAAAACTTGTGTTTAGGATAAAAACGCGAGTTAAGTTGTGGTTCTTTGTTTGCGTCCCGATGCATTTTTCTAACGTTAATCAGAAAGGGTTCCTGCATGTTATCGAAGCTTGATTCAGTTAGCGGTGAATTTCACCTGAGCAAATTCACGTCTTAATTGCGATTTGCAAAGTTTCCGCCAAGCGAATTCAGAACATCGAGATGGTTGTCAAATGGTTTCCTAATATTGGGGCAATAAATCCACCAACCCAATAACCTAGTGAAAAGTACCACTCATTTTCTTCAGCTTCTACTCTCTCATTGGAATCTGTGAACCTGTGTCAAGTACTCATAGTTGATTCCACTTGGAAGGCATCTTCATAAGGTCATCAGGTAATTCAAGGCAGGAAGATTTGGGTGAGTCTATGTAACTCTTTTCTCTGAACTGGCAGAATTTTTCATGCAGCAATCTAATATCTGAAGCCTTATAACTTATTTTCAATAATTAATGTAGAAATTTCACGTAGGAATATATTTTTATAAAAGGGAGCCTCACTCAAAGCACTGGCCGGTTAACTAATTGAAAAATTAATCAAATTGATTGACAAACGTCAAGTGATATAACTAATAATTTGTGTTTGCTTTTGAGCTGTAAAATATAGCATTTCCTTTTACATATAGAGCTGAAGTGGCTAACATCAGTATTTTAGTAACATGCACCATCTTTATCTTATTGTTTTGTCATATGTAAGTGAATTGATAATTTCTTTTGCTTGAAGTTCTTGCTGTTTTTCTGATTTTTATTTCATTTTGTTTGCTATTCCAAATTTAATTTATATGAATAAATTTAATACCTTGTTACATTAACATATGTGTTTGATTGAAGAGAAATTCCTCCCTATTATCTACTTTCTTTTGGCGTCTGCACAAACAATTTATTCTTACTAACGATTATCTATAGATCTAAATTTCAATATTACCTGGCACTAGTCTGGGGCGCCCACACATATAGGACTCCAGGCAGTGCGAAACAAACAAAGAACGAACGTGAGTATCCAACTACATCCAGATCGGTCAACCTCCTAAAAGTATTGCTAATCTTAATAAATATGATAATCTGATAGCTAGCTATTTTAGGGTAGCGTGTTATAGGAAATCGTGACCTCACTATTGAGCAGATCTATGTCCACCTGAGGTCAATTACAATATACCACGGTTCTAAGTTTTTCTTTGAACGAGGTAACAGCATGTAGAGCAAAAACATGATAGGCCCCAATATACTTTTCTCCCGACTGGGCCGTAGCACCTACAAAATGTGCCTCATCAGTTCTAACATGTATTTCTCGATCCTGCAGATAAGACATAAGCAACTGATGCGCACAAATGATTGTATGTCCTATGGCCTACAACATCGAACGGATGAAATAAATAATAGAATATAGCAATTAGATATTTGGTCGCATCGATCAAGTCATAGATATTTTGAGAAAAATGTATAGTAGCTTTTTCTACCGAATGCGCTTTCCGAAATCCATATTATTAAGGCATTAGAAGCTTGTAACTTACAAAAAATTTGACCAATTTCTTGTTCATTGATTTTTCGATTATTTCCTGCAATGTACCTACTGGCAATGGTCAGTTGCTTGTAGTTTTCAAACCTTTTTTATATGCCGGGATAATTTTTGAAAATCTAAATTTGTTTAGAAATGTACACTTCTCTAACCCGAGGTTATTGAGATCAAAACTCCCAACATAATGTTGGCTCACTCTTTAATTATGTCGACAACTAATCGTGTCAAGTATAATTCTTACTTTTCAGTGACAAAATCAAACACGTCATCTTTAGTAAAAATATTATGGTTGTTAGAGGTTCCAGAATTATTAACCAGCCCATTCGCCTCAAGTTTCTCGCGGATGGAAGTTACATAAAAAATCTATCAAAAATTACAGAACATCTTCCGGTCCTTCGATTAAAGCATGTTTCAAAACACATTGTCATCGAGGTTATGAATTTATCGTAGCATTGGCATCACTTTCTGCGGAGAAGTAAGAAATGTAGCAGATTATTTATCCACTAAGTGAAGATTGGAAGCCTGAATTCAGAATGTTTCATCCTCTGATGACGCTAACTTGGTTAGTGAAACGATCGTCAGGTTTTTTTAAATGTGTTGTGGTGATTTGGGTTCTCCAAGTGTACTTATTAGATTATTTATTTCTCAACATAAAATTGATCCAGAGTAATCTATTTGTTTAGAGGAAATAAATATCACTGTTAATTATGGTGCTTTCATTTTTGTATAGATTTAGATTAGTGTATACCTATATCTTTCCAATACAATTCAGCGCTTTCCATTAGGTGTGTGAAGAACTATTTTTTAACCCACATTAATAAATGCTTCGCATTATATAAAATATTTTTCACTCCGCCTTATCAAATGCCTTTTTCAAGCCTACAAAAGTATTTGTATGTGTTCTTCTTATGCCTAATTTCTCCTTATTTCGTCTCTTTCTTCCTCCTTTCGCCTGTTGGCCTGATTAGGGGAGAGGGGGGATGATTCAACCAGGGGGTAGATTCAACCAGTCAGTTTATTATTGTTGTGGTTTGAATCTCCCCCATTTTTGCTACTGCAGTGACGTCCTTACCTCAATCACATCTTCTGTCAAAGTTATTCCATGTATTGGCCGGTTACCGAAAAAAAGGAAAAAATATTTCTCATTTTTTTAGTTTCAAGGTAAGAAATTTTCGTTTTTTAAACAGCTTTATATTTAAGACAGTAGGTTACTAATTTTCAAATAAAAATATGTATGTAACAGTAAAATGTATGTATTAATGAATGCCATATGAGGTTCTAACCTATAGCTTTACTGTTTGTTTTCTAAAAAATATTTTATTCGTATGCTGCATGCACCACTGGTTGAATGTACCCCATACAAATTAAATTTGTTTTAGATGTCTCGTAAATACGTCCGAGAGGCTAACAGATTGGATATTGATGAACATATGATGCGACAAGCTTTAAAAGATTGTCTAAAACACATTCATAGTGCTAGAGAGGCAACAAGAATGTATGGTATCAATCGTAACACGTTACAAAGTCGACTCATGAATATAGTTAGACGTAACAAGCAAAACCACTACATTGACTCTGATTCTGGAACAGAAATGGATCCATCTGAAAAACGGGAATTCCAAAATAAATATACTGTTCATCAAGTTTATACCAACATTGAATTTACGCAATATATCAAAAGGTCGTCTAATCTTAACTACGGTTTATCATACAGGCAGATTCGAACACTTGCATATGATTATGCAAAGATAATTCCTGGCGACAAATATCCTGCTTCTTGGAATGAAAACAAAATTGCGGGTAAGTGTACGTTAAAAGTACCTGCTCAATATTAGAATTTTTCACATTTTTTAATAATCAATTTAATTTTAAAGGCACAGACTGGATGAAGTATTTTATGATGAGGCACCCTCATTTTTCGAGAAAACCGGAGACCACCAGCTTAATCAGAGCTACGGCTTTTAATAAGGACCTCGTTGAAAAAATTTTTAACAACTATAGCTCTTTATTGGAAAAATACAAATTCGGGCCAGACCGAATCTACAATCTAGATGATACGGGAATTACGACAGTGTTAAGACCTGTTAAAGTTGTAACCAGTAAAGAGAAAAAAACAGGTTGGACAGGTAGCTTCTGGTGAACGAGGAGAGCTTGTCACATTTGTGGGTATCATAAATGCGATAAGTGGAACTATACCTCCTGTTTACATATTTCCACGAATAAGAAATCCCGAAGATTATTTGACTGATGGTCCAGAGTCCAGTCTTTCACTTCGTAATAAATCTGGATGGATGACCAAAGAGTTATTTCCAGCAGTTATCAAACATATTATTCAATATACTAATTGATAATCATGAATCGCACCACACATCAGTTGAAACAATTAAATTGTGCAGGGAAGCTGGAATAAATCTTTTATCATTCCCTCCTCATACTACGCACCGACTCCAACCTTTAGACATAGGAATATATGGCCCATTTAAATCAGCACTGGCAGTAGCATATTTTGTCATCCTGGTAAAATACTTACCATCGTAAATATTGGCGAATTGAATAAATTGGCATATTTTCGTGCATTTTCGATCCCTAACATAGTTAGTGCATTTAAAAAGCCAGGATTGTGGCCGATCAACAGACTTGTTTTTTCAGACAATGATTTTGTGGCCAGTTCTGTTACTAACATTGAAATTGAAGTTTCAAACAAGAAAAACTCTGGAGAAGCTGATCAAATTCCAAGCACATCGCAAAATGTTTCTGCCCGTCGAAATAAAAGGCCAGCTCAAGACATCTCTTTAGAAAAATGTAGACCATTTCCCAAATCTAGCGAACCAAAGAAAACTACCAAGAGAAAAAGGGAGTCTAAGTCAAAGATATATACATTCACTCCGGAAATGAAAGAAAAAGAGTGCCTAGAAATGGAAGGAAATAGAAAATTATCTTTGAAGATTAACAATAAGGCAGTTAAGTACACTAATCATAAGAGCACCAAGAGAAATGTATTTTCCCAGAACAATGTTAGTTCTTCAAGTGATTCTGACATGTCCGTAAATTTAATAGATTCTGATGATGATGAATCACTTGATGATTTTCCACTGTTAAATTATACCGACTATGTGATAAACGAAGGAGATTTTCTTTTGGTAAAATTTTGTTCTAAAACTGCACAATACTATATTACGTTGGGAAAAAAGGTTAACAAAAATTTAAATGAATATGAAATTAGGTTTCTAAGACGGCGAAATAACTCAAGTGCTTTTGTTTCTCCCAATGTTGATGACATTTCGACAGTCGAAAGAGAAGATGTTGTGGCTGTTTTACCAATGTCAACAACTGCGAGACCAACTGCAAGAACATCATCAATTTTCAATTTCAAATACAACTTTAGAGGCTGGGACATTCGATAAAAATACCATATACCTACATGTGTTCACATCTTACATTATTCTGTGTATATCTCTTTAAGTATTACTTTAATAAATAATATTATTTTTAATGCATACTTTAACATTTTCTACTGGTTTAATCTACCCCTGGACTTGGTTTAATCTACCTCATATACGGGGAAGTTTCAACCAGTTGCAAGGTATTTTTCAAAAACATATATTTTACAATTTGTGATTTTTTTTAGTTCCTAATGGGTATAACTTAACTGTCAAAG
Source organism: Tillus elongatus (assembly GCA_964006375.1). Lineage (NCBI taxonomy): Eukaryota > Metazoa > Arthropoda > Insecta > Coleoptera > Cleridae > Tillus > Tillus elongatus. The sequence goes on along the minus strand of OZ023270.1, from coordinate 67,195,388 downwards.
TAACAGCACTGTAGTATGACTGAAAAAATTCAACATTTTTCCATTAATAAGAGTACCATAAGCTGAAACATAAAAACTAGTTCCCCCCTTTCCCCTACTTGCTCCACTTCTTTAGTGGCTGGGTATAATTCCGAACTAATGTTTATCAATGTAATTCTGAATTTTGCTTCTTATTCTATTTCTCGCTATGATAAGCACCCTTTTAATAAATTAATTAATAAAATAACGAAATAGCTGAAATATCAAACACACTCCATCTTAATTTTTTCACAAGTCCTACATTTGATCTGAGAAATCTGCTATAAACTGTTGGCGATGTTATTTTAGGACAACTTGAATAAATTTTAAAGAATTCTGCGTTTAGGTCAATCCTGGCCTGAAGCTACAATACAACGCACAAACGATCAAGACGGCTTAGTGCGCCGACATGGATGCAGACATGATAAATAATTTTTGATACGGAAGTCCGATAATGATTGAATCTAGATTACAGCTACTGCATTTGAATTTGTATAAGAGAAAATAAAAAAAATCAGGCAGGAATCGATTTATATTTCAACATAATTTTATTCATTAGCGAAACTTCAGCTCGCGTTTAGATTTATAGACATTGAGTAATGTATTTACTGACAATACGATATTTAATATTATAGATCATTATTCACTGCCCTGCAGTCTGTGGCATTGGAATGCCACTCGAACATCACTATGCAGGTAGAAATACAGCAGGAAATGCGTAAAGAATCGCTATCCCCATCGTGCGGCGTTTAGCTGAAGCTTGACGGGAAGAATAATAAATGAAATACCAGAGTCTCCTCTCTTAACTAATTCAAAACCAAAACATTGACTATGTCGAGTCAATGGCATATAGAACTCAATTTTACCACAGCATAAGAAACAATATGCTGTGATTGTACTAAGCCAGCATTATTATTATAAGTCCGTAAAAACAGTACATTTTTTCTTCTGAAAATATAGTTATATAGTTATTCTGTGTGTGAGATGGTGGACGGCCTTAGAATCTGGCGTCCATTGGTCACAGTCAATGATCTAAATAGATCTTTGGTCACAGTATAGTTACTCTATTAGTCATGAAGTTCACTGAGAATTAACAAATGTATGATTTAGTCAATGATGTAATGCATTGACAAAATTGTTAAAATAACTAAAGATACCTTATATGGTTGACACAACGTTTACTTTCATTTTTCAGGTCAAGATGACACTAGTAAACTAGCTTTTTAAACGATTTTATGTCTTTTCAGAGCTCTCTAACAATAACATTTTGTAATCGAATTTTAACGCACTTCCGATTGTCCCAGCGATTTGAAATTTTGCTAACTTATTCTGTTCCGGTAACAATACGATGACCGATTTCACCAGGCGACAAGAGTTTTATAATTGTGTCAATGTATGCGTTCACTATTCTCATTGAGTTTCTGCTGTAAGTCTGTAACTCAAAGCGGAATGATAGACAAACGTCACAAAATAATGATTAAAGTGCATTGATCACTCTCCAACTGCTGAAATGTATCGGTAGTCAGCGGATAAGCGTTTACACTCAACCGCTAGCTCCTGGTGAACTCAGCCGTTGTTATAGTACCATCGAACTTGTATGAATTCTAAATGGCGGCCGACGCAAGACGGCAGAATTTCTCTTCCTCAACCACCCGCTTCATCACGATATCTAATGAAAGAGTTTTCAAAGTATTTATGGTTCACCAGACCCCAACATCAGGGGCGGCTCCTCAATAAGTGCGCCCAGGTGCGCGCACTGTCGCCTGCCATGGAAAAAACAATATTTTTGCTATGCTATATTTTAATACATTTTTATTTACTTTTTTACCTCCTGCATTCAACAAACAAAATCAGTATATCGAGGATCGCAGAGAGTCGACAGCCAGTAATACAGAATACAGAACCAGAATAAGTAGTGTTAATCGTTGCAGACGTTGTATACATCCATATCCATCTAAAGCATTCGGGCGGCGGTGTGTATTTTTCGGCGCTCTCGCGAAATGCAATACTTCAGTGCGAAATGATCGCCGAATTTCGATGATCTTCGTCGAAAACGATCGAATAAGCAATCTGTTGTGCGCTATAAAATTACACACTTCCAGTTTGTAGTTGACTTTTGACAGAGCGTGTGTACCTACTACCTAGTAATTTTCGTCTTCGCGTCGGATTGATTTTTAATTAGATCATTTCGTTGTTGTTTACATGTTCTAACAAGACAATTATTATTATTATTATTATTATGGTTACTACTTCGGGTTGCTTAATATGTGGACAAAATAATTGTGATACTGTGATTAATTCAGTGGATATTTTACATTTAAAGGTTATTTTTTTAAGGGACTTTTTAACTACTAATCGTATAACTAACTAGAGGAAAACACCAAAATTCAACTTTCTAAGTTCGTAGAAACTCGAGTTATTCAAATTTGAAGCATTTAAGCACTATTTTGTAACGTTTGTCAGTCATTCCTCTTTGACAAATCAGCAACAGTTGAGTTCCAGCAAAACTCAGCGAGACTGACGTTTACATTGACACAGCTATTCAACTGTCTTACGTCTTAGGCCAAACAAAATAGACAATAGTCAGTGGCGGCTCGTGGCATAAAAAAGGGGGGCACAGCACTAAAAGACAAGTTGTGGGAAATCCATACGCAGCCAAGTTCAATGTCATTTACATTTTCTGATAAATATTATTTCAAAAATAGCTATGTAGTAATAACTAAACACTGGCAAGCAAAATTTAGGCCGTCTACGCCTTGCTCCAGGGCAGAAGGCTGTAAACTATTGCATAAAATACAAAGGATACAACAGTTTATTCCTTTTGGGGCACCTGCATAACCACGTAAACTTGTAATACTCGTGTATATTAAAATATCTATTAAATTGCCTCACTTTTCCTGCAGTGGATGTTTTAATTTCCAACACTGGGGTAGGCCTGCCAAATCTTTTAATAGCTATTTTATCCTCATAACTTAAGGGTATATTTTCTAAAATAAAGGACACTCATGAATTCATTTTCAAATAGCTTATATGCCACTGCTATCAAAGTGAAATGGACAACAGCAGAACGCACAAAAGATTAAAGACAATCGAAGTGTTATAGAAGTACACATCCAAAATGTGCGCCGTGGCCAGATAAAAGTAGTCGTATATGCATATGGATATATATATATATATATATATATATATATATATATATATATATATATATATATATATATATATATATATATATATATATATATATATATACAGGTTGTAAACGAAACAGACCGATTTCCGTCCAGAGAAATTTTTTTTAAAGAAACGCTGAAACACGTCAATTTTAATATTGAGGGGGACATGTTCTGACATAAAACTCAACTTTGTCACATCAAACCCTTAAGGGTGGTGATAACAACCCTTATATTTTAAATAGGAAACATGGGTCGAGTGTTACATCATTTGAAAGCTCTTTCTTTTCTGAATTCAGCACACTAATTTTTTTTGGAAGTTTTAGCTCGTTTAAAAATTATTCACAGTTGGAGTTGCAAGAACGTATTTCATTCATTGTAATAAGAAATGCACTAATTAGTCAATTTTTCGTTAAAAAAACTAAAAAACACAACCAAACGTTCAAAAATGTTTATTCAGTTAAGTAAGTGTTCAAATTGTTGACCACCAGCTTCCATACAAATGTACAAATTTTGTTCAAAACGAGGTCTGAAATTCTGGAGCATTTGTGGAGTTATTAAGCGGCATTCTTTAACAATGCGTCGTCGTAATTCTTCCAGAGACTACTGTTCTGTTGCGTAAATTCTACTCTTTAAATGTCCCCATAGAAAGAAGTCTAAAGGAGTTAAATCCGATGATCTATGGGGCCTCTCAATAGCACCTCTAGGCCCAATCCATTGTCCTGGAACCTCTCACCATCTTGTTGAAACACCAATTGATTTTCTTGATAGCGATCATCATTTTCAACAATTTCAATTAGTAGGGGGTAAACGATATCTTCTAGTAACTCCAAATACGTTTCGCCACTCAAATTGCCAACAAAAATAGGTCCGATTAAACGGTCTCCAAAAATTCCAGTCCAGACATTCAATTTCTGTGGAGTTTGAGTGTGGACTTCGTGAAAATTTCTTGGATTATTATCTGCCCAATAACGACAATTATGACGATTGACTGTAGAGTTTAATAAAAACGTCCACTCATCTGAAAAACAGATATTGAACAGAAAGTTCCCGTTATCAGCTATTCGTGCAGTCATAACTTCACAAAACTCCAGCCGCCGCGCCGATCTAAATCATTTACATTCAGTTGTTGTGCAAGATGAATTTTATACGGGTGAAATTTATGATGCTTCAATATTCGCTGAATAGTTCTTCTTTTGATGTTTAAAACAGTGGCGAATTTTCTCGTGCTCAAAGTTGGGTCTGCAGCAATTTGTCCTAAAACTTCAATCTCAGTAGTCTCATTTCTAACCGGAAATTCACGTTCAGGATCCCGTTTTTTGTTGGCTACTGAACCACTTTGTCGAAACTTTGCAACTAACTCCAAAATGTATTTTCTGTTAAGATGTCTGTTCGGATGTCGTTCATTAAACAAATTTGCGGTACGGTCAACTCTTTCTTCTACAGAATACACCATTGTGAAATTGATTTTTGGCAGTACTAGCAAGTATCAAACCGACCGATAAACTGAAATAATAAACCGCATTTCTCTCATTCCGATAGGAAATGTTCTGATAGTCAATTTTTTGTTTACAAACCAACCAAACATTGACTATCAGCACATTTCTTATCGAAGTGAGTGAAATGCGTTTTTGCATCTTCAACTGTGAATAATTTTACAACGAGTTGATAAAACTTCAAAAAACAATAGTGTGCTGAATTCAAAAAATAAAGAGCTTTCAAATGATGTAACACTCGACTCATGTTCCCTATTTAAAATATAAGGGTTGTTATCACCACCCTTAAGCGGTTGATGTAACAAAGTTGAGTTTTATGTCAAAACATGTCCCCCTCAATATTAAAACTGACGTATTTCAGCGTTTCTTAAGATATATATATATATATATATATATATATATATATATATATATATATATATATATATATATATATATATATATATATATATATATATATATATATATATGAGAGATCTCTCTCAAGCCTAGGGTTGAACACTGAGACCTTAGAGACGATCTCTGGCGAGATTTAGGGAATAGGCAGATTGAGGCCCCGTAATCGACCTACAACAACATAACCCACCTTTCTTTGTCCACCGCTCTAAGGAGTAGGCAGATTGAGGCCTTAGAGTTCATGTCCTTACATATTTCCTTTACCTCTTGAAAATGACTCCAAAACAGGAGCTGAATCGTCTAGTTTTAATAAATTGTGGACGCGGTTCAACCCGAGAATCTGATTTTACAAATTTTTTTGTTTGAAAATGTTGTTTGGTGATATTTCTTAGAATGTTCAATTTTTAAAACTTGCTCAGTCCAAATATCAAATCGTTCTGTTAAACCACCAAAAGATAGTTGTGCCCAAGAAGGCATTCAAATTTAAAGTTTGCTGAATTTGATGTAGGACTATCTAACTATTTGTAATGCAACTTTTAAAATTGTATTGTAATAGGTACACAGTAACAGCGGATCTAGACAAAATTTTGTGGAAAGCGTTGAATAATTTTCAAATATTTGTTGGACCAATATTATGAATTCACCATTAATTGTGTCTATGTGCTTGTAGGTTTTTGACCATGTCTTGAACTTTAGGGAAAAAATATTAATAAAAATAAAATAATTATTGAATATAACATTTTTGGAAAAGGTTCAGGAAAACTTTCTGCGAATTTTTTTAAATCGCTATTTGGGAGGGCGCATGTTCTTTAGTACCCCCCCCCCTGTAGATCTGTCCGTAATATGACACCAATCTAAGAATTATTTATAAATAATGTATAATTTTTACCAATATATAATAAGAATAATAATATAATAATATAGATTATAGATAATTTAAAGATTGTCAAACTACGCCTCTCTGAAATCTTAAAGCGTACGTATTTGTGTACTCAGGTTTTTTCAGTTTAAAAGGAGTCTCCCTTAACTTTATAGCTTCTTTCTCCGACAAACTCAAAATAATTTTGGTATTTTCAGCGCCCACATTTACTCTCACCGGCCACAAACCATATTTATAATACTTAGGAAATAGTTTCTTATCAAACCTTTCATCTTTGTAAACAGTTTTCTCCACTGGCATCACTTTATCACAAATGATACACCTGCTAGTACCGTATGCATCACTGTTGATGGCCTGTGGAAATAGTCTATCGGTTAGTGTAAATTTATGAACACAAACATGGTCCGGAATTGGTGTCTGCGAATCAGATGCATGGGTTTCGACATAATGGTTCTTCCTAAAGTCAAGCCAGTCGGATTTTTGGTTGGACTCTTTATCGGTTGATCTAACTGACGGCGATTGTTCGTGGTCATTTTGATTCTCTTCTCCACCATTATCTAGTTGATTTTGTCTCTGGTTTTCTCTGCTTCCAACTTTGTGTCTTTCCTCGTCTTCTCTTATTACGTTTTCCACTTCTCTTATTGCATCTTCTTCTTCCGCCGTAATCTGCTGCATGGATTTGTTACCTTGAGAATGCTTGGACGTTCTTGTTGAACTTTCATATCTGCTTACACTTCTAGAATGTCCGTTTCTGGTCTTTGAGCTTTTTGAGGCTGTTTTGGATTGTCCTGCTTCTGGGCAAGTGCACTCTAAATATCCATCCGTTCCTTCTGTGACAGAATTTCATAATTGGAGTAACAGGTAAACATAGAATTTATATGAAGTGATTCATTAATAATGGGAAATCTGTAAGCTGGGGATACTGCACGTCAAATTATGACCAATGACGCAAACATGCCTTATCCGCAAGTTGATAGTAATTGAGGAACGAATAAGATTCGTGTTGTAACTATAGCGCTGCTCATAGAGGGCGCCACTCACGACCAATTTCAGCGATATTTACAGTTAATAACTCTTCACCTTGTATGTCCTACATTAATTTTTTTGATTCAAAACCTAAAAAAGCAATCATTTTTGAATTAACTAAGTATTCTTGTTTTATTTCGGTATGTCGATCCGTTTTCTAGAGAGATAGATTTAACGAACATTATGTTTTAATAATACGAGAGAAAATTTAAAAAAAGCTGCATTTCGTAAGTCATGTCCAATAAAATAAAATAACATCTCCGCCATAGAAACCGGTAAATAATGGAGACTGTTGTCAACTAAATAATTATTTTGTGTAGTTTTACTTGTAATAATTGTTTGTGGTAAAATTATGAGCATGACTACGCGCCACGACGAGTTTTCGAATAATGAAATGAGAGATATAACCTGTGTTTCGCAAGAAAATTATAATGGCCCAGCTTCAAGCTCAAAGATATTCCGAAATATATCTCTGCCGAAGGCAACCATATCACACATTATTTATAAATTTGTACAATCGCGTAGGGGAAACAGGATCTTTCCGTTCGAAATGTAATAACAGCGTTCCAAGAAGTATTTCGGTTAAGCAGGAAGGGGAAATTTTGGTTAGAGTGACCAAAAATCCAGATATAAGTACTCGTCTTCTAAGTACCGCTACAGGCAAAACTGAGTCTACGATTTGGAAACTTCTGAATAAGGAGAAACTCTTTCCATTTCATTTTACTCCTGTGCAAAACTTGTTGCCCACAGATCCTCCTGACCGTCTACGGTTTGCCCATTTTCTAGAAGAACAGGAAACCAACGATCTTACTTTTTTGGGAGAAAATCTTATTTACCGATAGGGCGACGTTTACTAACCGAGATTTCTTTAACTGGCGAAATAATCATTTGTGGGACTCTAACGCTCCCCATGGTGTAAAAGTAAGGCACTTCGAACACGAATTTAAACTGAATATTTGGTGGGTGTAATTAGTATTTTTTTGTTGATGGAAATTTTAACTTCATCCCAATTTAAATAACCAACTGTATTTGAATTTTCTTTAACGAAATTTGGCAGAATTGCTTGCAGAACTTCCACTTTATTTAAGAGGCATGTGGTTCATGCACAACGGCGCGCCACTGCATTTTTTTTTCGGTCGGTGCCCGTATATTTCGATGCACATTGCTTGGACACCCAGAAGTCTGGACTTCAATCCTCTCAATTTTTCTATTTGGTCTTGAATGAGAGATATAGTTTACAAAGAACCTATTGGTTCGCGCGAAGAGTTGTGGCGAAGAATGCAAATCGCTGCCAACGAAGTCAGAGGCATTCTCAGTATATTGTTTCAAATTTGGATGTCTCTTACAAAACGCTATGTAAATTGTATCAGTGTCAATGGTAGACACTTTGAACAATTATTTTAACTTATTATTATGTATTTCATTTGTTTTATTTTATGTGCTCTAGAAATGAAATGAAACTGCATAATACACTTGGTTTGTTTCGCTTCAAATTTTTCGTATTATGAAACCCAATGTTCGTTAAATCGATTTTTCTCGACAACTGATCGAGATACCAAATGAAACAAGCATATACAATTAATTAAAAAAAACTCGGGACGCAGCAAGTGCGTTATGGTAGTGAATTTTTATTAAATGCTTCAAATTTAAATAACTCAATTTTCTATAAACTTAGAGAGTTTAATTTCAATACGTAGTAAGGTTTTTCCTAAGGCAAGATATCCACAAAATTTCATTAAAATAACTTTGTAATTTTCGGAGAAAATACTTTTTTTCGAAAGAAAATTTAAAATTTGAATAACTCAATTTTCTCTAAACTTAGAAAGTTGAATTTTGGTATGTAGTAAGGTTGAGGCAACATATATAGTAAATTTCATTGAAACAGCTTTGTTACTTTCGGAGAAAAAAAATTTTTTCGAAAGAAAACTCAAAATTTTTCCGGAAAACCCCGTCTGATTTTTCTGGATAACGAACTCATCCAAGCCATTAATAAAAGACAAGCACTTGCCAAGTTTCATCGAAATCGGTTAATTATTTTTTGAGTTATCATATATATATATATATATATATATATATATATATATATATATATATATATATATATATATATATATATATATATATATATATATATATATATATATATATATATATATATATAACATATAAAAATTAAACCTATTTACAAATGAACTTTAATAAGATATTATGCTGTGACAATACCTTTCTCAAGCACCCTAAAATATAATCAAAATGTGCACAGTTATATATGTTTTATTTCTTTTTCCCTTGTCTTAATACACTACATATTTTATGACAATCGATTTAATTTACTTATTTGATTTCATAAATAGTCGGTTAATAGTGACTTGGAATGAAGTAGACACCACATCTTCAAACATATATGAGTAAATCAACAGCAACTGGGAATGAATTCGGTCTGGGAATGAATTCGGTCAGTCGCCCAGCCACGTGGTTAAAAAACACTGTTTGTATTAGTGGTTAGAACTCTAGCTCTAAATAAAAGGACTGTAACAGCGGCAGAAGCAGAAGTCAATGGAAGGTTTGTGTATTCGGAAAGAAACTATTGACTATTAATAACAACAATTGGCTAAAAACGCTGCGAGTTGTAAGGCAAAAATAATTATACTACAGAGGTGATAAATGATAATACATTACAATAGGGTTATATATAATCGTAAATGCTTCCAATGATTAACAATCAGTGAATTCAGTATTATTGACATTTCACTGAAAGTTAAAAATGAATTTCATGAGTCAATGACAATAAGAGAAGCATTGACTAACCAACAGCAACCACATACTTGAACTATGATTTAAACATAAATGTTTCAAATTTGAATAGCTCAATTTTCTGTAACCCGAGAAAGCTGAATTTTGGCACATAGTTAGGTATTTCCCAAAGCAATATGTAGACCAAATTTTATCGAAATTTTCGGAAAAAAAAAATTTTTTTCAAAGAAAACTTAAAATTTTCCCGGAAAACCCCGTCCGATTTTCCTGGCCAACGAACTCATCCAAGCCATTAATAAAAGAAAGGCACTTGCCGAGTTTCATCTAAATCGGTTAATTATTTTTTGAGTTATCAGACGGATATATATATATATATATATATATATATATATATATATATATATATATATATATATATATATATATATATATATATATATATATATATATATATATATATATATATATATATATATATATATATATATATATATATATATATATATATATATATATATAAGCATATAAAAATTCAAACTGACCCCGGATATGGGTTCTAGGGGTCCTAATTCGCGCTCATTTGAAAGAATTTTTGCAAAGTCTCACCATCGATACCCCTCTATTAGTGAATTTTTTTAATAAAAATTCACTGAAAATATTGTTCTTTCAATTATTGAATCAAATTTCATGTTATATATACAGAGTGGAGAGTTATTAAATGTAAATGTCGGTGAAATTGGTCGTAAGTGACGGCCTCCATGAGCAACGCGATATTTTCAACACGTATCTTATTCGTCGCCTAAAGAAATAGGTTTACAAATTTTCAAGATATTTTCAGAATAATGACAAAAAGACAATTAGAATTTTAACGTTCAACCCTCTGTATTTCCGAAACTATCAAATTTCGTATGTGGCATGTTTGCGCCAATGGTCACAATTTGACGTGTAGTATTTCCAACTGTCGGATTCCCCATTGTTAGTGAATCACCCTGTATATGTAGGATAGTAGGAAATCTTATTAAAAGTCTGAACATAGCCAGTGCCTAAAAAATACAAGTTAAGAAAATGTTTATCCCTAAATGAAGCTGGTGTGAAGAAACTTGATATACATGTTGCCTATATGCAGATTTTGCAAAATTTTCTTTGCTAGGTTAATTGTTTAATTTTGAAAATGTGTATGAAAATGCACTACTATAACGCACTTGCTGTGCCGGAACTGCGTAGAGTGGCTGGGAAATAACTTCGTTTAATAATTGTTGTTACCCGTACTTTGTGAAACCGTTTTATACCAAATGTAGACGTAGAGACTACTTTCTTGGCTTCACAATGGTCCGTTTTCTTCTCTTTAAAACTGGTTTTGCCGCGGTACGGCATCATCAGACAGGATAATGCCGTAACGAAACAAAACCAGTTGAAGAGAATAAAAATGTTCGGGACGCAGCAAGTGCGTTAAGGTGGTGAATTTTCATAAGAATTATATATTATAGTGATTTGTTATTTATTATATTAAAAGTTATAAAATATTACTTAATTTACTCAGGAACAGTAAAAAATAAGGTAAAGAAAGGCAACAAAAACATGATCTCTATCATAAATATTTATACAGTATTTTGGATACAAAACTCAAAAAAAAAAAGAAATTGATAAACAGAAAATATACTCAACAAAAAAAACACTAGAAAGCTGAACATAAAAAAAATCCGTGGTTCATGCATTGAGGGTGGTTGTATGCATGCAGAAGGGGAAGAACAACCCCAAAGTCGAAAAGGATTTCTGCCCCCTCACCCAAAAACACAGGGGGTTCTCCTTCCGCTTGTGCATGCATACAACGACCTGCAAAGCGTAAAGCACAAGAAAACTTTCTTGAGAGCAACCCCCAAGAAAGTTACTGGACCTGGGCGAATATGGATGCGGTGCGGAGTAGACAGGGTTTAAACGAGGTATTGCTGCAAAATGTGAAAAACGTATCTTTTCAAAGTCGACTAAATATTTTTTTAGCATTTTCCGCTAATATTTCCTCCCCGCCCAGCACCCCTATTCATTCCTGGTCCCTTAGCCTTCTTTGGGGTTGTTTGCAACAAATTTGCCTTGTGGCTTGTGCATCCAAGGAGGGTTCTAAGCATGCTTCTGAAAAAAAAGTTCTAAAAACCCTCCATGCAGTAAACTGTAAATTTACCGAAATTACATTCCACAACGTCGTCTATAATATCGAACACAGCACTAAAGTAAATAAATTCACTTGCTATTTCACTACTTTTTTATGTTTATATTACAGATATAAGCACAGGACAAGACTACACTGGACTACCAGGTCTTGATACTTGCAAAGAACATTGACGCCCGTGGTACTAAATTTAACACAACGAAACTAACAAATATTGTCTTTCGCACGGAGACAAACTATAAAAATGCCGATACTGTTGCTATTACTACATAATGCATTAGTTATTTCCCACGGTTATACAATAATAATAATGTCTAAGGGGTCCTGTCGTGACTCAATTAACAAACATTAAAAACCAAGTGTTAACACTGCTCTTAGAATATGATTTACTGATATACAGATTTTCTATTTTACGCAAAATTGTGTTGTTTTAAGTCATTGCCTCAGAATTTTTATTTATAACCATCGTCCAATATTTATTTTCAATATTTATATACATGTGTTAAATATGTTAGGTTAATTAAAAGTCAGTTGTAAAATATCAAACGTTGTAGACGTCTCCATTTATAACATTTTGTGTTAACTAGACCTGCCGTGACAACATACTACCTGGTTCCGCACCGAGATGGCGTTCCTGTTGTATAGCTCTGAACCTGCCCACAACGCTCGGGTGGTTACAGAATCTCTCCGTGAAATTTTTCCTGAAAGGTGGATAGGTACAAATGGTGCTGTAAGGTGGCCCGATATATCTCCTGACCTTACGCCGCTTGATTATTTCCTGTGGGAGGATATTTAATGGCTAAAGCCTATCGAACACCTTGAATCAATATTGAACAATTTAAAAACAGAATAAGGGTGGAATGTCTGGCTGCTAATGACGTGGTGCTTGGATCTGTTACTTCTCGTGAACTGCTTCATCAAGCTGAGTCTTGTTTAGAAAATCATGGCCGTCATTATGAACACCTCATTTGACAAGTTTATCATACTATCCTCCTTTCGCTTAGGCATTTTTTGATGTTGACTCAAGAAATTATCTATTTAATTATTTTTATAATATACTTTTTATTTTAATTTCTTTTCAACCTGCTTCTTTCAAGTCACTCGAGGGGAAAATATGACTTAATATACTTCATTGTAAAGGGATAGTGGCTTAGATTCCAAATTTTGAGAAAAATATACAGACTGTCATTAAAAAATCAAAAGTTGTTATCACTTCCGGTTGAACTGGAAGTTCCGCCATTTTGTTTTCCAGTGGTTTTTTTAAGATCTCTAAGCAAATATGCGATAGCCAAAATTTCAAATCTACAACCATCAAGCCAGCCGAGATATCCGGTGGAAACAAGAGAACTGGGACACCCAGTATAACTGATATGCATCATCACGTTTATGTAACCATATGGTGTAAGGAGCGTCCAGAGATTTTTTTCAGCGCGGTTCAGAAGTATGTCAGCTCATAATAGTTCCGCCTGTGCATTGTACGCAATATTTCCTTTCACGAAGGTATTCCTCAAAAGATTTTGAAGAAGTTGTAAAAACGAGTAAAACAATACTGAGGGTCGTCAAAGTCCACGTAGGTTTTACAATCTGTAAAATACATGCACATACGATACGGAACATATCTATCTCGTTTGTTTGTGTTTTTTTTATACAGGAGGGAGAGATGCCTCATGCAGACCTCATCCACGACACCGTAGTGCCGTGGGATATCGAGGTACTGTGAGACTCGTACTCTTAGTACACCTACTCACTAAAACTCCCTCCCTAGGAGTACCGGACCTTGGTCCATACCTCCGTCGGATAGAATACAAACAATGACTTTTTGGGTATTGATGTTTCCATTCTGTTTTTGCCGCGGGGGCGTTAGCAGGTAAGTATAAGCTTTGGACGCTTATGCTTATGTGGAAGTTACTCATCGTAGTCGGTGGCACTACGGAGAAGAGCATTTGTGTGAGAAGCGGCTTTTGCGAACTGAGTTGTGGATAGTTGAGTTATGAACTCAAGTATCGAAGGCATTTCCAGATCAAAGTGAATCTGATTGTTTCGGACAAACCATGGCACTTCGGTAACCATTCTCAGAATTTTGTTCTGGATGATTTGAAGGGTCTTGATGTGTGTTGTGGCCGCGGTGGCCCATGCAGGAGATGCATAGGTCAAGGCTGGCCGGATAATGACTTTGTACATGAGCAACTTATTGTTCATGGACAATTTGGAATATCTATTAAGAAGTGGGAACAGCTTCAAGATGAACATCGAGGGTTTTTTCGGGCGTGATCGACATGGGGGCGCCATGTTAAGTGTTTTTCGAGGAAAACTCCGAGTTATTTGGGGAAATCTTGCCAGGGGATTAGACGGTTGTCTAATGAAACGTGTTCGTGAGGTGTGTGTCTCCTCTTGGAAAATAGGACTGCTGAACATTTATCGGGGTTTATGGCTATACCATGATTGCAGCTCGACTACGGCGGTCTGAAGTCTTTCGGTTATTATCCTCGGCTGAGTGGAGCTGCTGAGGATGGTAGTGTCGTCTGCGTACAGTGCGTATGTCACGTTTAGGGGCGCTGTCGGAATGTGTGAGTGTTAATGGCTTCAGTGTTAACACGACCATGACCAATATCTGATAAGACATTATCTGTGCAAGTGGCAGAAGTCCAAGGTAAGTAGGTAAGAATAGAATATATATTTTTTAAACATGGCTCGTGAAATAACTACACAAAAGCTTACGACTCTTAAAAGTTTATGGAAATGTGACTATTTAGCTTTGAGGTAATGCTCTTTGTTATAAAAAACGGTTCGTAAACATTTATAAGTTACCGTAAAAGAACCACTGTGACAGAAGCTACCGGGGTTCAAAACTGTGTGTACACAAAAAATGTTAATTGTGTGTGTTTATATACTAACATTTAAGTAGAAAAAATAGGATGTTTAAAACTAGGGAACTGTGCAATTTTCTTAGGTATAAGTGAGGAATAATCATTTAACCACTATACCTTCTTCATCTTCATCTTCCTCTTCATATCTTCTTATCTTTTCCAAGTAATCTTCCACAAGAAGGTCTCTTACATGTTCATAATTCTCCCTGTCTCTTGTGTATCTCAGACATGAACCTTCACTACAAGTCTCATCAACTTTTATTTCCTCCTCTCTGATCTTTTTCAGTTTGGTAGATGGCGCCTCAAGTTTAGTACATGGAGTAACTTTGAAGCTCACCCCTCTGTTGCTGATCCTTATTGTTGGTTTCGCCATTGATGTATCCGGTATGATGCATGTTCTTGGTCTTGGTAAAAGTGTAGGTTCGACTAATTTTCCGGTACAGTAACAGTTATTGTCGCTTAAAAAACATTTCCTTTGCACCGCACTCTTGGAGTAGTGTTCTGAATCTTCAGAATCAGAATGGACTGAAACACAATCATCTGGATGTAGTATTGCTGAAACGTTGGATGAGTTGTTCCTAGTACACCAGTGCTTGCTGCTTGATGCTCGTATAGAACTTTTGACACGGTTTGTCCTAAAACGGTTACAAGGAAATTAAATAATATACAAATAAGCATTCACAAATCAAAATAATGTTTTAAAATAAGTATCAACATTGCATAAAACTACAATGACTGTATAAAGACAGTGTGGTCAGACATTCGTCAGTGTTGATTAGTCAAGTATAACGTGAAATCAGCAACGCCATGTTTCCACAATATATGTACAGAGCCCCATGGGAGTAACAGGGAAATCAAAGCATGTCTATGTTAATCGATGCATCTGTTAGAAAAGCTGGATAGGTGTCACCAGTAATAAAAATTATCAAGAATTTTTCATCCTCTGATGACGCTAACTTGGTTAGTGAAACGAACGTCAGGTCTTTTTTTAAATGTGTTGTGGTGATTTGGGTTCTCCAAGTGTACTTGTATATATATATATATATATATATATATATATATATATATATATATATATATATATATATATATATATATATATATATATATATGTGTGTGTGTGTGTGTGTGTGTGTGTTAGGTTAAGCACAATAAAATAAATAGGCTCCTGTTGTCTTTCCTTATGTTCTTAAAAGCAATATATAATCATTTACTTAACCTCAAAACAACTGACAAATCATGATAAATAAACAAAACACACTATCCCATCTGCTTTTTACTTCAAGTAGCTAATATAAGACTTCCTTATTTTCCCTTACAAATCCACTCATTCGGTAGTTATTTCTTAGAAACCTTGGAAAATGGCCGAAGAGGCAAATAATTACATTCCAGATGTATTTTAAGCAAGGAAAGTTGCTCTTCTGCTCTTCTCACTGCATTATGGATGAAAGTAGCTATCAGTAGGGAATAATTGAAAATTCGTGGTTCCAGAAAGACCATGTACCTATGCCTCACACTTGTTATGAGTAGGTAATGATAATTATTCAATCGTGAATAGGTAATAATAATATTATCTGACTTTCCTTATCCAAGCAGATGAACTTGGCTCCTTTATACAATGTGATTCAAATTGTTTAACTTTTTACGAGCAGCTCCTTTGGTTTTGGGATGATCACTTATTTAGCGGCCACAAATAAAACTATCGTGCCTTGATAGTACCTTATACAACATATGCTATAGCAATAAAAGCATATTTCAAAAGTGCATCGGAGCGGATATACAGGGTGATTCATTAGGTGAGCGACATTCCTAGCTCGGCAGCTATGGCAACTGGAGCTTTGGGAAAAGACGTTCGAAAGGTTAAGTTTTTTAAGTACGATTCTGGTAATATTTTTTTATTTTCTTATTCTTGCCACGAGATGACGCTTTTTCGGAGGAAACTTTTTGAAGGCTGTTATCTCAAAATATTTTTATTACAATGTGATCTTCTTGTTCTACATTTTTGTCTGAGTTTCGACCCTCTTATATTAAAAGGGTGATAAAAGGGTTATATCTAATCAAAATTGATGTAAGTTGGTTATCTAGACCCGTCATGTGATACGTCAGTGAAATCCGGAAAAATCGAAGATCCGGGGCTGTATTCGTGGTAACATAAAATAAAAATATAAAAATTCAAACTGACCATGAATGTGGGTTCTAGGGTCCCTATTCGCACTAATTTAAAGAATTTTTCCCAAATTCAAAGGTGGCGATCTCCTCATTAGTGAATTTTTCTACGAAAATTCATTAAAATGTGTGTTTTATTGTTGATTACTAAATCAAATATATTTAACAATGTAAAATTTGAGCGTTATTTCATTCATTCTAAAATCCTGGATGTCGCCAGCAAACTTCATAAAACATATATTTCATCCCAGAATATACAAAAATCAGTCTGGCAGCTTTAGAACCACCGCCACATTGTGCTGAAGATAAAGCCAAAACGCTTAGGAAAACGCACAGGAAAAGGGAACACACAGAAAATAAGAAACCGACGCCTCAAATTTAGAACCACCTCTTTTGTTAAAAAAAAATCCATTGTAATATAAAGAGAAATGGTGAATAAACGTTAATATAATATTAAAATTTATTAATACAGCGTGTTAATATGCTTACCCTCCTGATGATTTGGCATATTTATTACACTCGCGAAGAACGAAATGTTTAGGTACACAGCATTTTTTCATGTCGCTCTTAAATGACCTGCCTTTTTTAGAGGGACACTTCAAGTTTTAAACTGACGTTAAACAGAATAAAAGCATTTAGGCAAATATTGTTGACTGTTTGTATTAGTAGACATATGTTACCAAGCGACTAATCAACCCTTGTTTAAAAGAGACCCGATTGTAATTACAGTCATGAACAGAACTACCCACTGGCAGTGGCTTTTTAACATATGGGAATTTAACTTTAACTATAATAAAAACGAAAGGCCTACATACACAGTGTAGTCTTGTTTTCTCAACAAGATTTACTTTTAATTTCTTTTTGAATAGTAAAACACTGTTGATAACTTTAATATAGTATGTTAGTAGAAAATGAAAAACTTTTACACCCAAGCAAGTAGGACATTTTTTACTGACTGAGCTTTTGAAAGGGTGATTTAAAATCCTTTTAGTGAATTTTCTTTTAAAAAAATTCACTAATGAGGAGATCGCCCCTCTTGAATTTTGAAAAAATTATTCAAATGAGGGCTATTTAGGACCCCTGGAACCCAAATCCGAAGTAGGTTTCAGACTTTATATATATATATATATATATATATATATATATATATATATATATATATATATATATATATATATATATATATATATATATATATATATATATATTTATTTATTAATTTCAACAACACACCACGAGGGCTTACAGCCTAAATACTGTCGTATCGTAGGTGTCGACAAGGAGGAAAGAGGCAACTTGTTAATTCTGGACTTGAAGGTTTGGAGGTTCAGAGGAGAAGGAAAAACATGTGCCGGCAAGGAATTCCACAACTTGGAAGTCCTCGGGACAAAAGAGCAGGCATAACAAGATGTTCTATGTCTGGTGACCTGGACAGTAAAAGGGTGCATTCGCTCTGTTCCCCTGGTAGATCTGTTGGGGGCAGCAGGTGGAGGAGCTATGGAAGAAAGCTCGTCTGAGCAGTTACCGTGCAGATATCTATAAAAAAAGAGAGGTCACCAACGGCACGTCGGTGGGCAAGGGATAGCAGCCTTTGGGTGAGGGTAGGGTCACCGATGAAATGTATAGCTCTCTTCTGAATGGACTCCAGGATAGCGAATGTAGAAGCGGCAGCGGCACCCCAGATGTGGGAGCAGTATTCGAGGTTTGGCCTTATTTGTGAAGTATATAAGGTATAGAGATTGTGTGGTGAAAAGTATTTGCGAGCCCGGAAGAGGAAACCTAATTTCTTAGCAGCCGCTTCTGCAAGTGATGTGACATGTTGCTGCCACTTAAGACTTCGATCCACAGAACTGCCAGCAAGTGAAAAGGACTCATTACTTTGAATAACTTGGTTGTTTATTGTGATGGGTCTAGGGCTGGTGTATCTCTTATGAGAAAGAAAGCAAGACTGTGATTTGGTGGGGTTGAATTGTACAAGATTCTTACTTCCCCAGTCTAATATTTTTTGGAGATCCACGGAGATAGAACCCTCCATGAGTCTGCGATCCTCATCTAATTGGGCTAAATAGACAGGGTTAGAATATTGTATATTTGAATGGAGGGTGCTGTCGTCCGCGTAACTGTGAACTGGGTTGGATGTGCTAGAGAGGAGGTCATTGATGTGGAGAAGAAACAAAGTAGGGGCTAAAGCTGAACCTTGAGGAGCTCCTGCATTAATTGGATACAGTTTAGAGGAATGGCCATCCACGACAACAGAAATGCTACGGTTGGAGAGGAAATTTGCTGTCTACGTACAGAGTTTTGGTGGTAGGCCATAGGCCGGTAGTTTATTAAGCAGCGCTGCGTGCCAGACCTGGTCGAATGCTTTGGATATGTCTAGAGCGACAATCTGGGATTCGCCGTGTAGTTCCATAGACTTGTTCCAAGAATGGGTGACAAAAGAAAGGAGGTGGGCAGTTGATCTGCGCTGATGGAATCCATACTGCCTGTCGTGGATTAGACTGTGTTTTTCAAGAAATTTTAGTAAATCGGTGTTTATATACTTTTCCATCACTTTAGGGATAACTGAAAGGAGAGAAATATGCCTGTAGTTGCTAGGAAGCGCTTTCGATCCTTTTTTGGGGACGGGTGGTACTCGAGCAGTTTTCCAGTTACTAGGGAATATGACTCTATTGTAAGATGTCTGAAACAGAGGAGTCAGGACAGGAGCAAGTTCTGGTGTGCATTTTTTGAGAACAATTGTTGGGATCTCGTCAAGGCCAGAGGCTTTCCTGGTATTAAGAGAAGAGAGCATCTTTCGTACCTTTTAGTGAATTTTCTTAAAAAAAATTCACTAATGAGGAGATCCCGACTTTTGAATTTTGAAAAAATTTCTTCAAATGACCGCTAATTAGGCCCCCCAGAACACATATCCGGGGTCAGTTTCAATTTTTATATGTTTATATATATATATATATATATATATATATTTATATATATATATGTATCACACCGATAACTCAAAAAATTATAGGCCGATTTTGATAAAATTTGGTGAGTACCTTCCTTTTACAAATGGCTTGGATAAGTTCGTTAGACAGGAAAATCGGCCCAGGTTTTCCCGGAAAATTTTGAGTTTTCTTTCGAAAAAAATTGTAAAAAAATTATATCTCAAAAATTAACAAAGTAAGGGCAACCAAATTTGGTACGCGGGTTTATATCATTATACGTAAGCTACGTACCAAAATTTAGCTCTGTAGATCAAAAGACAAAAAAGTTATAGGCATTTAAATAAAAAATTATTGGGATTTTCCTCAAAATGTCAAAATTGCGATTTAAAACGTCAAAAATTGGCAACATTTAGACAAAGAACTTGAATCTAATACGGGCTATGGAAAGGAAATGTCTCAAGAAGAATGTTTTACAAACCCAGAAGTCTTAGCTTCAACCGTCATTGTCCTTCATTTTACTAAAATATTTCCAGAAAATTAATTTAAAATAGACCCTTTCTCTGATGTTTGGCAGTAGCCTTAGCTATAGAGTTTATCGTTTAATGGTATAACATTTTTGTCGTATTTTCGTAAAAAATCAATAAAGCTCAATATATCCGTTATTATACAAGATATGAAAAAAATTCTATATTAATTATAGGGTGTCTTGAGCTACATCTTGAAAAAATATTTCTACCATCATAGGGTGGCCCATAAGTCGTTGGTGATACAAATTTTCTTATTTTTTTAATCAAACACGCCTTATGTTATTGCATTTTTGCATTTTCCATCGAAATATAATGCATGTTTGTAAGAAAAGAAATTCTAGATGCAGCAAGTGCGTTATGGTAGCGAATTTTGATCAAATGCTTCATATTTGAATAGCCCAATTTGCTATTAACCTATAAGGTTGACCAAGAAACGAGTTTTTGTGGGAACACTTTAAGTTTACTTTTGGACATTTTTGTACATTTTCACACAATAAAGTTATTTTTATGAAACATGGCACATTGTTTTTACTATATAGGTTATACTGGTAACCAAAATTGATGCCTGCTTTCTTAAATAAAAAGAAAACAGACATATTTGCAATAAAAACATATTTAAGAAAATTCACTACCATAACGCACTTGCTGCGTCCAGAGTTTTTTAGTTTTGAAAGTGATATCCCTCATTTTATGCGCGACATTGGGGACTGTTGGTGGTTGAAGATTTGGAGGTGGGTTAAGAGTAGAACTGCCGGCGAACAACAAGGCAAAAAGTTCAGCCTTGCCCAGGGTGGTAGAAACAATTTCATCCCCTGAGACAAGAGGTGGGACGTGCTCTTGCAGAAATTAATCCCAATAGATTTAGCAAGAGTCCAGAAGGGTTTGCTGCCGCTGAAGCTTAAGAGGACTTTGTTTTTGATGTGGTTATTAAACGAGTTTTTTTGCCTCAGAAAGAATGCAGACATAGCGGTTTCTTGCGTCGTTAAATGCTTCACGGTTTTCTTGACTGGGATTGTGTAGAAGCTTCTTGTGAGCTTTGACCTTTTGAAGTCTGACCTTGTCGCAGGATTTAGAGAACCAGGGCTTTTGAGTGGCTGCAGAGGTTTTCTGTGTACGTGGAATAAATAATTCCATGTCAGCTTGGATAATATCGGTGACGTATATATATATATATATATATATATATATATATATATATATATATATATATATATATATATATATATATATATATACATATATATATATAGGTTTATATATTTATGTGTCACACCGATAACTAAAAAATAATGGACCGATTTTGATAAAACTTGGTGAGTACCTTCCTTTGGCAAGTCGCTTAGATAAGTTCGTTAGCCAGGAAAAGGGACTAGTTTGCCCCGGAAAATTTTGCGTTTTATTTCGGAAAATTTTTATATATTCGGAAATAACAAAATTAGGGCAACCAGATTGGGTACGAGGGTTTATATCATAAAAAGAAAACCATGCAACAAAATTTGAGTCTCTACGTGGAAATAACTAAAAGTTATAAGCTTTTAAGTTTTTCTTCTTAAAACGTCAAAAAAGTCTCGGTTCGAAACGTCAAAATTGACATGTTCTAGATAGAGTACCTAAATGAATACGGCTATGCAGCATAAATGTCGTAAGAAGTTAGAAATTCTTAAGTTTCAGCTACAATCTTCATTGTTCTATATTTTATTAAAATATTTGCTGAAAATTAAATTTAATATAGACCCTTTATGTGATGCTTTAGTAGCAGTTTCAGTTATTTATTTAATTCTAATAACGAATCAGATTACGTTCTTATTTAGCGGTTTTTTTTCAATTGGGCAAAGTGGAAGTTTTTTATGGAGAAACGGTGTTGGTAAGTAGTTTCTCCTTTCTATGGATTTCTGTAAAATTCGTAGTTCCAGAAAACCCATGTACCTATTCCTCACACTTGTAATGAGTAGGTAATGATAATTATTCAATCATGAATAGGTAATAATAATATTATCTGACTTTCCTTATCCAAGCAGATGAACTTGGCTCCTTTATACAATGTGATTCAAATTGTTTAACTTTTTACGAGCAGCTCGATTCTGACGTGAAAAAACATTTGCCTAGAGAAATCTCGAAAGGGGTCTGGTCATTTTATATTTGGTTTTGGGATGATCACTTTTTAGCGGCCACAAATTAAACTATCGTGCCTTGATAGTACCTTATACAACATATGTAATAGCAGTGAAAGCAGATTTCAAAAGTGCATCGGAGCCGAGATATACAGGGTGATTCATTAGGTGACCGACATTCATATCTCGGTAGCTATGGCAACTGGAGCTTCGGGAAAAGACGTTCGAAAGAGGTGAGTTTTTTACAGTTTGCATTTCTAGCTCCGTTGTAGCATGTTTACCTTGCACAGAACCTCAAATTTG
The DNA here is from genome assembly GCA_964006375.1 of Tillus elongatus. Taxonomy (NCBI): domain Eukaryota; kingdom Metazoa; phylum Arthropoda; class Insecta; order Coleoptera; family Cleridae; genus Tillus; species Tillus elongatus. The sequence continues at coordinate 67,172,577 of OZ023270.1, read as the reverse complement.
CTTTAGGTCTCTTAACTGTATTGTGGAGTTGAGATCACAGCATTTGTCCAATGGTTAATGCATAAAGGGGTTCCTCTAAGCATGTTTCTGAATGTTTTTTAACGAACAATACGCTAATCTGCTAATTTACCTAAAAATGTTATTAATCACACCGATAACTCAAAAAAATAATGGGCCGATATTGATTAAATTTGGTGAATACCTTCCTTTTGTAAGTGGCTTGGATACATTCGTTAGCCAGGAAAATCGGCCCAGTTTTCCCAGAAAATTTGTGTTTTTCGAAAAAAATGTATATCTCCGGAAATAACAAGGTAAGGGGAACCAAATTTGGTACGCGGATTTACGTCATAGGTAAATTACTTACCAAAATTTAGCGCTCTAAGTTATAAGATAAAAAGTTATAGGCATTTAAAGAAACATACATTCTGGTTTTCCTCAGAACGTCAAAGTCGCGATTTCAAACGTCAAAATTGGCAACATTTAGGCAAAAAACCTGAAACTAATACGGGCTATGGAAAGAAAATGTCTCAATCAGAATGTTTTACAATTCCTAAAGTCTTAGCTTCAACCGTCATTATCCTTCATTTTTATTTTACTAAAATATTTTCAGAAATAGTCCCTTTCCCTGATGCTTTGGCAGGAGTCTCAGCTTTAGATATTATCGTTTAATATACAAGATACGAAAAAAATTATATACATTAATTATAGGATCTCTTGAGCTATATCTTAAAAAATTATTTCTATAATCACAGGGTGGCCCATAAGTCTTTGATGAAACAAATTTTCTTTTTTTTTTAATTGAACACGCTTTATGTTATTGTATTTTTGCATTTCCCATCGAAATATAATGCATGTTTGTAAAAAAATAAATTCGGGACGCAGCAAGTGCGTTATAGTAGCGAATTTTCATTAAATGCTTCAAATTTGAATAGCTCAATTTGCTATTAACCTATAAGGTTGACCAAGAAACCAGTTTTTTCGGGAACACCTTAAGTTTACTTTCGGAAACTTTTGTACATTTTCAAACAATAAAGTTATTTTGATAAAACATGGCACCTTGTTTATACAATATAGGTACTGGTAACCAAAATTGATGCCTGCTTTCTTAAAAGAAACACACATATTTGCTATTAAAAATATTTTAATGAAAATTCACTATCATAACGCATTTGCTGCGTCTAGAATTGTTTGATATCTCGTATCAGACAGACAAACATACTCATTAAGCGAAAATTTCGACTAAACGTTAAAAACGTACAAACACTATAGAGCAATAGATATTTAGACCGCATAAAAATTAAATTTTATAATTTTTGAAAAGCTCCCTGCATGACGATATGTGGGGTAGGTTATCTATACATTTCAAGATTTATTTCTGTGATCTGAAATTTTTCACTGATAAAATGGACCCATCCCAAAAGCAAATTCAGTAAGAGATTCTACTGTTGACCTGTGCACGGTAAATATACATATTATTATTACTATTATTTCCAAGGCCTAAATGACCATCTGATAAAGTGAATGAATGGATCTTTCTGTTGACTTACCCCGGATAAGATCATGTTGTGATTTATTGATTATTTTATACTCAATGAGGAAGTTATTCAAACACATGGAGGGTTCTGCCTCTGTGGATCTCCAAAAAATATTCAACTGGGGAAGTAGAAATCTTGTACAATTCAATTCCACCAAATCTCAGTCTTGCTTTCTATCTCATAAGAGATACACCAGCCCCAGACCCATCACAATGGACAACCAAGTTATTCAAAGTAATGAGTCCTTTTCACTTGTTGGCATTTCTGTGGATCTAAATCTCAATTGGCACCAACATGTCACATCAATTGCAGAAGCGGCTGCTAAGAAATTAGGTTTCCTCTTCCGGCCTCGCAAATACTTTTCACCAGCTAATCTCTATACATTATATACTTCTCAAGTAAGGCCAAACCTCGAATACTGCTCCCACATCTGGGGTACCGCTTCCGCTTCTACACTCGCTATCCTGGACTCCATTCAGAAGAGAGTTTTACGTCTCATCGGTGACCATACCCTCACCCAAAGGCTGCCATCCCTCGCCCACCGACGTGCTGTTGGTAACCTCTCTCTCTCTCTCTCTTTTACAGATATCTGCACTGGCACTGCTCAGATGAGCTTTCTCCGATAGTTCCTCCACCTGCTGCCCCCAACAGATCTACCAGGGGAACAGAGCGAATTCACCCTTTTACTGTCCAGGTCACCAGACATAGAACATCTTGCCCACTCCTTTGTCCCGAGGACTTCCAAATTGTGGAGCTCCTTGCCGGCACATGTTTTTCCTTCTCCTCCGAACCTCCAAACCTTCTAGTCCAGAATTAACAAGTTGCCCCTTTCCTCCTTGTCGACACCCACGGTACGATAGTATTTAGGCTGTGAGCCCTCGTGGTGTGTTGTTGAAATAAATAAAAAAACGCTCAACATAGGAAATTTGAGAAAAGACATGAGTTAAACAATCGACCTATAATCGGCAAGTTGCTGACTATAACCCTTTTTGGGTACAGTTGCTACCTTGCCCAATTTTAGTTTTGATGGGCATCTGCCACATTTGAACGACGCATTATTGAGGGCGCACAATGGCACAATGATAAAATGCAATACCGCTCTCACCAGAAACTGCGGGACCTCATGTCTTGTGGGTAGGCTATTTGGGAGAGTACTTATAGAACTGATAGAACGAGTGAGACAGCGGGTCGAGGGAGAGATTTGGAATTTTCATTGTGGGTTCATGACAGGACCTTGCTGTACTGACCAACTATTCTTTCTTCCGCAGGTGGTTGAATGCAGAGAGGAATAAAGTTATCGTGCTTGATAAAGAAGGTGAAACAAGTAGTTGCAATATCTTGACAAATGGTAATCTAGTAGAGGAAGTAAAAGAATTGAGATATTCAGAAATCCATAACGATTTTTTTCTACAAAAATTCGCGAAAAAGTATAGACTATTAAGCCACAAACTCGATAACTAAAACTACTACCAAATCATCAGAGAGGGGTCTATTTGAAATGAATTTTCTGCAAATATTTTAGTAAAATGAACGACAACGAAGCTGATACTTTTTGTAAAGCATATTTATTATGAAATTTGCTTTGTATAGCCCGTATTTTCTCCATCTGAAGATTGCAAATTTTGACTATAAAATTTTCAAAGTAATTTTTCTGTTATTTCTTGACCTTTTTGCGCGAAGAAAGCCTAAACTTTGTCTGTAATATACAATAGATCCTGTTCTCCACACAAAATATTTTGGTTTTATGTATTTATCTGGTCATTAGTGGCACCCAATTTTTAGTGAATTTTCTTAAAAAAAATTCACTAATGAGGAGATCCCGACTTTTGAATTTTGAAAAAATTTCTTCAAATGAGCGCTAATTAGGCCCCCCAGAAAACATATTCGGGGTCAGTTTCAATTTTTATATGTTTATATATATATATATATATATATATATATATATATATATATATATATATATATATATATATATATATATATATATATATATATATATATATATATATATATTTATATATATATATATATATATATATATATATATATATATATATATATATATATATATATATATATATATATATATATATATATATATATATATATATATATATATATTTATATATATATATGTATCACACCGATAACTCAAAAAATAATGGGCCGATTTTGATTAAATTTGGTGAAAAAATTCCTTTTGCAAATGGCTTGGATGAGTTCGTTAAGCAGGAAAATCTGCCTAGGTTTTCCCGGAAAATTTTGTGTTTTCTTTCGAAAAAAATTTATATCTCCGGAATTAACAAAGTAAGGGCAACCAAATTTGGTACGCTGGTTTATATCCTTATAAGTAAGCTACCTACCAAAATTTAGCTATGTAAGTCAAAAGACAAAAAAGTTATAGGCATTTTAAGAAAAATAAATTGGGGTTTTCCTCAAAACGTCAAAGTGGCGATTTAAAATGTCAAAATTGGCAACATTTAGGCAAATAACTTGAATCTAATACGGGCTATAGAAATAAAATGTCTCGAGAAGGATGTTTTACAAACCCTAAAGTCTTAATTTCAACCGTCATTGTCCTTCATTTTACTAAAATATTTGCAGAAAATTCATTTCAAATAGACCCTTTCTCTGATGTTTGGCAGTAGCCTTAGCTATAGAGTTTATCGTTTAATGGTACATAATTTTTGTCGAATTTTCATAAAAAATCAATAAAGCTCAATATATCCGTTATTATATAAGATATGAAAAAAAATTGTATATATTAATTATAGGGTGTCTTGAGCTACATCTTAAATAATATTTCTACAATCACAGGGTGGCCCATAAGTCGTTGGTGATAAAAATTTCCTTTTTTTTTTTAATCAAACTCGCCTTATGTTATTGCATTTTTGCATTTTCCATCGAGATATAATGCATGTTTGTAAGAAAAGAAATTCTAGACGCAGCAAGTGCGTTATGGTAGCGAATTTTGATCAAATGTGTCATATTTGAACAGCTCAATTTGCTATTAACCTATAAGGTTGACGAAGAAACGTGTTTTTTCGGGAACACTTTAAGTTTACTTTTGGAAATTTTTGTACATTTTCACACAATAAAGTTATTTTGATGAAACATGGCACATTGTTTTTACTATATAGGTTATACTGGTAACCAAATTTGATGCCTGCTTTCTAAAAAAAAACACACATATTTGTTATTAAAAACATTTTTATGAAAATTCACTACCATAACGCACTTGCTGCGTCCAGAATTTTTTTTAAATGTCTTTTTTTTCGTTACAACTTGGAGACCTGAATTTTGGCAGGTATGGTAAGTGTAATAGTGTAAACCTAACTACCAAATTTGGTTGTCATAGCTTTCTTATTTACGGAGATACAAAAAATTTCCGAAAGAAAACACAACATTTTCCAGGAAAAACTGGTTCGATTTTCCTGGCTAACAAACCTACCAAGCAACTTGCAAAGGGAAGGCACCTACCGAATTTTATCAAAATCGGTCCAATATATATATATATATATATATATATATATATATATATATATATATATATATATATATATATATATATATAACATACAGATCTCCTCATTAGTGATTTTTTTTCAAGAAAATTCATAAAAAACCCGTCTTCCTGGCTAACGAACTTAGCCTAGCCACTTGCAAAAGGAAGGTATTCACCAAATTTAATAATCGAAATCGGCCCTTTTTTTGAATTATCGGTGAGATATATATATATATATATATATATATATATATATATATATATATATATATATATATATATATATATATATATATATATATATATATATATATATATATATATATATATATATATAAACATACAGATCTCCTCATTAGTGATTTTTTCTTCAAGAAAATTCATTAAAAAAACCCATCTTCTTTAAAATTCATAGTTTGCAGCTGGCGATAGTTTGACAAAAAGGTATCTAAATCTAAATATAGCGCAAACGATCCCAAAAATCTACATAATAGGTAGAAAATTTTGTATAAGTAAGAGAATTCATAAAGCGCAATAATTAATCAATAAACAGATTTACTATTAAAGTTTCAGTCATAAACAATGGACGCGTTCACCATGTGTCAACAGTTGAATAGTTTGGTCAAGTTATGCGTTCAAACTCCGGCCGAGTTTCTGCTGGAACTTAAATGTTGCCGATTTATCAAAGCGGAATAACGGACAAACGCAAACAAAATAATGCTTGAAGCTAACAGATCATCAGCTTCCAACTGCTGTTAAGTATTGGCAGTCAGCAGATGAGTGCTTAATCACAGCTTTTGGCGCCTGGTGAACTCGTCCAATCTCTATGATTTCACTCATACATAGAGAAACTAACACTGACACTAAGTCGTCTCTATGGTTTCAGAGGTTTAGACTTTAGACTTTCAGCTTACATTTACAGTAGAGCCAATGACATATTATAGAGTGTCATTGGGTAGAGCTTACAGCAACAGGCAGAAAGTAGAAAGTTTTGTTTGTTTTCAGTTCATTTTCAAAATATTTCAGATTTAGTAAGTTTGGTGTAAGTTGAGTGCCTTTATAACGAATATGTACTTATCTCGTTAATAACATCGGACGACAGTTAAAGGTTTATATTATGTTTTACTTCGCAAGTGCCTTCAGAATGTGATAACTTTTAAGGTTATAATACCTACCAAAGTGTTCAGTTTTACGCCAGGTATTTATTTATTGCAACAGTGACAGACTCTGGGGTAATGGATAATAAATCTAGCGAAGCAAGCTTATATAACGCAAAAAGCAAGACAGTCATTGGACCTCCAAAACCTAGGGATAAAGTCATCACTGAAGATGGTAGAGTATTTTACCCCTGCCAGTACTGCAGTAGAGCTTTTATGGATGGATTTAGAAGGACTTTGCATGCAACAACGTGCCCCTCAAAGAACTATATCCTCTCTGTCGGAAACAAAAATCAAAGTCCTTCTTTTGTTGTTGGAAATAATTTAGAGACTGCTAAATCAGAAAGGAAAGTCAACACTGTTAGTGCTGACTTAGATAGGAAAAGTATTGATGGATGCGCTTTTCTTTCATCAGTAAAGCATAAAAATTTAGATAAGAAAAACATGTATGCAAAGACTGAAAATACTCGTCAGAGTAGTATTAAAATATTGGACCCCAAAATGGTGCTCAACACGTCTTCCGCTCATCAAATTGGTTGTTGCAGTAACAGTGACAATCTAGTGAATGTGATACAAAATAATGCTACAAAATTACATACCAACATGAAGAAAGGTAAATCAGCTAATGTAAAAAAGAAAATGAATTCTGTGGAACGTAAACCAAAAATTACAAAAGAGAATCCTGCAAGAAAAAATATTAAAAAAGGAGTTCTTCCAAAGGTTACGTTTAAAGTTAAAGAAACTAAGGTAAAAAAACATAAACATAAAAGAGTAAAAATGCCCAAAAAGAGCCAGGCCATCAATAACACACCAGAAATTTTACACCAAGATGCAGCATTAGAAATAGCTATAACAGATCAGGCTAATGTTCCTGCTTTTGGAGTAAACAGCAAAGCTAATATTTCAAAAAATACAAAAGAAAGTGTTACTTCATCCAACTTAGTGCCAAAACATAAGATGATGAAATTAAAAAATATCAATAAACAGCCAAAAAAGAATACCAAGCAGTCACGATCTACCTCAACTAAACAAGCAATTAAAAAAGATCTGATTACAAAAAATAACTCAACAAAATCTAAGCAACCAACAAATAATAATCGTATAAGGAAAACAAAGTCTAATGGTGGTAAAAATCACGTGAATTTGTCAAATATTCCAGAAAATGGCAGTGATAATATTGCTAAGAACAGTAAACAGATAAATGGAACATTAACACAAGAACAGTTGTTGGAAGTAATTAATCTTATACCAGTTAACAAAAATACTCCAAACAAAGACAATATGGAAAATATTAAAGATATAAAAACACAAAATAAACAATCTGTAAATCGCAAGCCAGCAAAACAGAAAAAAACACAAGAAAAGTCTTCAAACAACCTTAAAAATCTTGAAAAACAGAAAGTAAAACCTCCTTTAAAAATGGTCATAAAAAATTCGGTAGTTATAAGTAGCTCCCAAGAGAATACACCTGTGAAAAGTGACGATAACACCGAACTAAAAGAAAAACCTAAACAAAGAAAACGAAAAGCTGCCATTGATCACAATGTAAAAGCTAAAAAAGCAAAGACTGCAAATTGGCAAGCCAGTTCCGTAAAAGAGCAATTGGTAAAACAAAAAGTAGCTAAGAAAACAACCCCTCCCAAGAATAAATCTAAGCCGAAAGTACCTAAACTAAAAATAAAACTGCCAAATTATAGAAAACGTAAAACTGCGGTTAGTGAAATTGTTAAAACAGTTCAAATGGAAAATGTTCCAAATGTTTTGGAAAGTGTTGACGATGTTTTTACAGAAGAATTGGATGTGCTAAAGGAAATTCAACCGTCACAGCCAGAAGCAACTGCAAATCGATCAAACAAAATCCAGAAGAAAAAAATGGTCAATAAAGAGAAAAAAACAAAAGCGAAAAGCCATTCAAAATCGGAAGAAACAACACAAAAACTCACAAAAATAAATAGAACAAATACTGGCAGTGAACAAAACAAAAAAGATAAACTTGCTGTCAATAAGGGTGTAAAGAAAGTGAATGCTTCAAAAGAACAGCAAGATCAAATTATTTCCAAAACTTGTTGCAATGATAGCATAAAAACTGTCATTCCTGAAAGCGAAATGATTGTTAATGTAACAAAACAGGAATCTGTATTTAGTGAAGCCACATATGCATACACAAATGGAAAAATCTGCAGAGACAGGGCTGAAAATGCCATTTCTGCATCACCTGCCAACTCAGAAAAAGTAGAAACTTCCCCGAGAAAACAAATACAGACAAGTATTAAAATGTATTTGAAGCCGACAAGCGAATTTAAATTAAACACTTTACATAACACTAAAACTTTGATTAATGAATTAAATAGAGATGAAGAAAACTTTAAGCTAAACACAAGTTTGCAAAAAAATTCAGATCAAACGCCTGTGAATGAAATTAAACCAAATATGAATAGTAAAAGTGACACAAGTACACTGACTGAGTATAGTAGAATCCCTCTAAAAACCAATAACTTACTCTCTTGGGATTCTGATTCTGTGTCTATAAATGGTCAAGTAGGAGCACAAAAAGGTCACTGCCCTGATATTCCAAACGGAATGCCAACAGTCGAGGAAGTACCACAACTCTTTGATCGTCATTATATCTTTAATCAGCCAGATGACAAGTTTGAAGAAGACGAGGAAGAATATGATGAAGAAATGGATGCTTTAGTTTTAGAGGACACAGATGAACCAAAAGAAAAAGAAACCAAAGAGTCTCCAACAATAGAACCAATTTCAGAGAATTTACAGAAGAGAACCTGCAAGTTTTGCCACATCGTATTTCCAAAGGCTATGGAATTACTGCGTCATCGTCGATCTGTCCACAAGTTTCCAAAGATATTAATGTCGATGAGCGAACTGGAGAAATATTACAAGACGGAAGACAAATCAAAGTGTCCACTGTGCAGTAAACCAATTAAGAACGGTAATAAGTCTTATTTTAACAAACATTTGAAAACTCACTCAGATATTATGAATTACACTTGTTCAAAATGTCACAAGAAGTTTAGAAGAGTTGACCATATGAAGGACCATGAAAAACGACATGTTATTTCGTAATGTTTTCGGTAAATTGACATTTAAAGTTTTTCTTTGTTTTGCAATATATTTATAAAGTATATTGTATGTTTTTTGTTATGTTTATATTATATTTATATGCAATTTTTGCAAACATTAAAATGTTTTATTATCTAGCATCTGGTGCATTAAAATCAAAGCGCTTGTAGATCATGGCTATTGGTTTCTTTCATTTCAGTTCATCTTCTTTTTTTACTGACAAATTATTTGTTATTTTTCTAGCTTAACATTTTATTCAATGGGAAATTTGAAATCTAGTATGATATAGATTTCTCTTTGACAGAGAATGAATTGTTACTGTACATCCGCTTATACCACCAATCACAATTGATTTGGTTGTTTTTGGTTTTTCTGTAAAATTTAAGGTAACTACATTTTTCCACTTGTCTCCACTTTCAATAGTTTTCGAAATACTTTTATAAACGCCTGTATTTTGTTACATGATAGGGAGGAAAAGCTGATTCTTTTTCTAACTATATCGGATTTTCCTTTCCTTACTAATAAACTCCCCTCGAGAGGGTTTAGACACTTGCAGAAAATGCACCTTTATTAATTGTATGCGCAGTTATATTTGCAAAACACCTAACAAAGTGAGGAACTACCAAAACCTAATATAGTTTCCAATATGCTATCATTTAAAAATAACATGGTGTCCCAATGAGAGGTTGAATTTTGACTTTGGAAGTAAACACGCTTCATATATTAAAAAGTTTTTTTAATTGGTTATCCTATATAAACTCTGCCATTAATTATGAAATAAGGTATCGGCCAAATGTCCACCATGGCTTTCGTTACAAACATGCACATGTCTAGCAAAATGTTCTATCATCTTGTGGCTATCTCATTAATGACACCTTGAATCTCGTTCTTCAACCATTGGAATTGTTTGGAGTTCATTGACATAGGCTTTTTCCTCCAAGAAGAAAGCCCAAAGGAAGAAATCCAGTGTCAAGTCTGATCACCACGGAGAGAGATTACACAGCCCCGATTTTGTGTGTAATAACTGCATTGTCTCATTGGAAATATGAGATGTTGCACCATCTTGTTGGAAGAACATGTCTTCCAAGTCAATGGCATTAAATTGGTTCCATAAAGAAAATGTTATCATACTGCAGTAACAGCATAATTGACAGTTACTGCAACTCCATCAGCCTTTTTGAAAAAATATGGTCCCATTACTTCCCGAGCCCAGAAACGGTTTTGTCAGTTCCCTTCTTTCTGAAAGTCATCGATTTCGCAAACATTTTCTTAGTTTTATGTTTATTGACCAATTTTATGTTTATCGACCAATTTTTCTACTAAGCAGACAGCATAACCGTTATACTTAGCAACGTTCTTAATATATTCCAGTTCTCTTTTATATCTTTCTTTTTTTAAGGAAAACTATATTAATTTATGAACCATAAAATTCAGACTAGCTGTTTTTTTTTTGTGGGAAACTATGGTGTGAGTCAATCGGAATGTAACTCACAGTAGTGGTTCCATTCTCTTGGTGTCAAATTCTAAAGGGTATATTTTTTATGACTAATACATCAACAAAAGATAATTTGTTATTAATTTCTATTTCAAAGGTAAATTTAATGGAGTCAAATTTACTGTTTAATCTGGCGATAAAATGATCTCATTTGAATAAAATGCTGCGAAAACATATTCCACATAACGAAACCGTACTGTAGGAAAATAGTCATTTTTATTTGCTAGGTATGTTTCAAGTCTACTACAAAACGACTTATTTTTATTATTCATCTTTCGGAAGACTCTAACTTTGTTAGCGAAACGATTTACAGGCCTGAAAATGGTATTGTGATGAATTGGGTTTTCCAAATTGTACTTATCGGTGCTCATCAAAGGTTCCAATCTTCACTCGTTCATCATCAGAATTGTCATTAGTGTTGTCAAAATTTGTTGGGCTTTTTTATACAGATATGTTCTATTTTATTATCAACGAATATAATTTGAATCCCTTATTTTACTCTCTATTGACATTTAACTGTTCAGTCTTATTAAGGACCACCAAGATCTTTTACTATGAGAATGGGATCTAAACAATGTATTGAAAGCTTAAATATTGATTATATTTTGATATGAAGATGTTAAAAATAATGTTTGATTTTAATAATGTACAATTAGGTTAATTTTTACTTTTTCCTTTATTATTTTAAACTGCTTATTGAAAAAATATGTTTTAAAGGTTAAAATTTATGTTGTATTCTCAGTTTTATTATTTTTATTATTATTTTGTTCTTTTCTTTTTCTCCGTCAGGCCTCGTGTTTTTGCCGCCTTGATAGCACCGCAGCCTTTGGCTTATTGTGCCTTGAACTAGTCTGCACAGCAATTGGTAGGGTGAAGTTTTATATTGCTTTGTCTCCGGTCTAGACTGACCGTAGATCAGTTGTCTTTTGCAGTCCAGAGCTTTACACTCGCACAAGATATGCTGTGCTGATTCCTCCCCCTCGCTGTAGGGTCTGTGTGCCAGGTACCCCTCGAATCGCCCGATTTTATGCAGGTGTTTCTCGACGGCCATGTGTCCCGTCAAGAGTCCTGTTATGTTTCTGAGCTGTCCTCTGCCAATATTTAGTAGCTTCACAGCTCTCTTTGAACTGTGTTCCTCAATTACTGACTTCCCATGTCATCCCTGGACAGTCTGCCCAGTATACCTTTTGTGTGTTTCTGACCCAGGACTTAATGGCTCTCCTGGCAGTGCTCTTTGTCACGCCCAGAACCGGTTCTGGTCCCATAAATGGTTCTGCTGACCCTCTCTTTGCGATACTGTCAGCTTCTTCATTGCCTTTGACTCCCGAGTGACCCAGCACCCAGATAAGGGTGACCTCATTCTGCCCAGCCAGGTCGCTCTTCTCGTCTCAGCATTCACTTACGAAGATCGTTTACTAAGAGAATGGGATCTAGATAATGTATTGAAAGCTTAAATATTGATTACATTTTGATAATATTATGTAAAAAATAATGTTGTTCTTCATTGGCTTTGACCCCCGAGTGACCCGGCACCCAGATGAGAGTGACCTCATTCTTCCCAGCCAGGTCGCTCGTCTCGTCTCAGCATTCACTTACGAAGATCGTTTACTAAGAGAATGGGATCTAGATAATGTATTGAAAGCTTAAATATTGATTACATTTTGATAATATTATGTAAAAAATAATGTTGTTCTTCATTGCCTTTGACCCCCGAGTGACCCGGCACCCAGATGAGGGTGACCTCATTCTGCCCAGCCAGGTCGCTCGGCTCTTCTCAGCATTCACTTACTAAGAGAATGGGACCTAGATAATGTATTGAAAGCTTAAATATTGATTACATTTTGATAAGATTATGTAAAAAATAATGTTTGGTTTTAATAATGTACAATTAGGTTTATTTTCACTTTTTCTTCTATTAATTTAAACTTCCTATTGAGAAAATATGTTTTAAAGGTTAAAATTTATGTTGTATTCTCTGTTTTATTATTTTTATTATTGTTTTGTTTCTTTTGTGACAATTAAGTAGTGCCTTAAAACTGTAGTGCAGTTTACTTATTATCCAAAAGCAAAAGAAAACTTTAATGAAACTACATAACTTTATAGATAAATAACGATATATAGTGAGCAGCACAATTATGGAATAAATTCATTAAAATTGGAGCGTTTGTGTTTTGATGAAATGCTTGGACATGTGAACTGTAGTTTTCAAAAATACACCTTTTTGGATAAAATGTACGTTTCTTCCACTCCTGCTTTTCAAATATGGCGTCATACACTCTTTTTTTTTAATGACAACCCTCCTTTCTTTTATTTTTGGATAGATCATTGAATTGTCTACATGGTACCATCAAAAATTTTAATATTTCACATTGTTCAATTTTGAAAGTCATTTAAAGAGTGTAAAACATAAACTATTCATAACCACAATCAAAAGATAACAAAAAATTTAATTAATAAATTATTATTATTATTAAATACCCCGATAAAAAAAAAGTCTGTAGGGGCGTAAGATCTGCAGACCTGGGCAGCCACTCTATTGGCCCTCGCCTACCGATCCACTTGCCAGGAAAGCAGTCATTTACAAACTCGCGAACAGGACGTGCAGGTCCAAATCGCTCGTTCACTTTCAATCGTCGATCTTGTTTGCCGTCAGCACCTTCACCGTCTTTCCTGTTCTTGCACCATCTTCCAAGGATTTCCACCCTAATCGAAACGGAGAATTTCCCCGCATACCCCATCCAGCCGATCTTTGATGCTTTGAGGTGGAATACCTTCTCAAGTAAGGAATTTAATAACAGCTCCATACTCAATTTTCGTGACTTCTGACATCGTGATTAAGTGTCAGTTATAAAAAAACTAATTGAGATAAGATCGATTTTTGTTTTTTCCAAGGCTAAGAAGACTTGAATCAATGTCTTACCAAAATTTGACAGGCTCTATGTCAGGTCGGAATTTTTTTTTTTGCTTACCTCATATGTATGTGCGTTCCCTATACTTATCTTTGACGATCTTTTTAACACTGAAGTTTCTAAATTTAAATCCAACAAGTTTCGCTTCACTTTATTTTTGCAGGTATGCCTTGAAAAATGAATATTATTATATATTGTTAAAGTTGCTGTATGTTTAGTTGACAGAGGCTTATGTGAATAAAGGTTATGAAGGAAATATATTACAGTAATGTTGTTTTTATATCTAGCTGTTATTATTATTACAATATGGTTTTGTAGTTATTTAATTCTTAATAATTTCAACAGCTACTTCAATAGCTGAATCTAATCAGTGAAAGTTGAGAGAGTAATACTTACTGCAACAGCAAATTTGTCTACAAAAAAATGACATTTTAATTACCAAAGATGAGTGAAGATTGGAACCTGTGATAAGCACTGACAAGTACAATTTAAAGAACCCAATTTATCACAATACAGTGTTTAGACCTGACAATCGTTTCTCTAACAAAGTTAGCGTCATCAGAGGGATGAATAAACGAGCGAATAAAAACTCTAAGCACTATTTATATGTTAGTCACCAAGCGGTTGCGAACAGCATTCTCTACAAAGGTATACAGACAGACCCCCCACTGTTGAGTCTTAAATCTCTGTAATTAAAATTGCATTACCAGCTTTAACTCGTTATCAAATATATTCGTTCTAAGAACAGGGTACCCAGCAACCTGGAAAAATCAGGGAATTTGAAATAACCCCTAAAATATCAGGGAAATTAGTGATTTTGATCAAATGTCATTGAAATCGTTCAGTAGACCTGGAAATTATATATTTGTAAAATTATGTCGCCAGCAGATTTATTTTTATTTTGGTTTCATATATTTATATTATATAAAAAAAATTTACATAAATATTTCTTCCTAGAGCTGCTGTTTGGTACATTAATTGAAACCGCCAATGAACACGTGACATGTCATATGGCAATATAATATAGTGTTCTTTATCTATCTCAAAAATGTCACATTCGTTTCTGTGACTTGGAATGCTCTTCCTTGAATGCATAAAATGCAAAATGCGTTCTAGTTATTGGCGGCAAATAGCTGTGCTGTGAATGTGTTTATTATATTTTAACCTTTATGATCATGTAACATAGAGTTGAAGTTGGAGTGTAAATATTTGGCATTTGTATTGTAATCCAGAAAAGTTTATCATTGCAACGCGTTGTGTATGATAGTGTAAAGAAATTATGAGAAATAGGAAATATAAAAGTCAACTTTAAGCTGACGTGAACTTTCAATAATTAATATCATGATTCTCCTAAGTAGTTCAGTAATTTGACAAGTAGAAATTTATCACGTTTCCGTATTAGTTAACAGAATTAAGCATATTTATGTCATTCATAATGATTTTTAAAGAAATCAGAATTTTTTTATGATCTTTTTAATAAAAAAGTATTCAGAGATGTGTATTGTTCATTACGAGTATTATGAAAAAATCACTTGGGCTTGGACTGGCCTGTCAGGGAATTTGATTTTTTATTTCTGCTGGGTACCCTGTAAGGACACATCGATTATTAAGCTAACAGTTCAAATTTTTAAAGATATATATATATATATATATATATATATATATATATATATATATATATATATATATATATATACTTTGGTAAGCATCTAACTGTCGCAATTGCCTGACATTTTTGATTAGCTTGAGATTTTCTCTATCTACATGATGAATATTATCCAAAATATGCTGAGCAATCCATGATTTATCAATAGTTCTTTTAGTTTGCCCAACATATTTAAGTTCACAATGTTTACAACCTATTTCATTCATTCCCGACACTTCTGTGGTTTTATCTGTATCCTTTGGGTTACCTAGCAAATTTTTTAAAGTAATTTTTGTAGAAAATGTTAGCTGTAAATTGGCTTCCTTAAAAATATGATTAAAATCTCTCGTGATTCGCGGTTCGAATGGTAAACAGACAACGGTTTTGTCTGTTTTATCTTTTCTGAAAGTCGTAGATTCCCCTAACATTTTTTTTGTCTTACGTTTATTGACTAATTTTTCCATGACTTCATTATCCTTCTTAGAAGGAACATTTGATATTTACACACGGTTTTACAAAAGCAGGTAATGCGATTTTAATTACAGAGATTTAACACTCGACAGTGGGGGTCTGTTTCTATACCTTCGTAGAGAACGCTGTTCGCAATTGCTTGGGAACTAACATATAAATCGTAGTTCTAGTTTTTTCGCTTAGTTTATTCATCCCTTTGATGACGCTGACTTTGCTAAGGAAACGATTGTCAGGTCTAAAAACTGTATTGTGATGAATTATACTTTGGTTCCAATATATATGAAGTGACTCATCGCTACCAAGCGAAACTATTATAGGAATTCAATAGGCGGAGAAATTTATCTTTAAGCAAACAATATTTATTTAAAACATCTATATTTCATATTGGGCGAGTTCACCAGGCGCCTGCAGCTGTCAGCAGTTGCATTGTTATGTCAAAAAATGTCGACGAATGTCAACATTTTGTGACATAACAATGCAGCTGCTTGCAGGGCTGGCGCTTGGTGAACTCGCCCAGTCTTATCTTATCGGGGTTGATATTTACGCCCAAGGGATCGGAATTCAAAATAGTCGATACTTCCTCATCTGTCAGTGAAGTTACGTACATGTTAAGGCTAGATTTCTTCGCCACCGCACGATCGCCATTGTTCGTAAGTTGCAGCTCAGGGTAAATACTTTTATCTTGTTGAGAGTTAAATAGTCCGTATCATTATTTCTACTATGTGCAAAGTTTTTGTGCCCATATATATTGCAGGAAACTTACGATAATTACACACAACGCTATTTCAGAATTGCAAGCCGATTTTAGAGGTGAGTCACATCATTTATTCTGGAACCCGAGTATAGGTTCTCCAAATTATACTTATCAGTGCTCGTCACCGGTTCCAGTATATCTTCACTCGTCTTTGGTAATTAAAATGTAATTTTTTTGTAGACGAGTTGTACATATTAATTTATCAAATGCACTGTAAAGTAGCTTCTATCAAAGAAGAGCCTTCCACTCTTATATTTTAAACAATGTTGTCCTTATTGTGCCTTAAAAGTACAAATTAGATTAATACAATGTCCTATGAACACTGCCTAAGTGGATAATACTTTTGAAACTTTAATTAACCGAAATATTAGTTATTAGTGATGTACAATGGTTTAAAATAAAGTGCGGCCTACATTTTTTGTTTTAATTTATTTAGTCCGACTAATTTAAAATTCTGCTCAGTATACATACTTCTCTAAGTGAAGATTGGAACCTGTAATAAGCACTGATAAGTGCACTTGGACAACCCAAATCACGTCAACACATTGAAAAAAACATGACGATCGTTTCACTAACCAAGTTAGTCATTAGACAATGAAAAATTATGATCGTTCCACCAACCAAGTCAACGTCCTCAGAGGATGAAAAATTCTAAACGTTATATTACTATACAACTGTTTATATGCAGACTCTACGGCGAGGGGGAGGAATCAGCCCAGCACATCTTGTGCTAGTGTAAAGCCCTGGACCGCAAAAGACAACTGATCTACGGTCCGTCTAGATCGGAGACAGAGCATTATAAATTTCACCCTACCAATCGCTGTGCAGACTAGTTCAAGGCACAGTGATTTTGGAATGGGTGGAGTAAAAAGACTAAGGGCATGCCAAAGGTTGCAGTGCTATCTGGGCGGCAAAGCCGCGGACGAGCCCTGAGGGAGAAAAAAACAACTGTTTATGTTCTGTGCAGGTACTCGGCCTAGACGATTGAGGGTTTGAGGTTCAAACAAACTTTCACTGCTTTTTTACTGGAAATTCCCTCTACCTGAATTCCGTTATTCTCATTCCCAAGCTCTTTGTAGTGGTAGTGACATCCGGCAACGCCGCAAGACGATGACAGCACGGGTCGAGGGGAGTGTGTGAAGGAAGATGGCGAAAAGGTGTCACGGACATATATATATGATATTGTAACAATTGTGTATTAACGTTTGTAATAGCAGTATTGTAAAGCTAATAAACCCAACATGGTGTCAGGTGTAAATGTGAAAAGTTGCGTCAAACCACTCGTATCAAGAAACTAGGTCAGAAAGAACAGCTGACTGGATTAGTACAGGCAACAGGCGATGTGTTCAAAACACTGCTGAAGCTGCCGAGAGGGTAATAAAAATAAAAACGAGGTGAGACCGTTGCATGATGCTTGTTATTCATTAAAGAAATAAAAAAATACATACATAAACAATAGTGGAACACTTACCTTAAAGCATAATAGTTATTTAAAAGAAGTAGTGTGAACATAATATACAGAGTGTAATGGTTTATGGGGTTATTGACATTTGACATGGAATAACAGTTGCATGAATTATTACAAAAATATCTGAACTTTACAGCTTAGCAAAAGTAACTAAAAGCAATAGTGAAAGGCTAATATACAGGGTGTATTAAGAATAGTGTGCATAAACTGAGTAATGTAGTGATACCAGACTACATAAAAGTAGATTTTAACAAAAGTTAACGGAATAAGCGGTTCTAAAGAGATTATTTAGTGTACTTATATACTGCATGAACTTTAATTGAACTTTTAACTGTGGTTTAATAAATTTTAGTGATTGAAAATGTCAGACTCAGAAAATGCAGCATGTGTGACAAATACAATAGTTACACATGCAACATATAGTGTAGCACCACCAGAAACATTCAACTTCAAACAACCACAAGATTGGCCAAAATGGTCAAGACGTTTCGAAAGGTTCAGGGAAGCTTCAGGGTTAACTTCAAAAGATAGTAAACAACAAGTCAATACATTGATTTATTGTCTAGGAGATGAAGCAGATGACCTCATTACAGCGTTTAAATTAACGGAGCAAGACTAGGCAAACTACGACATAGTAAAAAGGAAGTTCGATGATCATTTTCAAGTGAAACGTAATGTAATATTTGAACGTGCGAAATTTTTTAGAAGATGTCAAGGAGAAAACGAACCAGTAGACGTTTTTATAAATGATTTATATAAACTTGTGGAACATTGCAATTTCGACATACTAGCTAATGAAATGATTCGGGATAGGATTGTAGTTGGGGTCAAAGATGCGAAACTTAGCGAGATATTACAAATGGATTCAGATTTGACTTTAGCAAAGGCAGTCGATAAAGCTCGTCAATCAGAAGCAGTTAAAGCCCAACAAGGAGTTATTAGAAGATCTGAAGTATTCGTAGAGGCACTTAAGAAGTCAGAAAATAGTGACAAAGATTACAAGGGTCAAAAGAAGAAACAAAACCACCCTTTGGCTGAGGAAAGGGTGGAAAATAGTACAAGATGCAAGAAATGTGGCACGATTCCATCACACAAATGGGAGAACTGCCCCGCTAAGGCAGCAACCTGTTATCATTGCAGAAAGAGAGGGCATTATAGCAGATGCTGTTTTAAAAAAATAGATGAAGTAACATTGGAGCAAGCCCCAGAGGAAGGGGTGGAGGAGCAAGTAACATTTTACCTGGAAGAAGTAAGTGGGCAGGTTACGTGTGATCCTTGGTACATAGATGTCAAGGTGAAAAATAACTGGATCAAATTCAAGGTCGATACAGGGGCGGATGTTACAGTGGTGGGAAAATCCATCATAGAGGACCTAGGGGTCTCACTGGAAGATACTGGAAAGGTACGATTATTCGGTCCTGGAAGAAAATTAGTACCGATGGCTGGTAAAGTAAAATTAAAGTTAAACTATCAAAATCGAGAGTTCCTGCAAGAAGTGTATGTGGTAAATGGAAGACAAGACCCACTATTGGGACGTCCCGCTATTAGAGCATTCCAGTTGTTGAATTTTGACATCTTGGAAGTTCAACGAGATGTCACACAAGAGTTCTCAGGGGTATTCGAGGGATTAGGTAAAATGACAGTTGAGCATTGCATAAAAGTCAACAGTGATGCGACCCCATATGCAGTAACTGCTCCGAGACGAATTCCACTTCTAATACGCGATAAAGTAAAGGAAGAATTGAAGCGTATGGTCAAGCAGGGGGTGATTGAACCAGTAGAAGAGGCTACAGAATGGTGTGCTCCGATGGTAGGAGTACTAAAGAAGAACGGAGATGTAAGAATTTGTGTAGACTTCACAGAGCTGAATAAGTATGTGATCCGAGAGCGCTTGGTATTACTATCAGTGGACGAAACTTTGGGACAAATGGCTGGAGCTAAAGTGTTTTCGAAGATGGATGCGACAAATGGATTCTGGCAAGTACCACTAACATCAGAAAGTTCAAAATATACAACATTTGTCACCCCGTTTGGTAGATTCGCTTTCAAGAGGTTACCATTTGGGTTGAGTTCGTCGCCTGAACATTTCCAAGGACGTATTCAAAAGATCCTAGAGAATCTTGAAGGAGTAGTAAACCAAGCTGATGATATCGTAGTGTTTGGGACGACAAAAGAAGAACATGATCAAAGAGTGTCAGAAACTCTAAAAAGGCTTCAGAATGCAGGGGTAACCTTAAACAAGAAAAAATGTGACTTTGGGACATCAATGATAAAATTTCTGGGACACATCGTAGATGGTTCGGGAAGAATAAAACCAGATCCTGAGAAAACAGAGGCTATTAGTAAAATGAAAAGGCCAAGTAATAATACTGAGGTTCGAAGGTTCCTAGGCATGGTGAACTATCTAAGAAAGTTCTTGCCAAACCTTGCCGAGAAGACAAAAATATTTCAAGATCTGTTAGTCCGGAGAAACGAATGGGCGTGGTCAGAAAATCACGAAAAGAATTTCGAAAGCATAAAACGAGATATTCAAAATACTGCAGCATTGATGTTATTTGATCCAAACAAAAAGACTAGAATTTCAGCAGACGCTTCTACAGTAGGAGTTGGAGCGGTACTTGAACAGTCACACGACGATTCTTGGTTTCCAGTCATGTTTGCGTCTCGTACATTGAGTGAGACAGAGACCAGATACGCACAGATCGAGAAAGAGAGCCTGGCATTGGTGTTTGCCTGCGAGAAGTTTCAAAACTATGTTTTGGGCAGTCATTTCCTATTAATGACAGACCACAAACCACTGGTACAAATTTTAAAGAGTAAACCGATGTCTGAATTGTCGCCTAGACTACAAAGATTTCGAATGCGACTGACCAGGTTTTCATATGATATAAAGTATATGAAAGGAACAGAATTCTACATACCAGATACCCTGTCTAGAGCTCCATTAAATAGGAAAAGCTTAGAAGGAAGAGATATACTGGATGAAGAAGATGAACTTAATATGGGTATAATGTTAGCAGAGCTTCCAATGTCAGATTCAAAGTTTCAGTCAATAAAAGAGGCCCAAGCGAATGATCTTATTTGCCAGCAAGTAATGAAATACCTTGTCGAAGGTTGGCCAAGATCAAAGCAACCACAGGCTTTCTACCAAGTTAAGAATGACTTATCAATTTGCACAGGGGTCCTGATGAAAGGGAAAAGAATTTACATACCTGCAATGATGAGAAAAGAAATATTAATCCGTATTCATGAGGGACATTTGGGTGTCAACAAATGCCGAGCAAGAGAATCAGTGTGGTGGCCAAACATCAGCAATCAAATAAAAGATATGGTAGGCAACTGTGATAGGTGCATTGAACACCGAAAGAACATTGTCGAACCATTGATAAACACACCACCACCAGAAAGACCTTGGATGACAGTCGGAATTGATTTGTTTGAGCTGAATGGACGTACATATATCTGCATAGTCGATTACTTCTCAAAATACATTGAAGTGGTCGAGACGACTAACAATACCAGGGCCGAGTCAATCATTGCTAGGGTGGCGAGTATATTTGCTCGACATGGTATACCATTGATCGTGAGAACAGACAATGGGCCCCAATTTAAAGCGGAGTTCAAAAGTTTTGCAAATCAGATGGGGTTCGAACATGTTACATCGAGCCCAAGATTTCCTAGATCAAACGGACAGGTGGAACGTGCGGTACAAATTTGCAAGAACATTCTCAAAAAGGCAGAGGACCCCAATTTAGGACTGTTGGCATATAGAAGTACCCCGTTAGAGTGCGGATATTCGCCAGCGGAACTGCTGTTTGGAAGAAAGATTAGAACTACCTTGCCACAGGTTGCCAGTCTATTGAACCCAGGATGGCCAAGTCTGAGAAAACTCCGTACCAAATTAGAGAAACAGAAGCAAAGGCAGAAAACGGATTTTGATCATCGTCATAGAGTCAAAGCATTAGTCCCGCTAGAAGAGGGAGCGAAGGTGTGGATAACTGACCTGAAGAAGCCAGGCACAATTGTGGCGAACGCAGCAGAACCCCGATCATATTGGGTAAACTCAGAACTGGGAAAAGTCCGAAGAAATCGAGCACATCTAATTCCTCGAATAACAGATGAGGAGAATACAGAACAGGTAGAGTTAGAACCAGACAGTGAAGTTCCAATGCATGGAGCTGTGACACCAGAAGAATCCAGGAATACAGTGCCTCCAGAGGTTCGAGTCCAGTGTGAGGAGACAACCCCTAATGTGTGTGTGGGTGTCCGAACCAGGAGTGGCAGAGTGGTGCATCCTCCAAGAAAATTAGACTTGTAACTTAGAAAGGGGGATGTAGTGGTAGTGACATCCGGCAACGCCGCAAGACGATGACAGCACGGGTCGAGGGGAGTGTGTGAAGGAAGATGGCGAAAAGGTGTCACGGACATATATATATGATATTGTAACAATTGTGTATTAACGTTTGTAATAGCAGTATTGTAAAGCTAATAAACCCAACACTCTTTTTGCCGGAATCTCTCCTAAAGTGGTCAAGTGCATATAGGTAGCGGTACCGAATTGATGCAACCTTTCTTAATGTTATATTTAGTGATATAATATTACTAAATGTTCTCTAAACGTAATTTCAACGGCACTTTTTGTTTGCGCGACGTATTTTAGATCTCAATCTTTACAACTTATTTCATAGATAACTGGGTTAGCGAAACGATCGTCAGCTTTTTTTAAAAGACAATTTGCATGGATTTTCCATTACATGAATTTAACATTTATCTAATAGTTTTTCATACATAGAAGATTATTACATGCGTGAAAATACCCAAAAACATATGAAGTGGACAGAAAAAGAATTTTAAAACCAAAAAATTTCGAATCATAATCATGTGCCCGTGAACGTTCTGTTATTGGTCGTGACGTACTTGGACAGTGAATAAATGACATGTTTACATTTGCCCTATGGTATGATAAGTATGTTCGCTTGTTTCGCAACATCGTGTTGATGTAAATACAGAGAAGCAAGCTCATTGTCATTGTGATACTACCATCCAGTGACGTCACAGATTATGCCGGCAAAATAGTGGTGTGTGAAATCAATTATGAAATTCGGATTATCAAATCTTTTTTTTGCGTCGTTATTTTTGCAGTATGTGAAATGAAAAAAAAATATGTAAAAAATCATCTTTGTGGGATGTATATCAGATGTGATAAGAAAAAAAAACCATGCAAATCGTCTATAGTGTTTTGGTGATTTGAGTCATCCAAGTGTACTTATTAGACATACTTCTCAAAATAATTTAAACCTCCTTTGCATGTCTTAACTAGACTGACTGTCTATGTAAGCTTTATAACCTGTGATGACCACTGATAAATACACTTTGGAAAATCCAGTTCTCACGCGCCAATCGTTTACCAAGGGATTTGGCGTCATCTTGATCTTAGTCTTCTGGTAAAGCTAACCTTGTTGGCGCAAAAATCGCTGGATCTAAAAATCGTTGTAGATTTGGATTCTCTAAAGTGAAGTTATACTAGGCGAGTTATAAATCATGGTTTCTTATTTCTACCAGATGTTTCATTTGGGTTGTGATAAAGATTGTCAAAGGCAACACATAGAAGATGCCACAGTGATCTTCTCTCTCATACATCCAACTGTTGATGAAACGTCAGGTAGAATTAGCTCCGAATACTCGATTGTTAACATTTACTATACATAATAAATGGCCCCTTTATTTTGCACTTACGAACTTATGCTTTTTGGAGATTCTGTAGTAGCATTTTTTGTATATATTTAATATAATAATTTTGTTTATTTACCATGGTTAGAAGGTAACGGTGCTATCGGGGCGGCAAGGCCGCGGACGAGCCCTGAGGGAACAAAAAAAAATGGTTAGAAGGTTATGTATTTTTATATAAAATGTTGATATTCTGTGAGGTTTTGTCACTAAATCAAAGAAGTTTTAATGATGGCTTTTTTTGTTCATGTAAATGTTTGTTTCAACTCTTTTTTTTCTGAGTACCTGTAACTTTTTGTAGTTGTCTCTACCTTGTGTTTAATATACTGTCGGTTGGAATACAATTTATTTTTGTTCAATGTTTCTATAGTTCGTTTGAAAATTTAAACATCAAATGTATGAATAAAAACTTACTAAATATTCTGAGTATTATTTACTTTTTTAGCGAATTTTCGTAGAAGAAAACATGTATATATTATACAGTGTGTTTCACTTTAAGTGGGGACAATTCATTGTTTCATTATTATCCATTTTTAGTGAATTTTTATTTTAAAAAATTCACTAAGGTATCGATGGTGAGACTTTGCAAAAAAATTTTTAAATGAGCACGAACTAGGACCCCTAGAACCCATATCCGGAGTCAGTTTCAATTTTTATATGTTTATATATATATATATATATATATATATATATATATATATATATATATATATATATATATATATATATATATATATATATATATATATATATATATATCTATATATATATATATATATATATATATATATATATATATATATATATATATATATATATATATATATATATATATATATATGTATATATTTATGTATGTATCCGTATGATAACTCAAAAAATGATTAACCGATTTCAATGAAACTCAGCAAGTGCTTTTCTTTTATTAATGGCTGGATGAGTTCGTTAGCCGGACGGGGTTTTCCGGGAAAATTTTGAGTTTTCTTTCAAAAAAAATTTTTTTCTCCGAAAGCAACAAAGCTGTTTTAATGCAATTTACTATATATGTTGCCTTGGGAGAGACCTTACTAAGTACCAAAGTTCAACCTTCTAAGTTTCTAGAAAATTGAGTTATTCAAATTTTAAATTTTCTTTCGAAAAAATTTTTTCTCCAAAAATTACAAAGTCATTTTAATGAAATTTGGTGGATATCTTGCCCTAGGAAAGACCTTACTACATACCAAAATTAAACCTTCTAAGTTTATAGAAAACTGAGTTATTCAAATTTGAAGCATTTAATAAAAATTCACTACCATAACGCACTTGCTGCGTCCAAAGGTTTTTTTTTAGTAAAATACTCCAAAAACTCCACATCCTAGTATGCGATATTTTAAGATTCGCTTTCTCCATAGTCTACTACAATAACAAATAAGACCCCAAAAATGACTAAAGCATATTAGGCATTTTTTACGAAAAAAACAAATATATCGATTTAGGCACATCTGTAACTCACAAATAGTCCCCTGTGAGTCCGGGGACTAACTAAAAGAACAGGCCCAAGGTAACTCCTGCATGTCGTAAAAGGCGACTAATTGGACTTAAACACTGGCGGGGTCTTGTCCAGGTGGGTCTGGAGGAAGGCAGATATCTCTGGGGAGTGATGTACACCCGGATTTTGAGGCCTCCACTCTGGACTTAGAATTGGAGAATTGACCTCGCATGGTTGTTACTCAGGAGCGGGGTTCCGGATGGGTGCCGCCTTGGGTTGAGTGCTGGCGGGTGTCGTGTGTCTAGACGACCCGAAGGGGGTTGACAACTCTGATGAGTGGTAAACACCCGGAGTTTGAGGCCCCCACTGTGTACTTCGGAACGGACGGACGGCCTCGCTTGTGCGATGCTCGGGAGCGGGACTCCGTGGGATGTCGCCTTGAGTCTAGCACTAGTTGGTGTCGGGTCCAGACGAACCCGGAAGAGAGCTGAGATCTTTAGGGGTGGAATACAACTAAGCGTTTAGGCCTCTTCTGTGAGCTTCGAAACGGATAAACGACCTCACTTGGAAGCTGCTCGGATGCGGGACTTCATGATACTGCCCCGAGTCAAACACTGACGGATGTCTGGTCCAGACGAACTCTGAGACAGGTTATCTCTCTTTGAGCTTTGAGACGGGCAAGCGACTTCGCTCAAATGGCAGTACATCTGTCAAACAAAGTTTGAGCTCGCATGTGTCGTCTCCTGTCGGAAGCTCGATTTGTTAGGTGAAATTTAAGCTAACGCTGGCAGGTGTTGGGCCTGGATGAACCCGGAGGTGGCTGGGGTCTCTAGGAGTGGATTACACCTGGAAACTTGGGCCTAGTCTGTGAGCATCGATACAGGCTAACGACCCCGCCTGGATGCTGTTCGAGGGCGGGACTTCATGATACCGCCTCGAGTCAATGAAACACTGGCGCGGGGTCTGGTGCAGGTGAGGCTGGGGGGAGGCGGATATCTCTGGGGAGTGATATGCACCCGGAGTTTGACGCTTCCACTGTGGCCTCAGAGACTGACAGTTGGCCTCGCTTGGTTGTTACTCGGGAGCGGGGTTCCAGATGATACCGCCCTGGATTGAGCTCTGGCGTGTGTCGTGTGTCCAGACGTCCCGGGGGGCTCTGATATCTGATGAGTGGTAAACACCCGGAGTTTAAGCCCATACTGTGTGCTACGAAACGGACGGACGGCCTCTCTGTGGTGATGCTCGGGAGCGGGACTCGATAGGATGTTGCCTTGAGTTTAACACTGTTAGGTGTCAGGTTTAGGGGAGCTGAGATCTCTAGGGGTGGATTACAACTGGAGATTAAATGCTGCTCGAGAGCGGGACTTCATAATACCGCCTCAAGGCAAACACTGACGGATTAATTTTGATCGAACCACTGCGGTAGGTGTCATCGCTAAATATTATTTTAGACAAGAAAGTTCTATCGGTTAAATAGTTTCCTTGGCACCATAATGTACATTCCATTCTAACATCTTCATCGCCATTTTCCAAGGTATGCAGGAATTTGGGCTCATAGACATTTTGTTGGTTTCCATAGTAGTAGTAACAGTGGTGGGGAGGCTAACGCCAAGCAAGTAGGCCACAATGGGCCCTTTTTACCAACCCCAGCAACCATGCTCTACTCTTCCTCGGTTCCGTCGCCAAACCGCCTCGACCTCGAAATGAAGGCTGTGACGGTCTTCAATTGGACGGTACTTACCTGATTCCTTAGCAGAGTCCTCGAACCGAACAATTCTGCTCGAAGACTCCCAAAAGCCTCGCATTCACACAGGTAGTGGTAAAAAGTTTCTTCATTCTCGGCGCATTCCTGGCAAATGGGATCCCTCTCTACGCCTATCAATGTGAGGTGTCTTTTAAGGGCGCAGTGGCCTGTTAGCACCCCAAGGATGCGGCGAACCGTAGGTCGACTCCTACCGAGTAGCCAGACAGTTTTATCTCTGTCCGGCACCTCCACGAAGTCCCTCGCCCGCCTGCAGCCACCAACCGACCCCCAGGGCCTCTCCATGGAAGCAAGTCTTGCGAGATCGTTCGCTACCTCATTCCCCGCTACGCCACATTGTCCCGGAACCCACACCAGTCGCACCTCCTTTGCCATGGCTAGTCCGTTAAGGGCGTCAGCGTTGACCTGACCTGATTGTGGCCGCGCAGACTGCCCGGAGGACCGCCTGGCTATCCAAGGACATGTATACACATTTCTTGGGGCTTATCCTCACATCCTGTCTATTGGCAGGATAGCGTACACCTCCGATTCGAATGCCGTGGTATATGCGCCCAGAGCATAACTCTCGCGCACCCCCAGGCCTTCGATATATATTCCTGCCCCGGAGGATTACTGATTCTCTAGCCGCGATCCGTCGGTAAAACAGATCAGGCTTGCGGGCTGGAATGCAACCTCATTTTCACTCCACTGATCCCTACTGGGGATCCTGAGGCTATGTGGCCTAGTCAACCTCTGCATTCCGTACCTTGATAGCGGAAATCGATATTTCCTTTTCCACCTCCTTGGCGTCTCTTGCATGCCCTATTACTGCCCCCTCTTCGCACCAGTTTCCAAAGTCTCGCATTCTAAGATGCGACGCCATAGCCTCGCTTCTGATGCAGAGGGGACGCGGTGGCAGCATCAGCAAGACCTCCAGCGCTGCTGAGGGTGTCGTCCTCAGAGCGCCTGTGATACCCAGTATTGACAGCCTTTGGAGTTTGGTCAGCTTCCTGGGTGATTTGGTTCACACCACACCACTAGACCAACGCCCCATAGAGAATCCTCGACCTGACGATCGCAGTGTAAATCCAATGAAGAATCCGTGGGTTAAGTCCCCAAGTCCTCCCTATCACTCGACGCAGCTGCCAGAGGGTCATTACTCCCTTCCTCGCTACTCGTTCTATTTGCGACCGCCATGTTAGTTTGGAGTCCAGGAGCACCCCCAGATATTTGACCTCCCGCACTCAAGCTAAAGGTTTTTCAAACATCACGGGCGCCCTGAACCCCCCCCCATATTCCTCTTCTCGGTGAATAGGATCATCTCCGTCTTCGCCGGGTTTACCGAGAGTCCCAGCTCACTGCACCACCTTTCAATTATGCTACAGGCAGCTTGCATGACTCACAGACGACGCCAAGGAATTTGCCGATGACCAAAACCAGCCCATCATCAGCGTACGCCTGGGCGTAGAAGCCATTCTCGGAGAGCTGCTCCAAGAGGCCGTCCATAATCAGACACCATAGGAAATCAGTTAACCAACCGATAGAACTCTGTTGTTTAGCGATGAAGTTGTAAACCTACTTTCAGAAATAATGGAGTAGTGTTTTCCCAAAATTTAAGATGCTGGTCCTATCAAAGTCCAAATTCGGTCATTTTTCTTACAATAATGCATACCAGGATGTGAAGATTTTGGACTACTTTATATATATATATATATATATATATATATATATATATATATATATATATATATATATATATATATATATATATATAATTGAAAATCGGTCGCGTCGTTATGAAATAGTGATTGTCGCCACTTAAAGTGAAACATACTGAATATGTATATATGGGATATAGGTACTTGCTTCTCGGGTTGAACCGCGTCTAGAATGTATTAAAACTCAACGTTTCGGCTCCTGTTTTGGAGCCATTTTCAACTCTTCAGAGCGGTGGATAGGGATAGGTTAAGTTATTGTAGCTCGATTACGGGGCCTCAATCTGCCTACTGCAAAAACCTCGCTGGAGATGGTCTCTAAGGTCTCAGTGTTGTTCAACCCCAGACCTAAGAGAGATCTGGATGTGGATCAGGTCTAGGGTTGAAAACATTAAAACCTTAGAGACGATCTCCAACGAGATTTGGGAAGTAGGCAGGTTGAGGCCTTAGAGTTAATTTCCTTAATCACCTGAAAATGGCTTCAAAGCAGGAGCCGAAACTTCGAGTTTTAATAAATTCTAAATGCGGTTCAACCCGAGAACCAAGAGAAGTTAAACTATTTCAACACATCTTGACGAAGAAGCTGTCGAATCTGAAGATGAGTTTCCAATCATCCAATTTAAAGAAGTTGAAAGTTTGAGTCTCAAAAACATACTCGGAGGGGCTATAGCATAGGCGATGAAACCGGTACAACAACGATCCTCAAGAAAATCTGAAGATGTTCTAAGGGTAGTGAAAAAGGAAATCGCTCTACTAGGAAATGGTGGATTGTGCGGTTTACATTTGCAGCGATGCTATAAATGCTTGGTTACCGTTCAACACAGCAGTGTAGAATTTGAACGAGTTTTCTCTTCTGCGTCATCGTTTGTTACAAGATAAGATCTCGGCTAGCCGATTCTACCATAGATACACTGGTGATGCTCAGAGGCCATTTCCGATCTAATATTACTTAATTTTTTATGATCTTTCGGCGTTACCTATTAATGCTAAACACATTAGAACACATTTTAGTTTTACAATGTTATTTTATTAAAATAGTCAAAAAAATATACTATTATTAATTACCCCAATTTTTTTCCGAATTTCAGGATTAATTGCGGGATCCTGGGATTGTGATACAAAATCACGAAATTTAATCCAGATCTCGAAATTTGGAATCACTAATACCAACTACTGGGTCAATAATACATACAGACAACCACATATCCATCTCGGTCACTGTAACTTTTATTTGTTCGGTACCCACATTTTCAATTATTCTTCTAACACAAATATTACTCTGGGTTTGATTAGATTGTAGATTTGCACTGGGTCATTTTAATACATGACCCCTTGTTCTAATAGTTCTTTCTTCTTCTTCGTCAACAACAAGTCCACGTAATAAATTCTTGTCCTATATCATTTCGGGCATTCGATCTCTTCCCAAGTAGAATCAAATTCATGCTCCAAAAGGTGTCTCAACGACACATTCTCTTTTGGTCCAGGATGCCACCTTCTAAACTAATTCCTTGTATGTGTGTGTGTTGTCTTTGTTCATGGCTGCGGTGATTAAATTGTAGATTTGCAGCGCTGCAATCCCACTGGGTCATTTTAGTAGTACATGTCCCTTTGTTCTAATAGTTGTCCAAAAGACTTTTTTATGTAATCTACTATTTTTCTCAGAGCTATTTTACTTATTTTCTGGGGTGTTAAGCTAACTTCTCCAAGATATGAGCCTTTTACAGAACTGGACCGTGCAGTCGCATAACATGTGTTCTGTAGTTTCTGCTGCTTCAGTGTAGTTTCTGCAGGTTTCAATGTCCAACTCGCCCATCTTCATATAAGGTCATACCTTACTGGGGAGTGTCCTGTGAAAAGTCATGTGATTATTCTCTAGTCCTTCCTGTTCAATTCAAGAAACAGTTCAGACTGCTCTGTTGATAAAATAATACTTTATTGATCAACTTGTCAATTACAGAGTATAAGAGTACATATATATATATATATATATATATATATATATATATATATATATATATATATATATATATATATATATATATATATATATATACATACACATATCAACATACACAGATACACATGTATGTAGAAGATAAATGCAAATAACGTAATATACTTGTATAGATCCAAATAAGTAGTACATATATTAGATAGCACTATAAATCCATAGGATTTGAGTGTGCATAGAGGTACAATAGATTAAATTGCAAGTGCAATAGTACAATGCCAGAAAATAGACTAACCTAAAACATGATCAATATTGCTAAGATGGGTGGGAGAACATTTGTTAAATTAACTGTGAGCTGATAAATGAAACAAATGTATATATAAAGCAATCAAAACTATCCAGATAAGGTTATCATTGAATTGATATATATGTTTAAAGGTAACACAGACTAACATGACATCAATGAGAATTCTTAAAGTAGCCGTGCGATAAGTAAATACTATGAATGAATGTTGAATCTGTCGAAGGTATAGTGTTTGTCACGTATTAAAAAAATATGGTGATGAAACGTTGTGCTTGCTTTAAGCCTGGCGTTCTTCAGTATGGCAGCAGTTGGTATATCTACCAAGTATCAAGTTCATTTCTTACGTGGCTTTTTGTTCATCCACAATATGGCTCTGAACCACAGAACGGTGTTGTTGCAGCCTTTTTTGCACGACTTTCTGCTTTCTCATTTCCTTCGATGTCTTGATGCCCTGGTACCCACATCAAAGTTACTTTGGAGTCAGTTGCTGCAAGGATTTTTTGCAGTCCCGGTTTTGAAAGATTTTAGGTTCTTTAGTACTGCCTGCATGTCTAAGACGATGTACAGTACATTTCTCTATTTCTCTATCTTCTATGCGTGCACTCCCGTACACAGAGATGCATTGCTCTGGGTTTGATAAAAGTTTGTACCTATAATAATTCCTGTGTATTTTTTATTTAGGAATTATTTTTGTTCTATTCTAGTTTTATTAACATTTTATTCAGTATGTGGTACAGATACACTGTATGTATTTTTTTGTTATATTTTATTTTAAAAAATTGTTAAATATACCAATATCTAATTTTAATAAATACAATAAAATTAATATGCATACACATCGAATGTGTGTTAATAAATAATCTTATAAAGTAAGTAAGTTATAAAGAACTACACTATATAAAACTGACATCAAGGACAGCAATTAGTCTAACTTTGTACATGTCAAAAAAGGCCCTATAAAGGTATGAATATAATCAGTACATCAAAAATTAATTCAAAATCCATAGATTGTAAAGAAAATGGGTAAAAATGTTCGTATGATTTCTCGTAAACTAGACGAGTTACATTATTGTTTTTGTGATGACTAAATACTAGATAACAGGACTGTGACTTTGCTGCATGTTTATGAAGTAGCTTATCAAATCTATCGGTAGTGGAAAGATTATGGTTGAATTCTTCTCAGCAGATATAGTGCTTAATGTTTGGAGATACCGAAGCTGAAATAGAAGAACATTTTGTTAGACCTATGCTTTATATAATCACATGTATATATATATATATATATATATATATATATATATATATATATATATATATATATATATATATATATATATATATATATAATTATAGTGATTTACTCAAAACATTAAAAAAATAGTGGTGCAAATTGAATCACAACTTCCACATAGCTGTGATAATGTATTCTCTTCAGAAAGACATTCTCATTGAATGAATCCAGGGCCCATGACTTGACCACAAAGAAAATATTTGTATTCCTGTACCCAAAAACTTTTC
The DNA here is from genome assembly GCA_964006375.1 of Tillus elongatus. Taxonomy (NCBI): domain Eukaryota; kingdom Metazoa; phylum Arthropoda; class Insecta; order Coleoptera; family Cleridae; genus Tillus; species Tillus elongatus. The sequence continues at coordinate 67,140,133 of OZ023270.1, read as the reverse complement.
AACGTTATATTACTCGAGTTTTATTGGAAAAATGTTAATTTTCATCAAATCACACCTCATTTATCCCCTACCACCTGAAGCGATCTTACCCCAAAACAATTCGGAGCGTTCCTTTGTCTGTTGCGAACTGGATACCAAATTTGAAGATGATATCTCAACACATTATTGCCTCTACTAACAGGCAGGCGTAGAGGCTGACAGACCGACCGACCGACAGACAAAAAAAATTCGTTCCAGAGTCAAGTTTTCTATATGTTTTGAGACTTTTTACGCCGTTTTAGCCACAAAAAAATCGCAATTTCTGTCACCGACATTACACCCCCACACTTTCAACCCCTGGTTTAATTACAGCACAGAATACCAAATGTTTAATGATATTGAAAGTTTTCGAATAACACACCTTAAAAGGTCATATTACTCGAGTTTTAACGGAACAATGTCAATTTTCACCAAATCACCCCCCCTCCTCCTCCTCCCTCATTCATTCGCTACCCCTTGGAGCGATTTTACCCAAAAAGAAATCCGAACCGTTCGTTTGTCGGGTGCTAACTGTATACCAAAGTTGAAGACAATATCTCAATTCGTTCTAAAGTTATGGTGGCTATAGACAGACATACAGACCGACAGGCAAAAAAGAAATTCGTTTCCAATTCATGTTTTCGATCAGTTTCGGCACTTTTTACGACGTTGAAGCGAAAAAAAATTGACGTTTTTGTCGCCGATGCCATACTGCCCAACGTTGTGACGATGTGGGAGTAATAATTGTGTTTAAATGAACTCATGTGTAGCTCATCCAAGTGATAATAAGAGTACCTAGTATATAGTTAAATGAGATATATAAAACAATGTGAGATGTACGACAGGGTCGCCATCTCGGTGCGCAACCAGGTATTATGTTGTCACGACAGCTCCAAATAACACAAAATGTTATAAAATAGAGCCTGTGTACAACCAACTATCAATTTTGTAAATTGTCAGCCCTGGCGCATTTATTCCATAATATAGGGGAAATGTCTGTAAGGCTAGATGTATTATCACCATAATTAGAACTGCAGACCGGTTTCGCTCATCTAGCGTTACATACATTGTCCCTATATTAGGGAAGAAATGGGCCAGGGCTGACAATTTACAAAATTGTTAGTTGGTTGTACACAGTCTCTATTTTATAACATTTTGTGTTATTTGGAGCTGTCATGACAACATACTACATGGTTTCGCACAGAGATGGCGACCCTGTTGTACATATCACAATGTTCTAGGAGACTGGCTACCATAGCCGTATTACTTTATAGGTGTGTTCTGGCTGTAATTAGTATAGCGTACTGAAGAGCTATAATTATAGCGAAACCGGCTCAAATTATGGTGAGAATACATCTAGCCACGTACTGAGATATCTAACATTAATTTTAAAAAATGGTGATGGACATTAAAGTAACTGCTTTTGCTAATATCGTGCGTTTATAATAATAATAATAATAATAAACGTCTTTATTAAATGATAAGTTACAATAATCCAAATAGATGTATAATTAGAGATTCACGTGAAAATGTTGTGTACATCCCACAAAAGTATTATACAAGTAAAAAGTGTAACTGTCTGTCACAGGGCGGCGTTTAGCTGATTGCTACTCTGACACTCCAATCCGGTGTCGACAGCAAATTATAAAAGTCTGGACGCAGCAAGTGCGTTATGTAAGTTAATTTTCATAAAAATGTTTTTAATAGCAAATATGTGTCTTTAATGCAAGCAGGCATCAATTTGGTCACCGGTATAACCTATATGGTAAAAAAAATTGACCATATTTTATCAAAATAACTAATTGTTTGAAAATGTACAAAAATTTTCCGAAAATAAACTTAAAATATTTAGTGTTTATTTTAATCATAGTGTGAATATCTTTTAATAAGTAATTTATAAGATGTGTCTAATCTCGTATAATTTAACACACCCACCTGTAGAGCAGCTGGACTTTCTGTAATAACATCTGACGCTTCTTTCAGTGCCCTTGAAGCTTTCATTTCACCTTCAGCTGCGATTACCTTCGCCCGAGCCTCGCGGGATGCTTCAGCTTCAGCGGCCATAGCCCTCTGCAGATTTTGAGGTAAGCTAACGTCTTTACTGAAATTAAGATTAGTTATTAAGCTGGATTAGTAACCATTATTTTAAACAAGTCATAATAAGAAAAACAAATTATTATATATATATATATATATATATATATATATATATATATATATATATATATATATATATATATATATATATATATATATATATATATATATATATATATATATATATATATAAAGCAATAGAAATTTGACTTGCCAATTCCACGATTGTTTGAGCAACCTTTTGAAAACTGTTTGACAACATTTGCAACCATAATAGAATAAGGCTAATATGAAACCATTTAGAATTATAACTAGTTCAAAATGAAATACTATAAACTATGGGCTCAAATTGATTTAATTTTGCTTGCACTTACTTAGTTACTTTACTAATTTATTTATTTGCGCACCAAGAATCTGTTTTGTATAGTACAGAGATAATATATTTTATAACGCAGATACTGGACTTAAAGTCATCCCTCCAAAGTATTTGAGCCTTTTTCAGAACTAAGCCATGCAGTCGCATAGCAAGTGTTCTGTTGTTTCTACTGATTTAGCGCGGTATCTGCAGTTTTCACTGTCTGGCTTAGACATCTTCATGATGTAATACCTTACTGGGGAGTGTCTTGTGAAACGCCTCGAGATTATTCTCAAGTCGTTCAGACTTCTCTGTTGATGTGGTGATAAACTGTTTTGCCTGCATTAAGCCTAGCGTTTTCCTCCAGTAGTGATAGCATCTAGTTCCTCTCCCAAGTATCGAGTTAATTTCCTGCATGGCTTTCTGTTGGTCCGCAATAAAACTCTGGACCATAGAATGGTGTTTCTGCTGCCCTTTTTGCAAGGCTGTCTGCTTTATCATTTGCTTTGATGCCTTAATGCCCTGATACCGACATAAAAGTTACTTTGTTGTTCGTAGCCAGTTGCTTCAAGGCTTCTTTGCAGTCCCATGTCAGTTTAGACTCGGTTTTGAAATATTTCAGTCTTTAGTGCTGTCTGACTGCCTGAGAGGATGTAGATCTCTGTATTTCTGAGTCTTCTTTGTATGAAGTGCTGTGCACACAGGGTTATAGCAAGCATTTCTACTTGGAAGAAGGTGTAAGTTTTTCCTAGGCACTTAGCGAGGCTAAAGTTAGGTCTTCTTATTCATAGCCCTGTTCCCTCTATTTGTTTAGACCCGTCTATATACCATACAGATAACTTGTTTGTTAGCCTTTCGCTGTATATGTACCATGCTTAGAGGTTATTTATGACCACATCAAATGGAACTATAAGGTCTTATTTAGCTGGGATTTAAAATGACGGTTTGCCGAGTGACTCCATTGGAATAATTTCCAGCATCTTTAAGTGGCCAGCCAGGTCTCTTAGTTTGAATTTACCTGATTGAAATAGTTTTGAGGCACTTAGTGCTGCTTCCCTCTTCGCGCATATCTACATTGGAGTAATATTCAGCATTGGCTCTATTGCAGCTGTAGGGCATGATGAGCTTCCGTTATTCCAAGACAGATCAGCCTCTGCAATTTTGTATAAACCGCGACGTCAGTTAAGACGTCAATCTGGCGAAAAAATGACTACAATATGTCACAGCTATTAAAAATGGAAAGGTAAAATACATATATTTTCAACAACCTCGGTGGTCCAGTGATAAGTTCGCGTGTCCTAAAGGTCCTGGGTTCGATTCCCAGTAGGCGATCATTTCCCTTTTTAGTACATACTGTAAAATTAACACCAACCGAGGTTGTAACATTGTATTTGGGCAAGTTTAATGTCTGCACGTTCCGATCTTCAGAAGTAAAGCCGTCGGTCCCGTGTACCATGCGATGCTAGGTACGTTGAAGGTCCTTACCCTCCTTACAGAAAGGCAGGAGTGCGGCGAAATTTCCAGGATATTGAGGTAAAAGTGCTCCCTGGTGTCGGTGATTGGCCATAGTCGCGGAAAAAAAACGGTCGTGAAAGAAACAAACAAAAAATACAAATAACATTTTTATCTCAGTTTTTATATCAATTCCAAATATGACATCCTTAGAACGTGCAGTGTAATGACGTAATTTCAATGCATCAGAAAATACTTGATATCGACGTCAACAGGATGTAAGGTGAATAATGTAATATATTCCTGTAAAAATTGACGTCACTGAGGCGTTAGAATTTGATCACTTGACGTCATCGATTACAAATTACCAGTCATTCACGTAAGACGTCGGATTGTTTGCTGGGAATTCGCAAATAGAAATTACCTATAAGGCATCTTACCTAGAATACTGAGGCGTAGGTACAACCTATATATATATATATATATATATATATATATATATATATATATATATATATATGTATATATATATATATATATATATATATATATATATATATATATATATATATATATATATATATATATATATATATATATATATATATATATATATATATATCGTTCTTCTTGCAAGTGATCTTGTGATTTTCTTAAATTAGAATTCCGCGTTGGTCGACACGCCAAATGCAATCAGGAATCGCAAAGTGTGAGGTACATACACTAGCGACATCTGTTAGATAATTGCATAGTTAGTAGGGGAGAGAAGAAGGCCGAAGGACCTTGTTTTTCACGGTACATATAGATTAGGGCTGCCAGACCTGCCGATTTCTTACTGTCCTTTCCGCTTTTTAAACTAAGCCAAGATACTCCCGATTTCCATTTAAAGCTCCCGATTCTCCCGAATTCATAAAATGTATATATATATATATATATATATATATATATATATATATATATATATATATATATATATATATATATATATATATATATATATATATATATATATTAATTATTCAGGTATGTATAAAAAATGTGGGTACCGGTAAGGTAACATACCGATACGTGTCGCTCTCGCTGCTGTCGTCGGTCATCTTGCCCATCCTATATAAAATATGGTACCAATCGCCACTAATTCTTTGATCGAGAGAATCATAGAGTACCTAGAAAAATGGTGAGTAGATATTGAAATTCGAGACTTGTTTCAGTTTCAATTTAATCTCGGAATCATTTTCTGTAATGAAACTCATTAATTTAGATATGACTTCACTGACAGCAATAAATTTAAATATTTGAGAGCAATTGATTTAAGGTGCAACCCAAAATTGGATGATTTTCTAAAAATTGCGGAAGATTTAAAATTGCTGTTAAATGTTGACCTATTATTTGAAGAATTTGTAAATTTGGCCTTTTTTTAGAGAACCCACCTAAAAATTTTGCAGATTATAAAATTGACCAACAATGGGTTAATTATTTCAAAGCTTATAAGTCACCAAATTATTTACAAATTTGTTCCCACGTTTTTTCTCTTCCACACTTCAATGCTATGAGTGAGAGAATTTTTGTTTGATGTCTGTAGCATGGAGAAAAGGTAGAAATTCTCTTTCCATGGAAACTTTGGAGTCAAAGTTAATGATTAAATATAACTTTACCGAAAATTGTCAAGAATTTGTTAAATTTTTGAAGAAAGATGGAAAAAGTCTGTTGAATAGAGTAGGAGAAAGTTCAAAATATTTATAGAATTGCCCAGAGTAGAGCTTTTGTCCGTTTTATTTGTTTAAACATACACATAGAATAATATGTGTAAGCATAGTGATCTATAAATAGTAATATAAATCGAACATTCTGCTTTTTTACTTTACTTTTTTACCTCAAGTTAGTATTACAATTATTTTTTACATTATGTAAAATTTATCATCTGTAGATGTCTTTAAGAAGTAATAAAATACTTCCGAAAGCTGGACAATAGCAAAGAGTTATCTCTTTCCACTTTTGGCCAACTAGTTTTTGACTGCTACCCCAAGATTATTTTATACTTTTGTTATTATTATTACAGAGATAACAAATTTCAAAAATGTACTATTGTGAAAGTCAATATTTTTGTAGAAGTGAATTTATCATTAAAATTCTGAAGTACCAGGAAAACGCGTGAGCTTGAAAATTTTAAAAATTTTCGCCTGCGGCGCTATTGCTTCGCGCCTTGCGGCGCGCCTATTTTTGCCTCCCGCTTTTTATTTTTAAAAATCTGGCAGCCCTAATATAGATACTTGTTGATACTCGGTTGTCTACTTGACCAAACTTATTTCAAAAGATCAAATCTTTTTTGTCGCATTTTTGCAAACTAACACTTAATCTGGAAGGGTGCTTGTGAATGATGAGCACACACAAATGTTTCTGGTGGGTGCTCGAGCCCCGGAGCACCCACGTAGGCGGCGCCCATGATACCTTCCTTTGATAACATTTATTTTACATGATTAAATATCAATGTTTTTGACCACCATATTATAGATGCATATGTGACCATGGGTTTAACCACCACAGTTTGGTATATCCAATAATGTCTTTCCCACGAGTCTACGGCAAGTCCAGATTGCCAGTGTGGCTCTAGACAGAGTTTTTTCCGAGTGTGTGTTCAAGTTCAGTCTAAGAAGATCCCTAAACATTTAACTTCATTGGAAAATTATATTTGTGTTCCAGTTAGTGTGGGAGCTAGAACTAGTATAACCTTTACTATTTTGTCTGCTGTATCTACAGCACCTTTTGTGCTATTGTTGTGTAAAACTGTTTCAGGTTTGTAGGTATTTGCCTCATTAACTTCATTTAAAGTAGTTTAGTTTATAATAAAATGACTGCCTTGTTTCTGTAAGGTGAATAGGAGACTAATATGTAGTCCTTGGCATACACGAAAATGCTTGAGGGTGCTGGACGAGTTTTACTGGACATTACTAACGTGTTCAATAGTTAATTCTTGTTAGTAATGGAGTAAGAAATATTATGATTATATCTCCATAACTGCTGTGACTTAACTGGCAGAAATATTTAATCAATTATAAAGTACAATTGTCTACTTACATTTCAACCCGTTCAACTTTTACACCCCATGGATCTGTAGCTACATCCAGACTTGTCTGCATTGCATGTGAGATTGCCTCCCTATCGGACAGTACCTCAGCTAAATTTCTAGTTCCTAAGATATTTCTCAGTGTTGTCATCGCTAACAGACGTGTCGAGTTGCTACAAAGAACAGTTTCTAATGGTTAGTTTAACTTATTATGTTGATAGTTATTATGGAAGATGCTAGACTATTATAATTTATTTGCGAATTAATATACAAAACTTCTCTTATATTAGCTATGTTCCTATTTTTATTGTCTATCACTATTTGATATATATATATATATATATATATATATATATATATATATATATATATATATATATATATATATATTTATATATATATATATATATATATATATATATATATATATATATATATATATATATATATATATATATATATATATATATATATATATATATACACTAACTTTCAAGAAAATCCGAACACACAGTAAGAGTTGATCAATTGTAATAAAATATTATAAATAACGTGTGCTTGATCAAACGTAAAAAATAAATTTAAAAAATAAGAAAGTTATTTTAATAATGCGCGGGTCCACCTCGGTTTCTTATGCATTCGAAAGCTTTTCGAAGCATGCTTGAAAATTAAATGATTTATATATATATATATATATATATATATATATATATATATATATATATATATATATATATATATATATATATAAGGGTCAATAAGTCCGTGACTTTTTGAATTTCTCGCCTCTTCACAGGAAGGGTAACACTACTCCTGTCAACAAGCATCTGTGAGTTGACTCCTGTCAAATTTTGAACAAGCTGCGTTATTTAGTTTGTGTTAGATAGCCATTAAAAACAGACAACCTCTTGAATTATAACAAAAATCGAAAAAAGTGAAGTGCTCATCAACCATTATTTTTTGCGGAAAAAAAAACATCACTAAAACCAAGGATAAGCTTGATAAATACTATGGGGACTCTGCACCATCAATTTCCATGGTAAAAAAGTGGTTTAATGAATTTCGTTGCGGCCGTACAAGCACAAATTACGCCGAAGATTCTGGACGCCCAGTTGAGGTCGCCACACCCGAAACAACTGAAAAAATTCACGATATGGTGTTGCCGATCGGAGATTGAAAGTGCGCGAGATTGTGGAAGCCATAGGCATATCACATGGCTCAGTGGTTTCGAGTATGAGAAAGCTATCAGCAAGATGGGTGCCGCGTTTGCTCACAATCGACCACAAACGCAATCGTGTGACAACTTCGCAGCAATGTTTGGCGTTGTTCAACCGCTATAGGGATGAGTTTTTGCGCCGTTCGTAACCGTGGACGAAACATGGATTTACCACAACACACCAGAGACCAAGCAGCAGTCAAAAAGTGGGTTTCTCCGTGCGACTCGGCGCCGAATAAGGTTTGTCAGCCAATAAAGTCATGGTGACCGTTTTTCCACAATGACTACCTTCAAAAGGGAAGGACAATCAATGGCGAATATTATATCAACTTATTGGACCGATTCAATGACAATTCGAAGAAAAAACGACCGCATTTGGCCAAGACAAATATTATTTTCCACTAAGACAATGCAAAGATGCACACTTATGTAGTCTCTATGGCGAAATTGTATAAATTGGGTTACGAATTGCTCACTCATCCGCCATATTCTCCGGATTTAGCCCCGAGTGACTATTTCTTGTTTCCAAACTTAACGAAAGGGCTCGGCGAAAAGAGATTTGACTCCAATGATGAAATCATCTCACAAACAAATACCTATTTTGAGAACAAATCTTATGTTTTGGAAGGGATAAAAAATTGGAGAAACGTTGGACGAAGTGTATAGAGCTCAAAGGAGACTATGTTGAGAAATAAAATAATTTTTTGTCAAAAAATCTGTGTTTGATTCAGAAAGTCACGGACTTATTGACCCGCTCTCGTATATATATATATATATATATATATATATATATATATATATATATATATATATATATATATATATATATATATATATTCATATATATATATATATATATATATATATATATATATATATATATATATATATATATATATATTCTTGTAAGAACCTTGTAGTAACACTTGCTGTATGAGAACGTGCGGAGTCTTGTTGGAAAGGGGGTTGAATTAACCCTCTTAGGTATGGTAGTGCAACAGGCAGTACATTTCGTAATCATTTTCATTCAAATTCTATCAACACAAACTAGAGGTGACCTGCTACTGATTGTTATCGCACCTAATACCATCATCCCCCGTGTAAAGGCTGTATGCCGTTCCACAGCAAAATCTAAATTCCCCATTCTTCACGTAGTCGTCGTACTCTTGTGCGACCATCGACGACACATAAAGACGGAATTGGGACTCGTCAGAGAACACAACACGATTCCATTCACCATCCCAGTTTGATCTACCGTTACACCACTCAAGACAATAGCAACACGATGTGGGGGTATCAGTGGGATAAATTAAAATGGTCTTTACAGACATAACCCAAAAGCGCCTGTTCTGGGATATATCGTTGTCATTGAGACTCTTTGTTGTAAAACTCCCAACCAATCATTTCCAATCAACCATGTTGTGGAAACTCTGTCTTGTAAAGCCACAATCCTCAAATGACGATATTTCCGTGCTGAAGTTGCTCGAGGTGGTCCGGATTCATGACACAATGCGTCGTAGTCGGTCATAAATTTGTCTGTTTGAAAAGCCGGCTCCCCGCATACGAACAATGCGCCCCCTTTCGAATTCATTTAAATGATTGTAATTGTTCCGTAAACTGCTCCTAGCCATAATAACTTAGTGACAATAAATTGGGCACCAATTGCTACAAAATATTGCTTCCAACTGAAGGAAACGCAATTTAAAGAGATAATTTTTTTATAAAACAAAATTTAAAAAGTCTGCACTTGTTAAAATGTTTTTTGTCCATATTGCTATAATTTCTTATCAGAGACAAAACAGAGTAGTATAGAAAATTTCATTGCAATTGGTAGACTCTTACTGTGGGTTCGGATTTTTTGGAAAGTCATTAAATATTTTATGTATTTTTACATTTCTTAAACAAACAATTTTCCTTACTTTGTTTAAAGTAATAAAAAATCTAAAATAAAAAAATAATTCCAAATTAAATAACACAAATGTAATATACATAGTGTTTCTAAAATGATGATATACCAGAAGTCCATCCAAATTGAAAAATTTTTCATTTAAAAGAAAAGAGTCAATTACGTGAATAATAAAATGCATGTAAACTTCTAATGTTAAAGTGACATGGAACAGGTGACAATAATTAGCATTTCGTTGCGTTTCGCCTTCTTGATTACATTTTTCACTTACCTATAGTTAGTTACTTTTACTACTGCATTTAGAGGATCTTCTATTCTGTAGTAAACTACAGCGTCGACAGTTACAGTTACTGAATCTTTTGTTAGTGCCTGAAAAGTGTAATAATATTAAAAATAAATTAAAAAATGATTTTTTCTCTAATTTTAATCTTAATGTTCCATTGTATTATGTTGTCTTTAATGAACTGGCAAACAGTCTGCGGTTGCTTGATTTAAATTAAATTCTTAAACTCAAACTCAAAGTCCTGTATATTCCGTAAGACTGAAGCAATTGTATTGACATTTATATATTAGCGCAATCATAAAAATAATATATAAGTGTTCCAGTAAAAAATATCTATAACTTGTATGAAAATAAGGGGGATTAATGATAGTCAATGATGAACAGTGAAATAAGAACAAAAATAAAGGTAGCAAAAGAGGACTAGATGAATGAGAGATATAGGGTAATAGAGGAACTACAGGACAGACATGATTTTTTCAATATGTATAGAGAAATTAGGGAATTTACGCATAGCGACAGGAAACATTCACAACATCTACTAGACGACAACAAGGGACATCTAATACAGAGCACTCAAGATAAATTGAAGAAATGGGAAAGTTATATCAAGAACCTATTCGAAGAGGACAGAACCGAAGAACTTTTAGTCGAGAACGACGAAGGCCCAACAATTCTGAATAGGGAAGTAGAAGTCGCCATTAAACAGCTTAAAATAAATAAAAGCCCAGGACCCGACGAAATTTACCCGGAGACATTGAAACTGATAAACGAGAACAACCTCGACTGTTTGTCTTGTCTCCCTGTTTAATAAAATTTACGAGACAGGAATACCAGACGAATGGATGGAGTCGATCTTCGTACCCTTGCCAAAACAACCACACGCCCACAGATGCGAGGACTTTAGGCTGATAAGTCTTATGAGCCATGCCCTTAAGATATTATTAACAATATTACATAACAGGTTATTTAGAAGATGCGAAGCAGAGATAGGGCATGATCAGTTCGATTTTAGGAGTGGTATGGGTACAAAAGAAGCGCTGTTTAGCCTACAAGTGTTGTGTCAGAAGTGTTACGATCAACACAGGGACATCTTTCTCTGTTTTGTCGACTTTGGGAAGGCCTTAGACCGAGTGAAGCATCCGAAATTGATAGACGCCCTGCGAAATATAGGTCTAGATGGCAAGAGCTTAACATTAATCAAAAACTTATACCGGTACCAAGTGGCCAAAATTCGAATAGAAGGCGAAACTTCTAACAGCATAAATATTGGGAAAGGAGTAAGACTGGGATGCGTATTTCTACCCATGTTGTTTAACCTGTATTCCGAGCTTCTGTTCAAAAAGGCTCTTGAGAAAGTTAATGACGGTATAAAAGTAAATGGCGTTCGGATAAACACTATCAACGAGAGGAAAACGAAAATAATGGTAATGCAGAGGAGACAGAATGTACCTATACCCTTCATTATAAATAATAACATATTACAACAGGTCAACCATTATAAATACTTGGGATGATGGATAGACAGCCAATTAAACCCAGAAAAAGAAATAAATTCCAGAATTGCACAAGCCAAAAGCAACTTTACAAAAATACGAAGCCTTCTTTACGATTCGCATCTCGACATAAACCTCAGGTTAAGGTTAGCAAAATGCTATATATGGTGAGTCCTTTTGTATGGAGTAGAGACATGGACCTTAAAAATAACGAGCATGAATAAACTGGAAGCTTTCGAGATGTGGGTCTATCGGCGCATACTAAAAATACCATGGACAGCAAGAGTGTGAAATCAAGAGGTCTTACGCAGAGTGAACAGAGACAGAGAGCTTCTCCAGGTTGTCAAGCGGAGGAAGACAGCATATCTGGGACACTTATTGCGCAATCCCAAATATTATATCCACCAGCTCATAATTAAAGGTAAACAAGAGGGGAAAAGAAGTGTAGGCAGAAATAGACTATCATGGCTGAGAAACATAAGATATTGGACAGGTCTGGGCTTTGAGGACTTGATGAGAGCGGCGGAGGATAGAGAAGAGTTTGGTCTTGTAGTCGCTAAGCTCCATTAGTGGACATGGCACCCAAAGAAGAAGAATGATAGTCTGGTGAACATAATTGCAAACTACTTGTGCAATAGACAGTTGGTATTAGCAGATCAGGTATCGTCAACAAGAAATATACATTTATAAACAGTGACGTTTCACAAGGTGCAATCCTGGTTCTGACCTTGTGAAACATCGTACAGATTGACTCATTGCCCTAGAATAACCAAAAGAAACAACTCTTTTGGGTGTCTGTCAGATTAATATATATTTCTGTGGCCAATGAACGTAAAGTTCAAAGCCAACCTAACACAAACACACCATGTCTTCAACCCCAACAGCCGCCATTGAGGTGTTGCTGGATCTGCCCCCTCCCCCTACACTTAACTATTATGTGGGAGGCCAGGCTAGGACTATACAGACTAGCCTGTAATAGTAGACTGAAGATTAACCCAGGCTTCAGGGGCCACTGCAAAATTCAGGAGATCGTGAAGGAGCCCATTCTTGAAATTGGGACAGACTTCGCGAGCCCGCGAATCTACAGGAAAAACAACTTTACAGTGGAAATCCCCGACTGCGAGGCATGGCGGGAGGAGACGCCGGGCATACCACGGGACGCGCTCGTCTGGTTCACGGACGGATCCGGCGCGGAGCGTGGGACGAGGGCAAGTGTTTACTCGGAAGGACCGAGGGTAAGTCATAGTATTTCCCTCGGAGCCCATGCAACGGCGTTTCAGGCCGAAATGTACGCCATCCTGCACTGTGTGCGAGAGAGCAAGAGGAGAGGCTACACCAACAAGCGGATCCTCATAGCCACAGACAGCCAAGCTGCCCTTAAGGCCATAAGTAGCCCACAGGTAAATTCCAGGCTGGTAAATGAATGCCGAGACGAGACGAATGTCCTGGCTGGGCAGAATGAGGTCACTCTCATCTAAGTGCCGGGTCACTCGGGGGTCAAAGGCAATGAAGAAGCTGACAGTCTCGCGAAGAGAAGGTCATCAGAACCATTTATGGGGCCAGAACCGGCTCTGGGCGTGACAAAGAGCACTGCCAGGGGAGCCATTAGGTCCTGGGTCAGAAACCAACACAAGGTGTACTGGGCAGACTTTCCAGGGCTCAGACATGGGAAGTTAATAATTGACGAACCCAGTTCAAAGAGAGCTGTGGAGCTGCTAAATCTTAGTAGAAGACAGCTCAGAAACACAACAGGTCTCCTCACGGGACACATGGCCGTCAAGAAACACTTGCATAAAATGGGGCGGTTCGAAGGGGACCTCGCATGCAGACTCTGAGGCGAGGGGGAGGACTCAGCACAGCACATCTTGTGCGAGTATAAAGCTCTGAACCGCAAAAGACAACTGATGTACGGTCAGTCTAGACCGGAGACAGAGCAATATAAAACTTCACCCTACCAATCGCTGTGCAGACTAGTTTAAGGCACAGTGATTTTGGAATGGGTGGAGTAAGACTAAGGGTATGCACAATCAACCAAAGGTTGCAGTGCTATCGAGGCGGCAAGGTCGCGGACGAGCCCTGAGGGAAAAAACACAAACACACACACACACACACTCAGATGATTTGCAGATGACAGCTCTCTACTTGTGGTAGCCGTATGTGAAGAGATTGTCACCAGGCGTCAACAGCTGAGTTTAAGCGCTTATCTGCTGACTACCGATACATTTAAGCGGGTTGAGAGTGATGAACGCACAGTTGACTTCAAGCATTATTTTGTGACGTTTGTATGTTATTACGCTTTGACACATTGGCAACAGTTGAGTTCCAGCAGAAACTCAACGGACTGGTGGACGCAAACTTTGCCATACTATAGAAAGTTTCTGACTGGATCGCATATAGGTATATTTGTCTTGCAGCAAAGAAAACGGAATTTGTCAACCTGACTAACAGAAAAAAGTTGGCTGCTATTGAATTCATAATAGAAGGTGTAAGGATAAAACCTAACAGAAGCATCAGATATATAGGAGATTAGCTTAATACAAAGCTATCCCTTACAGAGCACTTCAGACGAACATCACTCAAAGCTGAAAGAACAATTACAGTCCTCAATAGTCTGATACCAAACATAGCCCGTCTTTGGTCACCAAAATGAAGAATCTTAGCCTAGCGTGGTATTGTCGCAAATCCTCTATACTGCCCCTGTCTAGTATAGAGCCACTTACAACACGAAATTGAGAGATAAGCTGACACGATAGTATGTAGTACATATAGAACTATCTTCGCAAAGGCAGTGTAGATCGTTGCCAGGCTGGCTCCAATAGAACTCCTCGTCGAAGAGAGAAAGAAAAGGCACGAAAGAACAGCGAAATTAGAGGCCAGAGAAAGTCTCATGAGGAGAAGTCAAACAAAACAGAAGTCAGCCACGAAAGGTAGCTAGAGCAAAAACCTGATTCCAACCTTAAGACACTGGGTTGAGGCAGCACACGGCTAGGTAGATTACTACATAAAGCGAGCACTTTCAGGGCATGTGTGCTTCTGGTCATACCTCTCTAGATTTCACCGGACCGACATAGAAAAATGTAGCTACTGTGAAAAAAGAGAGATGACGCGACACACACGCTATTCAAGTCCAAGAGATGGGAAGCTGTTGAACATAAATTCATAGATATAACGAAGTTATCACGCATTGCAAGAAACAACTATTATTGTAGCAAGAATCACAATCCACTTGTAATGGTAAGCTCGCTGTGAAGACAAGGGCAGGTCTGCTTATGGGCGTACCTATTTAAATTTCATCGGGCCGACACAGAAAATTGCAGCTTCTGTGAAAAAAGAGAGCGAGATGACGTGAAACACAAGCTTTTCAAGTGCAAGAGATGGGAAGCTGTTTGACAGAAAATCACAGATATAACGAATCATTCCCTACAGAAAACATGATGTCACAACTGGTAGTGTAGCAAGAATCACAATCCACTTGTACAAGTGAGCTCGCCCGCAACGTCCCTTTACAAATCTAATGTAAACCAACCCTTACTATATATTGCATTTATTTATTTATTTCCAAAGAATGGGCTTAGACAGGAAAAAGTACTTACCTCTTGAGGTGGTACATCAAAAGACACAGTTCTGAGATCTACTTTGCAGTAACTATCTACACAGGGTAATATAAAGAATATACCAGGACCCCTCGCTCCTCCTTCTCTGAGTCGTCCGAGTCTAAAGATGACAGCCCTTTCATATTCCTGAACAACCTGTAATGTAAAATTTACAATAATCAATCAACTTGAATTTTGCACAACTAGTTCTAATTTAGTACTACATGAAATCCGAAGATGAAAAAAATAAAATTATATAAAGAATCTGCGAATAAAAGCGTATTAAAATTACTATAAATTAGGCAATTCTACAGTAAAAATTACTACAGTTAACTGAGGAACGGACAAATCATAGGTAATCCAAAATAAGAGTCCGGACGCAGCAAGTGAGTAATGGTAGCACTTTTTCATAATCTGTTTTTTACATTTCAATAAGCTCATTTTCTATAAACCTAGAAACTTTAAGAGGTGAACCACGTTCCATTAAATCAACTTTATTATTGCCTGATATGCATTTTTAACACATAATTTTTTGGGAGATAAATTAAAACCCGCTACCCTAACGCACTTTTTAGTTTGTTGTGTTTGTCGATAACTACTGCTCTCTAAAGATGTTCTGGTGTCTCATTCTAAAGTAGACATAAATATTTATGGCGACAGTAGAAATTGGAGGTTGTTGCAATTATGATGGAATCGAAAGTTTAGGTAAAGTGTGAAAAAATAAGATGTGCAGTTCAAAGTTTAGAAAAGAATATTAGATTAAATTACGTTCTATTACAAACACAAGCTTTGCTTCTTTGTAGATTGTAGATTGTATGTAGATTGTTTAATGAGTCGTATAGGCCTTTGGCCTCTAGGCGTTCCGACCCGGATCGGTCTTTTTCTAATAGCTGCCGAAAATGTTCAGACTTTTCATATAATCTACTATTTTTTGGGGGCTATTTTACCTATTTCATGGGGTGTTAAAGTCACCAATCAAAAGTATTTGAACCTTCTGCAGAACTGAGTCATGCAGTCGCATAGCAAGTGTTCTGTTCTTTCTGCTACTTCAGTGCAGTATCTGCAGTTTTCACTGTCTACCTTAGCCGTCTCTGTAAGAGGTAACCTTACTAGACAGTGCCCTGTAAAAAATCCTGTGATTGTTCTCGCGTCGTTCCTGTTCAATTCAAAAAAACAGTTCAGACTTCTCTGTTGATATGGTGATGAACCGTTTTGCCTGCCTTAAACCTGGTCTTTTCCTCCAATACGACAGCATTTGGTTGTTCTTCCAAATATCAAGTTCATTTCTTACACGGCTCTTTGTTAGTTCACAATGGGGGTCTGATTCATAGAATGGTGCTGTTTCTGCCCTGGTACCCACATCAAAGTTACTATATCGTTTGTAGCCAGTTGCTTCAAAGATTTTTTGCAGTCCCAAATCATTTTCGACTCGCTTCTTTGTAAGAAATAATGTATAATTTTAAATACAAATAGATAATAAATAAATGCAGAATATTTCGTCTAGCTACTTACCTTAAAACACCAAAATAGGGAAAAAGGCAATGTTAGGATGAGAAGGATACAAGATCCCAATACAGCGGCGAATTCTACAAGACCCATTGAACTTGGTTCATCTGAAAGTGAGAAAAATGAAAATTAATATAAAATCGACAATCAAATTTTGCTTAACTTTTGTATAAACTTATGAATTAGGCACCATTAAATTTGAGATATTTTAAAACGGGATTTACGTTTCAAGCATTTTAAATCGAAAGTCGATGTATAGTCAATTGAAACAAAAAGCAGAAAAACTCCCAAAACCACAAAATTATAACAAAAACTTATGCACTAGATACGTATTTCAACAACGAAGTTCTGTTCATCGGTAGCTATCACTAAACTAACCGTATGAGCAGAATTATCCTATTTCTATGCCTAAACTATATGTACTACAAATTATGTAATACCGGTGATGCAATATCGAATGATGCAACACCCGATGGTGCAATACCGGCGATGCAATACCAGATTATGAAATAGCGGATGATGCAACACCGTATGACGTAATCCAAAGACTGTTGTTGTGTGTGTAACTACGCGTAATCGGTTGTTGTGTCGATGTTATAAGCAACCATTTCGTACTATTTCAAAAAGCGTTGAATAGACTGGACCCATTTTTTTTCTCCCTCAAGCCTTGTCCGCGTCTTTACCGCCACGATATCACTGCAGCCTTTGGCTTATTGTGAATGCCCTTAGTCTTATCTTCTCCACCCATTCCAAAATCTCTGTGCCTTGAACTAGTCTGCACAGCGGTTGGTAAGGTGAAGTTTTGTATTGCTCTGTCTCCGGCCTAGACTGACCGTAGATCAGTTGTATTTTGCGGTCCAGAGCTTTACACTCGCCTCTGCCAAGATTTAGCAGCTCCATAGCTCTCTTTGAACTGGCTTCGTCCATTACTGACTTCCCATGTCTGAGCCCTGGAGAGTCTGCCCAGTACACCTTGTGTTCGTTTCTGACCCAGGACTTAATGACTCCCCTGGCCGTGCTCTTTGTCACGCCCAGAACCAGTTCTGGTCCCATAAATGGTTCTGATGACCCTCTCTTCGCGAGACTGTCAGCTTGAGCCTTTGACCACTGAGTGACCCGGCACCCAGATGAGGGTCACCTCATTCTGCCCAGCCAGGTCGCTCGTCTCGTCTCGGCACTGACTTACCAGCCTGGAATTTACCCGTGGGCTACTTAGGGCCGCCTGGCTGTCTGTGGCTCACTGTTTTCTCGTACACAGTGCTAGATGGCGTACATTTCGGCTTGAAAGACCGTTGCATGGGCCCCGAGGGAAATGATATGACTTACCTTCGGTCCTTCCCAATAAACACCTGCCCACGCTCCCCGCCGGATCCGTCCGTGAACCAGACGAGCGCATCCCGTGCTAAGCCCGGTGTCTCCCCCCGCCACACCTCGCGGTCGGGGATTTCCACTGTGAAATTATTTCCCTGCAGATTCGCGGGCTCGCGAAGTTTGACCTCACTTGAAGTATGGGCCCCTTCACGATCTCCTGAATTTTGCAGTGGCCCCTGCAGCCTGGGTTGATCTTAAGTCCACCCTTACAGGCTAGTCTGTATAGTCCTAGCCTGGCCTCCCCCATGATATCTAAATGCAGGGAGGCAGATCCAGCAACACCTCCATGGCGGCTGTTGGGGTTGAAGTCATAGCCCCTGTGATGTCCAAGCAAGCCATTCTTTGGATCTTGCCTAGTTTTTGTTTGGCACTGGATTGTGTCACCTTAGCCCACCAGACCAGTGCCGCGTATATTAAGATGGTCTGACCACCCTTGTGTACAGCCAGTGTGTCATACTAGGTCTTAGTCCCCACGTTTTTCCATATAGCCGCCTAGTGACGGCTAGGGTCATAACTGCCTTCCGCAGTATTTTTTCAACGTGACCATTCCAGGTTAGCTTAGAGTACAATACGATGATGCAACACCGTATGACGTAATCCAAGGACTGTTGTTGTGTCTGTAAATACGCATAACCGGTTGTTGTATGCAACCATGGATTATTTCGTGCTATTTCAAAAAGCGTTGAATAGACCGGACCCATGTCTGAATTCATTAAATTTTGTGGATTCACTTTGCGAATTTCTAAACTTTCCAAAGCATCTAACTTGCGATAATCCGTGGTTCCTTTCAATAAATTAAGATTACTATTGCCTACCTTACGTCCCAAGTCAATCATGTGTCAGGCAACGCTAGATTTTTTTGCTCTATTGAATCTGAAATGAGCTATGTGCTCTTTGAATCTTGTTGATCTTGATCTCCACGTTTGCCCAATATATATTTTCCCGGAATTATTACAAGATATTTAATGAAGGGCCGACCTTTTTAGGAAGTCAATAATATGCCTTTGTCCACCCAAAAAGCTCTCGAGTACTTATCTTTGAATATTTTCTCTAACCCTTTTGTAAGAGAGGGATAAAAAGAAAATACGGCGAACTTTTCTAGAGGCAGAAAAATCTAGCGCTGCCCAACATACAATTGTGATATTAGACGCCTACGAGAGTATTTATATCTCTAAGGCCATAAAGAGCAAAGTTAGCCTAAACCGAACCCCGCCACTGATTCATAGTTCACTGTTCACACAGTTTCTTTGATATAAAAGAGATGCCGAAACTCAGTGGAAACAGGTATAATGGGACTTTAAAAGGACTTCCAGCAATTAAAACATTGTTTGTGATTCCTCTATCTCTAGGGTGTCGGTATTTTACCTGACACCTAATATAAATCCAATGTTTAATAGTTAAGAGTTTAGAAGTTTTCATCCTCTGATGACGCTAACTTTGTTAGTGAAACGATCGTTGGGTCTTTAAAAATGTGTTGTGATGATTTAGGTTCTCCAAGTGTACTTATCAGGTTCCAACAATTTTTTTTGGTTTTTGAGATATTTTGAAAAATGTCGAATTTTCGATTTTACATGTTATTTTTTCTGGCCTTAATGGTGGACCTACACCAATACCGATGATACTTCTTCACAGCAACTTTTCATTTACTTTAACGTAGCATTGCTAATTTTTAAATTCGACGTTTCGTCTTTGCGGGACCATCATCAACTTTTTTTTAATACGGCCCTCATTTCTTGATATCATATTTTGAAAGCCCTTTTTATTCCAAATTCAACGAATTGTCACACTTTGTGGTTTAGTACCATTTTAGTCTTTTTTCGACCTTAATCAAGAAAATTCCTATTACGGATCTGTACATAGTTTTTAAGCTTAAGTACTAAATAACTAGCTATATCAATTAACATTTTATGTCGTTTAGGCGTTTAATAATAACCAATGGATGAATTGATGCAATAATTTAATGGAATAAACACAGAACAAATAAACTTAAATTAAAGATATAAAAGTATTTTTTAGAAAATAAATGGATGTGGCAATAGCCGTATTTGTATTGACAGTAACGTTAATTTTTGACAGATTAGTTTCTTGTCTAATTCATTGTGTAGTAATTAGTAACTGTTTCTAGTAACCATGTTTTCTAACGAAGAAAAGTTTGACATGTTGGCATGTTTCATTTCATCCAACCGAAATTTTTCTGTTGCGGAGCGTATGTATTTGCAGAACTTATAGCAAATTAGTGACAAACCTTAAAGCATATGGTTGTTTTAAAAAAACCTGTAGTCTCTCGTCAAAAGTGCAGTAATGAGGAAGCAGTTCATAATGTTTTGTTAGCAGTTACTGAGGATCCCGAACATCAGTGTGGCGGATTGAACGAAACGTTGGTATATCAAAATCAACGGTACATTTTACTTTACGAAAACAAAAATTACATCCATACAAGTACAGATTTGTCAAAGACTCAGACCAGGTGATTTAGAACGACGTCGCTCATTCTGAGAGTGGTACACAAGAAAATGCCAGGACAAAATGAATTTTACATGTCTAATAATATAGTTTGATGAAAGCATGTTTACGAATAATGGTATTTTCAATAGGAGAAATCTTTATTATTGGTCTGAAACTAATTAACGCTAAAATAAAACGTCGTGGCATCAACACCGTTTTGCTTCGAATATGTGGGCTGGTATCTTCGGTACAACGACTGTAGTACCGTTTCTTTACCACCATACCTTAAGATCAGAGCGCTACCTACATTTGCTACAAAACGATCTAGAGGATGCTTCCGATAACATGCCTCCGGGGAGAGTTCGCAACAGTTGAATACAGCAGGCTGGGGCACCTGCACATAATTCCAGAGCCGTTTAGGAATATATTTCAAGGAGATTTGCAGATAAGGTAAGCAGCACGTATTCAGAAAGACCCTGGCCAGCGCATCCACCAGAGATAACCCCGCTTGATTTCTTCGTATGGGGATACGTTAAGAATCATGCATATCAGCAAAATTTTTCTACAGAACAAAATCTGAGGTGGTTAGTTCTGGAAGTATTTGCCAGTATTACTACACAAATGTTGACTAGGGTGTTAGAATCGACAGTTAAAAGGTGCTATTTGTGCTTGGAAAATAGTGGAAGTTTATTTGAACATATGCTCTAAATTTATTTATTTTTTGCATTCGCTTGTTTTTTTTTAAATGTTGCGGTCTTCTGGTAATGTCGTTTTATTTGTTCTGTGTTCATTCCATAAAATTATCGCGTCAATTCATCCATTGAATTATTATTAAACGCCTCAATGACATAAAGTGTTAATTGATATAGCTAGTTGTTTAGTACTCAAGTTTAAAGGCTGTGTACAGGTCCGTAATAGGAATGTTCTTGATAAAGGTAGAAAGAAAGACTAAAATGGTACTAAACCACAAAGTGTGACACATCGCTGAATTTGGAATAGAAAGGGCTTTCAGAATATGATATCAGAAAATAAGGGCCGTATTTAAAAAAAAGTTGATGATGGTCCCGCAAAGACGAAACGTCGGATTCAAAAATTAGCAATGATACGTTAAAGAAAATGGAAAATTGCTGTAGAGAAGTGTCATCGGTATTGGTGTAGGTCCACCATTAAGGCAAGAAAAAGATAGTGCTGCAAATTTAATCATAACTCCTACATAGCGGTGATAATTTATTCTCTTAAGAAAGACATTCTTATGGAATGAATTTAGGGCCCATATGACGTGACCACAAAGAAACTATTTGTATTCCTGTACCCATAAACTTTTGAAACGTTATATGGGTCGAGTTTTATTGAAAAAATATCAATTTTCACCAAATCACCTCTTATTTATCTCATGATGGTGTTGAAATAAATGACTCCACGGTTGTGGCTATAATGTTTGCGGTTATTTTTCTACTGCCGTTGCTTCTAAGTCAAACAGTCCATTTCAAAATGGCCTTTCGGATCGTGGTACTGTGTCGGTTAATTCTGGACTTAAAACATAAAAATTTTGGCTGGGCTGGATGACATGACATCGTTTATTTTTAAGGTTTGTGATGAATTATTGATGCCTCTAAATGAATTGATTGCTTCGGCGTGAGTTTCCCACACGATTGAAAGTTGCTGCTAGCATAACTCCGCATAAAGGGGGAGATAGAAACAATATCGATAATTATAGGCATATTGCGTTGCTAAGTATTTTCTCCAAAATATTCGAAAAATAGTTTCGGGAAGAATGCAAGAATACTTGGATGGAAACAACTTAATATCACACCGACAGTACGGTTTCCGTAAGGGGCTTTCCGCGGAATCAGCTGTGACTGATTTTGTGCAGGTGACACTGGATTTGAAGGAATACACCGTGGAGTTATTTTTTATCTGTATCGTGCGTTCTACACGATAAATTCTATCTTTGTTTGTGACAAACTGTATTATATGGGAATTATATGGAATTAGAACAACTGGATTCGGTCATTTCTGTCTAACAGAAAACTTATTGTTAGGATGGGTAATGCCTTCTAAGACTCAGAAGTCATAATGAAGCATTTTGGGTCCGTTGCTGTTCCTGCTTTATGTTCATGACTTTCCAAAATATATATCGAATGGACTGGTATTCATGTAGGCTAACGATACTTCAATTTTAGTGTCAGCCACAAATCTTCCATCTCTCTATGACAAAATTAATAACGTTTTACATGAATTCAGAGCAGCTGGTGTAAAAAATAGTATGTATATAAACTATGACAAGACGCAATTTCTGCATTTTCAAACTAAGTTGAGTCCCCGTGTTGACATCAATGTTAACTTCAATCGCAGCTCTTTAACTCCTGTTGTCTGCACGTCATTTCTGAAAACAATAATTGACAGAGTTTTCCCCTGGTCCAGTAATGTTGATGCAGTCTGCTCAAGGTTGAACCGATGTTTTTACATTCTAAAGACATTAAAGTTCTACCTTAATTTAGATGGCCTGTTGACTGAGTACTATGCTCTTGGGCACTCAGCTATAAATTATAACATTGAGTCGTGGGGTCAGGCGACGGATGCAGCTAGGGTTTTCCTACATCAAAAACGCATTATGCGCCTAATTTCTAACCTTCAATTTCGGGAATCGTACCTGGAGGTTTTCAAAAATAATAAAATTTTGACAGTTGTTGTGGTTTATTTACTGAAGCTAAATGTGTTATGTATTTAATAACAGTGGCGTCTCCTGACCAAAATGTTCGGGTGTGCGGTAACGAGTTGCTGTTAGTGGTGGTTTTAAAAATTATTAACACTAAATGTATATATATATATATATATATATATATATATATATATATATATATATATATATATATATATATATATATATTGTACCTATATGGGAATAATACGTAGATTTTCCACTGCAACACTAACAAATTGAAAAGTCACTTAAAACTTTAAAACACGAAAAGAACATGGAATTATTATCAAGCTCTTCTCTTCACACAAATTTGTGTTAGCGTCAGCACTGTCCAGAACGGGGTGAAAACTGAAAACATTAAAAGTAGTTCAATGTTAATATGGTACTAAATAATAAAATGTGTAAAAAGCCTGGATGCAGCAAGTGCGTTATGGTAGTGAATTTCCATAGAAATGATCTGGCACAAAATATTTTATTATAACTTTTTTTTCTTGTAACATAGAAATCTAAATTTTGGTGTATAGTTTAATTTTTATATCGTAAACCTACCTGCCAAATTTGGTTATCTTATCTTTTTTATTTTTTGAGATACAAATTTATTTCGAATGAAACCTTAAATTTTCCCGGAAAACCTCGTCCGGTTTTCCTGACTAACGAAATTATCCAAGCCATTTACAGAAGGAAGGTACATGCCAAATTTTATCAAAATCGGCCGATTATATTTTGAGTTATTGGTGTGATACCTATATATATATATATATATATATATATATATATATATATATATATATATATATATATATATATATATATATATATATATATATATATATATATATATATATAGTTTATTATTATATAAATAGTACAAAGCATCTTACAAATAAGTCTAAACTTGTGGCTGCAAATGAAGCAATTTTGACTAAATTTTAATCTAAATGTCAATTGTTCTAAAGTTCTGTCATCTGATTTCTAATCTCCAAAATTACCTCACCTCATTATGTACCATTACAATTTCTAGAAATATGGATGGTACTTGAAATCAGTTTCTTCATTTTAATCAAAAATTTCTATATTTTAAAACTTGACTCAAATTAAATTCTACATATTTTTCAACAGAAACATTATTTATATATATATATATATATATATATATATATATATATATATATATATATATATATATATATATATAAATTGAAACTGACCCCGAATATGAGTTCTAGGGGTTCTAGGGGTCCTAGTTCGCGCTCATTTGCAAACAATTTTTCAAAATTCAAAAGTCGAGATCTCCCCATTAGTGAATTTTTTCTACGAAAATTTACTAAAATGTATTATAGTCTTTGATTCTAGAATACTGTGGTCTGTGTAAGCGCAGTCGTAATGTTTGTAAATAATGCTATCACATAGTTTGTTAGACCGGCGTTCCATTCATTTGTCTTGAGTGGTATTTTTACCGCTCACTGCAGTGTTAAAAGCAATGGTTTTTTCCCCACTATTTTAAACACATGGGTGGGGGACTGTATTGTATACCAATACAGCTCTATCGACTGAAGTGTTCGGAAATATCAACGCACACCTAACCCGAATTCATTCCCAGTTGCTATTGACCTACTCATATTCTCGGAATCAAGGCGTGGTACCTACTTCATTCCAAGTCACTATTAACCGACTATTTATGAAATGAAATAAGTAAATTAAATCGATTGTCATAAAATATGTAGTGTATGTGTATTAAGACTAAGGGAAAAAGAAATAAAACATATTTAACTGTACACATTTTGATTATATTTTAGGGTGTGCGGCGCACACCTAGCTCACTAGGAGAAATCGCCACTGTTTAATAAAATAAATAATTTGCCTCGCAATTACAATTTACATAACTATAACATTCATTTTAGGGATAATATATATATATATATATATATATATATATATATATATATATATATATATATATATATATATATATATATCTGAATAAACCTAATAATTCATTTGATAACAAGTCGCCGTTGCGTGCGGTTTCTTATTATTTTAATCCGCTGCCTAATCATATTAGGGATTATCGTACTGTGGTGCAGTTCGAGCCAGAGCTTAAACAGTATCTATATACGTAGTGTTTTTATTCTGTCGATGAGTTCGAAGAGCAGCTAAGGTCATCATAGTTGTTCTGATTTTTCGTAGTCTCGTACTTCTAGTATTTTTTTGTGTCTGGTTTGTGATTTCACGGTGATCTAGTGTGTGATTTGTATTTTATTGACGTGTCTATCTGAAACAATGTATCAGCTCATGACAAATAAATCTATCTATCTCTCTATCTATCTGGAACATAGAAAACAATAGTATTGGAAACGATGAAACTCATATTGTAAACAATAGGACTAAATAACAACATGAGGCACTGGGTCTGGTAAAGAGCGTTCTGAAAAGATAATTACCAAACGTAGTGGCAGAAGTGTTAAGATTGCTCAAAAATATAAATACTTTGATCTCACTTGTGAAAAAAGGGATATGTCACATATGCACTAGCTGTTGCATATGTTGGGTATTATCTCCGACCATTATTAGTTGTCATTGTCATTTTGTACTTGATGTTGAATAAAGTGTTTATTCGGATATTAAGCTTCAATAAAATATCCTAAATGTTATACCAGTGATACATTGGTATACAAAGAATCCAGCCATATTTCTAGGTACAACTACACAATTAAGATTTTTTCAAAATTAAAATCTTACCATATTCCACGTAACACTCGTAACCTCCTGAATCCGTTCTTTTCCATCCAGCACTCATGAAGAGATTGATTACAGACAACTTCTAATGACTTTAGGCTTTTTACACGTTCTTAAATATTATCAGATAATCATTATAATTTTTTTCCTGACAAGCATGCATTAAAATTTGATGGAAATTGCAATAATGCTACAATAAAAGGGGTGTTCTATTAAAAACAATAAAACTTCTTTCACCAACGACTAATGGGCTAGTCTGTGATTGTCAACATAATTTTATAATATATAAAACACACTATAAATAACTTTTATACTATTTTTCCGCATCTTGTATAATGCCGGATGTATTGAGTAGTAAAAATGCACCACCCTGTATAGCTTTATGTAAATATGTAAAAACTGAAGAAACATTTTAAAAACTCTAAAGTAGCGGTCTTCTCAATGACGAATTTTTGCTACGAAAATTCGCGAAAAAGTATAGACATTAAAAGACAAACTCTATTACTGAAACTACTGCCAAATCATCATAGAATGGGTCTATTTGAAATGAATTTTCTACAAATGTTTGTAGTAAAATGAAGGGCAATGATGGTTGAAGCTGTAACTTAAGGCTTTGTAAAACACATTTACTATGACATTTCTTCTACAGAACCCGTATTTGTTTTAGGTTCTCCGTCTAAAAATTGCAAACTTTGACGTTTCAAATCGCGACTTTGACATTTTCGGAAGAAAAACTAAAAAAATTTAAAGTGATTTTTCTGTCATCTCTGGACCTTTTTAAGAAAAACTAAAGAATTTTAAAGTTATTTTTAGGTTATTTTTGCGTCAAGAAAACTTATTTTTTGTCTGTAAGATGCAATAGATTTTGTTATCCACACAAAATATTTTGGTTTTGTGCATTTCTCTGGTCATCAGTGGCAACCAATTATTTTTTTTAAAGACGAACAAAAGTTTACCAGAAGCGATGAGAGTAGAAATATGCTATCTTGGGAGGAGGAAGTCAAAAATTTTGCAACGTATTATGAGACATAATGGCCGAGTTTACCGGGCGCCAACAGTTCTGTCAACGTATGGGTTCACCAATCTCGCTTAGTTCCCGGTGGAACTCAACTGCTGCCTATTTATCAAAACGGAATGACAAACAAACGTCGCAAAATAGTGGTTGACGTCAACAGTGTGTTCATCAGTCTGCTACCGCTGGAATGTATCGGTAGTCAGCATATGGGCGTTTAAAATCAGCAGGTAGCGCCTGGTGAACTCAGCCAATAACTTACTGATAATAATATCTGAAGGACACATACTTGAACCAAAGGGATAACATACACATTGTGAAAAAACTTCTGGAAAACCTGACACAATGCATGATGTGTGGAAGCTACAATGCAATAAAACTGGAGACAGATAATCATGGATGCGACCACAAGGAAACGTCGCCATATCTGTTATATTATTGATGATTATACACTGAAGGACATTTTCAAAAATTCCATTATATTTTAGAGTTTAAGATACTGTATACTCAAGTACACAACGCCACGGTAAAAACCTTAAATTTACTTTACTTTCCCACTTTTATTGGACTAAAACTAATATCGAACTTTGTATGTTTTTGAAATTCTCTGGCTGAATTTTTCGCAGGAACATTGCATTTTTTCTTGTAAAAAAAAAGCTACCCAACAAAAACATTTACACTAGGCTCTATAACACATCTATTAATCAATACACTATACGGATCGGTTTATTTTCTGATTCTTCTGCGATATGAGAAGCAGGCGAATCTTTAGTCAGGAAACAATAACCACACGCGACGCGTTTGATCTGACAGTTTTCACGCAGAACTTTTGTTATGTTAGCGGTCAGTCAGAAATGCCGGTAGTGCTTTTATAAATGGAACTTGGAGTATTTTTCTCGTAACTGCAATGAACATTAAAGCCAGTCGGGCGAGAGATTGTTTACTAATTTTAAATCGCGACATGTGCTACCGTAAATTAAAAAGTCGTAAATAAATTATACGGGGGATATTATAAAATATTGTGTAAGTGTTGATTTAAATTGGACCTCTCCTGGATAATAAAAGTTTACAATTTAGAAATTGCAATAAACGTAGATCGTAATTTGTTTCACAATCACAGGTATTGATGATGTTCCTTCGTATGTGATTAGGGGCTGTATGGAATTTTTGATCGCACCTCTATGCTATGTGTTTAATCTAATATTGGTGAAATGCCAGTATCCTCTACTACGGAAAGTTAGCAAGGTCATTTCAGTTTTTAAGTCTGGCTTAAGGAAACTCGTGGAAAACTGTAGACCTATTTCGATACTGTGCAATTTTTCCAAAATTTTTGAAAGTATTTTGTATTCTAAAGTATTCTCACATGTACAGCATCTGATTGTAGATGAACAACATGGATTTTTGCCGCGCAGGTCTACTGTTACCAACCTTGCTCTCTTTACTCAGGTGGCAAGCGAGACAATCAATGCTGGTGGTCAGCTGGACACCATATATGCAGATGTTCAGAAGGCATTCGATAAGGTGGACCACAAGGTTCTTTTGAAGAAGCTTTATATGTGTGGATTTTCTCTGGACCTGATAGAGTTATTTACATCTTATTTGACTGCAAAGGTACAGTATGTGGTTTATGGTGAAAGCGAGTCCTCATTGTTTTCGTCACCCTCTGGGGTGCCCCAGGGGTCAAATTTGGGACCTTTATTGTTTTTATTGTTTGTCAATGATCTGCCGAAAAGTATAGCTGACTCCCGTTGTTTGTTGTTGATTTAAAGATCTTTTGTGTTATTTCTAGCATTAGTGATTGTGAGGAACTACAGAGGAGCATTAATGCACTGTCAGAATGATGTTTTGAGAATAAAATGTTCCTGAATATTGGGAAATGTTTTGTTTCTACTTTCACGAGACATCTTGCCCCTGTTGAGTACCAATATACTGTTGGAGGTGACCAACTTTTGCATAGGACCCAGTTTGGTGGCTTAGGAATTGAGTTTGACACTAAATTATCATTTGCGAGGTACGTGGAAAAATTGCTGCCTCGGGGTTGAAAACTTTGGGCTTTATTGTGCGAAACTCGAGAGGATTCAGTAGAGTTGAAACACTTTAAATTATTTTAATGCATATATACGTCCAAAAATGGAGTATCTGTTGGTGGTGTGAAATCCTTTTTACAAGGTTCATTCTGATGTGGTGGAGAAGTTTGTTCGTTTTCTGCATTTTAAGTGTTTTGGATCTTATCCCAATTTTACTCTATGTGAGTATGCTTGCTGTGTTTGACATAACCAGTCTTCAGAGCAGGCGCATAGTTGCTGATCTGGTGTTTTTGTTTAAAATCGTGATGAACTTGGTAAATTTTTCTGAATTTTTGGGCAGCATTCAGTTTAGGGTTTCTCAGAGGGATAGTAGACTGGAGCAACTGTTTTATATACCGGGGTGCAGAACGAATAGTCTGTTCAGTTCTCCGATTTATAGAATGTGCACAAGTTATAACAGACTGTGTAAGCATGTTGACATTTTCAACATGAATTTAAGAGCATTTAAGAACGCATTGACTGAACATATACGTGCCTGACCACGTTGTCCTGTTGACTTTGTTGGGTCTCCAAATTACTTGTACTGAATGAGATATGAATTTGGAATAGACAGAATAAATTTGAATTTGATATTAGTTTCGTACAATTGATGGACTGCCTGTGAAGCCTGAAATGGAATCTAAGCTTGCCGAAATCTTGTTTTGTATTGTTATTGATTTGATGTGGGTAGTAAGTGAGATTGTAGAATTATAGGTGTACACCATAGTTATAGTTTATCTGGTTATGCAATACGTAAATGGTTTATAAACTGTGTATTTGCATATTGAATAAATAAATAAATATCAATTTTTTTACTATACATCATTTGAAGAGTGAAAATACGAAAGGGGGTGCCAACTTTATTTAAATGAGATTATTGCGGTTGAAAAGTTACGAAAGTCATGCGGTGCGAACTGTGAAAGGCTATTAGTACCAGCTACAATGTTATGTTCTTGGCCGTTCTTCAAAGATGTCGCTGCCAGTATATGCCAAGGCATTTTCACAAGAAAGTTGATAAGTCCCAGTGTCCTCTTCAGTATTTAGTTCAAGTTTTATGGTTATATGTATACAAACATGGATGAAAACAATACCAAAAAACGACGAAAGGATAATGGATCTTTCAAAGAACATGAAAAAAAAACCTCAAGACTGCTGAAAGAATCGAATTCTCTTATTCACATTGTTTTCTTGGTGGCAATTATGCCATAGATTCCATACGGCAAAAATTGTTAGCGGTCATAGTTTTATGCCGTGTGACCACGATTTTGCCCTTATTGAAAAACGCGAACATAATATGAAATTCGTTTTGTCAGATCTTCTGAAGTCGTTTCCTCTGCAAGATATATCCCTCCATTTAAAATAGTGGAGATGACAAAATATCGGCAGCAGATGCATTTCCATGTACCACCAATCTCAAGATTAAAGTGCTGTAACCATGAGAATAGAAATTCAGAAACCTAATATTGTCAACATAAAAACTGCATAAACGGCAGAATGGAACAAAAGAAATGTTTTGAAAAAGGCACAAACATTGTTGCACATTATAGGTCTACGTACAAACAATGTCTTTAACATATCTGCAAAAAAATCCAATGGATTGAGATCAGGATACCAGGGTGGCTAAGCAGTCAAATAGAACAAAAATCTTACGTCAGGCAACGCTGTGTTGATACGCACTGCTATAAAGGGGTTTGCTCCGCCTTCATATAACCATATCTGAGAGGTTCAAAAAAGCAAATATCTAAAAAACTAATCGGTAGATTTTGACATTGCAACTTTCAATAGAGAATCAAAAGAGCTTTCCAATAAGGTGCCACTCGACCTACCTGCCCTGTTCAAATTGGAAGAGCAAAAGTCACCTTTGCTAGGTGTTGTACCAAGTCTGTTATGGTTAAAAAAAAAGTGTCCCCCTTGCAAGCAAGATCGATGTGTTTTAGGGCTTTTCAAAATTCTCAGCAGTTCTCGGGAAAACCTCGCTGATGCCACTTTTTACAATAGACCACCCTGTATAGATCCTAATATGGACACATCTGATGCTTGAAGTAGTTATTTCCTTCTACAGCTCTCAGTTCTAGATTCTATACTGTGTCTTAATATTGGTCTCACACACGTTTCATAATATATTTTTGTTGTGGCTTCTATTCGAAGATACTTTTCTTCCTTACTAGTTGTCTCCTAGCTCCTGAGATCATAGAGACTTTGCTACATTGTTTCTTGGTATATGTTACGTGCACTAAGTAATGCCAATGAGCTAAATACAAACGCTTGCCAACTTGTGGCCAATGAGAAACAGCCTTATTGCTACTAATAACACCTCTCTCTCTCTCTCTCTCTCTCTCTCTCTCTCTCTCTCTCTCCTTCACACACACACAAACGCGCGCGAGCGCGCGTTTGTTCATCATTGGACTGTCAATTTCCGGTTCACATTTTGTTGACTTATTAGAGCAGATGGTGAGGCATTTACTTTTTCATGCGACAAAATCATATTGTAAATCTTAGCTGTCTTGTTAAATTTGTGAAATAGTCGCTAGAGTAGAAGTCGTTTTCATTATCAGCAATCAGAACTGCATCATCAATATAACATACGATATTACAACCTCGGCTACCTATTCTCTATCCCCTCAGATCTCTTACTCCTTTCGTTATTTTATTTATCACCAGCAGGTTAAACATTAGTGAGCTCAAGCTTTCAACTTGTGGGATTCCGGAATATTCTATGTGGTTTCGTTTCTTGTTTTAAAGCTACTAGTACAGTAAGTACACTTGGAGAACCCAAATCACCACTGATGACGCTAACTTGGTTAATGAAACGATCGTCAGGTTTATTAAATGTGTTGAGGTAATGTGGGTTCTTCAAGTGAACATAGGTGCTCATTACAGGTGCCAATCGTCACTTAGCTGCTAGTACACACAGAGTTCAGTTGTTCTATTATTCTTACAGTTTTAAGAGGGATATTGTCCTGTTTTCCTATTTGTGTAATGGCATGTGATCTAGTTATATTAAAGGGTTTGGTGGAGTCCACAAAGCAAAAGAAAACTCGATTTATTTTCAATTTCATGAAACCTTTTTCATCATATAATTAAAGTTACTTTGTTGGCGAAACGATCATTAAGTGTTAGAAAACACATTTATGGTGAAGTTGATTTTACCAAAATGTACTTGTTATACACCACCTTTGTAAATTGGTCGCCTCTAAACTTTTTAATAACCTCTCGTATTATAGATAATCCATAAAACAGATGCGTGGGCGTCCATTACCCGATATTTAGCTATCAATAACAATTTGTAGGCCAGCGAACTGTTTTTTACACCCGCCAAACTTCTGATAAACTGTTTAAATTTGTCAATTATGATGACGTTATAAATATTTGAACTAGATTTCATTGATTTCCACTATAAAAAGCTGTTTTGATTCCATGATGGTTTATTTATTATTGTTAAGTCTACTTTTAGACTATCTCAAACATAAGATGTTGGTTATGAGTAAATGTTTAGTAAAACTGATTATTTTTTGCATAAAGAAATGCATTGATGAATTTACCATATCTGTGTCTTAGATCGTTGTTTATTTCTCTCTTAACTTTGAACCCTAAAGTCACAAGCTAAGGTTGTAGCTTGTAGCAATAATATAGAATCAATAAACTGTGTCTAAAAACTATCGATCTTAAAAGACAAAAACTCGGGACGCAGCAAGTGCGTTATGGTAGTGAATTTTTATTAAATGCTTCAAATTTAAATAACTCAATTTTATATAAACTTAGAGAGTTTAATTTTAATACGTAGTAAGGTCTTTCCTAAGGCAAGATATCCACAAAATGTCATTAAAATAACTTTGTAATTTTCGGAAAAAAAAATTTTTTCGAAAGAAAATTTAAAATTTGAATAACTCAATTTTCTCTAAACTTAGAAAGTTGAATTTTAGTACGTAGTAAGATCTCTCCTGAGGCAACATATATAGTAAATTTCATTCGAAAGAAAACTCAAAATTTTTACGGGAAACTCCGTCCGATTTTTCTGGATAACGAACTCATCCAAGTCATTAATAAAAGAAAAGCACTTGCCAAGTTTCAGCGAAATCGGTTAATTATTTTTTGAGTTATATATATATATATATATATATATATATATATATATATATATATATATATATATATATATATATATATATATATATATATATATATATATATATATATATATATATATACATATAAAAATTAAACCTATTTACAAATGAACTTTAATAAGATATTATGCTGTGACAGTACCTCTCTCAAGCAGTGGCGATTTCTCCTAGTGAGCTAGGTGTGCGCCGCACACCCTAAAATATAATCAAAATGTGCACGGTTATATTTGTTTTATTTCTTTTTCCCTTAGTCTTAATACACTACAAATTTTATGACAATCGATTTAATTTACTTATTTGATTTCATAAATAGTCGGTTAATAGTGACTTGGAATGAAGTAGATACCACGTTTATAACATATTCAGAGAATATTAGTAGATCAATAGCAACTGGGAATGAATTCGGTCAGTCCCCGACCCACGTGTTTAAAATAGTGAGGAAACTACCATTGATTTTAACACTGCAGTGAGCTATAAAAATTTGATTAACTCAGTTTTCTATAATCTTAGAAAGTTTAATTTTGGTAGGTATTAAGGTATTTCCTAGGACAAGATATCCACCAAATTTCATTAAAATAACTTTGTAATTTTTGGAGAAAAATTTTTTTTTCAAAAGAAACTTTAAAATTTGAATAACTCAATTTTCTATAAACTGAGAAAGCTGAATTTTGGTACTTAGTAAGTCCTCTCCCAAGCCAACATGTATCGTAAATCGTAAATTTCATTAAAACAGCTTTGTTATTTTCGAAGAAGAAAAAATTTTTTTTGAAAAAAAACTCAATTTTTCCGGAAAAACCCGTCCGATTTTCCTGCCTAACGAACTCATCCAAGCCATTAATAAAAGAAAGGCACTTGTCGAATTTCATTGAAATCGGTTAATTATTTTTTGAGTTATCAGACGGATATATATATATATATATATATATATATATATATATATATATATATATATATATATATATATATATATATATAAACATATAAAAATTGAAACTGACCCCGGATATGGGTTCTAGGGGTCCTAAATCGCGCTCATTTGAAAAAAATGTTTGCAAACTCTCACCATCGATACCTCTCTATTAGTGAATTTTTTTAATAAACATTCACTAAAAACGTTTAAAATTTTCAAAATATGCTCTAATTTAGTGGACAAAGTAACATCTGTTTAAAATTTTTGCGACCGCTATGCAAAGCGTACAACATTCCATAGACAAAATAATATTTTAACTAATAAAAATGTAAACTTGGACCTGAGGAAGACATTCAAGTGATACGTATGGAGTATTGTAATGTATAAGCAGTGGCGTCTCCTGACCAAAATGTTCGGGTGTGCGGTAACGAGTTGCTGTTAGTGGTGGTTTTAAAAATTATTAACACTAAATGTACATATATATATATATATATATATATATATATATATATATATATATATATATATATATATATATATATATATATATATATATATATATATATATATTCGACTTATATGGGAATTATACGTAGATAAATAAATTAATTTCCCACTGCAACACTAACAAATTAAAAAGTCACTTAAAACTTTAAAACACGAAAAGAACATGGAATTATTATCAAGCTCTTCTCTTCACACAAATTTGTGTTAGCGTTAGCACTGTCCGGAACGGGGTGAAAACTGTAAACATTAAAAGTAGTTCAATGTTAATATGGTACTAAATAATAAAATGTGTAAAAATCCTGGATGCAGCAAGTGCGTTATGGTAGTGAATTTTCATAGACATGATCTGGCACAAAATATTTTATTATAACTTTTTTATCTTGCAACATAGAAATCTAAATTTTGGTGTATAGTTTAATTTTTATATCGTAAACCTACCTACCAAATTTGGTTATCTTATCTTTTTTATTTTTTGAGATACAAATTTTTTTCGAATAAAAACTCAAAATATACCCGGAAAACCTCGTCCGATTTTCCTGACTAACGAAATTATCCAATACATTTACAGAAGGAAGGTACATGCCAAATTTTATCAAAATCGGCCGATTATATTTTGAGTTATCGGTGTGATACCTATGTGTATATATATATATATATATATATATATATATATATATATATATATATATATATATATATATATATATATATATATATATATATATATATATATATATATAGTTTATAGTTTATTGTTATATAAATAGTACAAAGCATCTTACAAATAAGTCTAAACTTGTGACTGCAAATGATGCAATTTTGACTAAATTTTAATCTAAATGTCAATTGTTCTAAAGTTCTGTCATCTGATTTCTAATCTCCAAAATTACCTCACCTCATTATGTACCATTACAATTTCTAGAAATATGGATGGTACTTGAAATCAGTTTCTTCATTTTAATCAAAAATTTCTATATTTTAAAACTTGACTCAAATTAAATTCTTATATATAAAAATTGAAACTGACCCCGGATATGGGTTCTAGGGGTCCTAGTTCGCGCTAATTTGCAAACAATTCTTCAAAATTCAAAAGTCGAGATCTCCCCATTAGTGAATTTTTTCTACGAAAATTTACTAAAATGTATTATAGTCTTTGATTTTAGAATAATGTGGTCCAGGCAAGCGCAGTTGTAATGTTTGTAAATAATGCTATCACAACGTTTGTTAAACCGGCGTTCCATTCATTTGTCTTGAGCGGTATTTTTACCGCTCACTGCAGTGTTAAAACGAATGGTATTTCCTTACTATTTTAAACACATGGGTGGGGGACTGTATTGTATACCAATACAGCTCTGTCGAGTGAAGTTGTTCGGAAATAACAACGCACACCTAACCCGAATTCATTCCTAGTTGCTATTGACCTACTCATATTTTCTGAATGAAGACGTGGTGCCGACTCTATTCCAAGTCACTATTAACCGACTATTTATGAAATCAAATAAGTAAATTAAATCGATTGTCATAACATATGTAGTGTATTAAGACTAAGGGAAAAAGAAATAAAACATATTTAACTGTGACATTTTAATTATATTTTAGGGTGTGCGGCGCACACCTAGCTCACTAGGAGAAATCGCCACTGCTTGAGCGATATTTCTATAGCTTACTCCAGTGTTAAAATCAATTGTATTTTCCTCACTATTTTAAACACGTGGGTGGGGGACTGCATTATATATCAATACCACTCGATCGACTAAAGTTGTTCGGAAATATTAACGCACACCTAACCCGAATTCATTCCCCGTTGCTATTGACCTACTCATATTCTCTGAATAATGTTAGAAGACGTGGTATCTACTTCATTCCAAGTCACTATTAACAGACTATATATGAAATCAAATAAGTAAATTAAATCGATTGTCATAAAATATGTAGTGTATTAAGACTAAGGGAAAAAGAAATAAAACATATTTAACTGTGCACATTATATTTTAGAGTGTGCGGCGTACACCTAGCTCACTAGGAAAAATCGCCACTGTGTATAAGGCGGAAGGCTTAAACATAGTATAATTCTAAATGAGTGTAGCTATCAGAGTGAACGTGGACCAACAGGTGTCATCAATGTTACACTACATGCGTACTAGGACGACATAAGAGAGTCAAACGGATACGATGATTTCTGGGAGAGAATTCCAGCTGGAAAAGGCTTGATTAGAGAAAAATGTGCCCCAAATAGAGCATTTTGTTAGCTTTGGATCTTATTGAAGCTGTGTGTGAGGACCACGATAGATCTTTTGTAATTATCAGTCCAAAGTCATTTTAGGCATGCGTTGTAACATCTCTAACTGTCTCACTACATATATTGTAGGCAAAGCAGGGGTTGTTATATCCCAAATGTAGCAGCAGTATTTCTCGATATTTAATGGAAGTAGCCAATCTTTGTTCCAGTTGTAAATTGTTATTAAGTCAGCAGATACATATCTCACGGTTTGTTACTGGGATCTTGAAGATTTTAAGGTCGTCGGCAAACATGGTGCACTCCTATTTAAACAGGCAAGGCAATTCGGCTGTGAATACAAGAAAGAGAAAATGGCCGAGAACACAGGCCTGCATAACTTCGCTCAGCATCATTTGACATGTAGATGTTGCTTCGGCAAATCTTACGAAAAACTTTCGATTAGATAAGAAGCTCCTAATCCAGGAGAGTAGAGAGCCACAAATTCCGTAGTGTTCTACTGGCTACCTCATGTCAAGTGACTGTGACCACTAGTCCAAAGGGGGACAAAAGGTTAGGACCGGGAATAACACCATGCTGTTGATTGGGTAGTACTCCGTGTTCCATTAAAAAAGGAAGCATTTTATATTAAAAAAATAGTCGTTTGGCAAGTTTCGCAATAACGGCCAAAAGACTGATTGGTCTGTAGGTTATTGAGTCCAATTTGTCGTTATATCTGTAAATACCTATGAGGGGCTGTGAGTCAGGCGGTAGGGAGAGCGTCCAGCTCTAAAGATGTCTGACATATCTAGGTCAATAGGATTGATATAGAAGTAGCACATTTCAAAACTCTGGCCGGAACTCCATCGGGGTCAGGAGATACGGAAGGTGGAAGGGAGACCAGAATAGTCTACTTCATTGGGGCTGTCCCTCAGGGACGGAACAATGTAATTAATACGGCTAGTTGGAAAAGGCGGATAGCTGTCGCTTAGGCTTTCTAAAGTAAATACTCGGCTAAAAGTTTGTACCAGTACCTCAGCTGTTTTGCTGTCGATTCTGTATATTATGTTGCTGGTATTGTCTCTTATAAGAGGGGTGGAAGCTGTTGCTGAGTTTAGTACGAATGGACTTGTAGAATGCTTTCGGATTTTGACTAGTTGCTATGGCATTAAATTAATCAGCCCTGGCCCTGGATATTTCTTTTGAAAGCGAGCTAGAAATATTATGATGCCGGGAATATTCTTTAGTACAGTTAGATCGTCTAAAGCGTTGCTATAAGCTTCTCTTCAGTCGCAAAAGTTTGCAAAGCCTTCCAGAGATACAGGGTTTGCGAGGACAGTGAGAAACATTTCGAAGTATAGTTGATTCAGCTGGGAATGATTGAAAACGAGTGATGTAGTTATCCCACATACTTTCAGGAGAGGTATCTTTGAAACGTTCAATCCAATCCACAAGGTCGATTTCCTGGGAAAGTAGTTTATAATTAGTGGATTTTGAAACTCTATAAAAAATATTTGGTAAATATCGAGTGGAGAACTGGATAGTAGGCTCAAGGTGCAAGGTACGGGATGTGTCAAGGTTGTTGGTAGGCACGAGATTAAGGATTGGAGAAGTCTGGTTGATTTTGAAGCAAGTCATTTCCTTCGGCCATGCTGACGCCCGTGATAATAATAACTTTCTGATAAAAATATTTAAATGACACATACATGGAAAAAATGAAAGAAGCAGGTCAGGGAAAAAAGTTCTGGTAAACCTGTCACAATTGATGAAGTACGAAAGCTGCAATGCAATGAAAAAGGCTGCTGGAGATAGAGCGGCATGGTTGAGACGACAAGACGAGATAGTCTGTAGACTAATAATGTTGATGAAAATAGGCTCTAGCCACTTTGAAATGTACAGCGCACCTGGGGCTGCTTACCTGTAACTTTTAGGGTGAAATTAGGGTCGCAACTCGCCATTTGGCCTTAGTCACCGTGACCTTTAGGGTATATTGTAACATATTTAGAGCACTCTGTCCAGGTTTATCTCCAATCCACGTCCTAACCAGAAGGCCCTTCGTGTAGTTTTCAGCCTTCAAAAAAGGGACACCATTGTGTCTTTTCTAGTTTCTCTGTGAATTTTTTATCCGTGGAGAAAATCCACAGTTGTCCTCAGCTGGAGATTTTTCCACTGCTATCCAAAGACACGTTTCTGGACCTTTATTGTTCACTCTTAATCTGGTCAGCACTCTATTGGCCTCCAGCTTTGGTTCTTCTTTGTCCGGAACCTAGGCGGTGCATATGTGCAGTTCCGGTACTTCATTCCCCTCCAGTGCTCTCACACTTACTCCCTCTCATGACAGGAAAACGGCTCTCCAAAGCAAATCTTGTTTCATCAGCACATGCCGCGACGATTTATTTTGGCCTATGTATTCATTTAGCATAGCGCACTTTCTTTCGAGTGCTTTTTTGATGGAACATTGAAGAGCCTTTGGTCTTTCTAGCTTCATTGTAGCAACTGTATGTGCCGTAGTGGATTATTTGGGGGTATTCCTCCTTTTGTATTCGCCTTCTTCCCCTTGTGTTTTGAACTTGGAGGTGTGGTTGTCTCTTGGTGTGATATTTTTAGGCCTTTTCTCCACTTTCTCTTGTTTGCCGCCTGTTTTCTCTTAAGGCTTTGTTAGGCTTCCTTGTAGTCAATGGCGATTATTTGGCCTATATGAAATGTGTCTCGGATTGCAGCCTCTTTGGCTCCTGTGTAATCCTAAACTTCTTGGACCAATTTCAGTAGCCTCTGATAATCGGGCGATGTGCCGCCCTCCTCGTCAGTCAATTGTTCCAAGTTCCTTTTGGGAATTGACTCTGATACTGTCCTTTAGTTCTTCTGAGGCGCCCTATTGTTAGGCTAGAGCAATATCCTGTCCTTCAGCACCGCATGTTCAGGTAAGGCGTTTATACACGCGGGTGCGCCTGCTGCCTCCAGGGAGACGTTTGGCCCTTTAGCCCTCGGTACGTTGTCTTACACCTTAACTTGGGTTTGAAGAAAATTAAAAAGGACATAAGTTGGCTGATAGTACAAGGGTAGAGCTGCTAGCTCACCAAATTTGGTTGCAATAGCTTCGTTATTTCAGGCGATACCAAAATTTTCCGAAAGAAAGTCCAACATTTTCCCGGAAAATTGGACCGATTTTCCTGGCTGACGAACTTATCCAAGCTACTTACAAAATGAAGGTACTCGTCCAATTTGACCAAAATTTGCCTATTATATATATATATATATATATATATATATATATATATATATATATATATATATATATATATATATATATATATATATATATATATATATATATATATATATATATATATATAAATTAAAACTGACCCAGAATTTGGGTTCTAGGGCTGTTAGTTCGCGCCAATTTTCTTCAAAATTCAAAAGTTGCGTTTTTTGTACGAAAATTCACTCATATGTGAGATTTTTCGTAAAAGTTATTTTTATGCATGAAACTAAGTATCAATGTAGTAATTCCCAGGAATGGCCTCGAGTAGATGACACATTTTTCAATACATATTCAAACTTGAATATGAGTCGCTACATTATCTGATCAACATTCTCTTGAAACCTGCTAAACAATTTTCTGTGACTTGTAATCAGTTAAACACACTCCATACACTTTTAATTCCCTTTCAAATGGTATTAGCATTTGCTCTACGTAAATCTTTTCGATTTTTAGATATTTGAAGATTATTACAGCCGAATATATTTCGACACTTAGAGGCAGGTTGCCTGTGGTTTATGAATTGAGGGTGGTTCTCCCTCCCCTTCTGCATTCCTACAGCCACCTCTAATGCATAAACCACAAGGAAAATTTCTCGGGAATAATCCCTAAGAACGTTACGGGACCTGAGGCGAATAGGGGTTCCGTGCGGGGTAAACAGGATTTTAAGGAGGTTTAGCTGCAAAATGGGATCAAGGCAGCTTATATATGGCTGAGGTTTTTTCGCATTTTTCGTTTATATTTCCTTTTTATCTTCTTCCCCGCCCAACACCCCTATTTACTCCAGTGGCGGCTCGTCAGAGGAGGCAAGTGAAGCGCTGCTTCACCTATATTTCTCGGTTAAGCTACACTTTTTTATTCAAAATCCACCATAATTTTTTTTCATTCTCTCAAATTCATTTGATACAACCACATAAAAATGTCTTGTTACGTCGCAGTTGATAATGTATTTTTATAGTAATTTATAGTACGATATAATTTGCAAGCCCATCCCTCATCGCTGAATTGAATGTGTACATGCCGCAACGCGCAGCGCTTACGTATTGCTACAGCCTACTGTAGAGCGTCAAGCAGCTGCGGGCTGACTGAGCCAGATTTTTTCATATACAAACGTTGCGTCTGCTTCGGGACGCGTGCATGAGACGGTTGCCATGGCAACGGCATGCGTAGTGGTAGGTTGGGCCACAAACGTGATGAAGCTTTCTGAGCCTGCTTCAAAGCTTAGTGTCCATCGTTTATTTAGATTGAGTCGGATCGTCAGAGGCGTATTTTTATTTTTACTATGTTGCCGTTAAATAATCTGGTATGTGTCACATTTACACACTTTGAAAAGCTGTATTTTTCATGTTTCTTTTTGGCAAGTGCAATTGATTTATTTATTATCACCTCTAAAAGAATAATTTCAAAATAATAAAATATTAGATATAAAATTTCAAGTTTTAGAAAAAAGAGAAGGGCCATGAATTTGAAAAAAAAGGCTTGTAGCTCTTCACTCTATAAACAGATTTTCATAGGTAATACGTGCCGTATTGTATTACCGTATGCGTCCGTGTACAGTTTCCTCCCATCCAGTATTCCTGGTCATTATTCCGAAAATTATTCCTTGTGAAAGTCTATATTTTTGTACAAATGGATTTTTTATTTAAATACTGAAGTGCCAGAAGAACGCGTGACCTTGAAAATTAAAAAAAAATCATCTTCGGCGCAAGGGAAGTCTTCGTCTCCCTGAACCCACCTTTGGGGCCGCGCGGATTCTGCTTCACCCACTACCAATGTCACGAGCCGCCACTGATTTACTCCTGGAGACGTAGTTGTCTTGGGGGTTGTTTGCAAGAAATTTTTCTTGTGGTTTGTGCATCCAAGGGGGACCCTGCTTATGCACAATCAACCAAGGGTTGCGGTGCTATCGGGGCGGCAAGGCCGCGGACGAGC
The DNA here is from genome assembly GCA_964006375.1 of Tillus elongatus. Classification (NCBI taxonomy): domain Eukaryota; kingdom Metazoa; phylum Arthropoda; class Insecta; order Coleoptera; family Cleridae; genus Tillus; species Tillus elongatus. The sequence goes on along the minus strand of OZ023270.1, from coordinate 67,097,863 downwards.
CCTGAGGGAACAAAAAAAAAAAAAAAAAGGGGGGACCCTAAGCATGTCACTGAATCATTTTTGAAAAAAACCCTCCGTGAGCTTATCTGCTTTTTTGTGTTGTGCCCTAATTTTCATAATTGTAATATAAATTAAAATTCATTGATTGTTGTTGCCCTTACTTGGTGAAACTTGTCCATACTATATACAGACGTGGAGACTACTTCTCTGGCTTCACTGTTGGTTTTTGTAGGTGAAGGACGTAGCCAGCGCGTGAGCTAACTGGAACAAGTGGCCCTTCGAATTCTGGAAGTTCTAGGATGTTCTTCAATGCTTCTGTGACTATAGTTTCGCTGCTTGACAGCATTTTCAGACGGATTAAAATTGAATTAGTACGAAATCATGACAACTACAAATAAATATCTGTTGCTATGTTATGATATGATGTTTTGATCAAAAATTTTTTTTATCAAATTGAAACACAGATGACAGATGAGGTTTTCAAAATGTCTATGTGATGTATGTCAATATTTAACATAAAAACTAGAACTAGCCTATAATAACTATGATAACAGTTACAACAATAAAATAACTAAACAATAACAGTATAAAAGTAGTCTCTATACAACGAAAATATCGACATACATCAACTCATTATTTTATTACAACTTTTTTGAAATAATAGTTAAATTTATTTTCTTTGACATATTTAATTAGAAAGGAGGATATCCAAGAAAGGGGAATTCATTAAATCAGTTTGCTCGTTTAAAACAAGGTAGTTATTGTCGTGTGTGTGCCTTTTGACTTCTAAAGCTTCAAAAAAGTCTAGTTTACGTTTGTCATTATAAAAATGTAGTGGTTGTATGCGGTTATTTATTGTAGGTCTATGTTCAGTATCAATAATATGTTTTGCAAATGTAGATTTGTCAGCGTGGTTATTTCTAAATGCAGAAGTATGTTCTTTGTATCGGGTGTTAAAATTTCTAGAAGTTTGACCTATGTAGATTGCGTTACAATGTGTACAAGCTAATTTATAAACTCCACCTTTTGTCAGGAAGCAAGATTTTTCTTTCGCGTTAAATAACAAATCACGCGTCGTGTTGTAAGATTTAAAAGCTACCTTTGTATTTGTACAGGTGTTTAAAATTTTTGAAATGTTTTCTGAAATGGTTCCAAAATAAGTTATCGAAACGTATCTGTTGTTTTCTTTGTCTCTAATATTTGGATAAATTAAATTAATCGCAAATTTGTATTCTTTTCTCTCTATCATTGTATCTATTATTTTAACAGAGTAGCCATTATTAAATGCTGTTTGTTTAATTATTGAAATTTCTTTTTCAAAATTGTTTTGTGACATAGGTATTGAAAATGCACGATGTATCATAGAATGATAGGCTGACAGCTTTTGTGAAAAAGGGTGACATGAATCGTATGGTATGGTTGTGTCAGTGTAAGTTGGTTTCCTATATATTGAAAAGTCAAATGAATTATTTTCTAACTTTCTAATTGTTAAGTCTAAAAAATTTATACAACTGTTAGCTTCTTCTTCTAAAGTAAACTTAATATTTGTGTGAAAGTTATTAATAAAATTTAAAAATTCATTTAATTCTGTATGACTACCTTGAAAACATGCAAAAATATCATCTACGTATCTGTACCAAAAGACAATATTATGTGAAAGTTCTGATGTTAAAATTTGGTTTTCTAAGTTTTCCATAAATATGTTGGCTAATAAAGGTGACAACGGACTACCCATAGGCAGACCTTCATTTTGCATATAAATTTTATCATTAAATTTAAAATAGTTTTGTTTTATACATTCATTAAAAAGATTCATTATTTCTTGTCTTTTTATGACATTTACGTTCTTTTCTATTAAAACGTTCTCTAATAGAGGTAAACATTCTTTAGGGGGTATCTTAGAATACATGCTACAAACATCAAATGAGACTAATTTACTATTTGTGGGAATAATTAAGTTATTTAATTTTTGTGTAAGTTCATAAGAATTCTTAACTGAATATTTTGGAAAGTAATTGTATTCTTTAATAAGTGAAACCAGTTTGCTCGCTATCTTATGATTAGGTGTATTAACATAGCTAACTACTGGTCTCACCGGTATATTTGGCTTATGGATTTTCAGTTGGCCATATAATTTTGGTGGTTGCGGGCTTTTATATAAAAGATATTTCTTTTCTTGTTGACTAAACAGAGACACATTTTTAAGTTCATTTTTTAGTTTTGTCTGAAATGAGTTTGTTGGGTCTCTCCTAATTTCTGTTAAATTTTCTGTAGTAATAAAATCATTAATTTTAATGTTATATGCGTCCCTACTTATAGCTACATGTCACCCTTTTTCACAAAAGCTATCAGCCTACCATTCTATGATACATCGTGCATTTTCAATACCTATGTCACAAAACAATTTTGAAAAAGAAATTTCAATAATTAAACAAACAGCATTTAATAATGGCTACTCTGTTAAAATAATAGATAAAATGATAGAGAGAAAAGAATACAAATTTGCGATTAATTTAATTTATCCAAATATTAGAGACAAAGAAAACAACAGATACGTTTCGATAACTTATTTTGGAACCATTTCAGAAAACATTTCAAAAATTTTAAACACCTGTACAAATACAAAGGTAGCTTTTAAATCTTACAAAACGACGCGTGATTTGTTATTTAACGCGAAAGAAAAATCTTGCTTCCTGACAAAAGCTGGAGTTTATAAATTAGCTTGTACACATTGTAACGCAATCTACATAGGTCAAACTTCTAGAAATTTTAACACCCGATACAAAGAACATACTTCTGCATTTAGAAATAACCACGCTGACAAATCTACATTTGCAAAACATATTATTGATACTGAACATAGACCTACAATAAATAACCGCATACAACCACTACATTTTTATAATGACAAACGTAAACTAGACTTTTTTGAAGCTTTAGAAGTCAAAAGGCACACACACGACAATAACTACCTTGTTTTAAACGAGCAAACTGATTTAATGAATTCCCCTTTCTTGGATATCCTTCTTTCTAATTAAGTATGTCAAAGAAAATAAATTTAACTATTATTTCAAAAAAGTTGTAATAAAATAATGAGTTGATGTATGTCGATATTTTCGTTGTATAGAGACTACTTTTATACTGTTATTGTTTAGTTATTTTATTGTTGTAACTGTTATCATAGTTATTATAGGCTAGTTCTAGTTTTTATGTTAAATATTGACATACATCACATAGACATTTTGAAAACCTCATCTGTCATCTGTGTTTCAATTTGATAAAAAATTTTTGATCAAAACATCATATCATAACATAGCAACAGATATTTATTTGTAGTTGTCATAATTTCGTACTAATTCAATTTTAATCTGTCTGAAAATGCTGTCAAGCAGCGAAACTATAGTCACAGAAGCATTGAAGAACATCCTAGAACTTCCAGAATTCGAAGGGCCACTTGTTCCAGTTAGCTCACGCGCTGGCTACGTCCTTCACCTACAAAAACCAACAGTGAAGCCAGAGAAGTAGTCTCCACGTCTGTATATAAATTAAAATTACAATAAACATAAAATTAAATTCAGCAAAGAAAAAATATAAGGTAACATGCAAATTAAAAAATTACGCTAATAGTTTTAAAATAAATGTTTTAAATGTTCTCGATAAACAGCGAGCGGCAAAAACATCGAAGTGTGTTTCTTATCATTTGGGGGAAATTAGTGCTATTTCATCTCTAATCTGTTATTTTGGTACAACAAAATTGGTGAGCGAGTTTTGGGATGTCAGATGTCAACGAAAAAATAAATCGGATAGGGCAGGTCTCGGTTTAACTGAAAATTGACTATCATAACGCACTTGCTGCGTCCAAAGTTTATATGTTGTATACAGGGTATACAACATACTTTATATGTTGTATATCTTGGTAGGCGGGTAAATAGTTTGAAGAGGCTCGTTGGACAGGCAAATCAGACCAGTTTTTTCGAGAACGTTTTAAGTTCATTTTCGAAAAAAAATTGTACTTTTTCAAACAATAAAGTTATTTTGATGAAATATGATACATTTTTTCTACTATTATATAGGTTATACAGGTAATCAAATTTGATGCCTGCTTTCATTGAAAAACACATATCTACTATTAAAAACATTTTTTAATGAAAATTCACGACCATAACGCATTGGCTGCGTCCAGACTTTTAGTGAATTTTCGTACAAAAAATTCACTAATGGGGAGATCACGACTTTTGAATTTTGAAAATGAGAGCGAACTAGGACCCCTAGAACCCATATCCGGAGTCAGTTTCAATTTTTATATGTTTATATATATATATATATATATATATATATATATATATATATATATATATATATATATATATATATATATATATATATATATATATATATATATATATAGATATATAGGTATCCCACCGATAACTCAAAAACTAATAAGCCGATTTTGATAACATTTGGCACGTACCGTCCTTTTGTAAATGGCTTGGATAAGTTCGTTGGTCAGGAAAATCGGACGAGGTTTTCCGAGAAAATTTTTAGTTTTGATTCGAAAAACGTTTCGGCACCCGTTTTGGAAGCATGTTCGAGAGGTTAAATAATTATAAAAGGAAGGATCTTTAAGGTTTCAACCTGCCTTCTACAAAGACACTAGTAATAGTCTCTAAGATCGCAGTATATGTATACCTAGACCTGAGAGAAATAAAATGAATATTTTCTGCATTATATTAAATGCCTAGAATTTCTCTCATAGAGTATTAAATATCAATTTAAAAACAGTTCACCTAAACTACTGGAAAAATAATTGTAAACATAGCCAGCGTTGTGGTTTTGGCTATCGGCTATTAATAACTTTATTTTTTACCAAACGATTCGCATATACCAAAAATCACTTATTGAAAATGAAAGTGCCTTTTAGGTATATCACTTAACATAGTAAATATTTTACTCACCAAGTTGCACCTTAATAAATTAACTTGCACAGTAAAAACACACAACAATGTTTTTCGTCAAATTCGTATTAATCTGTCTTGTTCGACTTGTTATTTCTGTGATACAAACGCACACATACCTATGCAACCCGGTTTTATTGCACCACAAAGATATAAAGATAAAATAAAACCGCCGCTACAGCTGAAAAGTATCAACAACTCGTCGCATATAATAACAGTTAACGATTTTTAAAGTAAGTATTAAGTATATGTTAATTATATTTTCTATTATTAACTTTAAGTCTAATGCTATGTTATTAGAAAGATAAAATACTCGTTCACGGTTTATACACAAAAGTAGCGGCGTAAGAACTTGTGCAGGTAAGACGAGCGAATGCAATTTGTGACGAATGCTCACGCAAAACATAATACATCAACCGACTGGAAATCCCAAAACTATAATACGGGAACGATTATCAGGTTGGTTTATCGTGAATCTTGAAATAGATATGGCTTAGAATAAGACACATTTTCGTTAGTGTCGTGCAAGAATAGAATGAATAATAGGTACTTATTATACGTGTAATATTATTTTTACCTCCTTTATTTAAAGATTTAGCTGGTGTACTGATTTTTATACATTTATTGTAAAAAAACGGAGCTACAATAAATATCAAACGGTTTTGTTACAAATTGTAATAAGGTATACCTACATTGACTCCTCAACAAAATTAACGCACCATTATACAGAATGTTGAACAATGTGTCACAAATTTTGAGACGGCGGATTATAAGTATGATAGGATTTCTCAAACTAATAAGAAAAATAATGTTTCGTTGTTCGAAAATTGAAAGAGTGGACAAACAAGCAACTTGAAGTATTTTTTTTTTTGGGATCAGGAGTGGAGAATGTTGCATGCACACCTCATTCACTTACGAGACGCTAACAGCAGCAAAGTATTTCGTCAAATCCAAGGTCATTTATGTTTATATTTGCGTGTATAATTGTAGGTATAATGTATATATATATATATATATATATATATATATATATATATATATATATATATATATATATATATATATATATATATATATATATATATATATATATATATATATATATATATATATATAGGGAGGTCCACTTCGTGGAAAAAGCCCAGTTTTCCATATTAAACTCAGTGTTATCAAAAAAGTTTGTTGTTCCTATCAATCAGCTGCGTAATTCGAAAATATTCTAATTTAGACAGGGTGTTCATTTTCTTTCTGGCAGACCAAAGTTACCTTTTTTTAAATGGAGCACCCTGTATTTTATATCATTTTTAAAAAGATGGTATCGCGACAAGCAAATCGATACCCCACATGATGGGTCTAGGCCCAATTTTTTCAGAGTTATTCATTTGTTTATTAAAAATATTGGTCTAGTTTGCTGCGTAAATACTTCGATTCTGCACAATGTTTTGGCTGCATATTCACTGGAGTTAATTTTATACACTCTTTACTATAACAAAATGCAACATGGTAATTCTTAATGTAACCTGCCTATACAGAGTGTTAAATTTTGCAAAACTTGAATTTTCTTGAAAATTTCAAACAGAACTCCCTGTATTTTAGAACGTTATTAGATGCGCATTTTCATGGTCTTTTCAGCAATGTAACGTTTGGTGACATTATTTTCAACGGTTTCAAAGATATAAAGCATTAATTACAAAATTTATCATTTTCCAATATTTATGAAACTTATCTCAAAATTTAAGGGCGGCTTTGACAACGCCACTTGACTTTTGAAAAATTAACTAAATTATTGCCACGTAGCTTACTTAGTTACCCACTTTTTTCTTGATATCAGCATGTTTTTTACTGTAGAACTTATGTCAATGCTGTACGTGATTGCTGAAAGTGATGGAAATTTTGCCTTAGCAAAGATAATCTATAGGCAGAAATACCCTAATGGACAACAACCTTACTTGAAAGCATTTAGGTTGATGAAAGCTCGTTTTGATGCATACGACAGTGTACAGTATCGGGCTCCCGTAAGAAACAAAACTGTTCTAAATGAAGGTACGTCTGTAAACATCATAGCCTCAGTCATTGAAAATCCACATATCAGCCAGCGACAATTAGCTTCGAATTTAAATATCAGTAAAACTTCTGTCCAAAGATGTTTTAAAGAAAACAAATATGACCCATACCATTTTAGAAAAGTTCGAGAGCTGTCTGCAAGCGATAAGCAGCAAAGATTGAATTTTTGTATTTGGGCTCTACAGAAGGACAACCAGGAACCAGGATTTGTTGCAAAAGTGCTATTTACAGATGAAGCAAAATTTTCAAACTGTGGAGGCATTAATATGCACAATTTGCATTATTATGCTGATATAAATCGATATTTTTCGTGGCCAGTGGATCGTCAGCATAGGTAGTCCATAAATGTGTGGGTTGGAATTGTGGGTCCGTATTTAATCGGACCGTATTTTTTCGATGGGACTCTCACTGGTGAGCGTTATCTAAATTTCTTGAATAATGATCTACCAGAGCTGTTCAGAAATTCCTCTACAACTCCGAGGTGAAATGTGGTATCAACATGACGGAGCGCCTTCACATTCAACAGGAGCTGTTAGAGCATTTTTAAACCATAATTTTGAAGAACTATGGACAGGTCGAGGTGGACCAACCCCTTGGCCAGCAAGATCTCCTGATCTTTCCAAAATAGATTTATTTTGGGGAGTGACATTAAAGGTAAAGTGTATGCGACTCCACCAACAACCAAGGAGGACATGCGCGAAAGGATTTCAGAGGCTTTCAGTTCTGTAAGCGAAGCAACATTGTTGAATGTGCAAAAAAAAATTAAGAAAGAGATTACAAATTTGTATCAATAATGACGGTTCCCAACTTCCACATTTGCTGCGTTGAATTTTTGTTGTTTATTTTGTGAATTTCGATTTATTGTACTTTTTATTTAAACCTTGTTAATATATACATTAAATGTTTTGCTCTTTTACATCACACGCACTTTAGTTTTTTTATACAGTATGAATTAAGGATATCACGTAACCTATTTTAAAATAATATAAAATACAGGGTGTTGCATATTACCGTGAAGTATTTACTTGAATGTATATAAAAATGGCTAATTCCGTAATTGAACCTTAAAAGCTTTGAAACCGTTGAAAATAATGTCATCAAACGTAGTATTGCTGAAAAGGCCATGAAAATTTGCATCTAATAACGTTCTAACATACAGGACGTTCCATTTGAAATTTTGGAGAAAATTTAAGTTTTGCGAAATTTAACACTCTGTATAGGCAGGTTACATTAAGAATTACCATATTGCATTTTGTTATAGTGAGGAGTGTATAAAATTAACTCCAGTGAATATGCAGCCAAAACATTGTGCAGAATCGAAGTATTTACGCAGCAAACTAGACCAATATTTTTAATAAACAAATGAATAACTCTGAAAAAATTAGGCCTAGACCCATCATGTGAGGTATCGATTTGCTTGTCGCGATACCATCTTTTTAAAAATGATATAAAATACAGGGTGTTCCATTTAAAAAAAAGGTAAGTTTGGTCTGCCAGGGAGAAAATGAACACCCTGTGTAAATTAGAATATTTTTGAATTACGCATCTGATTGATAGGAACAACTTTCAGTTGAAACTTTTTTGATAAAACTGAGTTTAATATGGAAAACTGGGCTTTTTCCGCGAAGTGGACCAGCCTGTATATATATATATATATATATATATATATATATATATATATATATATATATATATATATATATATATATATATATATATAAAGACCGACACAGACCAGGGGCATGTAGGGAACCCAAAATATTGTGATTTAGCGCAACTCACCTCTATACTAAGTTGCACCACTGAGAAGTTATAGGCCTTCAAAGTGGGGTTTCTAATTTCGAAAAAAATCAATATCTCAGTTATGCCTGATCTTATAGAAGAACAAAATTTCGTATACGTTTTGAGTGTACCAGGAGCAATAATCGACAGTAATAAGAATTCAATTGAAACATTTTAAAGGGTTGCTAAGGGATGAATCACCCTTAAAATATGACAGAATTTTTTTAACATATTGGCAGATTAAAAAATTTATATTTCACTTTATGGGGAATTTAATTCTAAAACTTTTTTTACTCTTATTAATTTTCAAAAAGCTTTGCCGTTTTCAACAAAATTCCGAATAACTAAATACACGTATTAGAGCTGTGTTATTTAAAATCATTGAAAATTGAAACGTTCGCTATGAAATTTAACGTCAGACCTGACAATCAGGAAAAAAGTTGTAATAAGAATAATTTAATAGAAAAACAAACAACTTAAACAATAGAAATAACATTTCATTTGCACCGATAAATTACAGAAATTGTTCAAAATGATCACTGTTCTCTCTCAGGCATAAAGTTATTCTTCGTCGAAATTGAAGTCTACTCTATCCAATAACTGTTGATTTTTTCTAATGAGTGTGTATTTATGCGTAATGCGATTCCACAATTCGGCTCAAGGTTCTTGTAAATTAAAATATTCCTGTATAAGCCAAATCAAATTAACAATAAAAGGTGGCACTGTATTTATGCACAGACGGAAGACACATTATGGGCACCAACCTGAACTACAACATATAAAAAATAATGACAAAGACCAACATGTGATTGCCTCCAAATTTAAAGTAAATAAGTGGAGTGTCAGCCTCGAAGTTAGTAATTCTAAATTTTCCATATTTATTTTATTTATTGCATATTGCTTTAGAATTTTGGACACCACTCGTGATAATATTAGTACTACATTAAAACACATCGATTTACTGACAAGAAAGGATATAGACAATGTAAAGAGAAGATTCCATGTAGACATAGTGGATGGAATTCGACATAATGATGATTCTGTCAGCATAGATCTATGGGTAGAGGAGTCAAAACACTCTGAAAATAATTCAGTATTGCTATATAAGAGACAAGGTGAGACCTCAGATGAATTGGAGGATGCAGATTTTTGTCTCATGATAATGAATGATTTTCAAAAATACATGTTAAATAAATTGGGAAGTAATATTTTGTGCATAGACGGTACTCACGAACTCAATAACTACGATTTTGAAATGACTACAGTCATGATTATAGATGAATATGGTGAAGGTTACCCAGTTTCAGTTATGTGCACAAACACAAACAGAAAGGATACATTCGTTCAGACGATCTTTTTTCGATGCATTAAGCATGCAATAGGTCTAATATCACCGAATACTTTCATGTCAGATTTATGAAACACTTTTTATAATGCTGGGCAGTCTGTAATGGGACCTATGAAACCACAGATCTATTGTTATTGGCACGTAGACCGTGCTTGGCAGCAAGATCTTTCAGAAATTGCTGATAAAGATAAAAGAAGAGCAGTATATAAAACATTGAAGGTACTTCAACAAACAATGAACACTAATGAGTTTCATGAACATTTTGAAATTTTCATTAAAACTTTACTTGAGGATGACTCTACAAAAGTATTTGGAATTCACTTTCATTCCAATTATGCAAAAAATGTTAAACAGTGGGCATATTGCTATCGTAAGAGTTGTGGAATAAACACCAACATGCATTTGGAAAGCATGCATAAAGTTATTAAATATTTTTATTTGGAAAGAAAGAAGGTGAAACGTTTGGATAAGGGTTTGCATGCTGTACTACAATACATACGTGACAAAACAGTTGATTGTATGATTAAAAACGTAAAGGGAAAATCAACTGTCTACTGTAAAAAAAATATATATTAGACATCGAGTTGCTGTTGCCAGTTCTTTAATTCTTAAGTAATTAAACAATATTTCTTGGATTGTTCAAAGTGAAAATAATGATTATATTCTTGAAAAATTGACTGAAATAAAGTTTTTCAATATGATTTGTACTTTTTGTCAAATCTGTGTGCATATGTATACATGCACGTGTCCAGATTTTTTTATAAAAAATGTTTTATGTAAACACATACGCTTTGTAGTTACAAATGCTAATTGTACTTGCAGTAGCAACACAGTAAACACCTCAGCTCATTTTGAATCATCTGTACCAAACGAAAATATTGAAGAAAATGATTTTATGAATCGCACAAATATGGGTTTGAAGAACTCTTTACAGGAACAATTGAAAACTCATTTCTTGGATCTTGATGCCAAAATTTCATTTCCAGACTTTAATAAGTTGAACTCTGAAGTAGTAAAGGATATAAATATACACGTTATCACAAACTTATTAAAAATTCAACTTGCAGAAGATCAGGCAACACCAAGCAGTTTTCAAAATTTGTCCATTGAACACTTAAATAAAATTATAGATAAACAATTCAGGTTTCATTCCACTCAGAAGAAAAGAGTAAAACAAAATATACTTTACAAGAAACCAGATAAAACCGAGTCACTTGCAATAAAATATTTTTTATCTGGTAATGATTTATATATTTCACATGATGATACGCATGATCATTTATAGAGACCATTTAGAGACCAAGGAACATCAACAGCAACTTAATATATTGATTAAAGTCTATATTTTTGTAAAAATCTGTATGCACTTCATAATACTTAAAAAAAGTGGAACTGAGTGTATTATATATATAATAAAAGTTAAATGTTTTATGTGCAATTTTAATGCGTAACCTCTCTTTAATCTCTATAAAGGTTTATTCGCATTAGGCTAGTAATTTAGTCGAGTGGCGAGTAATTTAGTAACTAAAATAAGTAGAAGTGGATAAAAAGTGTTCACATCAGACAAGTACTGTGAGTGAGTGGTGTACGTAATGAACAGGCCACAACACAATAATGTAAACAGGATGGTAAAACTTGTTGCAATCGCTATTTTCGAAGAAATTAGTGAGATGAAAGTAAAGAAACGATGGATAAGAAAATGGATGGATAATCTAAGAGATGAACTAGGAGCTACAAATTCTCTGTTTAAGAAAATTGCATTGGAAGATCTCAATGAATATTCCGTAATGTGGGGAATGACTGAAAGTTGTTTTCCTGTACTTAAATGAAAACGCAGTCAAAAAATCAACGCCAGGATGCGAAATTAAGATGTGCAATTCCCACAAAAACAAAGTGTGTGTGTGTATACCATTTCTTTAAAGCTTTTCCAGGAAATCAATTAACATTAAATTTACTGAGCTACTAGACTAAATTTTCCTGGTTCTCGCATGTTTAGTTACTAAATTACTGGCCACTGTACTAAATTACCAACATAATACGAATTAGCCTTAACTTGTGATTTTATATGGTACCAGGTAGTTTCTTATTTGAATTCAAGTCGGCTGTCAACAAGCAACACCAATAATTTGAGGTTAGGTTAGGTAATAAATGACATTGACATTGTATTTGACAGAATACTTTGCTGCTATTAGCGTCTCGTATTCACACACCATAGTGTATTGTATGGGATATAGAGGTGTGTGTGTGTGTGTGTGTGTGTGTGTGTGTGTGTTATTATTATTATTATTATTATTATTATTATTATTATTATTATTATTATTATTATTATTTATTGTAACAATTGGGAGAATTATACAATAACCAAGGATTATATAATATACAAAATCAAATCTTATATAAAGAGTACATAGTATATAAAGTTAGTAATGTACAATCAACTGCTTAAAATAAAATAATGTCCACACATATACATATCACAGAAAAAAAATACACATTATATCCCCACATATATACATATATACACACAGGTATATTACAGGTAAAGCAGTGAAAATACAATCCCTTTCCAATGTCCATTTAAGTTTTGGCAGATATTTAATATAGGAAAATTAAGGACTCATCTCCGGTTTTATATAAGATTCCTTCAAGACCCCATCTGCTTTCGAAATGAGTTAGAACACCTCTACCGCTATGAAAAGCAAACTCTTTAAGGATTCTAGTTTTCAGGTGTGTTTTAAACACAGTGAGGTATGGCCTGTGAGGTATATTGTTCTTCGAGGTTGCAATGAACGAGTTGTAAATTGAATATTTTGCCAATATACAAAGGTAGTTTACCACCGACACTTTTTTGTTCCGATAATTTTCGAAACCGGCATATATGTCGACCACACGCAAATGTTGATTTAGTACCCTTACAGCAATCGAGTCTATGTAGTCCCACACCAATTTTGCTTCTTTGCACGCAATCAAAATATGCCATGCTGTGCCTGGAGTGCTGCACCATCTACATGTATTGTGTTGGAGTTGCCCAATTCTGTTCAGAAATACGGCATCAGCGAGTCTGTTTTTAACAAATCGGAATGAAATAGCTGCTTCATGTCCATGTGCTGGAGGAGCACCAAACGACAACCACTGGATTTTATCGTCAGACCATTCACCAAGTAGGATGTCTTCAGTTCCGTAGTGTTTTAAAGTAATATTTTTGATGAGTGGTCTCTTGTGTTTCAGTTCAATTTCGGTTTGTTCGTTACTCTGGTTATGATACATTAGTTTAAGAGGCCATGTTTCTGGACCGTGTGCTGTAATAATGAGGTCATATGTCTGTAGTGTGTGTTTCTTTATTTCTGATAAATTAAGTCTTAAGTTGCTCTTGAGATGGATATTATATTCTGGAATTGAGAGCTTTTCAAAATCTTGAAAACCAGTTTCCTCTAATAGGTCACCCATTTGGTAAATTTTCGAATCAAACCACATATTGGAGAATGTGAAATTGTGCATTGGAAACAATCTGGAATCTACTAGGGGTATTTCTCTTAGACCCAATATGGTCGTGGGAAAGTGTTTCGGGGAGATACCAAGGCAAGAAAAGGCATCAAGAACCTCTTTGATGAAATTGGTTAGGGAGGAAATATGCGGTGTTAATTTAATAAAAAATAATTGCCATGTCAGATTTGCAGAGCGAAAAGTGGAAAGAAGGTATTCTGTCATAATCTGCCACTTACTGTGTTCACGATGAGTAAGGAATTTGACTCCAAAACATATTCTAAACATCCTTATCTTCGACTCTATGTGAACCAGACCCATACCTCCGTGACTTACAGGTAGGCATAGATGCCGTTCAGTGAGCCAGTGCTTTCTACCACACCAGAAAAGGTCTGTCAAAAAGTTTTGAGCCCGTTTAATAAAGGACTTTGACACCGGGAGCACTTGTAATGTGTACCAGAGCTTAGGGGCTATAAACTGATTTATAGCCAGCACTCTACCTCGCCAAGATAAAGAGGGAAACAGATTTTTCCATTTCTGGGAATTTCTTGTAAGGGACGACATTAGCTTTTCCATATAATCATAGTCCAAAGTATCCACATCATTTTTAAAACTGATGCCAAGGATTGTTATGTTACCCGAGGACCAGCAAATATTTAGGGGTGTAACTGAAGAGTTTTTATATTCACCTAACCAGTAGCCTTTACACTTGTGTATATTAAGTTTTGCTCCTGAGTTTATTCTATATGTCTCATAACAGTTTAAAAGTTTATCTAGATCGCCTAATTCCGACCCAACAATGTTGACATCATCTGCATAGGCTGTGACTTGTAGGAAGATATTGTCTCGGGGAAGTTTATATCCACAGATATTATGCCGTATCAGATTTAATAACGGCTCAATGCTCAAGGTAAATAATATGCCTGACAAAGGACAACCTTGCCTGATTCCTCGAATGAAATCAATTGGAGAAGAGAGATGTCCACCTACTTTAATGAAACATTGGGCATTTCTGTACAGCAATTTAATGTATGCGGTAATTTTTGGTCCAAAGCCATATATTCCAAGTAAATGGAAAAGATAACTATGCTCAACAAAGTCAAATGCACCTTGTTGATCTAGTGAAAGAATAAAAGCTTTCGAGTTGGTTTTATTAACGTAGCTAATCAGTTCTCTGTACAAGTGTAAGCTGTCATAAATTGACCTTTGTGGTACACAATAGCTTTGATCAGAGTGAACTAAGAGATGGATTAGAGTCGAAAGTCGGTTTGCAATAGTTTTAGAGATTATTTTGTAATCGGTTGTCATAAGTGATAGTGGACGCCAGTTATTGAGGACAGTGTCATCCCCACTCTTGAACAAAAGGAAGACTACAGCTGTTCTCATTGTCCTTATAAGTTTTCCATCTTCAAGTGACTGACTGACAACCTTTAAAAATACCTCTTTTAATTCTGTCCAGAATTCTAGGTAAAATTCAGGTGTTATGCCATCAATGCCGGGAGCTTTATTTTTTCTGAGTGATTTAAGGGAGGAAGTTATTTCCGCCATTGTTATTGGTTCATCTAGATATGACTGTTGAAAGCTACTGAGTTTGGGTAAGTTGTTGAACAATGGGCTCCGTGTGTTGATTCTTGTAGTAGTTACCCCATAGATTTTGTTGAAATGCGCCTTTACAAGGGAGCACATCTTTACTGGATCAGTGACATGTGAATTTTGATGCAATACTTTGGTCAGTGTTTTGTTTTTACTGACAAGTGGCATTATGGCTATAGCTGTTGGTCTGTCTTGTTGCATTATGTTGAGAATCTTGGAGCTGGCTAACCTTTTTTCACTTATGCCGTTGTAAGTGTCCCTAATTTCTAACATAATTCTTGATATTTCCAAGATGTTGGCGTCACTCCTGTTTAATATCTGGCTCAGGGATCTTTGAAGAATACTAAGCTTCCAGTTTTCTTCATGTTTTATTTGTGTCACAAATTGTTCTGTTAGTTCTGCCACTCCTACTTTAAAAACTTCCCACGCTCTTTTATAATCAATTATAATTTTCTTTTCAAAGGTGACTGAAATATATGTTCGTATGCAGTCCGTGTATCGTCTATTATTTAGAAGCGAATTGTCAAACCTCCAGTGAGGTGTGGAACGCTTGTACTCTGTGGATCGTATCTGTACGGATAGACTTAAATGATCAGAGAAGGATGACAGTACTTTTGAGCTTGATGTGCGGCTTATCAGATTTTCTGAGCAGTATATACGATCAATTCTAGACGCAGACGTATGACAATAAAAAGTGTATCCCTCTTTGCCTGGATTGGTTGCTAACCACACATCGTGTAAAGAATATCTATATGTTAGTTCACGTAGAGTAGAAGACACTTCAGGATGCCTTTCTTTAGAGATGAATCTGTCCCTGTCGGGCAGGAGAGTGCAGTTGTAGTCACCAGCCATAATGACGTAATCATTGGTATTAGAAGTAGCTGTCTGTAAATTTGAGTTGACTAAAGAAAGAATGTTTACTGCTTCAGGACCACTATTAGGCAAATAGATACAAAATACATGTAGGAAACCATTTTCGTTGTTTAAGACCAGTTTTTGTGCATACCCCTCAGATAATAATTCATGCTGGATGACTTTTGAAAATAAGAATTTTTTAAGACCTATTATTGTACCTGTGTAGTCATGGTCAGGAGGATTTATGTAATAAATATATTCTGAAACCAACCAGGATGGGGGGAGGGTGACAATATTGGTTTCTTGTAGGCAAAATATATGAGGCTGTGTCAAGCTTAGAAAAGTTTGTAAATTTGGCCACTTTAATTCGCTTCTAATACTCTTGACATTTAAAGTTAAGATCCTCAAATCCATGAATTTTATATGATTATAGAAGATAAGAGAGAGAAGTTTACACTTGGGAATCAGAGGTGTCTGAAGGGAAGTCAGATTGTGAATCTCCAATAGTGTTTGATTTCTTAGTTAGTGCATTAATTAGGCGTTTCACCCTTTCCTTGAGAGACCTAACTTCTATGAAGTGGTGAATTTCAGATAACATCTGAATCAGACTGGGAATGTCAGTGCAGAATTCACCTGCTATCACAGTGGGATTATCTCGCCCCTTAACTGCTCTTAGAAATGCCTTAAAACTCTCAAAACCTAAAATGTATCGCTTTTCTTCAAAAACATGTCTAAGTGGCTCAAAGGATGAATCCGGCTCTAGTGATGACTTCTTCTGTTTCTTCTTTCTTCGACTTTGGGAAGATGTACCTGTTTGACCTGAGGTTTCGTTTGGGTCGGTAACATTGGCAGCATTTTCTGGATCTGATTGGGCCTCTTCAGAAGCAAGCCGTTTTAGTCCGGCTGTATTTCTCGATGTTAGATCTATGAGATCTCTGGGCTTTGCAAACGATGGCTCTGTGGTAATGAGAGAGGTTTCCTTCGATGTGACAGTATCTGTTGTGTCTTGGGCTTGCTCCATATTTTCCAGTTGGGTAGTCGGACATTTTTTCGAAATATGGCCTGAATTCTTGCATATAAAACATTTGAGTTCATCGTCAGAAAGAAAAATTCGAAAAGCATCCCCATCAAAATTAATAATGAGCGATGTGGGCAATTCTTTATTTTCTTCAGGTACTATGTATACCTGACGTCTAAAGCTGCAAATATGAGAGAACTTTGACATTCCTAGTCCTACTCCCACAAAGGAAACCGGTGAAACGACTCGTAAATTATTTTTTCTCAAACTTTCTTCTACTACTTCGTGCGGTATGCACGGTGAGACATTGGAGAGCACAATCCTAGAAGCTGGTGTTATAAGTCGTCTTGCGGGTATATGGACATCTTCTATTGAGATACCGGCATGCTGTGACATAAAGTCGTCAACTGCTTCCTTGGAAGACAGGTAAAAACAGACTCTATTATTCGAGATTTTCGAAGCAAACAAAATATTCTTGGGGTCGATGATAGAACCTAAAGATATTATATATTCTTTTATAGAGAGCCCTTCAAGCGATGGGAACAGTAAGCCTTGATTCTTTTTAGGAAAAACAGTTTTAATTTTTGTTTTCAAAACATGCGAGAAGAGTGGAACGGTAGCGGTGACAGAATCTTGTTCAGTAGAAACATTTGTTTCTGTCGCCGATGAGGTAGATGCTACTACACCAGCTAAATCAGTAGGTTTAACAATTTGACTGGGTTCGTTGAAAGAGCCGCTCCCGTGATCGGAAGCCACGGCGATGCTGCCACTGTCACTCATAGTCGCTGTAAAACACCAGCACTTGAATTGAAAGTTTAATACAATGAAACCGGGGCTCCGATACCCCGGTACCTTTATCGGCTTCTTATCTACCTTCGATTTACACTACATGTATTTAACGATCTTTATGGTTTGAATTATTAATTATAGAAATGGAATTCAATTGACAATACCTGTTTTTGCACTAGTTTCACTTACGTAAGGATGATACTGGTCACTGTATTAACCACTAACTATATTTAAAGTTCAATTTTAAGCTTTAAAACCGCAAAAAATTACAACTTTTAACCAGCAGCTCTCTCGATACGTCTACACTGTACGAGAGATACAGTGTGTGTGTGTGTGTGTGTGTGTGTGTGTGTGTGTGTGTGTGTGTGTGTGTGTGTGTGTGTGTGTGTGTGTGTGTGTGTGTGTGTGTGTGTGTGTGTGTGTGTGTGTGTGTGTGTGTGTGTGTGTGTGTGTGTGTGTGTGTGTGTGTGTGTGTGTGTGTGTGTGTGTGTGTGTGTGTGTGTGTGTGTGTGTGTGTGTGTGTGTGTGTGTGTGTGTGTGTGTGTGTGTGTGTGTGTGTGTGTGTGTGTGTGTGTGTGTGTGTGTGTGTGTGTGTGTGTGTGTGTGTGTGTGTGTGTGTGTGTGTGTGTGTGTGTGTGTGTGTGTGTGTGTGTGTGTGTGTGTGTGTGTGTGTGTGTGTGTGTGTGTGTGTGTGTGTGTGTGTGTGTGTGTGTGTGTGTGTGTGTGTGTGTGTGTGTGTGTGTGTGTGTGTGTGTGTGTGTGTGTGTGTGTGTGTGTGTGTGTGTGTGTGTGTGTGTGTGTGTGTGTGTGTGTGTGTGTGTGTGTGTGTGTGTGTGTGTGTGTGTGTGTGTGTGTGTGTGTGTGTGTGTGTGTGTGTGTGTGTGTGTGTGTGTGTGTGTGTGTGTGTGTGTGTGTGTGTGTGTGTGTGTGTGTGTGTGTGTGTGTGTGTGTGTGTGTGTGTGTGTGTGTGTGTGTGTGTGTGTGTGTGTGTGTGTGTGTGTGTGTGTGTGTGTGTGTGTGTGTGTGTGTGTGTGTGTGTGTGTGTGTGTGTGTGTGTGTGTGTGTGTGTGTGTGTGTGTGTGTGTGTGTGTGTGTGTGTGTGTGTGTGTGTGTGTGTGTGTGTGTGTGTGTGTGTGTGTGTGTGTGTGTGTGTGTGTGTGTGTGTGTGTGTGTGTGTGTGTGTGTGTGTGTGTGTGTGTGTGTGTGTGTGTGTGTGTGTGTGTGTGTGTGTGTGTGTGTGTGTGTGTGTGTGTGTGTGTGTGTGTGTGTGTGTGTGTGTGTGTGTGTGTGTGTGTGTGTGTGTGTGTGTGTGTGTGTGTGTGTGTGTGTGTGTGTGTGTGTGTGTGTGTGTGTGTGTGTGTGTGTGTGTGTGTGTGTGTGTGTGTGTGTGTGTGTGTGTGTGTGTGTGTGTGTGTGTGTGTGTGTGTGTGTGTGTGTGTGTGTGTGTGTGTGTGTGTGTGTGTGTGTGTGTGTGTGTGTGTGTGTGTGTGTGTGTGTGTGTGTGTGTGTGTGTGTGTGTGTGTGTGTGTGTGTGTGTGTGTGTGTGTGTGTGTGTGTGTGTGTGTGTGTGTGTGTGTGTGTGTGTGTGTGTGTGTGTGTGTGTGTGTGTGTGTGTGTGTGTGTGTGTGTGTGTGTGTGTGTGTGTGTGTGTGTGTGTGTGTGTGTGTGTGTGTGTGTGTGTGTGTGTGTGTGTGTGTGTGTGTGTGTGTGTGTGTGTGTGTGTGTGTGTGTGTGTGTGTGTGTGTGTGTGTGTGTGTGTGTGTGTGTGTGTGTGTGTGTGTGTGTGTGTGTGTGTGTGTGTGTGTGTGTGTGTGTGTGTGTGTGTGTGTGTGTGTGTGTGTGTGTGTGTGTGTGTGTGTGTGTGTGTGTGTGTGTGTGTGTGTGTGTGTGTGTGTGTGTGTGTGTGTGTGTGTGTGTGTGTGTGTGTGTGTGTGTGTGTGTGTGTGTGTGTGTGTGTGTGTGTGTGTGTGTGTGTGTGTGTGTGTGTGTGTGTGTGTGTGTGTGTGTGTGTGTGTGTGTGTGTGTGTGTGTGTGTGTGTGTGTGTGTGTGTGTGTGTGTGTGTGTGTGTGTGTGTGTGTGTGTGTGTGTGTGTGTGTGTGTGTGTGTGTGTGTGTGTGTGTGTGTGTGTGTGTGTGTGTGTGTGTGTGTGTGTGTGTGTGTGTGTGTGTGTGTGTGTGTGTGTGTGTGTGTGTGTGTGTGTGTGTGTGTGTGTGTGTGTGTGTGTGTGTGTGTGTGTGTGTGTGTGTGTGTGTGTGTGTGTGTGTGTGTGTGTGTGTGTGTGTGTGTGTGTGTGTGTGTGTGTGTGTGTGTAGAGTGGTTTGGCCTCGAGCTTATAGTCTCATTGGCCACAGACTTTTTTTGGTACTTTGATTTAAGATATCGAGGTAGTGTGAGACTCTTACCCACTAAACTCCACTCACTGGAGTACCGGACCTTAGGTCCACACAACAGTCGGAATGGTTTCACACAATGACGTTAGGATTTGAAGTTTGAATGTTTGCATTCTGTTAGCCGCAAGGGCGTTATCCGGTCAGGATAAGCTTTGGACGCTTATGCCTTAGTGAAACTTGCTCATCGTAGTTCGTGGCACTACGCAGAATCGGCTTTTGTGAACTGAGTGGTGTGGATAATTGAGTATAAACTGCAGTATTGAGGACAGTTTAATTTCAGATCAGTGTGAATCTGACTGTTTCTGATGGCGCTCCGGCAAACATCCTCAGAATTTTATTCTCGATGATATGAAGGGTCTTGATGTGTGTTATCAGCCGCGGTAGCACAGGCAGGGGATGCCTAGGTCGAGGCTGGCCGGATTATGACTTTGTACATGAGCAGTTTATTGTTCATGGGCAATTTGGAGTTTCTGTTAATAGAACTGGAACGAACTTCAAGATTAACATCGAAGCTTTCCGTCGATAATGTTGGACATGGGGGCGCAATTATAAGCGTTTGTCGTGGAAAACCCTGAGATATTTGGCGAAGTCTCGCCAAGGAATTAGACGGTTGTCTAATATCTCGAAGTAATCCGATCCAGCTGTTTTTTATAATCATACTACATTTCCTGTTACAAGGATTCTATGCACAAAAACCAAAGACATTACCCCTAAGTTTCCTATAACTCGTGGCACACACGCATACACAGGCACGCACGCGCGCTCGCTTACTCTGCCACACAGTGGTTATCATTTTGAAATACCTAAGGCCTAAATATAGCTGAAATTTAATGGAGACCACACATCTCAAATTTCTCAAGTTCACTTGGAAATAGTTTTCATCTTGAGATTCAGTATAATAAATAACGGCAGAAAAGATAATAAAATTCGTAGGTTTATATGAAATAATAAGGCAAGGGAGATATTATGTGAGCCCATCATAAAACAGGTTTTATATAACATGTTTGCTAAACTAATAACAAATCGGTTCTATTATTGTGAAGGACAAAATCATCTTTCAGTGCTTCACTTTGTCTGGTTTTTGATCACCTCAATTTTCGTTTTTAAGTTTTATATATACCGAAAAAGAGATACTTAGGTTAAAATGCATTAACAGATATAGAAATAAAATAGGTAAGAAGGCGATATGTCAACATAATTTATTTTTAAAAAAACAACACTATTGCAGTAAAAAACTTTGCAATGATGTTATTATTATTATTAAATAGGAAATAATATCAGAGTCCTAGGAATATAACTATAAAATAGGCAAAGAATAATAATTAATGCTGTTCTCTAAGTACAAACCCAAGATACATTGGGCAGCTGAAACTCATTTTCTATTCTCTTAGAGATCCACTTTTTTCATGTTTTTGGATCCACTACAACTCCAGTTTTCCAGCAGTTCATTTCATTAATAAATTCTGAGTAGCTTCAACTAATTAGAAAGGTGTCGGTTTTGCACTAGCTTTTTTGAAAACCCCAATCCATTCATGTGGAAGTTTGACTCTAGTTTT
This sequence comes from Tillus elongatus, assembly GCA_964006375.1. Classification (NCBI taxonomy): domain Eukaryota; kingdom Metazoa; phylum Arthropoda; class Insecta; order Coleoptera; family Cleridae; genus Tillus; species Tillus elongatus. Next base: position 67,076,026 of record OZ023270.1, on the reverse strand, counting down.
TTGGTTAACAAGACCAAAGTCCTTGTTAGAATAACCTACTATGTCCATGTAAGTAATCCATGTAAGAATGGCCTATGATTCTAAACGTGACTTTGATATAGTCGAATCTTTTTGCAGGTGAATTAGGTGATGAATGTCGTGAAGTTCTTATTTTAACCTCCACAGGAGTCACAGAATATCTCCAAATGTCGGACTCTTTCATCCAGAAAATTATGTATCAGATACCTAACATAGGTACATCACTTCTCTTTCGTCCAATTGATTCTGGGTACATGTAAAATACACTCTGACTGTGATAACATATGAATGTTAAAAAATAGACAGCTGCTTTTTGTAATATATGTCGTTTGTTGATATATTTGGTGTGGGCAAGTTTTTAACAAAATCCATGCAAATTGCTTTCCGTTTTCTTGAATAATATTATAGAGCTTTCTTTTTATGCAACTAGTTCTTCATTGAACTGTTTCTAGTTTTATTTTCAAATCTTCGTTCTGCCAAATAATCATAGTCACAAATACTACACGTATCAGATCGTTGATATCCAACACGTGTATTAAATTTTGTTACAAAAATTGTGTTTTATGATTCATGAGAGCAGAAAAATCGAGAATAACTTGTCCAGATACATGCGAAAAATACGAATTTAATTTATTTTGGACATTACAACATGCACTCACCCCGGGCAGGTTGAAACATAAACAATAATTAACCACGTTCTCAGTGCTCGAGTAGGAGACATCCGGTAATATTTTCAACTTCCGAAAAGAGTTCTTTTAGTGCCGACATGGTTTTTTAGTGCCCATAATAAAATTAACTGGCCTGCTCCGACTTTGACTGCCATAAAAATATAATAAGAAATGTCTTTTAAAAGGAAGAAATAAAAAAGCAAAAAACTCTCAACTGTGCTGGAATAACTCTGCTGTATACCACATGGTGACAGTCTTTACTGTTTCTTTGGCGGTCCAGGATTGTTTGAAAATTCCCATCTACATTTTTTTGTTATCTTGCCAAAAAGCTTTGTGTGAATAATTATATCCTGGAGTGTACTTTTGTGTAAATTGCTTGAATTTAATTCACTTCACTAGTTTTTTCGGGATAATTTTGTTGATTTTCGTAAAATTTTCACATTTTTTTAAACAATAAAGTTATTTTATGAAATATGGTACATGTACTTACATGGTTTTTACTATAAATGTTATACTATCTACCAAATTTGATTATGGATTAAAAACATTTCAATCAAAATTCACTACCATAACGCACTTGCTGCGTCTAGACTTTTTTTATGTTGGAATAAAAATCATTTAGTTAAATATTACGTGTATGCAGTCATATATATATATATATATATATATATATATATATATATATATATATATATATATATATATATATATATATATATATATATATATATATATATATATACGTATGTATATTGTATATAGCAAAATCACCTTAATTTGTCTCTGATGTTGGCTGTGGAATTTCAAAACGTTAAAAAATATTTCTATGATCGGTGATATTTTACGTATTTTGTATGTTTTTTTTTTAATACAGGAGAGGGAAATGCTCATGCAGACCCCATTCACGGCCTCGTAGTTGCTGTGGGATATCGAGGTACTGTGAGACTGTACTCACTAAAACCCCCTCCCTGGGAGTACCGGACCTTAGTCCATACCTCCGTCGGAAAGATTACACACAATGACTTTTTGGGTATGAATGTTTCCATTCTGTTTTTGCCGCGGGGGCGTTAGCGGGTAAGCTTTTTTTTGTATGTATCAGATCGAAATACAACAAAATCAGGAAACAGAAACTTAAACAACAATCAATAAGGTAATAGCATTAAAAAGAAAAACAAGAAAATAACAAGTACAATATGAAACCAGAAACTGTAAAATAATAACAACAATATAGTAACTACAGTAAATGTTCCAAAACCAGGACGTTTTGATTGATATGGATATAGTTGTGCACGTTTTCTAGTATTTAAGACAGCTCTCTGAAGTCCTCTTGGGAATTGTATTGAATGCATTGCGGTCTTCCTTCGAGCTCCTCCATTTTTGCTGGAAGATCTCCGTGATAAATTTGTTCTTTTACAGCTTTTAATACAAAATAATCAAGTGGATTCAAGTCGGGATTCTCGCAGGCCATTCCACTACTTCGCTGCTTCTGATCCAGTGATTTGGCAATTCTGGGTGTAAGTAATTCCTCACGATTGCCGCATCGTGAGTTTGTGCACCAGCCTGCTGCCACCATAAATGTGTAAATTGGTCTAAAGAAATGTTATCTAAAAACTCAAGGCACATATGTACGAAAATACTGAGGTATCTTTTGCCGTTTAATGTTTCTTCATACAGAACTGGTCCAATCAAGCGGGTTCCTAACATATCCATCCAAACATTTGTTCCACGGATTTTCCACTGAGGAGTAAGGCTCATTGTTTCTATTAAAGATACCACAATTTGTAAGCTTAGACTTATCCGACCAAATTATTTTATTTAGGAAATTGTCGTTTTCATTTTCTGTCAAATGGAGGAAAATCCAGCATGCTAGCCTGGTCTGTTTTACTGACGGATCGCGGCTGGACGAGCAATACTTCTCCAGTGCGGGAATATACTTTGATAGCTTGGGGACGCGTGAGAGCTCTATGCTCTGGGCGCATATACCACAGGATTCAAAACGAAGGTATACACTATTCTGTCTGTAGCTACTGGACAGGATGTGTGGATAAGCCCTGAGCAATGTGTATACAATTGCTCGGATAGCCAGGCGGCCCTCCAGGCAGTCTGCTTGCCCAGAATTATGTCAATGCTGGTTCAGGAGTGCGCTGACGCTCTTACAAGATTGTCAGGACAAAGGTGGTACAACTTATGTGGGTTCCGGGACACCGTGGCGTGGCGGGGAATGAAGTGGCGATTAACCTCGCAAGGCTTGGTTCGCTGCAGCCGCTCTATGGCCCGGAGCCTGCTATAGGCATAAGTAGAAAGGTGGTCTCTGACGCCCTAGATAAGTGTACTGAGGCCATGGATAAACATTGGAGGTCGGTCAGTGGCTGTAGACAGGGGAGGAACTTCATGGAGAGGCCGGATAGAAACAAGACTGTCTGGCTTCTTGGTAGGAGTCGTTCTGCGCTTCGCCGCATCACTGGGGTGCTAACAGACCACTGCATACTCTCAGAAGACACCTTACATTGGTAGGTGTCGAGAGATCCAATTTGCCAGGAATACGGCGGGACTGAAGAAACGTGTTGAATGTGAGGCTTTTGGGAGTCCTCAAACAGAATTGTTTGGTTCGAGGACTCTTCAGTGGAGCCAGGTAAGTTCCGTCCAATGGAAGACCGTCATGGCCTTTTTTGAGGTCGAGATTTGGTGACAGAACCCAGTAGTAGGATGTGGTTGCTGCATTGCCGGGGTTGGCAAAAAGGGCCCAATGTGGCCTACTTGCCTGGCGCTGGCCTACCCACCACTGCTACTACTACTACTACTAAACTTTCTGTTAATTAGTTACAATACATCAGTCATCTGATGGAATCCCTGCTTGTAAATACTGACTGACGTGAATCTTACAGGGTTTATAGTTTCTCGTAATGTTCTCCAAACTAGTGTCTGCAGTACACCCAAATCTGAAGCCACTTCATATGAGTAAATTCAAGGATCCTTATTGACCTAAAGCACAGTTATTTTATTCACAAAAAGTTACCTTAAATTCACCATTTCTTAAATATTATGTGGATTATTATTTAAGTTTCTGTTTGCATAATGGTTGGTAGAGTAACTGATCCACACTCGGCTAACTTTCCATCAAACTGTTGAAAAATAGTCAGTCATTCCAGGCATTTCTAAATATCTCATGCCTGATATCATTGTGTTTGAATTTGATGCACTCTTTTCGATTCTTTGACAATTTCTTGACCGACAGTTGCGGGAAGTTGGTTTTCTCTATGGCATATTAAAGAGCACAAAACAACTTTTCCCGATTTAAATCTACCCTCTATCTTCAATAATAAACAGGATCACCATGGTAAGGCTCAAATTTCAATCATGCTGTATACTCTAGTATTACCCGACTATGGTGAGCATTCGACAATGATGAATGCACCATTCAAATTTTATTTTACTACAGTGACAAAGTTTAGGTGAGTTCAGTTAAGGATAATAAACCAAACTATTAAATCTTAATTTTTTATTAGAATAAAGCAACATGATACAAAAAACCGATTAACTACATGAAAAATATTTCTTTACTTCTATAGCAGAAAAAATGACATTTTTTAAAGTTTTATTTAAATAGATTAATGGAGGAAAAAGATACAATAATGGAAGAATTAAGAAAGATTTTAGCCTTTTACAGCCTAAATTGATTAAACTCTTAAGTGGCTCATGGGCTACTCTAATATGACCAAACTTACTTGGCAAGTAAATAAATGTTCCACATTCTTCAATAAAACAACTTTAGAACAGTAACACATTGTACAACACAAAACTTGCTTGGTGATGTGTTAGATCTTCTTCTTCAGTAAACTAACTTTAGAAAATGGCACCCATAGTATACAAAGCATTAAACTATATACCCTACAAACTGAACTTGATTACAGCAAAAAGTTATGTGCTTCTGTCTAACGATTCCAAGGACTTACTGGAGGTTGCTTATAGCATTGCTTGACAAGTTATCAACCAACATTGTTAACTACAATAGAACCTTGTTAACCCGGACCAGTTTTAAATTACATACATATATATCAAAAAAGACAGTAAACACCGCGTAAATAATTCAGAAGAGTAATTATTTTTTAGAGCAATTATAGATAGAATTTTAATTTGGGAAAGAGACTTTTGCAATTGGATGTATATATAGACCACCTAAATCAGACTTAAATTTATTCCTCAATAGTTTTGAAGATATATTGATAGATATTCATGTAAAATATGATAACATTATATGCCTGGGGGACATAAATCTTAACGGCGATTCGTTTAATTTTAAAGAGATAGTAGACTCACCAACTCATGTTACATCTAATTCAGCAACGCTCATTGATCTTATTTTTACAAATTATAACTGTTCGACCGCGTCAGTAGATTTCAATCGTCCACAAAATCCAGCCACAAATGGTAGGTTCCACCCCTCTAGCGATAGTGGCTTCGTAGAAGCAGATAGGTAATGCATTATTAAATGCTCCTTCAATGTCGAGAAATGCAGATACCGCCACCTCCCCGTTATCCAGGGAGTGTGTGATCTTCTCGACGAGGTTATTGTGTGCTAACTCAGTAGATTTGCCAGTTTGGTAGGCATACTGGTGGGTATTATGGGGGTTGTTGACTAAGATGTTCCCCCTAATGTGTCTGTCCAGTATTTTTTCCAATCCCTTTAGGAGGAATGATGTAACACTGAGTGGTCTCAGTGATGTGGGTAGGAGGTCATTACGTCCCAATTTGGAAATGTAAACCCCCCTAATCACCGTCCAGCTGGATGGAATATAGTTCCAAGCCAGACTGGCTCTATACAGCCTGATTAGGAAAGGTAGGAGAATCTCCAGTCCATTTTGTAGTAGGACCGGTACCACCCCATCATCCCCTGGCACCTTGAATGGTTGGAAATGTTTCACAGTACACTCCACTGCCGAGGCTGTAACTATTCTCCGAGCAACCCACCAGTCCTCCCTTTGAGGGCGTTTAAATCGACCCTCAGCTGGCAGGACATCTTCATTGCTCAGGATTAGACAATCTGGGAAGTGTGTGTGTGTGTGTGCTAAGAGCTCTGTTTCTTTCCGTGATTCAGTAAAGGAACCATCTAGTTGCCTCACAGGTTAGGCGTCCATCTTGTAAGTTTTCAATAGTGAAGCCTTTGAATACAACTTCAATAGAAATTGAAGTTGCTAAGTAGAAAAACTTGCTTACCTTATTGGATTACATTCCATTGATTCACAACATCCATTATGAAAGCTTAAAGCACATTGGCCATAAAGCACAGAGCCTGATTTAGATCAACCCCAACCAAGACCAGCTGATTCAGATGAAGAAAATTATGAAGATAACACCATAATATTACATTTTAATTACGAAAGAGAAATTTTGTTATGCAAGTTACCTACATTTTTAAATATAAAGTTTATTTTAGTACAGTAATTGCACTTGGATCATTTTACCATCAAAAAATTTTTAACATTGATAATGAGTCAAGTACATTTTTGCAAAAAAAAAAGATAAAGCAAAATTATTAAAAAAGGCTGTCTTCCTTGTAATGTTTTTTCGTCTTTAAATAAAATTAAAATATTAACACAGTTTTCTAAACTTTTTCCTGGAAATTTGAAATTCAAGTTAACTTTAAAGCCTAAAAAATTCGTCTTTCACTTTTGTAATAAGCAAACCAGTAAATTTCTACAAAAAATGCACTTGAACCTTTTTACTTCCAGGCCTCTCAATTAAGTTATAACTTGGGACATACCAAATATTAATTATAGTTTTAACATACAATAAAGCAATGTATACAATGCAACAACTTCCACCAATTCTGTCACTTCCACCGTAAGTTAACGAACTAAATAACGAATTAAATAAGGTTTAGGATACAAAAAAAAAGTATAAAGACTATATATCAAAATACAGTATATTTGTTTAATTCTTACTTCAAAATAACTTAATCTATTGAAAGCTTCTTGTAAGATGGAACTGTGTTCTGTCTTTTAACTATTTTTTATTTACTTATTAGTTATCTAAATTCACCGAGTTGTGATCATATTAGGAGGCATATGACCTGTTTCACCCAAAGCTCTTAGTATACACTTTCCATTGGGTGTTATTGATATCCAAGTAATACTGGCATGAGGTAAAGAAATTCTCAACCATCCTTCTGGAGGAAACTGCAACGCTCTAAAACAAAGAAAATATTACAGGGTGGTCCATTAGTGTGACAGAGTAAGGTATAAGCTTTGCACAATCAACCAAGGGTTGCGGTGCTATCGGGGCGGCAAGGCCGCGGACGAGCCCTGAGGGAACAAAAAAAAAAAAGGTATAAGCTTTGTAAATGGCGAAAATCTTAAAATAAGTTATTGTTGTTCTTATGTTTAATGAGGAATTTGCACATTTTTTTTATTCTCCTCTTATTCAATTCCCCACATTATATAAAATCAATTGCCATACAAAATTTAAATTTTTAACTAATAGTTCTCCTGTAAAAAAATATAGAAATCAAAATAATTGTCCCCACGCCAAAACGCAGCTATAAACAAAGACGGCCTACTGTGACGTCACGATCCGGTATCGGCCAAACGAATCTTGCTTACTCACACAGAGATCCTCATATCACCATTAGTGTTGAAGCGACTTATGTGTGACGGATAGTTATTATTATCAACTTATATTATTGTTAATATCTATATACTCGTATTAATTATTTTTAAAACTGTACAGTCTTATAATATAGCTACAGAAGTTGGATTTGTCCAAGGACAATCTTATAATTCACCAAAAATTTATGTACTAGCAATGTGCATTTTTAGGAATTTCATGGGTGCTGAGCTAAAAGGAGTGAAAGCTGGGAGGTATGTGTCTGATATGAACCTTATTTTATCCTGTAAATATCTTTGTTGGATTTTATGTAGTAATTTCTTATAAAATATAATATAAATAAAAGCATAACCTCAAAATGTTCTCCATTCAAATAATCTACAAGAAAAATATACAACATTTCTTCCTGATTTTCTCATCTTTAGTTACAATAAACAATAATTTGTTGGGGGTAGTTATTGTTGTGGAAGTGCATTTGGGCACTATACAGCACTTATAATATTTATGTCCAGGAACTGTTATGTCTTTCGCATTCTCGTATTATAATTCTGAATCTGGTGAAGCCATCACACAGTCACGCACTAAACTAGATTAAACATAACTTACTACCTTTGAACCTATATTATACAACAAACACCCAAACTACTTAAAATTATGATAAAACTGCTCAGAATTCGATGCAAACACAACGGTATCACGCAGATGTACCGGATCATAACGTCACAAACCTCTTCACCAATCAGATCGCGTTTTCGCCCACCCTGTCTTTTTGAATTATATTCAATATTTCAATGATTAATTACTAATGTGATTCACTTTAAGGGGGGTTTACTTGTAGACATATATTTTTAAAGTATTTTGCTATACTTTAAATACGTTTTTCATCAAAAGTAAATTATATGCAACTTCCTCATTGTTGACAGTAATAGGGAGAACACTCTGTGTAATCTAAAATCAATAGGGTCTTATACAATATTTTTTGAGAACAATTTGATGGTGACTGACAGAAGAGTAGACCTGTATTTACTATTTTCAAAAATTTGAAACCATTTTTAAATTAGACATCTCAAGACAATATTGCATCGCACCTCACAAAAATGGACAAAACAATACTGATTAACGGAAATTAGTTTAAAAGACACATCCAGAGCTCTTTAGGTTTGATAACAAATGGTAAAAAAACCCAAAACACCTGTATTGAATGTATAAATCATTTACAAAGCGTTTAAAAAATGGGACCCAGAATGGAGCCTGCAGTACTCCAAACGCAATACTTTAAGGACGACTCACAAGCTGGCTCGTAACCCTTTCTACAAGTCTACGTGCTATTTTCTATCACTTAAATATGATGCATTTAAAGGAAGACCTCTAAAGTCATTTTTGGATAATTTTTATAGAACTATGTCATGATGAGTGCAATCAAAAGCTCCGCTTAGGTCACAAAAAATTCCGCTTTCCGCCATAAAGGTGCGGGATGCCGAGGATGATATTAGTTTGACTAGGCCATACACCCTCAGGATCCACAGTAGGGATCAGTGGAGGGAAAATGAGGTTGAATTCCAGCCCGCAAGCCTGGTCTGTTTCACCGACGGATCGTGGCTGGAGGACCACCAATCCTCCGTGGCAGGAATATACATCGAGGGCCTGGGGGTACGCGAGAGCTATGCCCTTGGCGCATATACCACGGCATTCGAAACAGAGGTGTACGCTATCCTGTCTGTGGCCAACAAACAGGATGTGAAGAGGAGTCCCGAGAAATGTGTGTACATCTGCTCGGACAGCCAGGCAGTCCTTCGGGCAGTCTGCGTGGCCAGAATCAGGTCTACACTGGTTCAGGAGTGTGCTGACGCCCTCAGAGGGTTAGCCAGGACAAAGGAGGTACAACTAGTGTGGGTACTGGGACACTGTGGCGTGGCAAGGAACGAGGTCGCGAATAATCTCGCAAGGCTTGATTCCCGGCGGCCGTTCTTTGGCCCGGAGCCGGCCATAGTTATAAGTAGGAAGTCAGTCTCTGTCGCCTTAGACAGGTGGACTGAGGAAGCAATCTAGAGGCACTTCGTGGAGGGGTCGCACAGAGATAAAGCTGTCTGGCTACTCGGAAGGAGTCGACCTATGCTTCACCGCATGCTTGGGGTGCTTACAGGCCACTGCGCCCTTAGAAGACATCTCACATTGATAGGCGTAGAGAGGGATCCCTTTTGCAAGGAATGCGGCGAGGATGAGGAAACGTCCTACCACTACCTGTGCGAATGTGAGGCTTTTGGGAGTCTTCGAGCAGAATTGTTCGGATCGAGGACTCTGCAGAGGAATCAGATAAGCACCGTCCAATTGAAGACCGTCACGGCCTTCATCTCGAGGTAGAGGCAGTTTGGTGGCGGAACCGAGGAGAAGTAGAGCATGGTTGCTGGGGTTGGCAAAAGGGGCCCATGGTGGCCTACTTGCTTGGCGTTGGCCTCCCCACCACTGCTACTACTACTAGACTAGGTCAGAAAAAAAGACCAATAGGAGTAAACTGCCCGCAAAATCAAACAGTTACTCTTCTGAGTATGAAACTGAACTGCTTCTCAGATAGCACACTGTTCAACTACATTAACTTAATGTTGCAAAACAAACATATTCAAATACCTTAGGGAAATCGCAACAAATAGAAGTAGGCTGATAATTATCCGATGCTCTTCTGCCTCCCTTTTATACATTGAGACTACATTCGATGTCTTAAGCATAGGGAGAAAAATGCCAGCTTGCAAGAATCATTTACTAAAAGTCTTAATGGAACCACCTCCAACCTCCCTGACCAACCTGCCAGACTGCTTGCCTCTGTGGGTCTAATGGCAAACTAAAAGAATAGGCCCAAGCTGACTCCTGTTTTTCGTAAGAAGCGACTAATTGGAGTCAAACCCTGGCGAGGGTCTGGTCCAGACGAGCCTGGAGGCGAATATCTGGTGAGTGATATAAACCCAGATTTTGAGGCCTCCACTTTGAGCTTCGAAATGGACAATTGACCTGGCTTAGCTGTTAGTCAGGAGCGGGGTTCCAAATGATACCGTCTTGGGGTAAGAGCTAGCGGGTACCTTAGAGAAATCGTAACAAATAGAAATAGGCTGATAATTATCCGATGCTCTTCTGTCTCCCTTTTATACATTGAGACTACATTCGATGTCTAAGCATAGGGAGAAAAATGCCAGCTTGCAAAAATCATTTACTAAAAGTGTTAATGGAACCACCTCCAACCTCCCTGACCAACCTGCCAGACTGCTTGCCTCTGTGGGTCTAATGGCAAACTAAAAGAATAGGCCCAAGCTGACTCCTGTTTTTCGTAAGCGGCGACTAATTGGAGTCAGACCCTGGCGAGGGTCTGGTCCATACGAGCCTGGAGGCGGATATCTGGTGAGTGACATAAATCCAGATTTTGAGGCCTCCACTGTGAGCTTCGAAATGGACAATTGACCTCGCTTGGCTGTTACTCAGGAGCGGCGTTCCAAATGATACCGCCTTGGAGTAAGCGCTGGCGGGTGTCGGGTTTCCAAATGAACCCGGAGGAGGTTGAGATCTCTAGGGAGTGGTATACACTCAGATTTCGAGGTCCCCACTGTGTGTTTCGAAACGGGAAAATGACCTCGCCTGGCTGATGCTCGGGAGCGGGACTCTGTTGTCGCCTTGAGTCTAGCACTAGTGGGTGTCGCGTCTAGACGTACCCGGATGAGAGCTGAGATTTTTAGGGGTGGCTTGGAGATTGAGGCTTTCTCTGCAAGCTTCGAAACAGGCAAACGACCTTGCTTGGATGCTGCTCAGGCGTGGGACTCCATATGATACTGTCTCGAGTTAAACACTCACATGTCGGGTCCGGACAAACTCGGAGAGAGGCTATCTTTCTGTGAGTTTCTTGGTACATGATCTGTGTAAACAGCATCCTGAGTTTGCTGATTAAAAAAAACTCCTAAATGGGCAGTATAATGAGCTTTTGAAATCTAAGAGGCAACACTTTCATGATCAGAAAGTCGCAAATTCCACTAACAAGGCAAAGACAATGTGGGGTATTGTTGGAAGGTTTCGTAATAGGGTGAGAGATTCAAATGATTTGGGAATAAAAGTGGATGGAGTACAGCTTGCCCATCAGAATTTGGCTGACTTTTTAAATCACCAGTATACTACTATGCATCTTAATGATGATACCTTTGTGGATTGGAATTTTTTGGAGTCCTGTGTGCCTTTTGTTGACGCATCTTTTTTCCTTTCCCCAGTAATTGATGTTGATATTGTGGATATTATTGGGGGTCTTAACTGTTCCAGTTCATCGGGTTGTGATGGTATTTCTAATAATTTGCTTAAACAAGTAAGTGATCTTATCTGTGGCCCAATTTGCGCTTGTTGTCAACTTGAGTTTCGAGATGGGTAGGTTTCCTAGCAAACTTAAAGAGGCTTTAGTTTTCTTATTATTCAAAAAAGGAGACCCTGAAAGTTTCTTGAATTATCGACAAATCAGCCTGTTAACCTATTTTTCAAAAATCTTTGAAGGTGTTATTAATAATCAGTTGCGTAAGTTCTTCTCTGCAAATTCAGTTTTTTCATTGTGGCAGCATGGCTTTACTGATGGTAGAAGTACCAACACAGCCTTATATGAGTTCATATTTCAAATTGTAAAGTCAATAGATAAAAAGGAACCTTGCTTGGGACTGTTTTTGGATTTTTCAAGTGCCTTTGATCGAGTTGATCATGACATTCTATTGAGCAAATTATTTAGATGTGGTATTAGGGGAGGGCCTCATCGGTTATTATCTTCATATCTTCAGGGCAGGAGTCAGAGGGTAAGGCTTTCAGATGGCACTGTAAGCGAACCACTGCCGATTAAATTGGGTGTGCCTCAGGGCTCAATTTTGGGGCCATTATTTTATCTGATCTATGTCAATGATCTTCTTCTTTACATTCATCACATTTTAGGCATAACAGTTGTGTGTTATGCAGATGACACAAATATTCTTGTCAGGGCAGATAGTTTCCATGAACTGACCCAGAAATGTAGCTTGGTGTACGAAAGGGTGAATGTATGGGCTGGCAAGAATAAATTAGTCTTAAATCACGAAAAAACTGTGAAAATTTGCTTTCGATCAGGTGGTATGAGATGTGTTGATGATATGGTTTACGGTTTTTCCAGTCATGTTAAGATGTTGGGAGTATTTATTGACAGTCATATGCGCTGGCTACCTCATGTCGATTTTCTGTGCACTAGATTGAGGCGTTGTGTATATGCAGTGAAATGTTTAAAGAATGTCTGCGGTGAAAGCACCCTGTTGAGTGTATACCACGCCTGCTTCGACTCACTTATGCGCTATGGAATCATTTTTTGGGGTGCAGTGTCTGACTCTAATCGTGTCTTTTTAATACAGAAACTGATTGTTAGAATGGTGGCTGGTGCGGAGTTTCGTGAATCATGTAAACCTTTGTTTAAGAAGTATTCCATTCTCACCTTTTACGACGCTTACATATATGAAATTTGTTGCTTTGTTTATAAGAATTATCATTACTTCACAGGAAATCAAATTTATCATGGTTATTAGAAATAGAGACATTTTGAGGCCTAGTGCACATTGTACTGCCCTATACCAGAAGAATGTTTATTATAATGGATGTAAATTTTATAACCAACTGCCATCTGCTGTGAAAGCCTCTAATACTTTTTATACTTTTAAGCACACTCTAAAAAATTTTCTGTTGGAAAAGACCTGTTACTCTCTCGAGGACTTCTTTGTTTAGATTAAGTGATGTGCTTCATGTTTGTACCGTACTATATTTTAAATTTTAATTTTAGTTTTACTGATGTATCGCTTATACTGACATTATCACGAACAGATTTTATGCTGTATCTGTGAAATAAATATATCTATCTATCTATCTATCTATCTATCTATCTATCTATCTATCTATCTATCTATCTATCTATCTATCTATCTATCTATCTATCTATCTATAAATGAGCAAGCGACTTCACCCAGATGACAGTCCACCTGCCAAACCAACTTGCACCCTCAAAAATATCGTCTCCTGCGAGGAGAGCGATTTGTTGTGTGAAATTTAAGCAAACACTGGGGGGGTATCGGGTTCAGATGAGAGAGCTGAGATCTCTAGGGGGGAATACACCTGGAGCTTGAGGCCTTTTCTGTGAACTTTGAAATTAACGCAGTAATTTACGAAAGGTTAGTGCTAACTGGACCTCCAAAGTTAAATGGATGAACCTGCATCCTTTGGTTCAGCTTCATTGAATTCCGAACTGATGTTCATCCAGGTAACACTCAATTTTGGTTCTTACTCTATTTTTTATTATAATTATCCGAATCTACGCCACATGGCTCTGTACACTTGTTATTCTGTGCTGGTTGCATTCGTATGTTTTATGTAAGGTTTTATTATACAGCTTAAAGTTAAAACGAAACTGTTATTACATATTATCATAGAACATTAGAGAGTACCTACCTACAGACAAAGTATCTTATGACATTAGCATGGCAAACAATCAAGGTATAATGGTCTTTTTCATCGGCTGCATCTGCCCGATGGAAGTACTTTCCAAATGCTGCTTCAATTCTTGCACCATCCCTATAATACTGGAATTATAGTAATCTTAGAAAATTTCATCAATTTGTTGACTGTAAAAAACATAACATGAATATTTTATTTAGAGCCAGTAATGACGAGTAAAGGTAGTTTTTTTTTCACTTTTATCAATGACTGTGGAATCTTTGGCAAATTAGCACAATGTCCCCAATCTTCATCAGCTTTTTCTAATTTGCTAGACAAGGTCAACTTCTCATTGGCCCGCCCGGGAATTGAACCCGGGACCTTTCAATAGAGGTAGTTAGAAGTATTAAAAATATTATCTCGAAAAAAAAATAGATCTTCAGAGAATGCAATAATGTGATATGTGAACTCTAAATAACTTTCATTTAATGTTAATCACTTAGTATAAGTATGGGTCTATATATTTGATGCACTGATAATTTATATGGAAACACTTTCTTTTTTTTTATTAAGTAAGCATTAAAAGTTCGGTTGCAGAAAGCGTGTTATGGTAGCCAATTTTCATAAAATGTTTCGGTTTACAATGTTTCAAATTTTAGCGCATTTTCATAATGAAAATTTTCCTTATAGAGAGGTAACACCTTTCAAATTCTCAAAAAAATTCCTCAAATGATCGCGGATTAGAGCCTTTGGAACCCATATAAAAGAAGGGTCAACAATGTGGCGAAAACTGCAGTTTCTTTATATCGAAAATGTTAACAAAAATGTGATTAAAACATAGAGACGTAATGCCTTAAGCGACACGTCATCTTCTACTAGGCCAATTTTGTTAGCTCTACCTCTGATTTATAAATGTCTGTATATTCTAATGCCCAATTGCATAATTTTTTCCTAGTTTAACCAATAATTCAAAAATATTAGAAGAATTCATTAATAACACTTTTATTACAATCAATAAGTCCACATACTTAAAAGTCAAGTAAGCTTTGAAAACAAAAAGGTGATCATGTCAAAAATTCAACCATTTTCATGTCAGAATAATATTTTGCTGTCTTCGCAGTGTTACAGTATTTCTTTTGTTTTTTGTATATCTCTTATATCAGACTTTATATGTTTATAAAAAGTATTGTGTGAATTAATGTCCACATTGGGAATTTCTGTATTATTTCAACATGGCAACACTGCTGTGACAATTCTGTCAGGTGTTTCTCGACATATTCCATAACCTGTCATTCTGCATCAAGTTATTGTCTGTCAGTTGCCTTTACGGTTATTGTGACTACATTATACATGTTTTTGTCGTGGTTTTGGGAGAAATAGCACGTTTTAGTTACTTTTTCGTGTTTATGGTATCATGGACATTATGTAAATAAGATAATTAAACAAAAAAGGGAGACAAGATCAGTTGCAGTTCAGCAGAAGAAATGTGGGAGAAAACGGAAGACAGCTTTCCCAGATGAATCGTTTCTTTTGAGAAATAGCAAACTGAACCTCAGAAAAACAAGCTATGACCTTCAGCAAGACTTGAAAAATGCTGGAGTGAAAATTCACAACTCTACAATTCGCATACGCCTTTCAGAGGGGGGATGAAAAGCTGTGAAACCTCAAAAGAAACAGCTTCTTACTTCGGCCATGATGAAAAAAACTGATTTGGGCACAAAATTTGCTCATTGGACAGAAGAACAATGGAGAAATGCCTTGTTATCAGATGAGACACAGTTTTTGGTGCAAGGGTATGAATCAAATTTCGTGTGAAAAAGTGTTGACGAAAAGTTAACTGCAGCTTACTCGGTCCAGGCAGTGAAACGTCCAGTCAAAAAGTTGTTTTGGGGCTATTTTTCATATATGGGAGCAGGGAAACTTATACCTATCAAAGGCATGATGAATAGACAGTGTAAAATATAAAGTAATAAACATTTTTGTCCAGTGAACTGGAAAAAGTTGAAGCAGTTGATGTAACAATCTTTCAGCAAGATTCAGCACCGTGTCCTGTTTCCAAGAAGATGGTGAAATATTTCAAGCACAAAAATATTACCCTTCTAGATTGGGCTGGAAACTCAACGGACATTAATCCTATTAAGAACTTGTGGTCTATATGCAACGATGCAAGGTCAAATTGCTAAAAATGGATTGTACTAGTGATGGGCGGGTAATACAGTACCAAATACTTTTTATTTGGTACTTTAGAATACCGGAAGTAACGAATACCCATTTAGAAAAGTAATCGTTACTTAGTATCCACTTATTTATAGGCATCCAGCATCTATATTCTGCACACAGTTCTAGTATAGTAGTAGTAGTACCTGTATATCTTTTCAAACCTGTATATCTACTTAACGTATTGCTTATTTGGTATTATGTATATGTATACATGTAAAACAACTGGCATTCGGAACAGCAATATTGAATTGCTGCCGACTGTTACATTTACAGGGATATTGTTTTTTATGTTACCTACCCTTATGATTATTGTACGTCTTTTTTTACTTGAATACCTTGCTTACATCATACATGTAAAAATTCCAAATACATTTAGTTACATTTGTATCCAGGTTTTTTAGAAAAATATAGCCGTTGTAAAAAATAAAAATTTAAAACAATAGGCATTAGTTTAAACATCAGTATAAATGTTTATATGCACACAATAATTATTGACCAGCTTGTAATCGATGAAAAAAATATCACTTGAAGTAGGTATGAGTGCATTCTCTGTATGTATTTTTTTAGTGGATGTATTTTTTTAGTGGAATGTAATATACGTAAAACACCAAAAGAGCAAGGCAATGCTAATTTGATCGTATTTCGGTGTAGGTTTTTCTTTAAATAAAAGACTAAACACTGTAAATAAAAAGAAGGGGACTTCCCACATTTCATTTATTGGTGTTGTTGAAAAGGGAATATTCATTGTTAGCCTATTCCATTAATTTTTATATATTTTTTTATATTTCAACAACACACCACGGGGGCTTACAACCTAAATAATATCGTACCGTAGGTGTCGACAAAGAGGAAAGAGGCAACTTGTTAATTCTGGACTTGAAGGTTTGGAGGTTCGGAGGAGAAGGAAAAACATGAGCCGGCAAGGAATTCCACAACTTGGAAGTCCTCGGGACATAAGAGCAGGTATAACAAGATGTTCTATGTCTGGTGACCTGGACAGTAAAAGGGTGCATTCGCTATGTTCCCCTGGTAGATCTGTTGGGAGCAGCAGGTGGAGGAACTATGGAAGAAAGCTCCTCTGAGCAGTGCCCATGCAGATATCTATAAAAAAGAGAGAGAGAGAGAGAGAGAGAGGCCACCAACGGCACGTCGGTGGGCAAGGGACGGCAGCCTTTGGGTGAGGGTAGGGTCACCGATGAGATGTATAGCTCTCTTCTGAATGGAGTCCAGGATAGCGAATGTAGAAGTGGCAGCGGCATCCCAGATGTGGGAGCAGTATTCGAGGTTTGGCCTTACTTGTGAAGTACATAAGGTATAAAGATTATCTGGTGAAAAGTATTTGCGAATCCGGAAGAGGAAACCTAATTTCTTAGCAGCAGCTTCTGCAATTGATGTGACATGTTGGTGCCAATTGCGATTTTGATCCACAGAAATGCCAACAAGTGAAAAGGACCCATTATTTTGAATAACTTGGTTGTTCATTGTGATGGGTCTAGGGCTGGTGTATCTCTTATGAGATACAAAGCAAGACTGAAATTTGGTGGAGTTGAATTGTACAAGATTTCTCCTTCTCCAGCCTAATATTTTTTGGAGAACAGAGACAGAACCCTCTATGACTCTGCGATCCTCATCTAGTTGGTCTAAAGAGATGGGCTTAGAATATTGTACATTTGAGTGGAGGGTGCTGTTGTCCGCGTAACTGTAAACTGGGTTGGATGTGCTAGAAAGGAGGTCATTGATGTGGAGAAGAAACAAAGTAGGGGTTAAAGCTGAACCTTGAGGGACTCCTGCATTAATTGGATACAGTTGAGAGGAATAGCCATCCACTACAACAGAAATGCTCCGGTTGGAGAGGAAATTTGCTGTTCAGGTACAGAGTTTTGGTAGGAGGCCATTGGCCGAGAGTTTATTAAGCAGCGCTGCGTGCCAGACCTGGTCGAATGCTTTGGATATGTCTAGAGCGACAATCTGGGATTCACCGTGTACTTCCATAGACTTGTTCCAAGAATGGGTGACAAAGGAAAGGAGGTCGGCTGTTGGTCTGCGCTGACGGAATCCATACAGCCTGTCGTGGATTAGACTGTGTTTTTTAAGACATTTTAGTAACTCGGTGTTTATATCCTTTTCCATCACTATACAGATGACTGAAAGGGGAGAAATAGGCCAAATAAGTTGTTGGGAAGCGCTTTGGATCCTTTCTTGGGGACGGGTTGTACTTGAGCAGTTTTCCAGTTACTAAGGAATTATTAACTAATCATAGTAGTCACGCCTTAAGTATACTTGATCGTTAGTTTATGGTAAATAAGAAATCTCTACAGTAGCTACGCCAATTAGTCGATGTTCGTGGAAGGGGCGGAGCCTAAAAGATCGGTATATGGTAATGTTTAGCAGGCAAATTAGATACTTGATATTGACATTCGGTCTATGGAACCTACAAACCCTTAATGATTACTTTGTAATGAATACAATGTAATGAATAGTAGATCCGAAAGTAATGATTATTTATGAGTATTGAAAAGTAACGAGGCTGTCATTTAGTTGTGGTTTCGAGAGGACAAAATCAAGAATTGCAAAAAATTTATTGATTCTATGCCAAAACAAGTTGAAGTTATAATAAAAGTCAAAGGGATGTCCCCTTAAAACTACTAAATCCTTTAGTATTTTTCAATATATTGAAAAATACTAAAGGATTTAGAAACTAATGTTGTTTGTATTTTTTCTTTCAATAAACAATACTTAACCTAAATCTGCCTATGTTTACGTTAATTTGTACAATACTGTATTTGTTTAATGGGCTTTAAGATACAACTTTATGTATTGACAACATTGATATGTGGACAATAAAAAAAGCAATTAACAATTTCCTCTTATGAATAATACTTTACATACATATACTTCTGGCTTCCAACCATTTCGTGATGGAGGTTCTGGGCCAATTGGCATTCCTTCTCTGATGCTGTTACAATCTATTGATGGCACCTGCAAAAAATATGGCCATTTAGATCACAAAAAAGCATGTAAAAAATATCTCGCAACGTGTTAGAAAAAAATGTACAACAACAAATTGGCACTGATTTGTGAATGCCATGAACACAAAACACTGGCTGTTCAAGACATTGCAAAGTTAATCTGGGTGTTAATTAGTTTGTTCTCTTTCTAGTTCTTCCGCATATTCTTCAATCACCACTTCATTGAAATATTTTGGACATCATTTTAGTATTTCTCCCTTTTCACTTATTAGCTTTCCACCTGCCCCTGCACTGTATAGCCTTTGGTTGGTAGTCTTTCTGTATTTGTATGAACTTTTTCATACCCCATATTTTATACCTGGCTCTCAGTTTTTCACTTATTAGCTTTCCACTTGTCCCGGAACTGTATAGCCTTTAGCTGGTACCCTTTTTGTATTTACATCAATTTTTTCATATATTTTCTTTAATTTTTCTTTATTTATCTCTACATATCTTTTTTTTTCTTTGATTTCGGTACCCAAGTTTATCTTATTCCTTGTCTGACTGAAAAAACGTTTACCTGAAGATATTTATTTTCTTATTTTTTGTCTGCATTCGCTGTCTATCCTTTACACCTTTTGTATTATTTTTACTTTGCTCACATTCTTGTAGCTGCTTTCACCTGCTTTTTCTAAAGTTTCACATATGTCATCGACACTCATTTTGTCTGGGACTCTGTTTTCCTTTGCATACTTTGCATAGTTTTGAGCTGTTTCGTACTTTACTTCCTGTCGTTTCTTTCCAATGTTCTTTCTTTCAACACTTGGTTCATTTTGATTGCAAATACTAAAAAGTGACCCGAATCTGTCTGCTCTACAATAATTTTTAGTGAATTTTCTTTAAAAAAATTCACTAATGGGGAGATCCCGACTTTTGAATTTTGAAAAAATTTCTTCAAATGAGCGCTAATTAGGCCCCCCAGAACACATATCCGGGGTCAGTTAAAATTTTTATATGTTTATATATATATATATATATATATATATATATATATATATATATATATATATATATATATATATATATATATATATATATATATATATATATATATATATATATGTATCACACCGATAACTCAAAAAATAATGGGCCGATTTTGATTAAATTTGGTGAATACCTTGCTTTTGCAAATGGCTTGGATAAGTTCGTTAGCCAGGAAAATCGGTCCAGGTTTTCCCGGAAAATTTATATGTTTATATATATATATATATATATATATATATATATATATATATATATATATATATATATATATATATATATATATATATATATATGTATCACACCGATAACTCAAAAAATAATGGGCCGATTTTGATTAAATTTGGTGAATACCTTGCTTTTGCAAATGGCTTGGATAAGTTCGTTAGCCAGGAAAATCGGTCCAGGTTTTCCCGGAAAATTTTGTGTTTTCTTTCGAAAAAAATTTATATCTCCGGAATTAACAAATTAAGGGCAACCAAATTTGGTACGCGGGTTTACATCCTTATAGGTAAGCCACATACCAAAATTTAGCTCTGTAGGTCGAAAGACAAAAAAGTTATAGGCATTTAAAGAAAAATAAATTGAGGTTTTTCACAAAACGTCAAAGTTGCGATTTAAACGTCAAAATTGGCAACATTTACGAAAAGAACATGAATCTAATACGGGCTATGGAAAGAAAATGTCTCAAGAAGAATGTTTTACAAGCCCTGAAGTCTTAGTTTCAACCTTCATTGTCCTTCATTTTAATACAATGTTTCCAGAAAATTCATTTCAAATAGACCCTTTCTCTGAGGCTTGGCAGTAGCCTTATCTATAGAGTTTATCGTTTAATAGTATATAATTGTTGTAGAATTTTCGTAAAAAAATCAATAAAGCTCAATATATCTGTTATTATACAATATATGAAAAAAAAATGTATATATTAATTATAGGGTGTCTTGAGCTACATCTTAAAAAATTATTTCTACAATCACAGGGTGGCCCATAAGTCGTTGGTGATACAAATTTTCTTTTTTTTAATCAAACACGCCTTATCTTATTGCATTTTTTCATTTTCCATCGAAATATAATGCATGTTTGTAAGAAAAAAATTCTGGACGCAGTAAGTGCGTTATGGTAGCGAATTTTGATCAAATGCTTAATATTTGAATAGCTCAATTTGCTATTAACCTATAAGGTTGACCAAGAAACGAATTTTTTCGGGAACACTTTAAGTTTACTTTCGGAAATTTTTGTACATTTTCAAACAATAAAGTTATTTTGATGAAACATTGCACATTTTACTATATAGATTATACTGGTAACCAAATTTGATGCCCGCTTTCTTAAAAAAACACACATTATTGCTATTAAAAAATAGTTTTATGAAAATTCACTACCATAACGCACTTGCTGCGTCCAGAGTTTTTTTAAATTATTATTATATGTTCATGCATATTTTTTACCAGTACATTGTCTATTTATTTGTTTCATTTCTTCCCGGAACCCCCATTGCTTTCTGGCATTCTTTTCTTTTAAAATGGGTACTCATTATTTACAATTATTTAAAAATCGCCAACGTGATTACCCTTAAACCATTATCATTGTTATGATGATGTTTACTTTCTCCTCCTGTTATGTTTTTGTACATATCTTCGTTACCTACTTTTGCATTCATATCCCCTATTATCTTAAGATCTTTACCATTCCAAATTTTTAGGCCCGAAATATACAAAAACATTGGTTAATTGTTTAATATGGGTTGTCACAATAAAAGTAATTTGTTTATATGGCTATTAAACCAGGCAGGGTAGAGTCTATTTACAGCATTTTAAGAGATTCATGGCCCCACTAATGTGCTCTTTGTTTTTCTTTTACGGTAAAAGAAAATAAATGTAATATATTTTTGTATAATTAATATACCTTTCTTTCTTATTTATCTATCCTACTAGCTGTTGCCGGCGACTTCGTCTGCGTGGAATTCAGTTATAATTATAATAATCATATTTTTCAGGCTGTATAGTCATAAATAACTTACAAACTGACATACATATACAAATCAAACCTGAAACCACGGTTAATATTGCCAAAGAAACTCAAAATTTCAAGTCCGTAATTAGAAGTAAAAAAAAAGAGAAAAACTTGAGATATTTTTTAATAATATTTCTGTATATACGACGTTCTTTACTATTTTAGAGGGCGATGTCAGTACAATTAGGCTATGGGGTGAGCTCACACGCGAACACGCTACATAAAATTAAACATGGGGAAAACGGTCATGTCTAAGACAACTCCTGTGAATTTTAGAATATGCCCCTGTGACTTATTAATTGTCAGTAAAGTATACTTACCGGGGAAACTGCAGTCTCTTGAATTCAAAGGAGAGATCATTTGGAATCAAAGGGATATGTGGAATAAATACAATGTCTTCTTGAGCAGACCTGGTTATAATAGCTGCCTCTACTACTTCTAAATACTTTAGAAATATAAGATAGGTATTAGGTATATAGGTGTTAAGATAAAATAACGAAAAACTCACTAATATCACAACAGTATACTAATATTTATATAGTAACACCTATATACCAAATACGTATCTTATATCTCTAAACTATTTACAAACTTTAATACCTATACTATAATTAAGTACGAATATATACAAACTACATATTAATAACTATACCCAATGCTTAAGACCTATCTTATATTATTTAACAAACAACTTTTTTCTTATTTCCACAACACACCACGAGGGCTTACAGCCTAAATACTATCATACCGTGGGTGTCGACAAGGGGGAAAGATGCAACTTGTTAATTCTGGACTTGAAGGTTTGGAGGTTCGAGGGAGCAGGAAAAACATGTGCCGGCAAGGAATTCCACAACTTGGAAGTCCTCGGGACAAAAGAGCGGGCATAACAAGATGTTCTATGTCTGGTGACCTGGACAGTAAAAGAGTGCATTCGCTCTGTTTCCCTGGTAGATCTGTTGGGGGCAGCAGGTAGAGGAACTATGGAAGAAAGCTCCTCTGAGCAGTGCCCATGCAGATATCTATAAAAGAGAAAGAGAGGTCGCCAATGGCACGTCTGTGGGCAAGGGATGGCAGCCTTTGGGTGAGGGTAGGGTCACCGGTGAGACGTATAGCTCTCTTCTGAATGGAGTCCAGGATAGCGAGTGTAGAAGCGGCAGCAGCACCCCAAATGCGGGAGCAGTATTTGAGGTTTGGTCTTATTTGTGAAGTATATAAAGTATAGAGATTAGCTGGTGAAAAGTATTTGCGAGCCCGGAAGAGGAAACCTAATTTCTTAGCAGCCGCTTCTGCCATTGATGTGACATGTTGGTGCCAATTAAGATTTCGATCCACAAAAATGCCAACAAGAGAAAAGGACTCATTACTTTGAATAACTTGGTTGTTTATTGTGATGGGTCTAGGGCTGATGTATCTCTTATGAGAAAGAAAGCAAGACTGTGATTTGGTGGGGTTGAATTGTACAAGATTTCTACTTCCCCAGTCTAATATTTTTTGGAGATCCACGGAGATAGAACCCTCCATGAGTCTGCGATCCTCATCTAATTGGGCTAAAGAGACAGGCTTAGAATATTGTATATTTGAGTGGAGGGTGCTGTCGTCCGCGTAACTGTGAACTGGGTTGGATGTGCTAGAGAGGAGGTCATTGATGTGGAGAAGAAACAAAGTAGGGGCTGAAGCTGAACCTTGAGGAACTCCTGCATTAATTGGATACAGCTTAGAGGAATGGCCATCCACGACAACAGAAATGCTCCGGTTGGAGAGGAAATTTGCTGTCCACATACAGAGTTTTGGTGGTAGGCCATAGGCCGGTAGTTTATTAAGCAGCGCTGTGTACCAGACCTGGTCGAATGCTTTGGATATGTCTAGAGCGATAATCTGGGATTCACCGTGTAGTTCCATAGACTTGTTCCAAGAATGGGTGACAAAGGAAAGGAGGTCGGCAGTTGATCTGCGCGGACGGAATCCATACTGCCTGTCGTGGATTAGACTGTGTTTTTCAAGAAATTTTAGTAATTCGGTGTTTATATACTTTTCCATCACTTTAGAGACGACTGAAAGGAGAAAAATAGGCCTGTAGTTGCTAGGAAGCGCTTTGAATCCTTTCTTGGGGACGGGTTGTACTCGATCAGTTTTCCAGTTACTAGGGAATATGCCTCTATTGTAAGATGTCTGAAACAGACGAGTCAGAACAGAAGCAAGTTCTGGTGCGCATTTTTTGAGAACAATTGCTGGGATCTCGTCAAGGCCAGAGGCTTTCCTTGTATTAGGAGAAGAGAGCATCTTTCGTACCTTTTTAGTTTTGAAAATGATATCCGTCATTTTATGCGCGACATTGGGGACTGTTGGTGGTTGAACATTTGGAGATAGGTTGAGAGTAGAATTGCCGGCAAACAACGAGGCAAAAAGTTCAGCCTTGCCCAGGGCGGTAGAAACAATTTAATCCCCTGAGACAAGAGGTGGGAACGTGCTCTTGCAGAGATTATTCCCAATAGTTTTAGCAAGAGTCCAGAAAGGTTTGCTGCCGCTGGAGCTTAAGAGGACTCTGTTTTTGATGTGGTTATTAAACGAGTTTTTTGCCTCAGAAAGAATGCGGACATAGCAGTTTCTTGCGTCGTGAAATGCTTGACGTTTTTCCTGACTGGGATTGTGTAGAAGCGTTTTGTGAGCTTTGACCTTTTCAAGTCTGGCCTTGTCACATGATTTAGAGAACCAGGGCTTTTGAGTGGCTGCAGAGGTTTTCTGTGTACGTGGAATAAATAATTCCATGCCAGCTTGGATAATTTCGGTGACGTTTTTTGAGATATCAGAGGGGTCAGGATGAGAGAAGCAGACAGACGCCCATGGAAATGAGGAAAAGTAATCTCGCATTTCGTCCCAGTTCGCGGAGTTGTAGTGCCAAACGATACGTGGGTGTGATGACTGTGTGACCTCGGGTTGCATTGCGTAGGAAGCAGTAACCATGCTGTGGTCTGAGCGACCCAGGGGGAGCGGTAACTGATAGCTTATAGCAGTCAGGATTTGTAGTAAGAAGGAGATCCAAGGGATTTGAGCTGTGTGTTGGGATGTGAGGAAAGTAAGTAGGTTGCTGAACCATATTGGCTAAAGAATTGCCGACTGCAAAGGCATCCGCTGCTCTTCCTTGTGGATCGGTTTTTGAAGATCCTAGCCATTCCTTATTATGGACATTGAAGTCACCAAGAATAGTGACCTCGGAGGAAGGATATTCAGAAATCAGATGGTCGGTTTTTTCAGAAAGGTAGTCAAAGAGCTGGACAAAGTTGTTGTCAGAAGGTGACCGGTAAATGCAGCAAATGAATTTAGTTTTAGCCCTGAGAGGGAGTTTTATCGATAGTATGTCTTTTCTTCCAGCTTCTAAATTGGGGAGTCTGGTGCAGGGTAGATTGCTACGGACGTACGCGCACACGCCTCCATGCAATCTAAAAGAAGTAGGGAGCTCATACCCCGGAAAATTTAGGTCATTAGTGGCTGTTTTGGCACTGATTTGAGTTTCGGTGAGGAAGAGGAGTTGGGGCCTATTTGCCTGTAGGAAATGGTGAACGGAGATCACTTAAATATTTAAATTACAAAGAATTATGTATGAAAATACTAACAACCTAATGAACTGTAGACTAATCTGACAATTAAATAGATAGATAAATGAATAAATCATCATCAGTAAGCAACCGAAAAATCGAAAGGGGTTGAATTTAAAAAAAATCGTTTCCTAGTGTTCGCCTACGTTCTAACAGGAACCTCTGTGTAAAATTTGAAGTCTCTGGGCCCAGTAGTTTAGGCTGTGTGTTGGTATATCAGTCAGTCAGTCAGTTTATTCTTTCATATATTTAGATCAAGCAGAATTTTTAAAAGTTTTCAACCACTAGTAAATAATACAAAATATGCTGGAATCTCAAAAATGTTTCTTTTGTTAATTACTACCTATGGATTAGATTACTTGTAATGACATAAATTACCATTGTCTTCATAATATGGCAGTAGTTTTGTGATCTTAGATTCAGAACCTGATGCAATTTTCTTTGCAAAAGTTATATTTCCCAAGCAGAAAATGCAACAATCTATATTGTTATATGAAAATGTCTTTTACACATTTGACGACTTCATAAATTTCGAGCTTAGTAATTTTGTAATTGTATCTTTTATTAGTTTTGTAGTGTATTTTATTTTCATGCTTTGATACTGACTTACACATAAGCTTATACATTTTAGGTACACAGTACACATAAATAAACGAATAATTCATTAGAAAAACAACAACGAACTCTCACCTGTGGTAAATAATTGGCTATAATAGAACCAGTTTCCTGGGCTCTAGTCATTGTGGAGACAATGAGTGTTGTGAATGGTAGGTTTAGTTCTTTAAGCCTTTGTCCAGTGTATTCAGCTTGTACTCTCCCTAAAGTCAAATTGATATAATGCCATAAAAACATTTAGTTGATGGAATTTATTAACATGTAAGGTATCACATTATAGATTAAAACTGAGTATGGTAGTTTTGCAGATTAGTAAATATAGGGTTAAAAACGGTTTTTATTAACATACTTAGAAGAACTTTTGCATGCCCACACAAATGTATATGTTATGCTTTCAAACTCCAAGAAACTAACGAGGCCTGTATCAAATCGGGATGATTTCGTTTCTAAGTAAAACTATTACATTATCGAGTAAAACAGGTAAATCTTCTTCAAGAAACCGACAATAACTTTCACCGTTAAATCTTCCAGTAAGGGAGAATGAACCTATCAAATAATCTTCACGGACCCCAGTCCATACGTTAATAGAAAACTGTTCTTGAAAATGTTATCATATAGGATCCCAGAGTATCATTGATAGTTTTCCTGGTTACTTTTCTAGAACCTATCTATTAAATGTTTCCTCTTATTCAGCTGAAGCATCCGGAACGCATGGTCTTCTGTCTAATTCTGTTCTTGACATGCCTGAAATTTTCGGTGAAGAAGTTTCACTAGCCATTCGAAAGCCTTTGGAAGTTATCACGTTTTGTATCTGTGTTCAAGGATGGGGACCAAGCTAATACAGAAAACTACAGACAGATCATAATCGGGTCTAATTTTTCAATAGTGTTTGAACATATTCAGTCTCACATTAAACACCTGATCTCTGAGAATCAACATGGGTTTATGAGTGGTGGGTCAACAGTCACCAATCTGCATTACCCAATTAATCCCCTGTGGGTCCGGGGACTACCTAAAAGAATAGGCCAGAGGTAACTCCTGCCTGTCGTAAGAGGGACTAATCGGAGTCAAACACTGGCGGGGGTCTTGTCCAGGTGGACTTGGAGGGAGGCGGATATCTCTGGGGAGTGATGTGCACCCGGATTTTGAGGCCTCCACTCTGGGCTTAGAAGTGGACAATTGACCTCGCAGGGTTGTTACTCGGGAGCGGGATTCCAGATGATACCGCCTTGGGTTGAGTGCTGGCGGGTGTCGTGTGTCTAGACGACCTGGAGGGGGTTGAGATTTCTGATGAGTGGTATACACCCGGAGTTTGAGGCCCCCACTGTGTGCTTTGAAACGGACGGACGGCCTCGCTTGTGCAATGCTCGGGAGCGGAACTTGATGGGATGTCGCTTTGAGTCTAGCACTGGTGGGTGTCGAGTCTAGACGAACCCGGAGGAGAGCTGAGATCTTTAGGAGTGGATTACAACTAGAGATTGACGCCTCTTCTGTGAGCTGCGAAACGGGCAAACGACCTCACGTGGATGCTGCTCGGATGCAGGACTTCATGATACTGCCTCGAGTCAAACACTGACGGATGTCTGGTGCAGACGAACTCGGAGAGAGGTTATCTCTCTTTGAGCTTTGAAACGGGCAAGTGACATCGCTCAGATGGCAGTACATCTGTCAAACAAAGTTTCACCGCTCAAATATCATCTTCTGCCGGAACCTCGATTTGTTGGGTAAAATTTAAGCAAACGCTTGCGGGACTCGGGTTTGGACGAACCCGGAGGCGGGCTGAAATCTCTAGGGGTGTATTACAGCCGGAGACTTAGGCCTACTCTGCGAGCTTCAAAACAGACTAACGACCCCGCTTGGATGCTGCTCGGGGGCGGGACTTCATGATACCGCCTCGAGTCAATGAAATACTGGCGGGGGTCTGGTACAGGTAAGGCTGGAGGGGCGCGGACATCTCTGGGGAGTGATATGCACCCGGATTTTGACACCTCCACTGTGGGCTTAGAAATGAACAATTTGCCTCGCTTGGTTGTTACTCGGGAGCGGGGTTCCAGATGATACCGTCCTGGGTTGAGCGCTGGCGTGTGTCGTGTGTCCAGACGACCGGTGGCGGGCTGTGGTCTCTGATGAGTGGTATACACCCGGAGCTTGGGGCCCCCACTGTATGCTACGAGACGGACAAACCGCCTCGCTTGGGTGGTGCTCGGGAGCGGGACTCAATGGGATGTTGCCTTGAGTCTAACACTGTTGAGTGTCAGGTTTAGACGAGCCTGGGGAAGCTGAGATCTCTGGGAGTGAATTACAACTGGAGATTGGATGCTGCTCGAGAGCGGGGCTTCATGATACCGCCTCGAGGCAAGCACTAACGGATGTTGGGTCCAGATGAACTCGGAGAGAGGTTATCTCTCTTTGAGGTTCGAAACGGGGAAGCGGCTTCACTCAGATGGCAGTACACCTGCCAAACAAACCTTCACCCTCAAGAAAAGATCGACTCCTGTAGGGAGCTGGAATTGATGGATGAAATTTAAATAATTACACGTGAGCCACAATAGACCTAAGGTCGCTGCGGAGGGACTGGAATAGCCCCCTCACAATAAATCTAATCTAATCTACCCAATATTTGTCGAGTGCTTTGGATGATGCTAAACAGGCTAATGTAATATAACGTGATTTTAGTAAGGCATTTGACAGTATTATTACATAAGTTTTCCGGCCTAGGATTTTCAGACCAGCTTATTGAGCTGTTTGCCTCTTAGTTTTCTGATAGAATGGCTTTTGTAGAGTGCTGTGGTTTTAAGTCAAATAACTTTTTCATCAGTAAGGGTAAGGTTCTTGGCCCCATATTTTTCAACATTTTTATTAACACTGTGCGGTTGCTTGATGTCCCAAATCTTCTTTACATTGATGACTTGATGATTTATTTAGCCATTGATTCTATAGACGACTGTATTTGTTTGCCAAGAAACCTTGGTCATATTTTTCATTGGTGTTCTTATAATTCTTTAAACCTCAATGTAGATAAGTGTTGTGTTGTTTCTTATAGCCACCGGCATTTTATTTTTGAGTTTAATTATTCTCTACAAAATACTCTTTTGACAAGAAAACCTGTCTTCAGAGACCTCACTGTTCTATCTGATAGCAAACTTAGTTTTAATTCGCATATGGAGAGTTTGGTATCAGCATCACTCCAAATTCTAGGATTTGTGATGAGATCTACCAGAGTTTTTGTTGACACACAAGCGCTAGAGGTGCGTTTTGATTCTCTGGTCAGAACTAAGCTCGAGTATGCATCAATTGTGTGGTCACCTAACTATTACATGCATGTCTCAAGCCTTAAGAGGGTGCAGCGAAGATTTTCAAACTAATTCATGTTTAAACGGAGAGGCATCTATCCTGAAGTTAGCTATCTCAATGTTGTCTAAATGTCCGTAACAGATTATGGGTTGCTCGCTGCCAGGCGCAACCAGTACATGCTGCTCTTCCTTTATAAGCTACTAAACAATGTTATTGGCTCTCCTGCAGTTCTCTCTGCGTTATCATTGCATGTTCCTAGGTTGAGTAGCTGTGGTATATTTTGGCAGGTTCGACCTCACACTAATTTGCTGCAGTTTTCCGCCTTGTATAATATGTGGAAGCTATATAATCAATTGAGTATTCAAGTGGACATATTTTCATGTACATTTAAAGACTTTACAAGAGTGTTACCAACATTTAATGTCTGTCTAGCATATTCATTATTGTTTTGTGGTTTGTTTATTATTTATTGTATATTGTAATTTTTGTTTTGTTTTGTATCCCATCCTGTAATTGGATTTTCTGTACGATGCTTGTAAATAAATAAAATGGCTGGCTTTCTTAAAGCTCCCATTTCACTTAAAGGAAAATGGATCCATGAAAATATTTTTGAAATGAGGATTTTTGGATTTGGATATCGTTCTTGATTCAACCATTTAGCCTCACATGAAGTCCCATTACCAAGTCCTTACCTAAGTGTATATTAGCTAGCTCTGCATTTGCAAATTTTACCATTTTTAATCACAATCATTTTCTTTATACCCAACAATTCACTTAAAACATGACAGCTGTGTAAAATTATTTATCCACTTCAACATGCCATTTTTCAAAGCATATTTGAGTATTAAAATTACCGAACACAGATGTGTATTTTGCAAAATATCTTGAAATAATATAATATAAAAAAGCAACAGTTTTAGAAGAGTGCAAGAAACTGAAATCCAAACGCCAAGTCAGTTTGGTCATAAGAAAAATTGGGTGGGCCAAAGGGACCATGACCCTTGTAAAGACAACAACCTGCCTAAAATAAAATTGTTTTAATGATATTTACTTGTAAGTTTAAAGCGTAGCACAAGTGCAAAGTTTCAAAAATTGTTTTAAAAAAAATACCAAAATTACGAGAAAATAAAATTAACACTGTAGAAGCAGAATGTTGTTTTTCTTTAAATTTTATCTTATTAGCAGGCGTGTTCCACAAATAAAAGAGAAATGGCATGTTGGTAACAAACATAAATTAGAAGTAAAGAAAGCATGTAAGTGTCCTGCTAAAATGTGAAAAAACAGCAGGTTTGTCTAAGTGCAAAATTCCCATTTACATAGAATGCATAAAAAGGGTGTGTACAGTAAGCAGTATGTCACAAAAAGATCTTGCAGTTTTTCATATTTTCAACTATTTTCCTAAGTTTACTATACCTATTACTTTTTTGTTCCATATTTGTTTTCCTGTATTATATCATTATATTATTGTGGTCTTTTATTTTTCAGTGTGCCCCCATACAGTTATTGCATCCCAAGAACAATGAAAAAGCAACTTCAAAATGGAAATCTCTTTGTGAGTATACCTTGTTTCAATATCACCCTATCACAACGCACGCTAATAATAAAAGTATTAGTGAATTTGCAGTTTAGTCCACTGACAGTTTGCTGTTGGATAAATTTTGACTTCTTACATGGATGTTGGCATTATTTTTAACTTTTGTTTCCTTATCTTTGCTGAGTTATTTATATTTAAACTTGGTGTGGTATGTAAAGTGGGGAATTATAGATAAAGGATACATAAAAAAAATTCTAAATTAATTAATTTAAATATGTACATGGTAAGAACGAAACCATATTGCAGGCAGGAAAATACAATGTGATTGTTTCAACGTGACATTACTGACATGTCAGCAGAATAACGATAACGGGCAAAGACTGTGATACTTTAAGTTAGGAACGTGGACTGGATTTTGAAACCCGATACCATGGGGTCATCAAATATCACACGTCCAAGTTGAGTACAAGAGTACTTGAAAGAATTCGATGACCGAGAGAATGCTGACAAGGAGGCCACGGTTCAAATGTTGATGAAGTAAAAAGAGTTTTCTTGGGGAGAGAAAATACAGAGCAGGGACAGTGGAGCGCGAAACGCGGGGTTTAGCGGAACAAGGCCAAGAGGGCTAGGTTATATGCGGTGTGCAGTTATAAATCTAATAAATGAAGATATCTTAGGGTTATTCCGAAGTAAAATACGTAATCGTTAGTGTCCGATAAATATCTCAACCTAGAGAAAGAGAAAGGGCCCAAGGGTAAGTGCTAGTTATAATTTTATTTTCTGTCAATGCTAATAGAAGAACTTACATGGTGGTTGTATTTGGAGGTTAATAACATAAGGCCATTAAAATCTAAACTAGGTCAGAAATTACCAATTAGGTTCATATAATTTTAACTAGCTGTACGGGGGGGGGGGGGTATAGTAGTAAATGTAGGTCCAAAAGGACTATTGTAGAAATAGTAAAAGGGTATTAGAATAGTAGTTGGGAGGTCTAGGGAATTTAAGTACAATATTTAAGGGGTAAATAGATTAATTAAACATTGGCTAACATTTTATCAGTTCCAATTATTTTTTTGTTTATTGCACGTAATTTTTAAGACAAGCAGGGGCTTGTAAATTATTGAAGGAGTACATAAAAACCATTGTTCTCTAAGGCGCAGGAATTTTCACATCCTTTCAAGGGGGCACAAGAGAGTAAAATCATAGTATTAAGTACTGTATGTTTAAGGGCTCCGTTTCTTCTATTATAAAAACTCGGGTTGTGAAATTTAATTAATTTATATTAAAGTAGTTTTACAAACAAACGCTGGAATTTTATTATCTAGATATAGTAAAACCAACCCCCTACGTTTCAAGGGATATTGAAACCTCGTACGAAAGCGACAAAGAGTGGTCGCGGGGTATATGGTACTGTAGGTGTATAGTAAAATTTGGGTTTTCCAAAGACATCCCCATGCTCTATAGTATTCATTCCACTAATCCATTTTTAGGTCAGTTAAGGCTGATTAAAACTAAATCATTTAAATAGGGCGAAAGCGCGCCTATTACAGTAAGGAGGCAAGAGGTTAGAACCAATACTTTGTTGTGGGGGTTTTATTTTCTCTCCTGCATGCCTACAAGCACCCTCAATGCACAAACAAGGAAAAATTTCTTAGGAACAACCCCCAAGACAGTTACAGGACCTGAGGTGATTAGGGTGCTGTGCGGGGTAGACAGGGTTTAAAGGAAGAATGTGAAAAAGGCATCTTTTGAGGTCCAACGAAGCTGTTTTTTATGCATTTTCCGCTCTTATTTTTTATTCTTCCCCGTCCAGCACCCCTATTTGCTTTTAGTCCCATAAGTTTCTGGGGTGGGGGATGGTGGGTGGGGGTATATAGTGTAGGGAAGACATTTTTCTTGTGGTTTATGTATCTAGGGGGTTTTAAGCATGTATCTGAAAACCTCCCGTGGACCAAACTGCAAATTTAACATACGAAATACATATAGGTAATGTGACAGCCTATGTATATATATATATATATATATATATATATATATATATATATATATATATATATATATATATATATATATATATACCAGCACTCAGTATTTGATATTATAATCTGCAATCTGTTTTAATACTAACATTTGGAAAGCAAAATCGATAAATCACACTACTAATTTTACCTAACTCTGTTAAAGTTTTCTCTTCGTCAATTCTTCCTTTTGTGTTGTACTGGCCATGCCTAATCATAATAATATGCCTAACAACTTTAGGTTTATATAATTCCAGTTCCTTAATTATCAAGCTTTCATCTCTGTCGATACTATTAGGTTCTATGAAACTCCTGGGTGATCGTCTGAGAAAAGTTTATGGTCTTTAAAACCAGAAAATCAATTATAACATAGATATTACCTATCCCAGTTATCATCCCACTTCGTATATGATTTTGGCGGATCAAAATCATTTGGTTCGTAGGTTGATTTAAATGGAACACTTGCAAAAACTTTTCTGTCATTTAGATAATAATATCCGATAGCACCCCCAGAAAATGCACATAGACCAGCAACAACTTTATGCATTTTGTTCGCAAATGGCCACATCTAAAACAAAGGTAATGTGAATTTGTAGGCAGGTTAAACCTACATCCTTACCGCTCCTTTAATTTAAATCTAATTTAAAAGACCATTTTATCACTGCCAATTAAAAAGGACCGAGTAGAGTAGGAGGATCTGAAGTTGTTTTTTGTTTCTAGTTATAAAATGTTTCTGTTATTGAAACTTTTGCACGTATTACTCAATTAATAATTCAAAAAATTAGCTAAAATGCAAATTTTTGTAGACAACTGGTAAAGTTTTCAAAAATGTTGACAGTTGACAACGACATTGATATTTTGATATATTTTTGAGGTTATCTATAATTTATTGTCTTCTTTTTCTATCTCAGTTACAATTTTGACCTTCCTATTTTCCTACATCAAATTTCACAACAAATTTCAAAGGTCATTAATACATTTTCATAAAACAAAACAGTTAGTATCACCAATGCGATTTGCTTAATGTTATTTCTACTTAACGTTCGCCGTTATTTCTATTTAATCAATCAAAAGGAAATGAAGTTTTCTAAAGTACTTTATATTTGTATATATTCGTTTTTGGTATACCTCCACATATCAAACAGATGCGTCTGTAAGTACGACTTCCGTTGCTAATGCTAAATATTGAATTAAGTTGGTGGAAAACAAACGTAGTGTTAACTTGGAAACGTAGGAAATGGGTGCCACTGACTAGTTGGTTATTTAACAGTGAAATGCATTTCAGCGAGAGATCAAGAGCTATTACGAAACTCCAAATTTAAAAGATCACTACTCGTACCACTGAACAATAGACTATTACTTTTAATCAGAAACTACCTTGTGAATTTTTGTTCTTGTAACTTTTAATTTTTCTCGTATCTTATGTTATTTAAATTTGTAAAAGGATCTCCCTAGCAGATTGGTAAATGCGTACATTTTAGTATTGCCATAGTATTATGCTTTTAGATTGCCATTTGTATAGGTTAAACTTTGTGCCTTTCTGGTTTATTTTAATTAATTAACCGTGGCCATGGCAATTGCGATGGTCACGTTTTAACAAGTAAATGCACAAAACCGCTTGATGCTAATCATCGCCGTTTCTACGGATATAAGTAGATAATAGTATATCTAGTTAGTTGTCGTGTCATGATTACAATTATAAACATGCATAAACGAACAATGCGAATTATAGAGGAATTATCTTGGGTCACTACCTCCTTTCACAGTAAAGGAGGCAGCAAAGCTTTACTGATCAGAAATCAGCACAGGAAACGGATATCAGCATGTCGGGTAGAGGACAGATGGTTTAAAAATGGTTATGAAAATCATCAAAAGAGTAATTTTGTATTAAATCTTCCTAATTCCTGATAATATTTATTTCTCCTTGATTTGGTTATTTTAGGGGGCACTATTATACAGCGGTGATTCACGGACCACATTATGTAAAAGTTTTTGTACTTCCAGCTGAAATTTTTTTCTGAAAATTTTTATCTAGGCAATATATGGTTGGAGACCCTACTATCCAAATCAAACGGTTTCAAAATGACTGCTTTTCCGGTTATACGGGACATTGCTATCAAGTCTGTTATTTAAATAGGACATCCTATACCTACATTATTACATTTTTGAATCGGACGTATAAAATTCTAGTCTAAATTCATGTGGGACATAATAGGTAAAAAAAACACAGTTTCTGGGTTATTGAAGTTTCTTTAAAAAATTTGACAGATGAGGTCAATTAAAAAAAAGCATTACACAAATTGGTGTTTACAAATAGCTGATAGTGTTCTTTCGATATATCAAATCAGAATTGAGTTTCTTACCACAGGCGGTTCTCAAATTGTACACTGTTCTTCAAAACTTAAAACCACATTAAACATCGAAAATTTTAATGAAACAGCCCTGTATGTTATGACCTCTTTGTCTCCTAGATTAAATTACCTTTTTCGGCAACCGTCCGGGAAGTACCCACTTCCCGAACGCTTTTTCTTTGAGAAAGTAGCATTTCTCCGGCCTAGTCCGGGAAGTACGCACTTCCCGGACTAGGCCGGGAAGGAATCACATCGTTGTTGTCATTGTGAATATTAAAATCTTGGTAGGTATGATTTTGATAAATACAGTTGAACATTACCATAACAACGAAATAACGACTGACAGCTATCTGAAATGAAATTAGTTGACATTTTATACGGTCATCCCATACTCCACATAACAGATTATTCGTGAATTACAAAACAGGAAAATGTTCGATTCAGCCCGTTGGTATCCACAGTTTTGGGAATCTCGGATTAAGAATTGCAGAATTTTTAAATTTACCCAATCCTAAAAAGTACACCGGCCATAGCATGCGTCGAACTTCAGCGACAATATTTGCTGATAATGGTGGAAACATCACAAATTTGAAGAGACACGGTGGCTGGAAGTCTACCAATGTCGCTGAAGGATATATAGACAATTCACTAACAAACAAAATTAAAATTGCCAATACCATTCAAAAATTATTAGATGAAAACAATCAATATGAAACGGAATCTTTACCTTCTTGTTCTGACTACAAAAGGCATTTAAATATACCAAGCATTTCAAACAAATTAAATCCTTTCAATATTAGCAATTGCTCGAATTTTAATATAAATATTAATATAAATAAGAATTAGAATGTTTCTGTTAGTACCTATCTTATGTTCGAATTTCAATATGTAATACAAATAAGAATTAAAATGTTCGAAATTTTGTTCTACAAAGAAATATAATAAAGAAATGTGCCTCATTGATTTGTTATTCTACACGGTTGCCGAAAAAATAGTGTACGCAACACGTCCGAAAACAGTTTTTTTGGACTCGCAGACTTCCAGGACTCGCCTACGGCTCGTCCTACAATTTTGTCGACTCGTCCAAAAAACAGTATTTTCCGGAATTGTAACGTAAATTACTATTCCAGTGGCATATGAGCTGCCTATACCTATCTCTTCTACTTGCAATGGTATTTAAGATTTTAACTGAAATTAAATTCACGTAAATATTCTTAGTGTTTCGCATAGTAGCCTATTGAAATGACGGCTACTGATATTATTGTCTGCAACAGTTGTAATAGCTAACAAACGATCAGTTTTTATTATTTTTGGCGGTTAAACTGTAATGAAACTCCCGTTTCATTGCAATCAATTTAAATTTCGCTACCAAAACACTACTCTGACAATTCTGTTAATTTATATTATTAATTAATATATATTCTCAAATTGCCAGTGAAGACGAAAAATCCATATAAAATATCTCCTTTTGTCATTAAGAATTCGATAAATTAAATTGCGCAGCGTTAAACTGTAATGAAACTCCCGTTTCATTGGAATTAATTTAAATTTCGCTACCATAACACCACTCCGACAATCCTGTTAATTTATATGATTAATAAATATAGATTCTTAAATTGCCAGTGAAGACGAAAATCCAATACAAAATATCTCCTTTTGTCATTAAGAATTCGATAAATTAAATTCCGCAGCGTTATCAATTAGATTTCACGAATCAAATATACAAAATTTAGCACATTTTCAGTATAAAATTTTTACGTTCCCTGTGAGTTAAACAGATAGAATAAAAACTTCTAGAATAAACAATGATACCTAATTTTTACTATATAAAAGCAGACCGACAGGCCAAGTAAAGTCAGTTCCGTGCAGTCCGAGTTCCATACAGTCTGCGTCACGTTGAGTTAGTTTCCGTCTCATATCTTCCGAATAATCAAAAACTTGAAAAGTATTTTTCGCCGCGTGTTTTCCTGTTTAAGTAGAAAACCGTCAGATCCGCCCTTCCGTTATTATAACTTTGGTAAGAAATGCAACTTTTAATTTAACCTTTGATATTTACACTTTCTGGATTAGTTACGACCAAATTTATATAGCTGTCCCCCCAAGTTAATGCAGAAACAAATTATAATCTTATTTTTATTCTTCCGTGCTTCCACATATAGGTGCCCCTAATATCCAGTTTCATCCAAACAGAATTGACAGAGCGTTGCCGGTCCCGTATTTTTTTAAATTTATTTTACTTGGTCTAGGTACGCACCGAATAACCGAGAATTATAGTAACTATGGATGTTAATTGCACTTGTTGATATTAAATCCATACGTAAACATTTAATATAACTTTATTACTTCACTAACTTAATAAACTATATGATACATTTAACTATAATACACTTTATGATATAATAACAAGAGAGAGAGAGAGAGAGAGAATCTTCTCATGGCTTGGGTGTATTGTCCAATGGCACTGGAAGTGTGTCTCCATATCTTGACTTTCTGGCAGGGAATGCAAGTTTTAGACTAAAGAGATACATCGCGTTTCAATTTGGGCCATCAAAATCTATCCTGGACCAGATGTATTGAAGCTGATATGCCTGGGTGAGATAAATTGTGGATAGAATCGAAAATCTTTCGGCGAAATTTGAGCGGAATGAA
Organism: Tillus elongatus; assembly: GCA_964006375.1. Lineage (NCBI taxonomy): Eukaryota > Metazoa > Arthropoda > Insecta > Coleoptera > Cleridae > Tillus > Tillus elongatus. Next base: position 67,038,005 of record OZ023270.1, on the reverse strand, counting down.
TGGGCGAAGTTTCTTTGAAGAATAATCGCAAATAAGATTCAATCCGTTGTCAAGAGGCATATTTTGAAATTTGTATGAGGAAGATTTAGACTGCAGAAGGTGTTTGAGTTCCTCACAAGATGACTGAGCTTGCGCAATTTCTTGGAGTGACACAGTGGAAGAAAGTGAAATTGTTTCAATGCGAGATCAATAGTCTGCGGGAATGTTTGTAGGACCTGGTATATAGCGAATGTCTGTGGTAAATTGACCTAGGAATTCTAAATGTCGTAGTTGCCTTGGAGATGCTTTATCGACGCGTTGTTCAAAAGCGTATGTCAAAGGTTTGTGGTCCGTATAAATGGTGAAATGGCGACCTTCTAGGGTATATCTAAAGTATTTAACTGCCTGATAAGCAGCTAGAAGTTCGCGATCGTAGGTGCTGTAAGATTTTTGGGCTGAAGTAAGCTTTTTAGAGTAGAAACCTAGGGGTTCTAGTGTTTGATCACGTCGGGGTCACCAATATGGATGTTAATTGCACTTGTTGATATTAAATCCATACGTAAACATTTAATATAACTTTATTACTTCACTAACTGAATAAACTATATGATACATTTAACTATAATACACTTTATGATATAATAACAAATACAAAAGTACACGAGTACATAGCAGATAACTGACCGAGCGTGGAGGACGTGTGTTCACTGTAGCGGTTGGTAGCGAGGAGAGCGAGAGAGATCGCCTGGTGTCTCTTATATGCTGTAGTTCTTGACAGCTGGCTGTCGCATAACGTAACGCAACGTTTAACTGTCAAGAGTATTTATGCAGAAACATAGAGTAGTGTTGACGGAAACACTGCGGTCGGAACCACCGCCACAGTAACACTATGATTTCTTCTCGATTCTAGCTGTTTTGGTAATAAAACCTTAGTATTTCAGAACAATTGTGTACCGGGATCGGGGTGGCTCCCAGCTTCTAGTTAAATAACCTGTGAGTTCGAAAGACTATATATATTTTCCGCTGCGTTCTTCTGGAACTTTTTAACTTTATTTGCGGAAATTAATAAAATTGTACTTTGTGAAACAACAAAGCTATTTTAATGAAATATGGCACTTTGTTTGTATTATATAGGTTATATATTGCCAACCAAATAAGTCCTTCTTTTTAAACCAAGACATATTTGTCATTAAAAACATTTTGACGAAAATTTGCTACCATAATGCATTTGCTGCGTCCAGACTTTTTTTATTGTCTTAATCTGGTTTTTTAAATATTTTCAAAACTAGAAGAGATAGGTATAGGGGATTATATACCACTAGAAAGGTCAAACTTAATCCAGGAGACAATGAGGTCATAACATACCGGGTGTTTTATTTTAAATTTTACACTTGTATGGTTTCAAGGTTGGAAAAACAGTGTACAATTTGCGAACAGCCTGTGTTAAGAAATGAAATTCTGATTTGATATCTTAAAAGAGAACTATTAGCTGTTTGTATGTACCAATTTGTGTATTATGTTGTTGCCTAAATGGGCTAGATACAGTTTTTTTTTAAATTGACCCCATCTCTCAAATTTTTTGAAGAAACTTGAACAACTCAAAAACTACTGTTTTTTGCCTATGATGTTCCATGTGAATTTAGACCAGAATTGTACGTGGGGTTCAAAAATATAATCATATATAATAGGGCGTTCCAATTAAAATAATTAGTTGGTGCCGACTTCCGGTATAACCGGAAGATCAGCCAATTTTGAAGCTACTTCATTTGGACAGATATCCAGCCATAATGGTTAAATCCACAAAAAAAAATTGGCTAGGATTCTACAAAAACTTTTAACCAACGGTTTCCACTAATCACGCTCTATATCCACTAACTGAGCTTAATTTTCTATTGCCAGTTCCTATCGCATTAAAATTAAGTGGATTATCAACTAATTCAATCAGAATGATGTTTCTAAGTTGATTATCATTTTCATAATCCGTGTTCGATTCTAAAACTTTTTGATTTGGGGCTATAACACTAAGTGAAGATTGGAACCTGTGATGAGGACGGATAAGTACATTTGTAGAAAACCAGATCACCACAATACATCTTTTTAAAGACCTGACGATCGTTTTACTAACAAAGTTAGCGTCCTCAGAGGATGAAAAAAATTTCAAAGATGTGTTGTGATTTGGATTTCTCCAAATCTACTTATATGGGGTTATAACTGCAAACTATAGCGCAAAATTTTAATCTGACAGACCAATGTCAAAATACTAATTGAAGTCAACAGTTCGTTTAAATTTCCAACGCTGAATAATTGTGTTGGTAGTAATCAGTCAGCAGATGAGCGCTTAAACTTAGCTGTTGCTAGCTGGTAACCGCAACCATCGGGCCATTAGTACATAGAGAAACCTTGAAATTCGTGTCTAGTGTCTATGCTAAAATTATTTTGAAGAATCACAACGTTTAACGTTTACGTTAACTGACAGTTTGACGTTTATGACTTTTTGATGTGGTTATTTGATTTCTGTTTCTGTGATGTAACTAGTTAATTTTATTCCGATTTTTATACTTTAAAAATGATCAAGGATGTTCACAAGAATGGTATAGTTAAGTTTTCTTGCTAAAGTGTCGAACGAGGTGTATAATTAAAAGGATCACTAAATTATGTAATAATTATAAAGGTTTATAACTTTCTAACCTATAAAATGAACATCGGTTCTTGTGCTCGTCTCGCAAAACAGCAAGTGAGAAATATATATGTTAGTTCCATAGCATGTAATAGGAAAACGTCCCATTATGATTCCCTTGGAATTACACCAAAGGCGACACAAGCTGATGTTAAATCTGCATATTATGAGCTGTCAAAAGTTTATCACCCCGATAGAAACAAGGGAAGTGGTGAAGGTGAAGCAGCTCAGAAATTTAGGGATATCAGTGAAGCTTACGAAGTTTTAGGCAATGTGAAATCCCGTAAATTATACGACAAAGGTAAGACTTTTTGTTTTTCAATTCTGGTAAATATTGCAACTAGAGACATGTAAACCGCAGGTTTACACATTGAAAGCTATGACAGTGTTCCATTTAGAAAAGAAAAAATGATTAGCAATGCTAAGCTAATAAAGTTGCAAAAGTTTGTATTGTTTTTCATCACAAGAAAGGTCTAATTTGTCCTTATTAAATACAGATATGGAGGCTTATCTCTGTAGTTCCCTGATTCTTGATGCTCACTTTTATTTCTTAGCTTCTTTGCTATCAACAAGTGTAATAATTTGTATGTCATAAAGTTATGGACTAGTGTTGCCGAGATTATCAGTGGGTGGGGCGGATATCTAGCAGTACCATCGAATCAGGTTGATCTGGTCCAAACACTGAATTTACCGATTCGCCTGAATTAGGCTTTTAATCCAGACAGTGTTAAAAAAACATTTTAGTAGGTCAGAATAAAAATGATAAGATGTTTTCTCATGGTTGATGTTTAACACGTTGAGCGCCACGTGGCTACCAGCGGATATTTCATCTTTTGGTTCAGAGACTGTGTGCCCACTGGTGGGCACTTGCAAGGCTTACTTTTTAAGTCTGAATGCTCACCAGTGGCCACGATATACATTATTTCTCCTATAGAGGGTTATTTTATGGTCCCAGGGGTAAGTTTGTTTGTATTTAGATTGGGCAGAATATCAAGGATAAGGTCCATAAAACAACTATTAAAAAGTAACTTTTTTTTTTTTAAGTGAAGGAAATGATTGTAATTCAAAATCTAGTTTTATTTATGATGAATCTGGAAGCACATAATACACATGGGAGTGTTGTCACAGCCCTCTAATATTGTGTTGACTTTTTTACTATGTTTTCGGGCAAAAGCAATGCCTTTTGCAGAACCGAATTTTTCGTAAGAAAGACAACACCTCTTCCTTGTATCTCTTTTCTGTCCTTCAACTTTCCTGAGCTTGTGACCCGTTTTACGTGACATAGAGACGTTGCTTGTTGATAATGAAGGTTAAGTTAAAGTTGTACTGCTCTAGAAGGTCCTGTTGCTGAAGTGGAGGGTCGGTTCTGAAGAAGTATACTAGACTGGGATTTTCTGATTTGACCGATTTGCTTATGATTCTCTCTCTGAATTTGGTTATTTGCATGTTTGTTGTTTATTTTGTTATATAGATGGAGAGTATTTGTAAATGTTGTTGCAGTTATCCAATGGAAAATAATTATCTCCCACTGTTTTACAGTGTGCCTTACATAGGGAGAATAGGTAGCCATTTGATCAGACAAGTCAATATGACTTTCCTTTATTATAGTCTAAAATTATGTTTGATTTTACAAAATTATATCCTCTGTGATGATATTACAAGAAAATAATATTGTAAGTTATTTTGATGTATTTTTTATAGTTTTATATATTTTTTTTACGTGACCACCGGTGGTCATGCTGTCCTATCTGAATTTGCTGGTTACGACCCCATGCCCACCAGAGGACACTTAAAAAAATACATACAACTATAAAAAAATCTATCAAAATAACTTACAATATTATTTTCTTTGTTATATTTAATGAGTATTAAAAAATTGTCTGGTCCCAGTATCACATCTTTAGATGCAAGTGTGACGCTTAACATGTTAAAAAGAAAACAGCAGAAAATATAGTTATTTTTTATCTGGAAATCCAAATGATGTAGATTACAGAATTACAAAAACACAGGTTCATCACATAGTTTTTAGTTTCAATAGTCAAAACTTAGCTTTTTTAAATTGTAGTGAATAAAGAGTAGCTTTTCTGCATTCTCTGATGTTAATCTGGACATAGAGATCAATATAGATATTGCCAATTTTGGAAAACAATCACTCAGAATACGCTACTGGCTAAGCTAAGTAAAAACCGGTAAACACTTTCTAGCAACATTACTTATAGCATGAAATGTTTTCTGGTGATCACACCACTACACAATGGACCACATTAGTAAGGTTAGGAAATTTCTTTTCTGTCGGTTCATAGTTTAAATTTATTAGCATTGCTGTTATATGGGAGTTATAGTTTCATCACCTATATAGTTGAATTAAGCAATTCTTATACTTGAAACGACCAGGCTGGAAAGTTTGATGTTTTAACTATCAATTTCCAATTTTAGAATTTAAAATAATGGGTTTTATTACGAAATATCAAAAATTGAAGAATTGAACCGCGTTGTGTAGGTCGATGATTACTGGTTGACATTTCAACTTCCAACATCATGAATGTCATTTAACCTCCAAATTTGGGTGGCTTTGCAAAGCTTGGAGCTTCTTTGTCAACGTACAAGTGAAACAAAATAACTGAAAAAATCTGTCTAAGATGACAACCTTTTTAGGAGCAATTTGGAAACTAGAATTTTTGCCTTGTATTTAAGCAGATGCTGGTAAGACAGATTCACAAATCAGTAGATTACCATGACCCTGGAAATAAAAGACCTATACATATCTCTAATTATGATTTATTCAAAAATATTAAGAAGGGTCTTGAATTCTAGAATAGTTGATTTTGTGACTAAAACATTTAAATTTGATGAACATCAGTTTGTGTTTAAAAAAAGTAATAGTACACAAATGGCAGCTGTTGAAGTCATAGAGTTTATCATTACAAATCTTGACCAAAATAAATATGTGCTGGGAATGTTTGTAGATTTAAAAAAGCATTCGACACAGTTAATCATAGCATTCTATTAAACAAACTGTTTAATATCGGAATTGTGGCATTGCGCATAAACTTATATCTGGTTATCTATTTGGCAGAAGGCAAACAACTGTTGTAAATAGTAAAAGAACCGCCTCAAAAATTGCAAAAGGTGTCCCACAGGGATCTGTACTTGGACCAATTTTGTATTTGTTGTATGTACAGAATCTATCATTAGCAAAATTAAAGGCTACATACATAACCTTAGCAGATGACACATGCTGTTGTATTCACACGACTCCCAGGATTCATTGGAAAAAAATAGTGAATGATAACTTGGATACATATTAGAGGTGGTTGTTAACTAATAACTTGAAAATAAACTTAGATAAAACAGTGTACATAACATTTGCAGAACAAAGGTAAATACATAAAAGATATGAATATTAATATAAACAATCAAAAAAATTAAACATGTAAATAGCCATAAGTACCTTGAATTAACAATAGACAATGCGTTGAATTTTGGCGGGCACTTAAATAATGTAAGGAAAACAAATCTAATCTGACTGGAGGTTTTAGAAGGTGTGGATATTATTTAACAGAAAGATTGAACAGACTAATATGTAATTTATTTATAGAATGAGATATATGTTGATTGTTCGGGCGTCTGCGCCAAAGGTGAAATTACCACAATTGCAGAGAACACAAAACCGGCTACTAAAGATATTATATGGTTTTAACTGGTTTTATCCCACTAAATGTTTGTGCAAAACATTAAACTTCTTACAAATTCACAACCTTATAAAGCTGGAAGAATGTAAATTAACGTATAAAATACGGAATAATAAAATAAAAACGAAAATTAAAGTGGCAAGGAGTGGTACATATGTATTCAACAAGGCAACAAGCAGACCCACGTGTAGTAGCATCAAGAACAAATATAAAACCCAACAGTGTGATTACGAGGAGCATACATCAGATGTAAAGATTCACAATGAACCTAAAAATACATTTATTAAATGGACAAAACAGTTTCCTGTTATAGAGTGTATTGTTTTTAAAGTACCTATTTGACATTGATATAATTTAAGTAAGTAAACTCAAAATCATATGTTATTAATTGTAGAACTTGTTACCTGTGCAGATGTGTTGTTTTGAGTTCATAAATAAAGAATACTGAAAAGAAAAAACAATGTGTCTCAGCCTCAGGGAACGTGTTAACTATGTTTGCTCTGCTCTCCCTCAATAAGTGAATTCTTGTGTTTTGCAATCCCCAGCTATTTGTTAACATTGTAATTTTATCAACTATCGCAAGTCCAGTATGACTTCCTGTATGTTGCCAATCCTACCTATTTTTTAATAGACCTACTGCTTAAATTAGCTTAAATTCTGCGATTTGTGCTTCAGTTTGCAGATATTTTCCTTGTCTTCTCAATTTTGAAATTGCAGATATACAACCAAACATATTACATTATACATTTAGAAGAAATGCAATTTATAGCAGCTATAGGAAAAATTACAGAAAGAAAATAGTTGAAAAAAAGAAACTCAGCTACGATAGCTATATATTGAGTTCGAGTAACAAAATCAGGGCGGGCTGGCGCATAATTAATTTTGAATGTAACAGAGAAGATAGTTATTTGTCGCCTACTACAATTACGGCCACTGATTTCAATTATTTCTTTAGTGGCATAGCGGACAGGATTGTCAACTCCCTGCCCCCTTCCGATGTGGATTTCACAGAGTTTTTGAATTGCGTTCCTAAACCTCAATGTTGTTTTGAGCTGGGGGCTGGTTTTTGAGGGGTAAGTACTTGAGGCGATACTAAGATTGAGTGATTCAAGCTGCACGGATGTATATGATGTTAATAGCAAGTTGATAAAGTGCTCAACGGATTATCTTGTTGAGGCATTAACATTATTGTTGAATGCTTCTTTTGAGAGGGGTATTTTTCCAGAGGGTTTTACATATTCAAAGTCAATTCCCCTACATAAGAAGGGAGACCTTAATGAGCTGGATAATTACAGGTCTTTGGCAATTGTGCTCATGTTTGCTAAGGTGATGGAGATCATTATCAAGGACAGGCTTGCTGATTACTTTGAGAGAAATTCCTTACTCAATCCTAACCAGTTTGGTTTTCGTTGCGGTCGTTCTGCAACCCACGCTGTGCTGAGGGTGGTGGGTGGCCTTGAGAGACGAGAGCTTCAGCTGTGCTGTTGTGCAATCTCTCGAAGGCTTTTGGCTGCGTGTCTCACTCAATACTGTTGAGGAAGTTGGAGTTTCGGGGGGTGCTATTAGATTTTTTGAGTCGTATCTTAGTCACAGACGGCAGGCTGTTCCGATGGCGAATGGGGGAAGCACGGAATTTAGGTTGGTTGGGCATGGTGTACCCCAGGGTTCGGTTTTGTCACTACTTTTATTTATTATTTACATTAATGTCTGTATTACTACATGATGCCATTTAAGACTATTTGCTATGCCGACGACACCACATTTATTAGTTCGCACAAAAACACTATCGATGTGACTGACTCAATTGGAGAGGCGACTTGTTCGGTTGAGCTGTGGTTCATTAGTAACAGACTCAAGCTCAACTCTGATAAGACACAGCAGCTTATTGTTTCTTCAAATCATAACATAGCAGGTGATGAACTGGTGGGATTGTTGGGTTTGACTTTGGATGATGACCTGAATTGGTGCCTCACGTTGAGCAATTAGGGAACAAACTTTTTGCTACTTTATATCTGTTATGTAAATTGAAGCCTCTAGTGAGCCCATATGTGTTGAGGGCGGCATATTTTTCATTGTTTAACTCTAGATTACTCTCTAGAGTTACAGTGTTATTTAATGGGGTAATTCTACCCACTTCATAGCCATTTTTAGACTTCAGAAGCAGGCTATCCGGCTGTTGGAGGGTGTTGGTCCCAGGGAGCATTGTCAGCCTCTATTTGTGAAGCATGGGATAATGCCTCCTCCTTCGATGTATATCTATGCCACCCTTCTGAGGGTACATGAGACAGCAGGAAATTATTTTTTGCGGAGTGATATTCACACGTATAACACACTTAATGCCAGTCCACTATCGGTTCCACGTTGTCGTCTAGCTATGCCTTCCAGAAACTCGGTGGAAGTGGATCTATATAATCGTTTACCAGGGAAGATTAGGGCTGTTAACTTGGAAACCTTCAAGTATATAATCAAGTCATTTATTCTGCAGCATTGTTTTTACTCCATCAACGAATATGCTGATGTGACTATGCCAGTGTTCTGATCTGGACTGATGGTTTTTTTTTTAACTGTGCTTTGACTGCTGGTTAATTGTGTTTGTTGTTGGGATAGATTAATTTTAGGCGTTTTTGAATTTGTATTGACATGACTCGTTTTAACATGTATATTGACTTACTGTAAACATAAACTAATTATGTAACATGGCCAATATATTATCTATCTATCTATAAATCAATTCGGTCCGGCACCTGGCCGGATGATCTTGTTTCGGTGATCTGGCAAAATCCCGATTCGTTACATCGCTAGTCTGGGCACAATATACTCAATGGGTGGACTTTACTTAATTAAAAATTCATCAAGTCTCTACATATCTGTATTTATAATTAAAAATACTGTAAGAATAATCCGTTTTATAAGTTGCAATATTTGCCAAATAAATTACAAAAGCTCCTTCTGAATGTTACCTTCAGAGTACCATAATCTCTTTTAGGTATGGCTATAGGAACCAACTTAGGATCGACTGCTGCATCATCAGACCGTATGCACAAATTCTACGAAGAACGGGAAAAACGAACACGACCCTCCACATCAGGAGGTAGACAACCAATATATGATTTTGATGAATGGTCTCGTATGCACTATGGGGCTACTTTTGCACGAGACATGGAGAACAAAAGACGAAAACGCATGATGGAAAAGAGAGAGGTGGATTTTAAGAACACAGACAAAATGGAAAGGTTTATCATGGTTGTAGGAGTTTTATTGGCCTTATGTATGTATGGATTTTTTGTCGATGACGATTTTGACAGAGTAGAAGTTGTAGGTAACAGTATAGTTCGAGTACCACCAGATTAGGTGATTATTAGAAAGTTTGAATAGGGACTAGGAAATTGTAAATAAATAGTTTTCATAATTATATTTTTTGAATGAGTTCTTGAATAGGTCTTTTGTTCTTATCTTTGTAATATGCTCTGCACTGAAGTTAAAGAAGAATGAAGGCTATACAGCTTTAATTATTGTCAGTTTTTAACTAATGATGAAACCCCAAAAATGTATTTTGTTTTATTATGTTAAGTAAATATATAGCAGTGGCTCTCAAAGTGTGGTTTGGGACCCCCTAGGGGTGTATAAAAGAAATTTCCAAATGTTTATTACAAAACATATAAAGTGAGACATTCTACTAGACTACTTATTTGAGAAGAAGATAAATTTATTGTTGTTTAGTATATTTCTGTACTTATTGGTAATGATATTAAAAATGAAAATATTTGGATTTTCATTTTTTCAATATAATTTTTCTTTTTGTATCAACAAGTGTTTTTTTCATTTTAGTGGCAAATTACTAAGGTGGTATGATCATCAATATTTGTAAATAAAATGTATTTAGAATAAAATAGTCAAATTAACTGTTAAACTATTAACATTACCACCAACTGTTTTGTGTTTGTTCATAAAATAAGCGATGCTATAAAAATTTGATGTAAAAATTAATTCAACCATTAAAAGTGCAGGGGAGAGTGTTCTACAGTGAAACATTTTTTTCATTTCTGTATTCAAAAATACAACTCATTCCAAAAATTGAGATTAGGTGAATGTATCGAGACAGTATAGATTAACCTTTGATACCAAGTACAAAATATGGTGATACATACTGGTATTTTCAAATTAGATAATTTTCAAGAAATATTCCATTGTGTTTCACCTACACAGTAGGGTACTATATAACACAGATGTGTTAAAGAAAATCCTTAACGGAGTTCGATGTTGTTGAAACCTATTTCGAAGGAAAGCAAATCCACTTGCCGTTTGGTCCTTCCATGCTTATTTAGTTTTGCGAAGATAATTTTGATGACAACTGTCGAAATATCAGGCACTATTGGCAAAACAAATTTATCAGCTATCTTTGTTTGCCTTCTATAAAATTAAACTTCCAAGTCACCCTTTTCATCTTTACTTCGCAAGATTTGACGTATATAATAAGCTTTTTTCTCGGTTATCTCTTTAATTTTGAATTCTACCAAAACAAAATCTCCAACTGGGGAGCAAAGAAGATTTTGGAATGCATTTGGATCCACTTCAGGAATCCAGTCCTCCATTTCTGAATGTAATAACAGGGCGTCATCATTTTCATCTGATGATTCTTCTAGTTTTCTTATAGCGCCACGGCTTTCTTTTATTTTGCTCTTTCTCTATGATATTTTTCTCGGGGGTATCTGTTGCAGTCATACTTTTTCCTTTCCTTCCCTTTCCATTCAGCAGCTTTAGGATAACTTCTAAACTGTTCAGATGAAACAAATTCTTGTTTTCATCTGGCCGCCTGGTTGTCTTCACGTTCGTTGTCGAGGTTTCTTGGGAATCTACAGCAGGTCAGTATGTAACAGCAGAAGACATGAAATCACTCTCGTTAAATATGTTTCTATCTAACGGAAATATTCCACCTCCTCTGAAGCCTGATTTTATATCAGTTGGCGTCATTGAGCGATCATAAGCGGTTCCAACACATTCTGCAACTTGATATATGGTCATTGCATTCCTGGATGATGGAGGAGCCAACTGCCTACTGCACAATTATAATACGCTTTGAAAGAGGCAAAAACGCACATCCAGCGGCTCCAATCTATGACTACAATGGTGTGGTAGAGTTAATATTGTAACACCATTCTCTTGAGCTTTATCTATTGTAGCTAGACAAATGTGGCTCTCATGGTTGTCCATTATCAAGAGCGTAGGATTATCTCTACTTGACAATGTAAATTTTACAAAATGATCGATAAGTTGGGGAAATATTTAGGTACACATCCACCCAGAAGTATTAGCAAGGCCCAGCATGCCATTATAAGCACGTAAATTTTAAAATTCCTGCATGGAAAAACCATCACGGGTGGCAGTGTTGTTCCTGGAGCATTGACTAGTAGTCACATTTTGCCCTCGCTTGCTGCTTGTGCATTTATTACTTGCTTTATTTCTTTTCCAGCAATCTTTTTTTTTGGATTCTGGACAGTTGTGGTTAATGAATCATCTAACTTATATACTCGTGAACCATTACAAAATTTCTGACTTCGACAATAAACTGCTTCCAACTTGCTGAATGTCAATACATTATGGGGATTGAATGATGTCATTCTAGATAAGCTGCATCCCTCAGGGGGATGGATACTAATATTCGAATAACCCCTGAATCATAACAAACCTGCTTCTTTCTTCCTTACCCAGTTTTCGGGAATTTTCATCTTATTTCTTATGGCCATCTCATAGGCCAATGTTCTGCATTATATCACTGTCAAGCCATAACCCAATCTTGACAGTGAGAATATATTCGACTAATTCCTTTTCTTATCCTTTATTAAAAATATGTCTTGAATTATATTTAGACATAAGCCTTATCTGTTAAGTGAATTATGTTTCTGCTTTCTTACATAGAGAAAAATTGTAGCAAAGGGAATGCCTGTCCTTTCAGAAATTTTTCTTAAGCTCACGCTACTAATATTATACAAATTAATAACATTTTTCGTCGCCTCTGCTGTGATTGAGCCCATAGCAGTCTTTTGTATATGATTTCCTGCCATCTGCAAAGCAATGAATATCAGAAGATGCATGGTGCACAATTAAACATGGGTGAGGTAGACTGAAACAGGCTGGTCCACAGTGAAACAGTCATGTTTCACTGTGGACCATGTATAACCCTCGAACAAAAAAATCCATTACAACTAAACATCAAATCATTCAAAACATTTCAAAGGTTACTTACATTATAAACTATCAGGGCTTTCGCCTATAATATGAATTGTTTGAAAATATACAAATCCAATTTAGAAATCGCCTATGGAAAAGCATGTGGAAAGGAATTTGAACACTTTTAACCGAGTTGGACTGCACCACAGACTATACTGCCGCCGAAAAGATGACACATTCCGAATTGACAATTAGAATGTTAATTGAACTTTTATTCACGAGATGGCGGATGATATATATTCAAGCCTTATATTTTAAACCAGAATGTTTCACTGTGGAACATGTGTATCACTGCGGAACACTCTCCTCTATACTACCTAATAATAATAAATGTGGAACAATTTAAAATAATTTCTTTACGCTGAACTGAATTTCTTTTATATCGTCAAAAAAATGATTGGAATGCTTTGACATGTTTTTCTAAAAACTCTCGGTTTCAGCTTTCATTTGCATGTACTAAATAAAATATAAAGTATTCTTTTAAGTATTTCACTTTTATTGTTGGTCAGTATAGTTTTGATTATCATCATCCATTTAAGGGCAAAATATTTAATATAAAAGATGTTGATATCATTTTATCAATTTTCAGTGTTTAAAACATGAAATCCTTGTGAAAAATTGTGATTGGTGTGGAGAGAAATGAAGTTAACTTTATATGAGCGATGTATAGTTTGTTTATTAAAATTTGTTGTATGATTTTATGTGTATATACTGTATAAAATACATATATCTATTTATTTTTGCCAAAATTTTGTTTTTTATTATTGCATTAAGAGAATAGTTTTTCTACTGCAACAGCATGGGTTTTGAAACCCATTTACTCCACCCATATACAGGGTGAACCTCCGGTAACTGCATCGATTGATTATAGGAAACCCATCATCTGGAAAAATCTCAAAATTTGGTACTGTACCAATGCAATTGGGAGACACTCCGCTAAAATATTTTCAGCATAGTGGTATTTCTGGTTATACTGGAAGTAGATGTCAACTTTCTTATTTCAAATTGGACACCCAGTATGTTATGACATTTTAAGATTATGCTTAAAATTCTGAATAATTTTTGTGTACAATGTCAAATACCTTTCCTGAGATATTCGAACTTTTATGTCAAAATTGACGTTTTCTGACCGGAACATATTGATATTTTTCTCTCATACACACGACATAATTATTTATTTTGGATTGCTTTCCATGTAGATAAGAACGTAGTATAACAGTTTTTGAATGAAATTATTGAATTTATTGATGCAGAGATTTCGAAAAAGAAGTACCAAAATTAAGATGAAGAAACTGCTAAAACTTAAGTTTTTCAAAAGACAAACTGCTATTTTGATTATTTAAGCTTATCTACATTAAAAACCACGAACGTTTTGTATCAGGTTTTTTATTCAAATAAACGTTACTTTTTTAAATATTATCAATTTTCTATCCTTCTATATCATCAATAGGTGTGGAAGTATGGCATTGGCGACAAAAATTTTCAATTTTTTTTTTTTCGCTTAAAGTATCAAAACATATAGAATATGATTTGGGAATGAATTTTTTTTTGTGTTTGTCAGTCTGTATGTATTTGTAGCCACGATAACTTTAGAACGATTTGAGATATCTTCTTCAAATTGGGTATACAGTTAGCACCCGATAAACAAACAGTTCGGATTGTTTTTGGGTAAAATCGCTCCAGGGGGTAGGGGATTAATGGGGGTGAATTAGTGAAAATTGGCATTTGTTCATTAAAACTTGGGTAATATAACGTTTTAGGGTTTGTTTATTAGGAAACATTCAATTTCAACAAATATCTGGTATTCTGACAGAAATTTCGAATTTTTTTTTCTAAAACGGCGTAAAAAGTCTCAAAACATATAGAAAACTCAATTCTGGAACGAAAATTGTTTTATCTGTCAGCCTGTACATCTATTAATAGGCGCAATAACTTTCAAACGAATTGAAATATCATGTTCAAATTTGATATCCAGTTAGCACCAGACAAGGGAACGCTTCGAATTGTTTTTGGGTACGATCCCTTTAGGGGGTATTGGATAAATTATTATTATTAATCGCCTTTATTAAATACAATAAAAAACAAGAAATTACTACAAATGAATTAAAATACACAACTCAAGCTAATCTAAGCTATAAGCTAAGGTGGAACCCCATGGCGAAGTCTAGTCCTTGGCTAATCTACTCAACCATAAGGTTTCCTCATGCAATAGTGCAACATGAGCAGGTATACGATCCACCACAATACAATACCAACCACACTCACATCGCAAGCAGTAGCCTTTACAAATTAAGAAAGTATTATTAGTACTACTAATACTGCTCACATTGTTCGCATTATCTATACCACTAATATTGCTGGGAGAGCAAATACCTCTTAAATGTGTTCTTGAATGCATTGTCGGTGAGACTCAAATATGCACGAGGTAACGAATTATAAAGTTCAACAGCATTATAAATAAAAGTCCTTTTGAACATAGCTGTCCGATGACGCGGAATCGTTAACCGATATGGGTACCGAATATTGACGTCATGGGCCCCACCTCTGGAGGAGATTTTTTCCTTCAGAGAAGATGGTGATGAGTGACCATTAATCAAGGCCAAAACAAAATTTCCAAAATGTAGTTTTCTTCTATCAGCCATTCTTAACCAACCCAACTCCCTATAAGTATGTGAAATATGATCCCTACCACGCAATCCAAATATAAATCTCAAACACGAAATCTGAACTACCTGTATGCGATTCCTATCCCTCACATCAATGCAATGTCCGTAAACCAGATCACAGTAATTAAAACTAGACAGCACAAGTGCCTCACAAAGGTTTTTACGTAATTGTGTGTTTAATATATGCCTGTTACTGTACAATAATTTTAATGAAATAAAGCTCCTCTGAAGCATCCTTTTTACATGCTGCCTAAACCTAAGGTCCGTATCGAGAGTAATACCCAAGTTCACGGCGGACCGTACAAAATCAAGACTGGTACCATCAATCATAATATTCAACATGTTCATAGAGATGCTCACATCTCTCTTGCTACCAAATATCATCACTTTCGATTTAAGAGGATTAAGTTTCAAGCCATGCCCCTCCGAAAGGTCTCTCAACCGCAGCAGCTCGGAGTTAATGACCTCTGACGCATGAAGAAAATCTATGTTATCAAAATCAAACTGTAGCTGTGTATCGTCAGCAAAGGCTTGAACTCGACAGTGCTCAAGAGACTGCAGTATGCTAGATATATACACCAAAACCAGTAGAGGTCCCAAAACGGAGCCCTGTGGTACACTCGAAAGAATGGTCACCCCATCAGACCATCTGCCATTAGAAAACATCAACTGCGAGCGGTTATCAAGATAAGACTCGATCAGTCCATGAGAATCATTAGAGAAGCCATAATATCTTAACTTAGACAACAAGACCCCGAGATTTACAGTATCGAACGCCTTTGAGTAGTCAAGCAGCACAAAAAGAGAACACACCCTTATCAACTGCAGACATACTGTCAACAACGTTGATGAATGCCACAAATGTATTAAAGCCACTCTGAAAGCCACACTGTGTGTGAGGCAGTATATTGTTATCATTAACGTAGCTGTATGATTGCTTATACAGAACCTTTTAAAAGATCTTAGAGAGCACGGGCAGTATACTGACAATGCGAAGATCAGAAAAGTCACTCAGCATTGAATTATTTGCTAGCGGTATATCTAGTGAAGTCTTCCAGGAGCATGGGAAATAACTAGTTTCAATACAGCAGTTGATAATGTGAGTAACATAGACATCAATAAATGGACTACAGTACCTTATCATCGCCGCAGATATCTTGTCAATTCCATAAGCATTAGATTTAATGCTATTAAGAGCTTTATTAACTTCATCAACAGTTGGCAGAGCAAAATTGAACCTGCTGTCAGTATTGTGAACATAGCTACCGTAATAATTAGCAAGTTCGCTACAGTCCATTGTGTTTTGTACATATGTGCTAAAGTACCGTCCGATTTCACCCGGATCCGACAGATGCTCAGGCAAAGCAACCCTCGGTTTTGCTGATACGCTCATATCACTCAAGCCACGCCAGAGCTGGCGAAAATCTCCCCGGACACGCAAGGAATCAAGATAGTCGCGTTTACCGCACCTGACCATCGCCACCACTGTGTTTCTCAACCTTTTATATTTCTCCTAATCGTAACCATTCCCCGATCTCTTAAATTCATGGAGCGCTGTATCTCTGAGTTTCGTATGAAACCTTATATTATTAGAGAGCCACAGAGCTCTGGGTCTGGTCATTTTAACCTGTCTCAAAGGAGCATGGATGTCAAACAACTGCAATATAAAAGTGTTAAACATTTCAATCTTCATCTCAATGCTAGGTTCAATGACTGCAAATCACGAATAAATAATATATAATCAAAGTTTCGAAAATCTCGGTAAGTCACAATCTTAGGTTGGAAAGGCATCTTTTGAGTTTTCACCACACAAAAAACAGCATGATGGTCGGATATACTGTCTGCCGATATGCAGCCAGTCTCGACCACAATATTTTTATTAGTAATAAATATAGGGTCCAATAGAGTGCTAGTAGTATTGGAAATCCTAGTAGGCTCATTAATAAGTTGAGTAAAGTTATAACAATCAAAACAATCAGATAAAGGGTTACCGACATTGAGCAGATTAACGTTAAAGTCGTCAGCACATATAAGCTCATGAACCCTGGGATAAACCACACCACCAAATGAGGGGTGATTTGGTGAAAATTGACATTATAACGTTTCAGAAGCTTACGAGTACAGGAATACGAATATTTTGTTTGTAGTCAAGTCACGGACCCTAAATTCATTTCATGAGAATGTCTTTCTGAGGAGAGTAGATTATCACAGCTATGTGGAAGTTATGATTCAATTTGCACCACTATTTTTCTATTTTACAATAGTGGCCATTTGGTCTCGCTTTAGTAGGTCACGATGATGTTTAGAATACAACTGTCAGACAGGTGCTAAATTAATTTTCAATTGCTTCGAAGAATCATGCTAGGACTTTTAAATTATACTAATGACGATTATTTAAATTTATTTATCATTTTTGGGCAATATAACAAAGTTTTTTCAGAGCATCTGAAACAGTTGCGAACCGCTATCCAAAAAACCGCAACCAACACCCAATACAGTTAAATGAATTATTGAAAACTTCAGAAATTTTGGATGTCAGAACAAAAATGCGAGAAGTAAGTTGTAAACAATGAAAATACTGAAATTACAATTTTGAGATATTTTACCTCATATCTGACAAAAGTACAAAGGAAGTAAAAAATGATAAAGAGTTACATACATTATTTGAGTAAGTAAATGTTCAAATTGGCGTCCTTGAACTTCCAGATATCTTTAGCATCTACACAGCAATTCTTCATGGGAGGCACTACTAATTGACAGGGGATTGAGATTTTCAAATGCTGTTCTGACTTGCACCATGCAGTCGTCCGTGGTGGTTAATGCGGTGTTGTAAACTTCATTTTTTATTGTACCCCTTGTTGCGGACCAATGATGTCCACTTGAATATCTTGCTGGTTCGTGTAAATTAGTGGACTGTATTTCTTGTTGTTTGAACACTCTTTAATATATTGAACTAATAATTTACAAATGATACACTTAATACTATGATAATACTGTTCTACACCTTGGCATGTTGTTCTCTTGGATTCTGATCGATGAATGCGTACTAGGAAAAAGAATACTCTCCGACTCTCATACTAGATGTCCATTCTACCTGAAGTACCCCATCTTCTTGTGGTTAGGTCTGCCGTCGGCTGACGTCTCGAGCGTTGACATCCCATATGAAATAGTCCAGTACTCTCAAATCTGGGAAGCAAGTGGCCAAAAATAGGTCAACTGTTGGCTATCCATTGATCATTAAATAAGTCTTGGAGATAATTATTGAATAAATAGCTGTTATGTAGAGGTGCTATGTCATGTTGATAGAATAGTTTTCTATAATCACCCAGCGGCATGTTATCTAAATAGTCAACTTCAAAATTGCATGAGATGTTGAGATAGCGCTTACCTATAAGTTAATAAAAGTATTTTATTATTGGAAACATATAAAAAATGTTTAACTTACTGCTCAAATTTTCCTGATAGAATTGTAGAGGCATGATGCAGTCGTTTCTTAAGGCACAGCAAACGTTAAATTGCCAGGACTCTTGAAAATTACATTCTCTAAATGGATGCAAATTTGAGTCACTCCAAGAAAGTGAAGTGCGCCCATTGAAATTCCATTCTTTGTAAATCTGACTTCGTCAGTCCAAATCTATTATCCAAGAAAAAATCGTTTTCCTGTGACCAAATGAACAAGAATTAATGCTGTACTATAGAAATACTTTATTACATTGCCCAAACATGATAAATAAAGGTAAATAATGGTTATTTGTATAATTTAAACGTCCTCTCATGATTGTTTGAAGTAATTAAAAAGTTCGAGACGAAGCAAGTGCATTATGGTAGTCAATTTTCATTAATTGTTTCAAATTTGAATAACTCAATTTTCTATCAACCTAGAAAATTGTATTTTGGATGTAGTAAAGTCTTTCCCAGGCAGCACTGAAAGTGGCGGAAATGTGGACGGTTGACCAAGGGCTCGGGGTGAGCCCCGAGAAAGCAACCGTCATACCGTGTACGAGTAGGAGAAAGTGGGAGCGCCACAGAATTCACACTCTATATGGTAGAAACATCCCAATGCCCAGGGAGGTAAAATATCTTGGGGTCGTATTGGACTCTAAGCTAATCTGGAATGGTAACGTTGAAAAAATACTGCGTAAGGCAGTTATGACCCATTGGCTGTACACAAAGGTGGTCAGACCATCGTTAACATACGCGGTTTTGGTCTGGTGGCCTAAGGTGACACAATCCAGTGCCAAACAAAAACTAGGCAAGATCCAAAGGATGGCTTGCCTCGGAATCACAGGGGCCATGACTTCAACCCCAACAGCCATCATGGAGGTGTTGCTGGATCTGCCCCCCCTCACTTAGTTAGCATGGGGGAGGCCAGGCTATGACTATACAGACTAGCCTGCAATGATAGACTGAAGATCAACCCAGGCTTCAGGGACCACTGCAAAATTCAGAAGATCGTGAAGGAGCCAATGCTTCAAATGAGGTCAGACTTCGCGAGCCTGCAAATCTGCAGGGAAAACAACTTTACAGTGGAAATCTCCGACCGGGAGGAGACGCCGGGCACACCACGGGACGCGCTCGTTTGGTTCACGGACGGATCCGGCGGGGAGCGTGGGACGGGGGCAGGCGTCAAAGGCAATGAAGAAGCTGACAGTCTCGCGAAGAGAGGGTCAGCAGAACCATTTATGGGACCAGAACCGGTCCTGTGCGTGACGAAGAGCATTGCCAGGGGATCCATTAAGTCCTGGGTCAGAAACGAACATAAGGTGTACTGGGCAGACTGTCAAGGGCTCAGACATGGGAAGGCAGTAATTGAGGAAACAAGTTCAAAGAGAGCTGTGAAGCTGCTAAATCTTAGCAGAGTACAGCCAAGGAACATAACAGGACTCTTGACGGGACACATGGCTGTCAAGAATCACCTGCATAAAATGGGGCGGTTTGAGGGGGACCTGGCATACAGACTCTGGGGCAAGGGGGAGGAATCAGCCCAGCACATCTTGTGCGAGTGTAAAGCTCTAGACCGCAAAATACAACTGATCTACGGACAGCCTAGACCGGAGACAGAGCAATATAAAACTTCACCCTACCAATTGCTGTGCAGACTAGTTCAAGGCACAGTGATTTTGAAATGGGTGGAGTAGAAATGACAAAGGGCATGCACAATAAGCCAAATGTTGCGGTGCTATCTGGCCGGCAAAGACGCGGACGAGCCCTAAGGGAAAAAAAGGTGTTTCGCAAGGCATCATATTCACAAAATTTCGTGTATATATATATATATATATATATATATATATATATATATATATATATATATATATATATATATATATATTATGTATATATATATATATATATATGTATATATATATATATATATATATATATATATATATATATATATATATATATATATATATATATATATATATATATATATACATATATACATATAAAAATTGACACTGATCCAAGATATGGGTTCTAGGGGTCCTAGTTTGCGCTCATTTGCACAAAAATTTGCAAAGTCTCACCATCGATACCTCTCTATTACTGAATTTTTAAAATAAAAATTCACCAAAAAGCAAGTGACACTAATTTAGCATCGTATTTGGCATTGTATTGTAAACGTCATCATGGTCAACTAAAGTGAGATCAAACAGCCATTATTATAGTAGAAAAATAGAAAATTGCTAATATTTCCCACAGTAACAATTTTTTTTAAATAAAGAACCTCATACAAAATTTTCTTGGTTTTTAATGCGGAGTAAGCTTACACAAAGCTTGAATATCTCAAGCAGAGGTGTACCAACCCATTTGCTTCTCGAACCGAAGCAAATATGTTTATTCGAACTTTGAAATGTTATGTCTAAGCTTCACAGTCGAACTTCTTGAAAATTTAAAATCTAACATCGAACTAACCAAAATTATTCAGTGTTCATATATCATTTTCTTGAATACAAAATTTGTCTCTTGGATGGTGGCATCATCTACTCCAGTTTGTCGTCTATGCCAACAGACAGAAGATTATTTCGACCTAAACTGACCTTACCAATAATTAATAAATACACAAAAATTCATGAAGCAGCAAGTGCATTATACTGTCACTATATGTTTGATGTCTATACATTGGCTGCTGTGTTTACAAACTGTATCCAATTAATGCAGGAGTTCCTCAAAGTTCAGCTTTTGTTTCTTCTCCACATCAATGACCTCCTCTCTAGCACATCCAACCCAGTTCACAGTTACGTGGACGACAGCACCCTCCACTCAAATATACAATATTCTAAGCCTGTCTCTTTAGCCCACCTAGATGAGGATCGCAGACTCATGGAGGGTTCTGCCTCTGTGAATCTCCAAAAAATATTGGACTGGTGAAGTAGAAATCTTGTACCATTCAACCCCACCAAATCACAGTCTTGCATTCTTTCTCATAAGAGTAACACCAGCCCTAGACCCATCACAATAAACAACCAAGTTATTCAAAGTAATGAGTCCTTTTCACTTGTTGGCATTTCTGTGGATCGGAATCTCAATTGGCACCAACATGTCACATCAATTGCAGAAGCTGCTAAGAAATTAGGTTTCCTCTTCCGGGCTCGCAAATACTTTTCACCAGCTAATCTCTATGCCTTATATACTTCACAAATAAGACCAAACCTCGAATACTGCTCCCGAATCTGGGGTGCTGCTGCCGCTTCTACACTAGCTATCCTGGACTCTATTCAGAAGAGAGCTTTACGTCTCATCGGTGACCCTACCCTCGCCCAAAGGCTGCCATCCCTTGCCCACCGACGTGCCGTTGGTGACCTCTCTCTCTTTTTTAGATATCTGCACGGGCACTGCTCAGAGGAGCTTTCTTCCATAGTTCCTCCACCTGCTGCCCCCAACAGATCTACCAGGGGAACAGAGCGAAAGCACCCTTTTACTGTCCAGGTCACCAGACATAGCACATCTTGTTATGCCCGCTCTTTTGTCCCGAGGACTTCCAAGTTGTGGAGTTCCTTGCCGGCACATGTTTTTCCTTCTCCCCCGAACCTCCAAGTCCAGAATTAACAAGTTGCCTCTTTCCTCCTTGTCGACACCCACGGTACGATAGTTTTTAGGCTGTAAGCCCCCGTTGTGTGTTGTTGAAATAAAAATATAAAAAATACACTATTCGCACATTTTACACAAATAAATGAAGAATCTTAAAAGAAAATAGAATGCAACTCTAAATAAAACACCATAGAAAGTACAATAACTTTATTTTCTACTTTAATATATTTACCTACATTTAAAATAACAAAATATATTCTATATTTTATGCTAAATAACTCCTTTAACAGTATTTATATAGGTTTGTGCCAAACAACCAGTTTACATGCACTCTTTCAATAGATAAATTTATTTTCCTTAATACTAAGTGGTTATGAAATTCATAAAAATACATATCAATGTTTATATACCGAAGATTAATAAGATTTTTACACTGGGGTTTTTAAAGAAGCTCCCAAAGAGAAAACCATTTAAATGATTATGATAATACATAAAAATTATTTTAACAATAGGAAAATGATCTGTCCCAATGAAAATGTTCACTGTAATCTCATTAATAATTAATTGTTCTACGGAATTTACATTAGAAAAAAGATTTGGTGTGATTATAATAACTGTAATTCTTCAAGTAAGCTGTACTTTATGTATTTTATTTATGAGTAAGTTGAAAAAACATACAGTTAAACTATGCATTCGAAAATGTTATAAATGTTATATATCACAAAACAGGTGTAGAGCTCCTAAAATTATTTGGACAAAAAATAACAGGTATAAATTTCTAATTCCGATTTTCCACCAATACAGTTATTACTAGATCAGAATGAGTGCTAAATTTGCAGATTAGCTCACGGAGGGTTTTTAGAAAACATTTTTCAGAAACATGCTTAGGGGACCCCCCCCCCCTCAATGGATGCCCAAACGAGAGGAAACATTTCTTGCAAACAACCCCCAAAAAGTAACGGGACCAGAAGTGAATATGGATGCTGGGCGGTGAAGAAAAGAAAAGAGATATGAGCGGAAAATGAGAAAAATCAGCTTAGTCGGACCTCTAAAAGCTGCCTTTTAGTGAATTTTCTTATGAGATCCCGACTTTTGAATTTTGAAAAAAATTCTTCAAATGAGCACGAACCAGGCCTCTAGAACCTATATCCACGGTCTGCTTCAATTTTTATATGTTTATATATACCAAATTTGGTAAGCGTGTTTGTATTATAGAGAGTGAGCCATGTACCAAAACTTAGATCTGTAAGTTTAAAGACAAAAAAGTTTAGGCATTTAAAGAAAAAAGATTTGGTTTTTTTCTCAAAACGTCAAAGTCGCGATTTGAAACGTCAAAATTGACAATATTTAGGCAAAGAACCTGAAAAGAATACGGTTTATGTAAAGAAAATGTCTCAAGAAGGCTATTCTGCAAACTCTTAAGTTTCAGCTTCAACCGTCATTGTCCTTCATTGTACTAAAATATTTCCAGAAAATTCATTTCAAGTAGACCCTTCCTCTAATGCTTTGGCAGTAGTTTTGGTTAAGTTTATGGTTTAACGGTCTATAATGTTACTTCCACATCGTCGCAACTGTGGAAGCATCGCATCGGCGCCAAAAATTGTTTTTCGCTTAAAAGTTTCAAAACGTATAGAAAACATGATTTGGGAACAAATTTTTTTTTGCCTGTCGGTCTGTATGTCTGATTGTAGCCACATTAACTTTAGAACCAATTGAGATATCATCTTCAAATTTAGTATACAGTTAGCACTCAACAAACAAACGGTTCGGATTGTTTTTGGGTAAAATCGCTTTAGCGGATAGGGGATGACTGGGAGGGGGGAGGGTTGGTGAAAATTGAAATTTTTTCGTTAAAACTCGAGTAATATAGACTTTTAGGGTTTATTTTCTGTGCTGAAATTAAATTAGGGGTTGTATGTGTGAGGGT
Organism: Tillus elongatus; assembly: GCA_964006375.1. Lineage (NCBI taxonomy): Eukaryota > Metazoa > Arthropoda > Insecta > Coleoptera > Cleridae > Tillus > Tillus elongatus. The sequence continues at coordinate 67,013,804 of OZ023270.1, read as the reverse complement.
GGAATTTTTTGTTGATAAAGCGGCGTAAAAAGTTTGAACATATAGAAAACTTAATTCTGGAACGAAAATTTTGTCTGTCGGTATGTACTTTGGAACGAATTGTGATATCATCTTCAAATTTGGTATCGAGTTAGCACCAGACAAAGAAAGGTTTCGAATTGTTTTTAGGTAGATCGCTTCAGGGGGTAGGGGCCAAATAAGGGGTGATTTGGTAAAAATTGACATTTTTCCAATAAAACTTGAGTAACATAACGTTTCAAAGGGGGTTAAGGAGTCGCGGGCCAAAGGACTCCAGGGGGCAAGCTGAGGAAGTGGAAATAACAACATAAACTCCCGATGAAGCTTTCCCCAAGACCGTCATGCGCGGTAAAAATCCGCATCCTGCACGAGGTGACCCTGCTAATAACTAAACATGACGGATCTAGACAAGGAGGTCGAACTAAACTCCCCCAATCTACGGTGTCACGTGACCCGTGCCTATGGATGGATGGCACCAGGGCGATGGTGTCGTGAACGGAACCTCTGGAGTACCAGGCAACCCTCCAGAGTAACCCGCCTTGCACCACACAGGGGGTTCTGATGGTGTGGACAGTATTTCCCCCATTCTCGTGGGAACAACATGAAGATTATAAATACATATAAAACCAAAACCAATGAGGCTCGAGGAGTGGCTCCGGCTACAGACTTGAGCCTTGAGTCTATCCCGGAAACGGAGACGAGCCAGGGTGCGGCAGCGGACTCTGGAGGTCCCACGACCGGCGTAGATACGGGGGATCAGGGGGTAGCTTCGGCCAGAGACCTGTCCCCGACACCCAAGCTGGAGGCTGGGTCCCACCGGAGGGCGGCGAGCTCCGCGGACTCCGGGGGCCCCTCCACCAGTGAGGACTCTACTGTTAGAGTAGAGGGACTGCCCCGGCAGTCCAAGCGTCTTTCCGGGGCGCAAAGAAAGAAGCTCCGGAGGGCGCAAAAAATGGCGGCCGGGACCTGGACGGTCGAGAAACCTGTAAAGGCGCAAGAGGGGAGTGCGGGTCAGAAGAGGACGCGCTCGAACTCTAGCACGCCCACTACAGACAGACGTTCCAAAAGGGCCAGGGTGCCTGTAAAGGCGCAAGAGGAGAGTGCGAGTCGGAAGACGCCGCGCTCTGGCTCTAGCACGCCTACTACAGACAGACCTCCCAAAGGAACTAAGGCCGGAACACCGGCGCAGACTGGCTCTTACAGGGAGGGTGCGGAGGGCCTCGGGATGGCGGTGATTGACAGACGCCATCCTGAGGTCACGCTAGACCAGGGGAAGGCGGACCTGATCCAGGCTGCGGTGGTAGCTGCAGTGGACTCTCTTTAGGAAGGGGAGAGCCCGCCTCAGTTCCACCGGACGCGCCTGACGGGGGGCATCCTCTGGATAACCTGTGCCGGCCCGCAGTCGCGGGACTGGCTGCGGAAAACGATCGGGGGCCTCGGTCAGATTTGGGAGGGGGCGGACTTGACAGCCGTCGAGCCCAAGGAACTCCCAAAGAGACGCAAGGTCCTCGTACGGATCCCTGACACCGTCCCGCAGGAGACGGTGATCAGCAGACTTAAGATCCAGAACCCTGAACTGGGGACGCAACACTGGTCGGTTCTAAGCAGGAAGGCAGAGGAGAAAGGACAGACGCTCGCCTTCTCGATCGACCCGACATCTTACAGAGCCCTTGAAGGAACCTCCTTCAAGGCATTCTGGGGCATGGGAAGGGTTAGCTTCCGCCCACTGGGGAAGCAATTAAGGGTTAATGGGACTTAGGTTCCTTCAGGTCAACCTCCAACACAGTAGGGCAGCCACGGCCGGACTACTAATGGCTCTGAGGAACACGGATGTGGCCCTCATCCAGGAACCGTACTCCTACAAAGGAGAGATCAAGGGACTCGGCGGAGCTAATGGAAAGCTCATCTACAGCAGGTCCAGCGAGAATCCGAGGGCCTGCATTTTTGTCAGGGAAGGGATAGAGTTTCTCCCTCTAATGAATTTCTGTTCCAGGGACCTGGCAACGATCAAAATCCGATGTGGAGGAGCGGATGGGCTGAGGGACATTACTGTCGCGTCAGCCTATCTGCCAGGGGACAGCACGGACCCTCCTCCACCCAACGAATTGGAGCAGCTGATGGTGGGTAGCAGAGCAGGTGGATGGCAGACCATCATCGGCATGGATGCGAATGCGCACCATGAGTTGTGGGGTAGCTCGGACACAAACTCTAGGGGTGAGGCACTTTTACAATTCTTTATGAAATTTAATTTAGACATATTGAATAGAGGTAATAAACCGACATTCGTCACAACACGGCGTGAGGAAGTTTTAGACCTAACAGTTTCCACCCAGTTTCTGGGTGACTTTGTTAAAAGCTGGGCTGTGTCTGGGGAAGTGAGTAGCTCAGACCACAGATACATCCGGTTTGAAATCGCCAAAGTCGAAAGAGAAACGGTATGGTACCGGGACCCCCGCAAGGCGGACTGGGAAGCCTACAGGGGAGACCTAGCTGTGGAACTGCGGGGGGTTGAGAGGGCCATAAGGGATTCAATAGACCTCGAGATTGCAGCAGTCCAATTGCGAGACGCAATTACCTCGGCCTATAACGCCAACTGCCCCCTGAAAATGAGGGTGTCCACCAGGAACGTCCCATGGTGGAACGAGGACCTCAGGCAAAGGAGGACGCAGGTTCGTAAGCTGTTTAACGCGGCCAAAAGGTCGGGAGCATGGGATGAATATAGACAGGCCCTATCGACCTATAACAAAAGACTGAGGGACGCCAAGAAGGAGTCGTGGAGGAGGCACTGCGAAGAAGTGGAAAACACGTCCGAGAGTGCTCGACTACACAAGATCCTGTCTAAGGGCCCTCAGACTAACATAGGCTCCCTTAGAACACCCACGGGAGGCTTTACAAGCTCGGGGGAGGAAACTATGGAAATTTTACTCCAGACGCACTTCCCCGGCTGTAACATAATAAACCAATCACCTCCGGACTGGGAACACTCAGAAATAGAGGCGCCTTATAGGCGGGCATCTAGAGTAGACTGGACAGTCGCTAAAGAGGTGGTTACCTGGAGCAAAATCAGATGGGTCATTAACAGCTTTAAGCCATACAAATCGCCGGGATTTGATGGAATAATGCCCATCATGCTCCAACAGGGGATAGATATACTGGCGCCGGTGCTTACCCTCATTATGAGGGCCAGCCTGGCTCTGGGGTACATTCCGAGGGCATGGAGACTGGCCAGGGTTGTATTTATTCCTAAACCTGGGCGTCCAACAGACCAGGCAAAGTCCCTGAGGCCAATAAGTCTCATGTCCTTCTTGCTGAAAACAGTGGAAAAACTGCTCGACCGGCACATTAGGGGCGGTGTACTGGAAGCATATCCTCTACACTGCGGACAATATGCATACAGAGCAGGATTCTCAACAGAAACAGCACTGCACCAACTGGTGCTGAAACTGGAGAATACGCTGGAGAACAAGGAGGTGGCGCTGGGGGCCTTCCTAGACATAGAGGGGGCCTTTAGCAACACCTCGTTCGGATCGGTTCTGGCAGCTGCCCGGGAGCGTGGAATAGAGGAGACCTGCTGCAGGTGGATCGGTTCCATGCTCAGGGACAGGGCGGTGTTCACCTCACTCGCGGGAGGGACTCTGCTGGCGGGGGTCGCGGCGGGGTGTCCGCAGGGGAGCGTTCTGTCTCCCTTGCTCTGGTGTCTAGTCGTGGACGGCCTGCTGGGGAGGCTCTCGGGAGGGGGGTATGAGGTACAGGGCTATGCGGACGACATTGTCATCATAGTCCGAGGAAAGGTCACACAGGCAGTGTGGGAGCGTATGCAGACTGCACTGAAAGTGGTGGAAGGGTGGACGGTTGATCAAGGGCTCGGGGTGAGCCCCGAGAAAGCAACCGTCGTGCCGTTTACGAGGAGGAGGAAGTGTGAAAGCCACAGAACTCTCACTCTATACGGTAGGAGCGTTCCAATGGCCAGGGAGGTAAAATATCTTGGGGTCGTATTGGACTCTAAGCTAACCTGGAATGGTCACATTGGAAAAATACTGCGTAAGGCAGTCATGACCTTAGCCGTCACTAGGCGGCTATATGGAAAAACGTGGGGACTAAGACCTAGTATGGCCCACTGGCTGTACACAAGGGTGGTCAGACCATCGTTAACATATGCGGCACTGGTCTGGTGGCCTAAGGTGACACAATCCAGTGCCAAACAAAAACTAGGCAAGATCCAAAGGATGGCTTGCCTAGGCATCACAGGGGCCATGTCTTCAACCCCAACAGCCGCCATGGAGGTGTTGCTGGATCTACCCCCCCTACACTTCGTTATTATGGGAGAGGCCAGGCTAGGACTATACAGACTAGCCTGCAATGGTAGACTGAAGATCAACCCAGGCTTCAGGGGCCACTGCAAAATTCAGGAGATCGTGAAGGAACCCATGCTTGAAATGAGGTCAGACTTCGCGAGCCCGCGAATGTGCAGGGAAAACAACTTCACAGTGGAAATCCCTGATCGCGGGGCATGGCGGGAGGAGACACCGGGCATACCACGGGACGCGCTCGTCTGGTTCACGGACGGATCTGGCGGGGAGCGTGGGACGGGGGCAGGTGTTTACTCGGAAGGACCGAGGGTAAGTCACAGTATTTCCCTCGGAGCCCATGCAACGGTGTTTCAGGCCGAGATGTACGCCAGCCTGCACTGTGTGCGGGAGAACAAGAGGAGGGGCTACACCAACAAGCGGATCCTCATAGCCACAGACAGCCAGGCAGCCCTTAAGGCACTAAGTAGCCCACGGGTAAATTCCTGGCTGGTGAGTGAGTGCCGAGACGAGACGAGCGACCTGGCTGGGCAGAATGAGGTGACCCTCATCTGGGTGCCGGGTCACTCGGGGGTCAAAGGCAATGAAGAAGCTGACAGTCTCGCAAAGAGGGGGTCAGCAGAACCATTTATGGGACCAGAACCGGCTCTGGGCGTGTCAAAGAGCACTGCCAGGGGAGCCATTAAGTCCTGGGTCAGAAACCAACACAAGGTGTACTGGGCGGACTGTCCAGGGCTCAGACATGGGAAGTCAATAATTGACGGACCCAGTTCAAAGAGAGCTGTGGAGCTGCTAAACCTTAGCAGAGGACAGCTCAGAAACACAACAGGTCTCTTGACGGGACACATGGCCGTCAAGAAACACCTACATAAAATGGGGCGGTTCGAAGGGGACCTCGCATGCAGACTCTGCGGCGAGGGGGAGGAATCAGCCCAGCACATCTTGTGCGAGTGTATAGCTCTGGACCGGAAAAGACAACTGATCTACGGTCACTCTAGACCGGAGACAGAGCAATATAAAACTTCACCCTACCAATCGCTGTGCAGACTAGTTCAAGGCACAGTGATTTTGGAATGGGTGGAGTAAGACTAGGGGTATGCACAATCAACCAAGGGTTGCGGTGCTATCGGGGCGGCAAGGCCGCGGACGAGCCCTGAGGGAACAAAAAAAAAAAAAAAAAACGTTTCAAAAGTTTATGGGTACAAGAATACAAATATTTTCTTTGTGGTCAGGTCATGGGCACTAAATTCATTCCACGAGAATGTCTTTCTGAAGAGAATAAATTATCACAGTGGAACTTATGATTCAATTTGGAGCACTATTTAGCTCATTTTCGTAGAAAAATTAGTTAATGAGGAGACCGCAACGTTTAATTTCAAAAAGATTTCTTCAAATGAGTGCAAACTAGGCCCCCTAGAATCCATCTCTGGGTTTAGTTTTAATTTTTATCTGTTTACATATATACAGGGTGACGCATTTCTACAGTAAAGCTAAACATAATTGTTATTATACAAGACGAGAAAAAATTGTATACATTAATTATAGCGTGTCTTGAACTGCATCTTATAAAATTATTTTGAAAATCACAGGTGGCCCATAAGTCGTTGGAGATACCTACAATTTTTTTCTTCGAACATCCCTTATATAATTACATTTTTGCATTTTTTATCGAAATATGATGCATGTTTGTAATACAAAAAAATCGTGACGCGTTTTGGTAGCGAATTTTCATTAAATGCTTCAAATTTCAATAACTCAATTTTCTATTAACATAGGGTTCGTTGGCTATGAAACCAGTTTACTCAGAAACATTTTAAGTTTATTACATTGTTTCTACTAGGATATAGGTTATACCGGAAACCAAATTGATGCCTGCTTTCTTTAAAAAAAAGACATATTTGTTATTAAACACATTATATTATATGTGCATTTTTATTCCACTTAGATGTCATTACCTTGAAATATGTCTCAACTACTATAATTTACATAAATCAATGTATGATTTCTGTAGTCTTTAAAAGTTACTAACTCTGGCAACGCTGTTTGCCAGTGGACGTTTCCAATTTATGAACGAAACGAATCTTCAAATTTGGTCTTTAATTAAAAAAATTCTGCTGACAATATCAAAATAAAAAGTAACCTAACTTCCATCACCTATATATGGCGCCTTGGATGGAGATACATGCCTCAGCGGAGCACTTCTAAAAGGAACTCAAACGACGCCCGTAGCCCGATCTCCGTTTTCAGATCGAAACTTTTATTCAATTTCATCTTGCTCCGCTCGAGATATCGCCTTTTCAATTTTTCCCCTCCACGAACGATTAGTGGCCCAGGTGGCAATAGTAATAGTATAGATGAGTTTATGCAAGATGCATTTAAGAGGAATAAAGCTCTAAATAAACGAATTGGACATATTAATTTTGTAGTACCCAACTCAAACAATCAGGGAGCACTGTTTCAGTGGATGCCAATGAAGTGTATGGAAACTTTCAAGGGCTGCAGGTATTATCTTTTATAGTATTTGATGCCATTTAACTTGGAACAATGAGGCTAATGTACTTCAGGAGAGTTATTTCAGTATTGATGTTGTTGAACATGTTAATGGCACATGAATATTAAGAATATACATTATTTTTAGAGATGAAATAATTATTTATACAAGTTATAGATATAGAAGTAAGGTAAAAGCATAACAGTTAATTTTTGACTAGTAATTGACACCTTTCACTTTTCTAATTAAAAAATAAGCCAATACATAATGGCAAATAACGGACCGCCGGTTATATACTTGAATCAGTAGTGACATCTATAAACATAACCTCAAATTAAAGTTGAAAATGTGGCATAACAGTTGAGTTCAGATGAGGTGAAGAGAAACTTTAATTATATACAAAAGTATTGCCTTAAAAGGAAGATTCAGTTTCGGAAACTGAAACCGAAACCAAAATTAGTTTTGGTTGTAAAAACTAGTTTCGGTTGGACACTATAGTTCATGCACAGCATGCCTTTTTATTTCCATTCCTTAAAGTGTCAACTACAGGTGCCTTTACCTTATCCGCTTTTATTAATCATCTAAATAAAATGCCATCTGTTTATATTTGCAGGTATACCCTAACAAAATCTACCCTAATGGCATAGGCTTCTTAGTGACAAAACAAGAGGGGATTTAATTTTCAGGTAAGTCAACACAATCTAGACTGGTCTGTGGTGTGAATGGGGTCATTTAAAAGTTAGGTAAAATATGCAAAAATGGCCTAACATGCCAAAGTCATATTTAAAATAAAAACAAAAATATCCTTAATAATAAAACTAAATCCAAAACAAACTTTTTATAGCTTGACTTAAATGTCTTGAAAATCCAGATATTAAATTTACAAAATAAAAAATAAACAAAAACTGAATTGTTCTAAAATTAAAACAATGTAATGTGTCCACACATTTGAATTATAAAATTCTATAATATAACCTAAAATAAATGTTTATTACAACATTATAACTAATTATATACATTACAAAATTTTCAAATAGCAAATAAGCAACTAAAAAACTGAAATTAAAATATATATTCTTACTGTGCTAATATACCAACTCTATTTATAACCATATACATATATGTGGTGGCAAAGCTTGGAATAAATTTAGTTGATCTAATTTCATTTCAAAATGGATAGATTACCAGAAATATATTTAAAACTAATTTTGCAGAAATGGTACACTTGTGTACAATAATCTAAAAAAAATGCTAAAGTTACTTATCAATAAAAATCTTTGACACCCATTCAGCACAATCAAGCATAATTAACTCTTCTTTAGTGTTCTGGAATATATGATACCCCAGTAGCTCTATCCACAACTATAAACTCAAAATTTGAAAATCTAGAGAGCTATAGCGGTCAGCAGCTCAAGTATATACGTGCCTTGACAGAACATACCTACCATAGATTAATTATATACATTCAGTTCCTTGTCAGGTCTCTACGAAGACGGGTGGGGTATGATATACCCCAGAACACTATTTACATCATTTTTCGTGTATTCTGTTTTGGATGGTGAATAACGAGAGTTTTCATATTATTCCACACAATTATTTGATACTGTGAACTGTGCAACATTTCAATATGACAGATGAAGAAGGACAGCAAACGCTTCAGTGGTTATGGGCTGAATTTAGTGACTTAAATAAGGATGACGGACCTGTTATAGGCAGTAAGTCCAAAGGAGAAGAAATAGTGGAAGATGAAGCAATTGAAAATAGAGAGGCAACCGAAAAGGAAATTGATGTATTGACAGAAAATGCTGTGGACTCAGAAGACATGGAAAATTATAAGTTTGCCAACAACAGGTATTTCCTGGATAAAGATAAATCAAAATGTTCAAAGGTGACCAAACAGTATAACTGTAAGAACCCGGTCTGAGAATATAATAGTTCATTTATCTGATGTGAAAGGCATCACACGACAAAAGAATGGCGCTCTTGATTGTTGGCTACTGTTTTTTATGGAAAACATGCTAGATGATATTGTCAGTTACACAAATGCCAAATTAGCAAGTAAAGCCCCGAGGTAGAATGAAAGACATCAGTACTTAGTAAAAGAGACTAACAGAACAAAAATAAAAGGATTTATTGGCCTACTTTATTTGACTGGATTATATAAAGCAAATCGGCATTTCTACAATATATCCTTAATAAACCGACCAAATATGGCTTAACTAATTTCGCTTTCGTCAATGCAAAAACCTATTATTGCCTGATCATTCAGGTATACGTAGACACAACCGGTAGGTCCTTTCCGAAAAAGTAATAGCCCACAAGACATAGTTAAACAATTGATTCAGCCAGTATCTGGAACAAAGCGTAATATTACTTTTGATAACTGGTTCACAAACTACAATCCGATGATCAATTTGCTCAAGACTAATCGACTTAAATCTGTTGGGATAGTCAAAAAAAAAAAAAACAAGCGACAAATACCATCAGCTTTTTAAACATTTGAACAAGAGAACCTCAAAGGTCATTGTTTGCCTTCAAAGAGGATATTACTGCTGTCGTACATTCCAAAAAAAATCTAAAAATGTTACTCTCTTTTCTACCATTACAGTTGAAATGTCTGATGATAAAAAATTGCCTGAAAACTGCTACAGTGCAACCAATGGCGATGTTGATACTTTGGATAAACTATCTGCTAATTACAGCTTAGCAAGAAACAGCCATCGTTGGCCTGACATTATTTTCCTCATTCTTGAACACCGCTGGAGTAAATACTCAACGAGATGTGTGCAAGGGAAAGCATAGAAAACCAGTGCACACACAACTCGATAAAGATATATACAGATAGCCAAGCTGCAATAAATGCTCTTGGTTCCTACCGTTGCAACTCAAAAACGGTATGGAGTTGTAAATCTGCCCTCAACGAACTGGGCAGCTGTAATGAGGTGTCACTGGTCTGGATACCGGGTCACTCGGACCATGATGGCAATGTTGCGGCCGACACGCTTGCCAGGAGTGGTGCCCAGAAGGACTTTATTGGACCAGAACCGGTGCTGGGGATAACATCATGCACAGCAACACACACATTAAAGACCTGGACAGAAAGAATGACAAGCCAGCAATGGCAAAATCTGCCAGGATTAGCTCACTGTAAGGCCTTCATCACGGACGGATCTGGCGGGGAGCGTGGGACGGGGGCAGGTGTTTACTCGGAAGGACCGAGGGTAAGTCACAGTATTTCCCTCGGAGCCCATGCAACGGTGTTTCAGGCCGAGATGTACGCCATCCTGCACTGTGTGCGGGAGAACAAGAGGAGGGGCTACACCAACAAGCGGATCCTCATAGCCACAGACAGCCAGGCAGCCCTTAAGGCACTAAGTAGCCCACGGGTAAATTCCTGGCTGGTGAGTGAGTGCCGAGACGAGACGAGCGACCTGGCTGGGCAGAATGAGGTGACCCTCATCTGGGTGCCGGGTCACTCGGGGGTCAAAGGCAATGAAGAAGCTGACAGTCTCTTGCTCCGGAAGATCTGGATCAACTTTCACCCACAAAGATTATCGACCTCTGCAGGAAGCTGGCTTTGTGGGGCGAAATATAGACCATTGGGCGTGAGCCACAATAGACCTTATGGTCGCGGTGGAGGGACCGGTATGGCCCACTCACATACAAACCTAACTTAACCTCAATACCCAAGTAATATATAAAGCCAATACCCAAAATTGCAATTTAAAAAGACACACATTTTTTAATTAACACGGTATACAGCTGTTATCTGAGTTTAGAAGTCAACAAAGAAAGAACCCATGCTTACATTGAGTGCTACAAGATTTCCAACTGACGGAACATCATGAACCTGATGCCAAACGACATAGAACAAGTAACAGATGTCCCGTTTGTCTGATAAACAACGACAGGAAGTCATTTTCTCTACATGCAATGCGTGACACTCCACTCTCTTCGGAGCATGCGTTTTTGAGTTGTGAAAATCGAGCCACTTTCGTGGGAGCTTAACTTCTTTATTTGCAATTATAATATTTGCATTTAAATGGTTTTTGTTCGTTTGACATTTCTCTTGAAATATTTAGTTTTAAAATATAGTACTATCTACGCTCATACTAATATTTATACCCAAAACCATCGAGCATATGTTGCTTAAAAGTAGAATCAATGTTTTGTGCAATATTAAAAATATTGTAAATAAAAGCTATTATTACTGATAATTTTTGATTTATTTGACAGAATATTAGGTAAAGAAGCACATTTGATAAAATATATTATATAAAAATAAAAATTTCAAAATTTTAAGGAATTTTTTCAATGCACACTAACGAAAGGTTTAACAATAAAATTAAAGTATTATATTACTTTATTTATCTTTAATATATATATATATATATATATATATATATATATATATATATATATATATATATATATATATATATATATATATATATATATATATATATATATAAATCTTTATAAACAATCATATTTCAATTTGATCTTCTTCATCTAATTTTACATAGAATGTGAACAAAGTTTTTGCCTCAAACAATAAAGTTACTAACGATTTTGAAAAAAAAATTAGATTTGGCAACAATGACAATTCAGTCTACAATACATACATAAATGTAGTGCTCGTAATTTATTCCAAACGTTTGCTACCTAATTTGAAAATTTGCCTATGAATTAATAATGATTCTGGAAATAATTCATGTTGGGCATGGGCATTGCTAACGGACCTGTTGGGTAAGGCACGCTGGGAGGATTGATTGGGTTTGTAGGAATACCAGGAAAATAGTTGGAATTAATACTTAGTGGTGGTGCATTGTTGTAATTAGGTATATTGCTCAGCGATGGGTCTCTAGATAATATCTTGGTCATTTTCTCAGCTTTTACCATGCGTAAATGCATCAGATTACGTTTCTCAAGGAACTGGTCAAGAAACTCATCAAGCTCAACTTCACTTTCTAGGAATTTTTTAGCCAATGTGTCAGATTCCTCTTCTGTTTCACTAGCAGCAGTCTGCAGTAAGGCCAGCGTTGTTTCAAGCGACAAATCACCAGCCTTTTGTTCTGAAAGCAGCAAAAATTTTGTAAAAATCTACATGGTGTGTTTTCATGAACAAGAAGAATGTAGCATTAGGCATATTTTTTCAATGCAAATGATCCGATCATAATGTATAGTTTCAATACTATGCTTCCTTTTGGTTTAAGATTAATCCCCAACTCAATTCACTATGTGATTAAGATTGGCGATTCCCTTTCCCCCTGAATCAGAAAATTTCTATGATTCCCTTTCCCCCTGAATCATAAAATTTCTATCATTATAGGCGATTTATTTTGATCCCAATGATCATAATGTGTAGTTTCAATCATGACATGTTACAAACACAATAAAATTTCAAGAATTTAAATAAAAAACCACAATACAAACTAAAAGAAACAGGTCAATTCTAAATATGATCCAACTAGAAGTGATCAGAAAAAAAAATCGACATATAATTAACAACGAGAGGAACATAAAAAACTTACACATATGCAAACAAAGTAATTTCATAGTTAAAAGCCTAGTTAAGAAAAGGGAGACGGTCGACTTAACCGCAACCGGAAATTACCAAAACGGCGCACACCACAAGACAGCCTATGTAACGTAGAGTAATAATGTGAAAAAACATTTATGGAAAATCCATAAATAACAGATTAATTGCGAAATTAAGTTCTCAAAAACACACGATTTGCAAGTTTGGAACTGTCAATTTTCAGCAGCATTGCCACATTTATTATTTAATTCCAAGAGTATTTTACGCTTTAACGAAATAAAAGATCTAAAATGTCTTTTATACACAATCCTGCCAACCTGACCTGACAACACTGCTTATCTGCAATTTAATCCCAAGAGTGTTTTGCGGCTTTAACAAAATAAAAGATCTAAAATGCTTTTTACACACAATCCTGCCGACCTGACAACACCACCTATGTGTATCAAATATGTCAACGAAACTACAGTCATAACCTCAGGTGCAAAAATATACTTTTTGTTACAAATCGAAACGTTTTAATTGTGTTTGTCATTGAAAGGTTATTAAAAAGGAAATATATCACAGTGTTTAACATTATTAAGGTATGCACAACTGTTTTTAGGCCATATTCTATCATAATCATGTTAATATGTAAATGCGGTTAGGTTGACCGTTCCCAAGAAAAGACAACGTAGAAAACAACACCTTACCGAAAGTGATGCTTCTTTCTGTTATTTATGTTGTTATAATGATTTATTATTATTAATATGGAATAATGAAAATAAATACTTAATATTTGTATCTTTTAAATATTCAGGCTCACAGAACCTACCTACCCCTAATAATTACTAAATTCCGAACACTGGTTTTGAAAATAACGATTACATAAAAGAATTCAAATAAAGGACAATTCCCATCTCGAATATGAACTCTAAAAGTACTAAACTAATATTGTTTTGCGAGAGAAATAGATTTTCCAGAAAACAGCAACAAAGAGATATGTTAATGCATACTTACTGAATTCTTTAGTTTTTTCTTCTACTCTCTCTGACACTTCCTGGCCAATCTTGGAAGTCTCTTCTAATCGCTCTCTTTTCTCTGCCAACTCTGGTTCCCTGGACAAATTAAATTCAGCCATTGAATTGTTACTTACCAATAGGTTTTCTTTCTCATTTTCGATCTCCATCAAATATGACTACAAACAATTTAATAGTTGAATAAGGAAGTTATAAAAATGACTCATAAAGGAACCAACCTGGTCAAGTTGTTTCATTATTTCTTCTATTCTTTCGTCGTTATTCATTATCTCGTGCAACTCATCGTTGCTTAGACCTGTAAGGGATGATACCGCCCTTTTACAATCAGCATGTAAAACTTGAATAGACATTTTTGTTTTCAACTAATCCTTCAACATTTAAAATAATAGTGATCAGGATCAGTGATGTCACTATGTCACAAAACAAAAACTTTACACAGCTGGCAGATGACACTTGCAACCCATCTAATCGTTGACAGTTGACAGTGACTTTTGACATTTCACTGAATAACAATAATTCATGATATAATGACTTACAAGATATGATAATGCGCATATGCCCGCCCGCTCTTATGACGTCACGTGATGTGTGACGTCATATAAGTCTAAGTTAAAACAAAGTCATTCGCAATCCAAAAGTTTCTATACGCCAATTTAACGCGGTTGAAGTTACATTCCACTTCGTCGCCTATATTGTCTTTTTCAGGTAATGTAGAACACAGCACTAAATGTAATCTTTTTCATTTTTATATTACATATATAAGCACAAACAAGTATAATAATTAAGGGGAGCCCCCAATTAAACATTGGGGATACACAAACTCAAAAACTAGAGAAGAGGTTCGCAGACATTTTGAGGGCGTGAACATTCATAAACTTGATTTGATCATGTCACATAATCACAGTAGTATTCTGATGATATAAAATTACCTCCAACTGTATGCACTTAAAATTTTTTCTCCCTCAGGGCACGTCAGCGACTTTGCCGCCTCGATAGCACTGCAGCCCTTGGCCTATTGTGCATGCACTTAAATATTAGTAAAATGCGTAATTTGTTAAGAGGTTATAAGATGCGATGAAACGTCAAACTTTACTGTAATATAGCATATTATTGTTGCACTGCACTCACCACATAACGTCATGCGCGTGACAGTGCTAAAAATAGGTAGCCTCATTATCATTATATCTCTAAATATTTGTATCATGACAAGAACCAAGGGTGTCATCCTGCTGAGCGAGCGAGAGGTCCTAGGTTCGTTCCCCAGGTGGGCCAACAAGTTGACCTTGTCTGGAAAATTGGTAAAATTAATAAAGAATCGGGAATGAATGTGCTAATTACTCCCATACAAATCTCTTTAGACATTTAGAGGGCGTTAACATTCATAAACCTGATTTGATCATGTCACATAATCACAGCATAGTATTCTGATCTTAAAAAAATACTTTGAACTGTATGTACTTAAATATTAGTAAAATACGTAATTTGTTAAGAGGTTGTGATGAAACGTCAAACCCCACTGCACGACAGCATATTATTGTTGCATTGGACTCACCACATGACACCATGCGCGTGGCGGTTCTAAAAATAGGTAGTCTCATTATCATATCTCTCGTTATTTATATCATGGGTATACCCTAGGAACAGGGGAGAACCGATATCTGCGAATACTAGTTTATCTCATCTCTACTCTACTCACTACGCGGAAGCGGAAGCACGAAAGCCAAAGTAGAATTGGTACGTCTAGATCTAGGAGGATAGAAGAGTAGGGAGATAACATAACGCAGTTCGTAGATGCGGTAAATTGAAGCCGCGAGGGGACGGACGCAAACATAACTTTGCGTGTATGGAACCCGCAAAGTGCGCTCCTTGTTTTGCAGTGCGTATATGGAGATTTAGCAAACAAGGCGAAATGTTTAAATAATAATGCAGAACAAATGCCCATCATTAATTACCTAAAATTCACATATAACTCTGTGGATAATATAAAAGGTTGCAAAACAACACAGTCACAGTAAACATACTAGATACAACACTGGCGCGTACAAATATGGCGACCGGACGGCTTCACTGCATGCAAGATAGGTTACCTCCCTACTCTTCTATACTCCTAGGTTTTGATGCCAGTCCAATGTCCAATGCGCTATGCATGCGAGTGACAATTGACAGTGACAGTATACAGTGACCTTGATTTGTGAGAAATGGGTTTATTTTTATTTTCATTCATTTACCTAATCACTGGGAAATCAATTCTAAAACTAAAATATCAAGAATAAAGTCAAACGCCAGAATCAGCCGTGTCCATTTTCTCTATCATTCTCTAATTTTGATTGATTTTCATACAATAACCTAATTCTAACCTCCAAAGGACCGTGTTTTATAGTCTTATACTTAGATTAGGTACCTAATCTATGGTCTTATGTTTATAAAATGCAGCCCGAAGAAGAAAAATTGGAACTGGAGGAACAATTTATCTTAAGACTTCCAACCGTATGATGTATGCATGTAATTTTGCTTATTAAATTTCTTACCCATTTTCTTGTAGAATCATGCGAAAACTATTCGCGAAATTCTACATTCTAAGCCCAAAAAAATTAAAAAGCTCATGAAACTTGAACTGGATGTTTTAAAAAGGTCAGGAAGAGTTCGTATTGGCAAGACAATCCTGAGGGGCAATTTGAAAACTTTTCCCACAATTGTAGAATCCTACAAGACAATTGACAAGGTAAACTGCTTTAAAACAGCTGATGTATCTCATGTCTTAATATGTGAAGACAGATTAGAGTCTGGAAACAATATTCATGGTCTGACAGCACCTCTAAAAAATGTTAAGAAAAGACGATTTCGAAAAACCCTATATAATGAGAACCAAGCTCTAGAGGCTGAAAAAATTGAAAGAGAATTGTTATACTTATTGAGGACTGACCAAGAGGCTGTAAGTTAACAAATATTTAAACAAAATTTGTTTTTCTTATTTACAATAGGTACAAAACCTCGGCGATCCTTAAGTAGACGGGTCCCGTCATTTCATGCATTACGAGAGCGGCATTGCCGGGCGGTGCTTATTGCTCTAGCGGCCTGCCTGAACTGACCTACAGGGCAGGTCAGGCAGGCCTCTAGAGCAATAATCACCGGCAATTCCGCTCTCATGATGCATGGACGGAATCCGTCTACTTAAGCATCACCCAAAACCTCAC
Source organism: Tillus elongatus (assembly GCA_964006375.1). NCBI lineage: Eukaryota > Metazoa > Arthropoda > Insecta > Coleoptera > Cleridae > Tillus > Tillus elongatus. The sequence continues at coordinate 66,997,236 of OZ023270.1, read as the reverse complement.
TCATTCGTTTAGAATTTTAACTGAACAAATAATACGTATAAATATTTTAAACCTACGCCAGGTTTTTAAACTACCAGCACTCTAAATTTATTAAATAACTAATTTTTTTTAATTACAATGTTGAATTACATATACTTATATGTCATTGTAATCTACAAAAGGTATTAACGAATTTATATAACTATCTAATTCTTTATATACCTATATGCAAAGACAAAAAAGTTTGTTCTTAATGACGAATTAGGAATTTTTTTTCAATATCTAGTAACAAAAATGAAGCACTATTCAAATACAATTGTAAAATATTATAAATCAGGACAGCTGCTTATAGTGAGTTCATGAAGGTATTAGTGGGGATTCCTATGTAAAATAAAAAGTTCCGGACGCAGCAAGTGCAATATGGCAGTGAATTTTCGTTAAATGCCTCAAATTTGAATAACTCAATTTTCTATAAACTTAGAAAGTTGAATTTTGGTATATAGTAAGGTCTTTCCCAAGGCAACATATCAACCAAATTTCATTAAAATACCTTTGTAACTTTTGGAGCCTGTGCCTCTGAAGCCATGGGTGGTGGGTGTGATTCCCAGTAGCATTTTTTCTGCGCATACTATAAAATTAACATCAACCGATGTTGTGCTATTATGTTTGAGCAAGTTGAATGTCTACACCTTCCACCCATCGAAGTGTCATAAAACCATATCGGTCCCGTGTATTTTGCGATGCTAGGTACATTAAAGATTCCTACACTTATTACAGGCAAGAAGGGGTTCGGCAAAATTTCCCGGATGATGAGTTGTCAGTTTTTTTACGTCTTTCTCACTAATATTTTGTTGTAATTTATGGAGGAGTGTTCCATAATATGCCCTGTTGACTGTGTTGTTGCGTTATTTAAAGTCTATGAGAATACCCTCTCAATCCCAAAAAATCATGTTGAGAATATTAACAACAGGATTGTTGACATGGTTTTGTTTGCAGACACTTGCTTGGTGGGGGAGGCTTTTGATTCGCCCGTGATTCCTGATGGTCATCATCCCCCCTTAATCATAGAGCTTCCGGTCAGGGGTTCAATGGTCTCTTCCCCTGTTGGTAACACTAGGCAGAGATCATATAATTTTCGAAAATGTGATTTTGTCAGATTGTATGCGGAGCTTGGCGGCTTGTGCTGGGATGGCATGGATGGGCTTCAGGATGTTGATTCTATGATAGACTTTTTCTATTCCAGAATTTACGACTTGCTTGATCTGTATGTTCCCATGACTGCTCCAGGAGCATGTAATAGGTATCCCCCGTGGTTCTCTAAAGAAATTAAGGTTAGTATCAAATATAAATATTCATTATGGTGTAAGTTTAAGAAGTCTGGAAATGTGGAGTTTCTGGATAGATTTAGGGAGCTGAGACAAAAACTTAAGAGATACATTTATCTTTCTCGAGTAAACTACTTTCAGAGGGTTGAAAGAGAGATTTTGTCTAATCCTAAAAAATTCTGGAACTGCTCTTCTCGGCGCCGTCAAAACTTTTCTATTGAGAATTCATCTAACAAGCAACAGGCAGTTGACAGTTTTGCTTCTTACTTTGCAGGATGCTCTGGTTCCACCTCCACCTCATCAGCTACAGCCGCCAGCCTAGCTTTGGGTGACATCACAGTGCTTTTTGTTGATTTTACAGATGATGAAATTATTACAGCTGCTAAGAGAATTAAGGCTAACATGTCCTGTGGACCTAATGGTTCCTGGCTTCTTGGTGCGCGACTGCTTATATGCTTTCTTGACTCCACTCAAGAATTTTTTTAAATTGATTCTTAGATCTGGAACATTCCCCGCGATTTGGAAGCTGTCATGTGTTCTCCCTGTCTTCAAGGCGGGGGATAGTGGTGATCCATCAAACTATCGACCAATAGCCATACTATGTGTCTTCTGTAAGATTTTCGAGGCCTGCCTTTTTCGGTGAATACTGTTTCACATCAAAAACAGCATGGTTTCATTCCAGGGAGATCGACTGTAACGAATTTAGTTGATGTTACACAGTTCATTGTGTCCGCTCTCGACCGCTCTTCACAGGTTGATGTTGTTTAAACTGATCTATCTAAGGCCTTTGATTGTCCAAATTATTCAATTATTCTGTTCTAATTGACAGGATAAGGGCTATCGGATTCTCCGAGGGCTTGCTTGGCTTGTTCAGATCTTACCTGGATGGAAGGAGGCAATTTGTTGATGTTGGGGGCTTCAAGCCTGACACCTATCACATAGCTTCGGGAGTGCCGCAGGGTTCCATACTCGGTCCATTACTGTTTAATATATTTATTGACCCAGTTAAACATGTTTTGCATGTTCCTTTTTTAATGTATGCAGATTATATTAAGATTTTTGCAAATATTTCAAGTGTTGGTGACTGTTTGCAGCTCCAAAACAGTCTTCAGATCCTTGATGAATGGTGTTGCCAGAGTGGTCTTTCTATGAATATTTCCAAGTGTTGTGTGATGTCCTTTACTCGAAATAAGCACACAATTACTTTCACGTACAATATAAGAGGGCTTCCACTTGATCGCCCCGGGACAGTTAGGGACCTTGGAATTGTTTTTAATGGTACTCTATCTTTTAAACCACACTAAGAGCAAACTGTCAGTTCTGCTTACAAAACTCTTGGGTTTCTGATGAGAAACAGCACAGACTGACACCCTCCTCCTGCTCTTTCGTTGTTTGGTTAGGTCCTCAGTTGTGTGGGCTCCTACTTATGAGATACATGTGGCAAGCCTAGAATCAGTGCAGATTTGTGAGGATGGTCGATATCCTTCTATTGGTTTTCCTCAGGAAGGTTTTTTTTTTTTTTTTTGTTCCCTCAGGGCTCGTCCGCGGCCTTGCCGCCCCGATAGCACCGCAACCCTTGGTTGATTGTGCATACCCCTAGTCTTACTCCACCCATTCCAAAATCACTGTGCCTTGAACTAGTCTGCACAGCGATTGGTAGGGTGAAGTTTTATATTGCTCTGTCTCCGGTCTAGAGTGACCGTAGATCAGTTGTCTTTTCCGGTCCAGAGCTATACACTCGCACAAGATGTGCTGGGCTGATTCCTCCCCCTCGCCGCAGAGTCTGCATGCGAGGTCCCCTTCGAACCGCCCCATTTTATGTAGGTGTTTCTTGACGGCCATGTGTCCCGTCAAGAGACCTGTTGTGTTTCTGAGCTGTCCTCTGCTAAGGTTTAGCAGCTCCACAGCTCTCTTTGAACTGGGTCCGTCAATTATTGACTTCCCATGTCTGAGCCCTGGACAGTCCGCCCAGTACACCTTGTGTTGGTTTCTGACCCAAGACTTAATGGCTCCCCTGGCAGTGCTCTTTGACACGCCCAGAGCCGGTTCTGGTCCCATAAATGGTTCTGCTGACCCCCTCTTTGCGAGACTGTCAGCTTCTTCATTGCCTTTGACCCCCGAGTGACCCGGCACCCAGATGAGGGTCACCTCATTCTGCCCAGCCAGGTCGCTCGTCTCGTCTCGGCACTCACTCACCAGCCAGGAATTTACCCGTGGGCTACTTAGTGCCTTAAGGGCTGCCTGGCTGTCTGTGGCTATGAGGATCCGCTTGTTGGTGTAGCCCCTCCTCTTGTTCTCCCGCACACAGTGCAGGATGGCGTACATCTCGGCCTGAAACACCGTTGCATGGGCTCCGAGGGAAATACTGTGACTTACCCTCGGTCCTTCCGAGTAAACACCTGCCCCCGTCCCACGCTCCCCGCCAGATCCGTCCGTAAACCAGACGAGCGCGTCCCGTGGTATGCCCGGTGTCTCCTCCCGCCATGCCCCGCGATCAGGGATTTCCACTGTGAAGTTGTTTTCCCTGCACATTCGCGGGCTCGCGAAGTCTGACCTCATTTCAAGCATGGGTTCCTTCACGATCTCCTGAATTTTGCAGTGGCCCCTGAAGCCTGGGTTGATCTTCAGTCTACCATTGCAGGCTAGTCTGTATAGTCCTAGCCTGGCCTCTCCCATAATAACGAAGTGTAGGGGGGGTAGATCCAGCAACACCTCCATGGCGGCTGTTGGGGTTGAAGACATGGCCCCTGTGATGCCTAGGCAAGCCATCCTTTGGATCTTGCCTAGTTTTTGTTTGGCACTGGATTGTGTCACCTTAGGCCACCAGACCAGTGCCGCATATGTTAACGATGGTCTGACCACCCTTGTGTACAGCCAGTGGGCCATACTAGGTCTTAGTCCCCACGTTTTTCCATATAGCCGCCTAGTGACGGCTAAGGTCATGACTGCCTTACGCAGTATTTTTCCAATGTGACCATTCCAGGTTAGCTTAGAGTCCAATACGACCCCAAGATATTTTACCTCCCTGGCCATTGGAACGCTCCTACCGTATAGAGTGAGAGTTCTGTGGCTTTCACACTTCCTCCTCCTCGTAAACGGCACGACGGTTGCTTTCTCGGGGCTCACCCCGAGCCCTTGATCAACCGTCCACCCTTCCACCACTTTCAGTGCAGTCTGCATACGCTCCCACACTGCCTGTGTGACCTTTCCTCGGACTATGATGACAATGTCGTCCGCATAGCCCTGTACCTCATACCCCCCTCCCGAGAGCCTCCCCAGCAGGCCGTCCACGACTAGACACCAGAGCAAGGGAGACAGAACGCTCCCCTGCGGACACCCCGCCGCGACCCCCGCCAGCAGAGTCCCTCCCGCGAGTGAGGTGAACACCGCCCTGTCCCTGAGCATGGAACCGATCCACCTGCAGCAGGTCTCCTCTATTCCACGCTCCCGGGCAGCTGCCTGAACCGATCCGAACGAGGTGTTGCTAAAGGCCCCCTCTATGTCTAGGAAGGCCCCCAGCGCCACCTCCTTGTTCTCCAGCGTATTCTCCAGTTTCAGCACCAGTTGGTGCAGTGCTGTTTCTGTTGAGAATCCTGCTCTGTATGCATATTGTCCGCAGTGTAGAGGATATGCTTCCAGTACACCGCCCCTAATGTGCCGGTCGAGCAGTTTTTCCACTGTTTTCAGCAAGAAGGACATGAGACTTATTGGCCTCAGGGACTTTGCCTGGTCTGTTGGACGCCCAGGTTTAGGAATAAATACAACCCTGGCCAGTCTCCATGCCCTCGGAATGTACCCCAGAGCCAGGCTGGCCCTCATAATGAGGGTAAGCACCGGCGCCAGTATATATATCCCCTGTTGGAGCATGATGGGCATTATTCCATCAAATCCCGGCGATTTGTATGGCTTAAAGCTGTTAATGGCCCATCTGATTTTGCTCCAGGTAACCACCTCTTTAGCGACTGTCCAGTCTACTCTAGATGCCCGCCTATAAGGCGCCTCTATTTCTGAGTGTTCCCAGTCCGGAGGTGATTGGTTTATTATGTTACAGCCAGGGAAGTGCGTCTGGAGTAAAATTTCCATAGTTTCCTCCCCCGAGCTTGTAAAGCCTCCCGTGGGTGTTCTAAGGGAGCCTATGTTAGTCTGAGGGCCCTTAGACAGGATCTTGTGTAGTCGAGCACTCTCGGACGTGTTTTCCACTTCTTCGCAGTGCCTCCTCCACGACTCCTTCTTGGCGTCCCTCAGTCTTTTGTTATAGGTCGATAGGGCCTGTCTATATTCATCCCATGCTCCCGACCTTTTGGCCGCGTTAAACAGCTTACGAACCTGCGTCCTCCTTTGCCTGAGGTCCTCGTTCCACCATGGGACGTTCCTGGTGGACACCCTCATTTTCAGGGGGCAGTTGGCGTTATAGGCCGAGGTAATTGCGTCTCGCAATTGGACTGCTGCAATCTCGAGGTCTATTGAATCCCTTATGGCCCTCTCAACCCCCCGCAGTTCCACAGCTAGGTCTGCCCTGTAGGCTTCCCAGTCCGCCTTGCGGGGGTCCCGGTACCATACCGTTTCTCTTTCGACTTTGGCGATTTCAAACCGGATGTATCTGTGGTCTGAGCTACTCACTTCCCCAGACACAGCCCAGCTTTTAACAAAGTCACCCAGAAACTGGGTGGAAACTGTTAGGTCTAAAACTTCCTCACGCCGTGTTGTGACGAATGTCGGTTTATTACCTCTATTCAATATGTCTAAATTAAATTTCATAAAGAATTGTAAAAGTGCCTCACCCCTAGAGTTTGTGTCCGAGCTACCCCACAACTCATGGTGCGCATTCGCATCCATGCCGATGATGGTCTGCCATCCACCTGCTCTGCTACCCACCATCAGCTGCTCCAATTCGTTGGGTGGAGGAGGGTCCGTGCTGTCCCCTGGCAGATAGGCTGACGCGACAGTAATGTCCCTCAGCCCATCCGCTCCTCCACATCGGATTTTGATCGTTGCCAGGTCCCTGGAACAGAAATTCATTAGAGGGAGAAACTCTATCCCTTCCCTGACAAAAATGCAGGCCCTCGGATTCTCGCTGGACCTGCTGTAGATGAGCTTTCCATTAGCTCCGCCGAGTCCCTTGATCTCTCCTTTGTAGGAGTACGGTTCCTGGATGAGGGCCACATCCGTGTTCCTCAGAGCCATTAGTAGTCCGGCCGTGGCTGCCCTACTGTGTTGGAGGTTGACCTGAAGGAACCTAAGTCCCATTAACCCTTAATTGCTTCCCCAGTGGGCGGAAGCTAACCCTTCCCATGCCCCAGAATGCCTTGAAGGAGGTTCCTTCAAGGGCTCTGTAAGATGTCGGGTCGATCGAGAAGGCGAGCGTCTGTCCTTTCTCCTCTGCCTTCCTGCTTAGAACCGACCAGTGTTGCGTCCCCAGTTCAGGGTTCTGGATCTTAAGTCTGCTGATCACCGTCTCCTGCGGGACGGTGTCAGGGATCCGTACGAGGACCTTGCGTCTCTTTGGGAGTTCCTTGGGCTCGACGGCTGTCAAGTCCGCCCCCTCCCAAATCTGACCGAGGCCCCCGATCGTTTTCCGCAGCCAGTCCCGCGACTGCGGGCCGGCACAGGTTATCCAGAGGATGCCCCCCGTCAGGCGCGTCCGGTGGAACTGAGGCGGGCTCTCCCCTTCCTGAAGAGAGTCCACTGCAGCTACCACCGCAGCCTGGATCAGGTCCGCCTTCCCCTGGTCTAGCGTGACCTCAGGATGGCGTCTGTCAATCACCGCCATCCCGAGGCCCTCCGCAGCCTCCCTGTAAGAGCCAGTCTGCGCCGGTGTTCCGGCCTTAGTTCCTTTGGGAGGTCTGTCTGTAGTAGGCGTGCTAGAGCCAGAGCGCGGCGTCTTCCGACTCGCACTCTCCTCTTGCGCCTTTACAGGCACCCTGGCCCTTTTGGAACGTCTGTCTGTAGTGGGCGTGCTAGAGTTCGAGCGCGTCCTCTTCTGACCCGCACTCCCCTCTTGCGCCTTTACAGGTTTCTCGACCGTCCAGGTCCCGGCCGCCATTTTTTGCGCCCTCCGGAGCTTCTTTCTTTGCGCCCCGGAAAGACGCTTGGACTGCCGGGGCAGTCCCTCTACTCTAACAGTAGAGTCCTCACTGGTGGAGGGGCCCCCGGAGTCCGCGGAGCTCGCCGCCCTCCGGTGGGACCCAGCCTCCAGCTTGGGTGTCGGGGACAGGTCTCTGGCCGAAGGTACCCCCTGATCCCCCGTATCTACGCCGGTCGTGGGACCTCCAGAGTCCGCTGCCGCACCCTGGCTCGTCTCCGTTTCCGGGATAGACTCAAGGCTCAAGTCTGTAGCCGGAGCCACTCCCCGAGCCTCATTGGTTTTGGTTTTATATGTATTTATAATCTTCATGTTGTTCCCACGAGAATGGGGGAAATACTGTCCACACCATCAGAACCCCCTGTGTGGTGCAAGGCGGGTTACTCTGGAGGGTTGCCTGGTACTCCAGAGGTTCCGTTCACGACACCATCGCCCTGGTGCCATCAGGAAGGTTTACTTCTTCGCTTTGGTCTGCAGAGTCTGGCTATGCGCAGGCAGTGCAGTTTCGTTACATTTTTATACAAACTGGTTAATTCTGTGTTCGATTGCCCTAATCTGCTTCAGCAATTTAATGTCAATGTGCCTCGTATTGCAGCACGTTTTCCAGGCACATTCTATCTCAGGCACATTCTATCTCCCGACTGCTCGTACGCGATTACTGCGATCGTCTCCAATTTACCAGATGTGCAATGATTACTCTGTATTGCAGGACAGCCTAGATATCTTCTCATGTAATATATCAGAGATAAAAATGTTTTTCAAAGCGATCTAATTTGTGACTCTCTGTTGTGTAGTTTGTTTGATTATTGTTTGTTATTATGTTTTGTGTATCGGCCCATCCTTAGTTTGGCTTTAAGCTGTTGGATGGTGTATGAATAAATAAAATAAATTAAACAAAAAATCGTATCCATCACTTTTTTTGTCGACTGACAGATCTTGAACTTTCTTGGCAGTGCTTCTCCTTTACGCCTCCATTCCATTGACTCCTTTTTGTACAAAGGATCATAGTAGAGAACCATAGTTTCATCCTATTTGACAATTGTGACAACACGTCCACAGAGTTTTCTCCACAGAGGTCTAAAAAGGTTCGGGCATGTTCAACACTGGCGCTGAAATATGTTTGAGGACCCACCTTGCACTAACTGTATTCATGCCTAAATGTTCGCAGATGATTGGGCGAAGGCTTGTATCTGAAAGCCCCGTCATTTTTCATTATTCTTTTACTTTCAAGCGTTGATCGCTTAATACGAGAACCTCAACTAGGGCAATCTTGTTATCCGTCACCACTTCCACCGTCCTTCCTGTTATTGGGTGATATTCCAAGGATTCCTGCTCCATTCGAAACCGTTTTGACCAATCTTTTACTACAGAATAAGACGAAGAATTTTCCCAGTACACCCCATCCAATCGATCTTTATGATGCTTCGAGGTGGAGGACCTTCTCGAGTAAGGAATTTAATAGCAGGTCTATACTCAATTTTTGTGACTTCTGACGTCGTGATGAACAATTATCCGTTATAAGAATACCAGTATTTTTTCGAGTTAAGCAATCCATTAGAAAATGCCAAAGATGAAATTGGTTTCATATGATACAAAAATAGAATCTTTGCTTTAATGTGATCAATACTCTGCCGGTTCTACTTTTTCAGTACATACTGTAACTTTAACGTCAACCGAGGTTGTGTCATTGTATTTGAGAAAGTTGAATGTCTGCACGTTCCGCCCTTCGGCGGGGGCGTATAGCCTTCGATCCCGTGTCCATGCGATGTTGGGCACGTTAAAGATCCCTACTCTCCTTACAGAAAGGCAGGGGTGCGGCAAAATTTCCAGGTTCGTGAGGTGAAACTGCTTCCCGGTGTAGTGATTGGCCATAGTCACGGAAATAGACTGCCGTTAAAGAAAAAAAATATACTCTGCCAAATAGTCTGTATTTCCTGTGAACAGTATTCATAGCATTACTATTTAAACTTACCTTCTATTCTACAATTTAATAAGAATGTTTATAGAACACTATTGATATACATTGCTTTAGAAACTTAGCGTTGCCTATTTTAATTCTAGGTTTCAACTAAATATGAAATACTTTATGAAGATAATAAGCAAGACCTTGATCAGAAAGGTAGGAAACTCTCTTTTGCCTTAATTTTAAACTGATTTTATGTTTTTGATTGTAGAGATTATTCTCTTTGGAAACTTATCGAGTGATAGTGAGGAAAATGAATCTGAATGAGTTACTCTATTATTTAACAAAGCAAGATCTCATTGGATTTGATAAAATGTGATATAGGTATTATTGTTCTTGTTATAACTTAAGAGAATTCCTAATTTATTTTAATAAAGATTTTTGATACTTAATTTTTATCCGTTATGGTATTAGATATTTCATTCATTTATAAAAACTGCTCCGTGGATCCTTTACAAGTGATAATAATAGCACCACAGCAGACAAGACCTCGGTGGTCCAGAGGTAAGAACGTGTCGCTCTGAGCCAAAGGGTACTGGGTTCGATCTCAGGGCTCTCCTTTCACTTTTTCAGCACATACTGCATGTAAAATTAACATCAACCAAGGTTGTGACATTTTATTTGAGCAAGTTGAATGTCTGCACGTTCCGCCCATCGGAGGGAGCGTAAAGCCGTCGGTCCCGTGTCCTTGCTATTTGGACACATTAAATATCCCTACCCTCCTTGCAGAAAGGCAGGGGTTCGGCAAAATTTCCAGGATAGTGAGGTGAAACTGCTCCCTGGCGTCGGTGATATGGCCATAGTCGCGGAAATAGGCCGACGTTAAAGAACAAAAAAAAAAAACACAGCAGATAAACTCTTGGACTTATGCGGAGGGAGCCTACATACACAGACAAAGGAAGCCACCCATAACTCATCAGAAGCCGGCCCATTTCACATTCGTGTGAAAAAAGTCGACTGAATACGGGACTCGAACCCGCGACCTCCTAGTCAAATTCTCGCCTCGCAAACAGAGCTATAATTCGGCCTATTATGTAGGAAATAATCAAAATTACTATGCTAAAGTAGCGCCAATTACAGGCGTTCACTGTATACAAATTTTAAAGTAAACAAAACACATAAAAAAACTTAAAATACACAAAACATTAAAAAAACAGTAAACACCTTACCAGAGTTAAAATGAAAGATTAAATTTTACGTCTATAAAATAAAAAGAATGCTAGTCAAGAAAATTGTTTAGAGTGACTTTAAACTATCTGAGGCTACTTATAAATTCTAAATTTAAATCAGGAAAATGATTATACAAGCAAATTGCAGTGTTTCATGGCACCTGATGAATCTGTTCAATTCTGTAAGGGGAACATATAAACTGTTAGCCTGTCTTGTTTCATACACAGAAAATCACTGCAGGTATAGTAAAGGTTGCAATAATTTTTCTAAAAAGGACATCAAGCATATATATATATATATATATATATATATATATATATATATATATATATATATATATATATATATATATATATACGCATGTCACTGTTAATATGTCATATATCTTACAAAAATTTGGCTACATGATCTCAAAATTGGCATGCCAAAAAGGGTCCCGATAATTATCTTCCGTATCAACAGAACTCTCCACAGATGCACACATCTTCCCAAACAGAGCAAACCGTATGTCAGAAGACAGTTTACACTATCATAGTTGCGTGTCAACATGGCCTGAACACTCAAAGAATCCCTGAACCATAGCAACACGTAATTTCTAGATGTGCAGTAAAATTTAATACAAGATCAAAAATTGTTTTCCCCACCTTTTCCATAAATTTCAATTTCGGAGCGGCATCTCTCGGTGAGTGATTTTGCGAATAGAACACACTTCTTACATTTCTTCTACATAACTCGTATTAGTTTCAGATTCTAGAACATGTCAATTTTGACGTTTCGAATCGCGACTTTGACGTTAGTCTGATTTTCCTGGCTAAAACACCTATGCAAGTGACTTGGCAAAGGAACGTACTCACCAAATTTAATTAAAATCAGTCCATTATTTTTTGAGTTATTGTTATTATTACACACACACGCACACAAATATATATATATATATATATATATATATATATATATATATATATATATATATATATATATATATATATATATATATATATATATATATATAATATTACTAATAAAAACCAACGAGCATGTGAGTACGAGTCTGTCTAATATAATTACTAGGTTGCAAAAGCATGAGGAAAATATACCTGTGAAATTCCTTAGACCCTGTAGGTAGTGTAGCAGTATACGTATAGGGAGAATAAACTGCCACAGATTGCTTATTTTTCACAGAGTTCAAAAAAGGGGGAGGTTCTCAATTCAACTGTATATCTTTTTTTATGTGTTACCTTGATAACTTTTTTCTAGGTGAACTGATTTCGATGATTCGTTTTTTACTTGAAAGCTGGTGCTTCTCATGTGGTCCCATATAAATTTGATCAAGATCTGACCAGTAGTTTTTGAGTTATCGTTAATGAAGTCGGTTTTCTATTTTTTTAAATTTTTACTTTTGTTGTGATGAATTTCGATTTATCTCTGAACGCCACTGTCACTACAATAGGAACGCTGAGAAAGATTTATAACCGGGAATGTTTAGGTTTTGGTCATAAATTTTAATTGCCCCTATCTTTTTACACTTGATCTCATTAGTGATTGCACGAGCAGCAAGGCACAAAGGAACAAAATAAACTTTTCTTAAGAAAGACACAGCTGTTAAACATTCTGTATACACTTTGCTTTAAATTTATGAAGCCTACCGAAATTACTTAGTTCGTCAGTTGTTTTCGATCGCAAAGCGAGTTTGTGTAATCAGTCTATTTTCTATTAAATTCGGCATACATACAGCATGTTGCTGAAACGTTTTAACCATGAAACAAAAACTTGAAATAATCATAATTTATCTACTGTAATTATTTCATTGAACCTCTATTATTTTCGTGTGTGTGTGTTCAGATATATATATATATATATATATATATATATATATATATATATATATATGTTGTTGGAGCTTGAGAGGACTTTGTTTTTGATGTGGTTATTAGAGTTTTTTTGTCTTAGAAAGAATGCGGACATAGCGGTTTCTTACGTCGTTAAATGCTTGATCGTTTTCTTGACTGGGATTGTGTAGAAGCGTTTTGTGAGCTTTGACCTTTTAAAGTCTGACCTTGTCACAGGATTTAGAAAACCAGAGCTTTTGAGAGGCTGAAGAGGTTTTCTGTGTATGTGGAATAAATGATTCCATGCCAGCTTGGATAATTTCGGTGACGTTTTGAGATTATGAGGGGTCAGGATGAGAGAAGCAGACAGACGAAGAAGATCAAATTGAAATATGATTGTTTATAAAGATTATATATATATATATATATATATATATATATATATATATATATATATATATATATATATATATATATATATATATATATATATATATATATATGTTCAGAAAGATTTCCGCGGTCTTTAATGTGAGACATGCTTGGTTCTCGGGTTAAACCGCGTCCAGAATTTATGGAAACTCGACGTTTCGGCTCCTGTTTTGGAGCCATTTTCAAGAGGTAAAGGAAATATGTAAGGACACTCTAAGGCCTCAATCTGCCTACTCCTTAGAGTGATGGACAAAGGTGGGTAAAGGAAATATGTAAGGACACTCTAAGGCCTCAATCTGCCTACTCCTTAGAGTGATGGACAAAGGTGGGTAAAGGAAATATGTAAGGACACTCTAAGGCCTCAATCTGCCTACTCCTTAGAGTGGTGGACAAATGTGGGTAAAGGAAATATGTAAGGACACTCTAAGGCCTCAATCTGCCTACTCCTTAGAGTGGTGGACAAAGGTAGGTAAAGGAAATATGTAAGGACACTCTAAGGCCTCAATCTGCCTACTCCTTAGAGTGGTGGATAAAGGTAAGTTGGGTTGTTGTAGCTCAACCCTAGGCCTCAGAGAGATCTTTCTGATCTCTCTGAGGCCTAGGGTTGAACACACTAAGACCTCACAGACGATCTCCAGCGAGATTTGGGGAGTAGGCAGATTGAGGCCCCGTAATCGAGCTACAACAACCCAACTTACCTTTATCCACCACTCTAAGGAGTAGGCAGATTGAGGCCTTAGAGTGTCCTTACATATTTCCTTTACCTACCTTTGTCCACCACTCTAAGGAGTAGGCAGATTGAGGCCTTAGAGTGTCCTTACATATTTCCTTTACCCACCTTTGTCCATCACTCTAAGGAGTAGGCAGATTGAGGCCTTAGAGTGTCCTTACATATTTCCTTTACCCACATTTGTCCACCACTCTAAGGAGTAGGCAGATTGAGGCCTTAGAGTGTCCTTACATATTTCCTTTACCCACCTTTGTCCATCACTCTAAGGAGTAGGCAGATTGAGGCCTTAGAGTGTCCTTACATATTTCCTTTACCCACCTTTGTCCATCACTCTAAGGAGTAGGCAGATTGAGGCCTTAGAGTGTCCTTACATATTTCCTTTACCTCTTGAAAATGGCTCCAAAACAGGAGCCGAAACGTCGAGTTTCCATAAATTCTGGACGCGGTTTAACCCGAGAACCAAGCATGTCTCATATATATATATATATATATATATATATATATATATATATATATATATATATATATATATATATATATATATATATACACATTTTATTGTTCGTATTATCTGTGTTGCTGATCCCCCCCATTAGCCCGGATAATCGAAAGTATACTGCACTGCAATATTACAATGGTTTAGGCAACTAATATTCTAAAAATAGTTTTAATAAAAACTTTCATTTATTAAAAATATGTGTTAAATACATTACATACATAACTATATTAAATTACATGGACTCAAGAATTACTTTTCTTTTTCTTCTTTTTAACAAAATCACCATTATCAGAAGTCCGTTTCTTAAAACTATAGACCACTGTTTCTTCTAAAGTAACACCAAGATTATTTTTCAACTCACCATTGTTTTTTTGTTTCTTGTTCTTATGTTTCTTAACTACATTTTCTTCATTGATTTCGTCGGTATTTTTCTTTCGTTTCTTACTTCTAAAATTGTTTGTTTCATCTACTTCCATAGAGCCTCCGTTGCCATCATTTTCTTCTATATTATCAAAGTTGTTAGCAACATTAAACAGTGGTCCACTATTTAAACCCTCTGATAAACTTTGTAAACGTTTTTCTTTAGCTTCCTTCTTCAATTTTAATTTTTCAGTACTTTTTGTTTTGTTTTTGTGTTTCTTCTTTTCTTGTTTTTTATCTACATCCATGTTTATATCACTGTCTTTTTCATCTGCATGTATGTTGCTTAGTTTTACAGGATTTGGCTTCATTTTTACAGTGTTAGGTACCCCGAGGCTACGACATAATTTATTATAAGCCATTTTTGCATCGCCAGAAAAACTAACACTTGATCGAAATTCTCTTACAACCTCACCCAACATTTTCCAGTCGAGTTCTGAAACCTTTAATGGCGACGATTTTAAAGCTACCCACACATAAAATAAGTTTGATATATACTTTTCTCTGATCCTTTCCTTACTTGAATTTTTTGATAACCTCTCAAATAAATCTTTGGTTTTCGTATAAAAACTACTGATAACTTCTCCTAAACTAGACATAACATTTTCAGTCTCTGCATTAAGGTATCTATGATTGGAGAAAAATACACGAAGCAGTTCTAATGCCTGATTCTTCCGAAATGGTCTTAATTCTTCATTTAAACTAAACTCGACAAGCAGTGGAATCAAGTGCAAGTTTCCATCCCAATTTATCTGCAGCAAATGTTTGAATAAAACATAAGGGGTTAGACATTGTCGATTTTTAAAATACACATCCATTGCATTTTCTATCACCGCTAAAACAGATTTTTTCAGATGTTTCTTAACCTTTTTAGGAGTAGCTTCATCAGTAGCTAATAATTGTGAACAACGGACAATAAAAATACAACACTCCGCTAGTTCTTCACTCATTTCTTGCACTAGCAAAGAATGTTGGGTTCCCATATCCATCAAGCTATTGAGAAGATCTTTTAAAACTACCTCGGTTACATCTTCAGTTGAACTAAATTTCTTTAAGGCAGACAACTTTTTCAAACAGGCACAAACACGATCTTTCAATGGCTTCTGATGGCTGTCTCTAATACTAAATTCTAGTGTTTGTAGCAACGGTAGCATTATTTCCAAAGCTAGAAGCATAGAAGGCTCAGAGTCCAGATATATCTGTACCAAATCTAGGACACGGACTCGAAAGTGGGTCAAAGCCTCATCATCTTTACTTTGTTTCTTGCCTTTCCTACCTATATTGGGTTTAAATTGTTTAAATGCTTCACCTAGTGCTTCATTTAGTTTTTCACCTTCTGAATCACTCATCTCATCCAAATCAATACTGTTTTGATCATCATCAGGAGCAGTTTCGACCAAAACTTGATGTAGTGCCATTTTTAGCTTATCATTAACCGTCTCGTCTTCATTATCAGCATCTTCATCTTCGACATCATCTTCATCATCAGATTCTCCATCCCCGTTATCTTCATCTTCATTCTCTTCTCCAGAATCGTTATCTTTATCAGCACTTTCATCATCTTCATTTTCAGTGTCTTCATCTTCACTATCGTTTTCTTCAGTTTTGCGAGAAAGTGGGTTCGCTTCATTTTTGGGATCCAGAACAGATAAAATTTGGTGTACTGCAGTTGCATTCATATGCCTACAAAGATGTGGAAAAACACAATTGAGTATACTTCGCAATAGATGTGAATTGTGAGAAAGCAAATTCAAGAAGAGATCTATGACCACTTCTATCCATAAAGGATCACCAGAGGTTTCTTCGTTTTCTTCTGGTTTAGTATTATGGTTCTTGGTTCGTTCATAACAGATAAAAAGTTCTTTTAAGGAATCAGTTGCCAATTTAACATCGTTGAATAACTGTAAACCCATGTGAAGAAACAGTATGTGAAACACGGAATTTAATTTCTTTTTCTTCTTCTCGAGTTTTGTGACTGTTGATATCATTTTCTTCCAAAGTTGATAGCTTTCAGGATTTAATGGGGTTCGTAGATAGGTTTCCAGATTGTCTTCATTTAGTAATGAATCTAAATCATGTATGAGGTGTGAGAGGATGTTTCTGAGCTCTTCTAATTTGCTCAGTTTTATATCCAGTGATCTAAAGAATGTTTCTTTCAAAGATGCTGAAAAAGATAATAATAATTAGTTTTCATGAAAGAAGTGTATAGTTAAATATTTAAGGGTTATAAAAAATGTGTTTTATAAACTAAGACAGTTCACAATATTTTTAAGGAGGGCTACAGCAGCAGGAGGATCTGGCCACCATAGCAGTATTTTTTTTCCATCAGGGCTCGTCCGCGGCCTTGCCGCCCCGATAGCACTGCAACCTTTGGTTGATTGTGCATACCCTTAGTCTTACTCCACCCATTCCAAAATCATTGTGCCTTGAACTAGTCTTCACAGCGATTGGTAGGGTGAAGTTTTATATTGCTCTGTCTCCGGTCTAGACTGACCGTGGATCAGTTGTCTTTTGCGGTCCAGAGCTTTACACTCGCACAAGATGTGCTGGGCTGATTCCTCCCCCTCGCCGCAGAGTCTGCATGCGAGGTCCCCTTCGAACCGCCCCATTTTATGCAGGTGTTTCTTGACGGCCATGTGTCCCGTCAAGAGACCTGTAGTATTTCTGAGCTGTCCTCTGCTAAGATTTAGCAGCTCCACAGCTCTCTTTGAACTGGGTCCGTCAATTATTGACTTCCCATGTCTGAGCCCTGGACAGTCCGCCCAGTACAACTTGTGTTGGTTTCTGACCCAGGATTTAATGGCTCCCCTGGCAGTGCTCTTTGACACGCCCAGAGCCGGTTCTGGTCCCATAAATCGTTCTGCTGACCCTCTCTTCGCGAGACTGTCAGCTTCTTCATTATTGTTTATTGGCAAAAATTATACAATATGTTAGTACAATAAGTCTTAGACTTGTGCTGTATTATAACATAATTTGGAAGGTTATATCCTAAATAGTTTGACAGTCCTACACCAAATTCAGTAAACTTCAAATTTTGACGTTCCGAATGTAATTTCTTTTGCCCTTCTATTTCTCACCTTCTAACACTTCAACCATCACCTTCATTTACCATAAATCTCTGCTATTCCATAATGTCTTTCTGACTGCTATTCTTAACAAACAATCCATATTTTTGCTAAAATGTTTAAATTTGTAGGAGACAAAAATGACTTTAGTTTGACAATCGCACGCAAAATTCTTTGACCCCCGAGTGACCCGGCACCCAGATGAGGGTCACCTCATTCTGCCCAGCCAGGTCGCTCATCTCGGCACTCACTCACCAGCCAGGAATTTACCCGTGGGCTACTTAGTGCCTTAAGGGCTGCCTGGCTGTCTGTGGCCATGAGGATCTGCTTGTTGGTGTAGCCCCTCCTCTTGTTCTCCCGCACACAGTGCAGGATGGCATACATCTCGGCCTGAAACACCGTTGCATGGGCTCCGAGGGAAATACTATGACTTACCCTCAGTCCTCCTGAGTAAACACCTGCCCCCGTCCCACGCTCCCTGCCGGATCCGTCCGTGAACCAGACGAGCGTGTCCCATGGTATGCCCGGCGTCTCCTCCCGCCATGCCTCGCGGTCGGGGATTTCCACTGTAAAGTTGTTTTCCCTGCACATTCACGGGCTCACGAAGTCTGACCTCATTTCAAGCATGGGCTCCTTCACGATCTCCTGAATTTTGCAGTGGCCCCTGAAGCCTGGGTTGATCTTCAGTCTACCATTGCAGGCTAGTCTGTATAGTCCTAGCCTGGCCTCCCCCATAATAACTGAGTATAGGCGGGGCAGATCCAGCAACACCTCCATGGCGGCTGTTGGGGTTGAAGACATGGCCCCTGTGATGCCTAGGCAAGCCATCCTTTGGATCTTGCCTAGTCTTTGTTTGGCACTGGATTGTGTCACCTTAGGCCACCAGACCAGTGCCGCATATGTTAACGATGGTCTGACCACCCTTGTGTACAGTCAGTGGGCCATACTAGGTCTTAGTCCCCACGTTTTTCCATATAGCCGCCTACTGACAGCTAAGGTCATGACTTATGCAGTATTTTTTCCAATGTGACCATTCCAGGTTAGCTTACAGTCCAATACGACCCCAAGATATTTTACCTCCCTGGCCATTGGAACGCTCCTACCGTATAGAGTGACAGTTCTGTGGCTGTCACACTTCCTCCTCCTCATAAACGGCACAGCGGTTGCTTTCTCGAGGCTCACCCCGAGCTCTTGATCAACCGTCCACCCTTCCACCACTTTCAGTGCAGTCTGCATGCGCATCCACACTGCCTGTGTGACCTTTTCTCGGACTATGATGACAATGTCGTCCGCATAGCCCTGTACCTCATACCCCCCTCCCGAGAGCCTCCCCAGCAAGCCGTCCCCGACTAGGCACCAGAGCAAGGGAGGCAGAACGCTCCCCTGCGGACACCCCGCTGCGATCCCCGCCAGCAGAGTCCCTCCTGCGAGTGAGGTGAACACCGCCCTGTCCCTGAGCATGGAACCGATCCACCTGCAGCAGGTCCCCTCTATTCCACGCTCCCGGACAGCTGCCAGAACCGATCCGAACGAGGTGTTGCTAAAGGCCACCTCTATGTCTAGGAAGGCCCCCAGCGTCATCTCCCTGTTCTCTAGCGTATTCTCCAGTTTCAGCACCAGTTGGTGCAGTGCTGTTTCTGTTAAGAATCCTGCTCTGTATGCATATTGTCCGCAGTGTAGAGGATATGCTTCCAGTACACAGCCCCTAATGTGCCAGTCGAGCAGTTTTCCACTGTTTTTAGCAAGAAGGACATGAGACTTATTGGCCTCAGGGACTTTGCCTGGTCTGTTGGACGCCCAGGTTTAGGAATGAATACAACCCTGGCCAGTCTCCATGCCCTCGGAATGTACCCCAGAGCCAGGCTGGCCCTCATAATGAGGGTAAGTGCCGACGCCAGTATATCTATCCTCTGTTGGAGCATGATGGGCATTATTCCATCAAATCCTGGCGATTTGTATGGCTTAAAACTGTTAATTATAGCACTATTACCTTATAGGTGTGTTCTCGCTGTAATTAGTATACCGTACTGACAAGCTCTAATTAGAGCGAAACCGGTCTGCAGTTCTAATTATGGTGACAATACATCTAGCCTTATAAACAGAAATTACCTGCCAATTCACAACCAATATTGCTAGACTTTTGATCTCTAATCAATCCCAAGTGCATTAAAAACTTCAACTGTTTGATTTTCCAATCGTTTTCTCCAATCATAGCCTGATGATTCAATAATTTGACCAAGAGATGTGCAGCATATAATCGATCATTATTCAACCAGCTTTCTGTCTCATTCTCATCTCTGTACTTTTCTTTTTCAGCAAGCACGACTTCCTTATATACCATAGCGAGTTTCTTAACACCTTCTTGATTCAAAACAGCTGTTACCTGTTGAACAACTTTACTTCTTGTGATTTTTTCGAAAATAAATGTTCCAGGATAGAACAAAAATTTCTTAAGTATAGACACCTTTGCATTGTAACTGATTTCAGAAGGTTTTAATACAGTCACAAGCTTCGTGAATAGTTTGTGGACACTTTGCTGCATCTCATTGTCTTTATGTTTACCTTGAAGTGATCTAAAAGAACCCAGAGTTTGCGTTATGTATTTGTTTGTTAATAAGTGAGGTGTTAGTTCAAGATTTTGTAAAGAGTCTAGGATGTTGG